>CM029530.1:18868924-20068924 GCA_017141395.1 Laodelphax striatellus
AATTATGTTGAATCGATTGATCATTTTTTAAAATGAGTAAATACAAAAACATCGCAGACCAAAATAATAATCTTCTTGGTATTTTTTTTTTTTTTGCTTTGCGAAAGATGCTCTTGGCACATACGCTTTCAGGCTTGTGCGTGGGTAATGGGAAGGATGATGGATTGATTGATTATTTATTATTTGTACTAGGTCTGAGGAGACCCATTGCACAAAAAACAATATGCAAAATACATCTTAATGATGATGAGAGATGAGGACCCACATGCCTTTAGGTGGGTTCCGAACCAGTAGGGAAAGGCTAATTTTGATTCCTCATGAATTCAATGACATTCAGCGTGAAAAAGTATCTTAACTGAAAGTGGTCACTCCATACAATGGGAGTAACAGGTACGAGTCTCTTGATCTAATCTGCGATTAGACACCGGCACGACCATGAAGCCGTCAATAACAGTAAAGCAATAAATGAGTTTTCATGAAGTCAGGACAAACCTTTGTAAATATTCATAGAGCAATATTTTCATAATACATAGAAAACACACTCTGATTTGAAAATTAAATAAACAGTTTCTTCTTTTGAATGTGAAAAGTATAGATATGGTTGGTTTCTCCTCAAAGTTATGTCATCAAAATTGAAAATTCAAGTAGTGGACATGAATATAAAGTAGAAAAGAAAGAATATATAGTAGTGATGATTGAATGATAGGTAGTCGTGCTACTCCAAATTAAATACTGGAAAAATACATAGAACAAGTACAAATAATGTAAGTTAGTTAAAAGTAATTGCAAGTAGAACAGCAAAAAATTTAAAGCTTACATAAAGACTGTATATTATTTATAACTGAAGGTCAAAAAAGAGGATTTTGTACCTTTACAAAACTGCTTTAAGAACTTTTTCATTCAAATTGTTATTTTTAAAAAATAATAGATATTTGAAAAATGTAATCAATACCAATAATAACAGCTTTGTAAATAGAATATTGAAAAGCGTCTACCGACTCAAGGACAACATGCAAAAGTAATACCCATTTGTGGAGCTCTGCAAGATCTTAATAGATGGGGAGAAAGATATATGTCAATACAATTTTTTTCACCTATTACACATTGAGTTACATAAGGACCCAGAAAACTATTACAGAGGTGCACCATACATTATCAGAGCAACTTCTCGATAAGTTACATTCGATGGAGGAAAATTCAATGATGTAAACTTTGAGGAAAATAATGCAAGAATTATGTAAATTATGATTGTGTAAATCTTGATTTTATGTAACAGTGCAACAAAACCAAACCAAACAAGACTGGTTATCCGTGTAACCTTGAACTTGGATAAAAATAAGTGAGGATGATCAATGATCAATCAGATAATTTCAATTCCTTTAATGTAGTACTGGTTTTGCTCAAGTATATAACGTCAAGTATACATACAATTAACGACTTCTGCAGTATGTTTCTTGTGAAAAACAATTTCAACGCGCATCGACTTTTGTCAAAAATCAAAAGAAAGTGCATCATCTTCAAATTTGATGTGATTCCTAACATTGATAGATTGATGTGAATGATAGATCACAAAATCTAATGATCTTGATAAAGTAATAGATTGATACGAGCAACTAGTGAAAGTTATTCAAGAATTATATTACTTGTGTGTAGCTTACTTTTGTATCTTATTGTAATATTGTAGAAAATTTACTTATATTTTAGTTATACTGTATTAATATTATTTCACTGTGCTGATTCCCGCGCACAGGTTTTCCCGATGCCCCCCATGTAGGGCTTATCGCCTTAATCCAATTTTTATGTTTCAAGCATTCATTGTTATATACATTTCGAGTATTGTTATATACATAATTATTATAATTTAAATGATGTATTATATAGTAGTTTGAATTGTTTTATATAGTATGAATTTTGAATTTGTACAAAATAATTCAATGGAGCTATTCAAACATTCCTATCAAATTAATATTATAATTTATAGAAATAGATGAATATAATATACATAATACAGTATATATAAATAGATATTCTGTCTATATAATAAAGTATATAGAAATTAATGATAACATGAGCAGACTAATTTTCAATTTCCGGTACTCATAAACAGAAGACAACAACATCTTGCGTAGCAGCACCGGAACAAGGCGTAGCTGATCCAAGCCACCGCCACCACCACCGCGGCATCGCTAAAGGGAGGGGCTCGCTACGACTGGGGAGCAACGGGATGTAACCATGGCAACCACTTGGACGAAACCAAGCTGCTTGAATGAAGACCTCACCACTCGTCACACCACCACACTAATTATCTGAATAAGATGGGCATCCTACAAACCACTCACAATTTCAGTCACCTTCAAGTCCACTAGTACAAAATTCCAAGCTACAATTCTGAAAAATCAATAATTGCAATCTGAGTGTAGGGTGAAACGGTAGGCCACGACGCCCAACTATTACAACATTCCAAGCAATAGAATCAAATCAACGGAATTCAATTTTTCTAATTTATAAGAACAGAACTAGCATGACAATTTACTTTCAATACTTTTGTATAAAAATCAAGATTCACCAGCAAGAGTATTTAAGCTACTAAATAAATTAAATTTTATTCAAATTTCAATAAGATAGTTTTCGAAATATTCAATGATTTCGAAAACAAGTTTTTCCAGAAAAGTTACTTCAACCCCTAATTACATATCACTCAATTCAAATATTAATAAGATTGTGCTGGAAATGTACGAACATTCAATAGGTATTTTAAGAACAGGATCCTGTTTTTAAAAGAAAGATTAGCAAGCTCTACCACAGAGAAAGAAGAATTCTCCCTCCTCTGTGGCTCTACATTTTCATTCAATAAAAATTAAAAATCATTAAAATTATGCAGAGAACGTACAACATATATTTTTATTTCCTCACGTTCCCTTCTATTTTCTGGTGGAGGCCAGAAAAGTTTTATCAGACAATTTAACTATCAAGTTAACTATTAATTACATATACAATTTAACTATTTCATCAATATAAGTGGTTAAATATAGTCTTTGGTTTTATGATACAATGATAGAGGATTATAAACAAAATTATTATGACTGGAAATCAGTTGGGATTCGTAAATTATTAATATGAGAGGTGATTGATGGATACCTTTCATCTATTATTACACCATTTATAATAGATTTTCAATTTTGTATTTGCATGATTCCTTAATAAGGATAGGAATAATGATGTGAATAAATTGAATCAACAGAAAAAAATTAGACTAATCATTTTACAGTAGAATGGAATATTGGTATTTGATGGTAGTGGTGGTACCCCTAGTTATTGCCGGTAAAATTACATTTTTATGGTATTGTGATATTATGTTGTAGGTTATTACTGTAGGGGATTGATTAAACTGTCAGATTTAGAATATGACATTCAATAGAATTCACATAACCTGGCAGCTTGTGGAAGATGAATGAATGTGCTACATCTTCATCTGAACCAGTCTGCGGGAATTTAGATCTCAAAATAAAAAATAGAAGACCTGAACCAATATTTAAAAAAAATTAGACATAGTTTTTGAAAACTACCACACGCAGTTATTAGTGTGAATGTAATTGTCAAGATAAGTTACCGATGAATTTAATCAAATCTATCACCATAAATGGACCAGAAATAACAATAATTTCGTTCAAACTCGTAAACTCGTTTAAATACATTTTCATAGAGTACTAAAAATGCTAATATCGACGAAATGCAAAAAAATGTTTACATTCTCCTACACATGAAAACGCGGTGACAATAATAGTGTTTATGATAAATAGCTGCTCTAGAATCATTGTCAAAAACAATGTTGCATCAACTGGTCATTGTTTTCTTCTGACATGAGTATGTTTGATTTATTCTGATGTCACGCCATTCAGGCAGTCACGGAAGATGGGGAAGCGCCTAATCATGCGTCATAAACAAGATTGACAACTGCTGTATTATCAGTAGAACCGTTCAGAAGATAATAAAATGATGTGATACAAATATGACTTTCATCAAATAAAATATGATTGTACGAAATGAATCACACGATTGATTATGAACACTCAGATTCATCTTTTGCTCACCCAAAAGAGTCTTTGAGTTCTTTAAATCTTGAATGTCTAACTTGAAATTTTATAATGATAAATATAATAATATTAGTCTTATTACTGATTAATATATCTCCAAGTAATAAGTTGTATTGAATGAATCAATCAATAGAAGAATTATATTATTTGTGACAGTAAATTGATAAGCAGAGCATTTGAATGATGATATTGTTGCTGCTTATTTTCTTGGAATGTTTTGTAGGTTTTATAACATAGAAAGTATTAATTTTGAATGATTTCTACAAGACGTAAAATCTGACTTGAATCAAAGACAATCTTAAACATCAAGTATTCAAATTGACTATGCTTGAATGTACCGGTACATTAAATTTTAAATTTAATCTAACTAGGAACTCAGAAAATAATTATATTTTTTCGAGTCATTTCTAAAATGAAACTACTAGAATAAAGAATAATTACTGAATTACCTGTGAATAACTTCTAATAAAATACATTACTGTACTGACAGGCTTATTAACCAAGCTTGACACCAATTTTCATAGGGATGACAGTTTTGGGGAATTAACAGAGGAAACGTTTCAGAATGATCACAACACTACAATTCTCCATTTATTGCATCATATAAAGTCTTATAGATTTCGTTAATCACCTACTTTGAGAAAGGATGATATCACCTACTGTACTTGAGAAATAGATTTCAATTCGTTGTTAGAGGATTGCATCATGATATAGCGTTTAGCATAATTAGATAATAACTGGGCTTTTCATAATTTACCAAGCCGAAAAAGGGGATTCGATGCAGAGAGAGGCTCAATTATTCAGAGAGTAAACCTAAATTTGACACTCGATAAACGATGTAGTATCACGAAAAGTCTGATTTAATAGTGCAGCACTTCTTCAATCGATATGGGAGTAGTTCGTCCAACACTTTTATGGTGACAGCATTTGCAATCATCGTTAGAACGAATTAGAATTGATTTATTTCTACCCCCCCCCCTTTCCCCGAACACTAAAATGTTTGTGCTTCTACCCTTCAGCCTCATCAAACGTTCACGATTCGAGCTAATTAATAATAACCCAGACACCAATCAGAAAATATAGAAAATCCAAAGTTCGAAAATCTAGAAGGGTTTTAGCTATAGAAGCACCGCCGTATTTCCCAAATAGGACATAATTTCTATAACGATCAACATCTGCAAGCAATTTGAAAAAGCTCCGGATAAGAAGCCCTCATTCTATTTCCAGAAGCGATTCCAATGAGCCCCATTTCTATTCTGGGGAGAGTCGATCCTAGGCTCCACACATTGATATCAGTTTCTGATGCAACGGTTCAAAAACCACAATCGTTTTTAAGTGGATAAATGCTACTATAGATGTTGAATAAAAAATGAATTCAAGATAATGTTTTTAGAAGTATGCAATACAAATCAATTTATCAAAAAATAGTTTGTTCTTTTGTCTGAAAGCTTTCTAAGGGTGTTCTTCAAAGGATAGAATATGGAAGGAAATTAAAATATATATGGTTGTTGTGGATATCCAAACTTCGTGTACTGCAGAGATTAATAGGATGAAAGATAACTTGCTATACAGTACTTACCTATTAGTAAATAGTACTGTATTATAAGTACTGTATAGAAAGTTATCTTTCATCCTATTGAAATATATACATTGAATTTCCCCTTTTTTTAAGAAAGGAGTCAGTAAGGAAGAATACCTTAAATGATAATATTAGTTTAATGGTTCATGGTTCATTTTCTCGAAAGATATTTTTAATTACGGTACATACAAAATATTAAATTAATTTTGATACAAAAATATTCTAATATTTGATATTAAAATATATTAATTCCATGAAACGTATTCATATCACAAGTTTAATTCCTCATTGTTTAAAATTGACAAAGCTCCAAACGTAGTCAAATATCTTACAATGAATTTTAAATTTCATCAATAGTTTGATAGTTCAAGAAGAGACCAAAATTTTTTTAAATAAAAGTAAAGTTACTCGACCCTATCCTCAAGTCTTTATTTTTATAGGTGCCAGATTTATTAGTGCAGAAGAAACTGTCCTTTGACTGCCATCTCTTGCTATATTCCAATAAGCTATTTTCAAATTCTGTCCTCTACAATATTATCAGACAAATAACTTCGAATCTTTTCAATAGACAATTTTTCTATCTTCGTGGTATACATAATACAATTTGAAACCCTTTATTTTGAGTTTATAATGGGCATACAAAATATTCTTTTCAAGCTATTGGCAATACGATTTGCTATAGAATTAAAAAAAAAATCTTATAATATAAAACAAAGAATGTGGTCAAAACAGAGATTTCAGCAAATGACTATGAAACATACAGCATTGGTTTTAGAATATAAACCACAGAGGATTTCGCATTTGTCATAAGACACCAGTGATTTGGAAAATATTCAACACATACTAATTAACTCAATATATACTAATTAACACATTTTAAATACTCTATTTTAAATTTTAAAAAGTAAGAAGCACAAACATTGAGCAAAGCTTAAGTAAGATTAGTAACTAGTCAAGAGGCTTGCTGAAATGCTCTAGTTTTGTTTACTGTGTGAAAGTTGAATCTCTACTATTTATTGATAAAAAACTCAAGTAACCACAGAATCTCTTCTTTAGAGGGATCTATTAGTTCTTCTTAAAGCTTTCAAGCTGTCAATATTCTTGACATAGTGAAAGCTAACCTAAAAGTTTTCACAGAGCCTCATACTATCTATGATAACATTCTAGCTACTAGGTTGAAAGGAAAATAATAAAATTTGACAACACTTACCCAAATACAAATTGGCTCTGCACCATGAATGAAAACAATATCACAGACAGGAAAGAAATAGTACAAAATTGCATTACACCACATCGTCACGTTGATGCTTCTCGTAGGAGAGATTGGCCGAGATTGCAGCCTGCAGTTTGCAATGCCATCTATACATAGGGGAGGCCTGCGCACCCTCCAATCACAAAAGAGATTGATAAAGCGGCAGAATGGCGCGCTTTTCAAGCATGATACAACACCGTTTCTGCAATATTATAGACTAGAGACATGCACAGAATTTTTTCAAATCCATAACACGAAAAATAAGAGTCAAAAGAAAGTTTCTGCAGTAAGGAAATAGCTATTTTTGTTGAATCTCCATGTAGATTTTCATAAATTAAGCTAATATTTTTTGCTCCAAGTGGCGTATTGCAACTACTGCTGATAAAAATCAATACTAACTTTTCAACTGTGTTTTTTTTATAGCTTAGTGCATAAAAAGTCACAACTTGTAAAATTTGGAGAGCGAGTGAGCCAATGGATATCCACGTTTCAGGAATCCAGAAATGACGCGACCTACAAAGCATTCTTGCAGTGTGACTTGTTGCCACATCTTGTTAAAGCATTGTGTTTTCATTGAGTGGAAACGGGCGAATTCTGGTGTAAAAAATTTATGGATCATTACAAAAGTAACGCACAGAGTTCACAGTACCATAACGGGGTTATCCCTTGACCCCTCGCTTTGATAACCTGCTACTTATTTCCATGGGGTTACTTGAAAACAAGAGTTTTTCAGAACAATTCTAGCCGCAAAAACAAGGAGTTCTGGACGGGATTGAAAGGTACCAGTCAATAGGCTGCAAAATGTGAGGGGAAACTTTCATGCCTGGCTGTAGAAGTGCATTCGATTCCGAAGATGGAGGACACTTGTTAGATATTATATTTTAAAAATATTTTTTCATTTATTAACCAACAGAATACAGTCAGATGATGGAATTATATCTTCAAAAGCGTTATTTCAGAATCAAACAGGATTATGCTTTTTCATCTCTCAGGAAATCTAGGCTTTAGTTCCTCAAGGAAGTGTGCTGGGTCCTCTACTATACCTCCTCTACACATCTAACATACCTCAGCCTGAAAATTTAAAAGTAGCAAAATTTGTTGACAACACTGCAATTTTTTCTGTAAGTAAGGTTTTTAAACTGTAGGTGAGATAGTTGAAGATGCTACAGAGACATTGCAGGAGGCCATCAACGCAGAATTAATTCTTGGACCCAGCAACGCTTATAAAATTGAATGGAGCAGAGTTCATAAACTTCACAAACAAATGTGGACCTGTGGAATTAATTATAGTTGCACCGGCCATCCAATGTTTTGAGACTGTCCAGCGTTTCCAGAATAATGTACCAGGAGTAGTAACGATGCTCCTGGTATGTCAGGAGCTCTGAATTATCACCATGACCTGGGAGTGGATCAGTCATCAGTGAAATTCAAAGATTTGCAAAAGAAACATGAGAAAAGGCTTCACCAACATGTGAAAGTGGAAGCATCCAGCTGCTCAATGTCCATGGAATGATGGAATAAGAAGACTACAATGTAAAAAGCCACATGAATTATTAGTTTAGTGCCAAAAGTGAAAGATCAGTTTTTTATATGTGTAAAATAATCACATAGTTCTTATTCAATATAGAAAGATAGACCAATGTGTCATACTTTCTTCAACATTCATGAGCAATCCAAGTTAAAATAGAATAGCTTATTAGTGCTTGACTTGGTGCTATAGTAACAAAAGAAAAAAATATTAAACCTTTGTTCTTTCTATTTATAACTATAACCATAAATAATATTTACTTATTCATAACATCCCTTTTTACTGTCTCACTCTGTATAAGTATTTAAATGTTACAGGCTCGACCACTTAATGTGATGGTAACTAATAATTTTACCAACAAATTAAAAAAAAACTCCAGAAAATAAAATGTGGTTCTTTAAGAGGAAGAGCCTCTCTTACTTTTCATCAAAGTGAAACCTTTTTAGATGATTTGAATTTATCATTAAGACTTGTATGATCATGTTTGATTTCCCATAAATAGATTTATTTGCGTCATTATAATGAGAGATGTAATCAGTTTCTCGGTTTTTGTTATGGCTGAGAATGCAGGTGTCATTAGCCTTATCAGTATTTAATCAGATTATTCCATGTCAATCAGTAGCCAATACCTGGCCTCTACTTTGATTTCTAGTTGCACCTGACCTTCTGAGAAAATTACTGGATCTTCACCAAGCTGGAAGCAATGAGTTCGTTTTTCACGACAGAAAACCAGAGAACACGACATCAAGTGGAGGCCGAGACTTACTGTGATCTTTTACCTTACCAAATCCCAAACTGTCAATTTCAAAAGAGGCAAATTTAAGATTTTCTTTCTAAATAATCAGAAGGAAGAGATATTTAGAAATAGATTTTTTTAGGGTGATGCCCACATGAGCTCTAGGCTTGTGCGTGGGTAATGAGAGGGATGACGACTGTTTTTAGGCAGTGGGGACCGACGGCTTTTCGTCTCCTCCGATAGACGGGAGTGGCCGTTTCTGTCAAAATCCGTTCCGGCAACTGTATTCGATCTTGGAACCTTTGGATTATCAGACAGGCGCTTATCGCCCTCAGCTACGGACCACTCCATTGTTGACTATCATACTCAATTAATTTCCCACTTCAATTGACTTGAAAGAGCCTGAAGTTTCTATTATGGCCTTAAAGAGGGGGATACTGGACTAAATTTATGATTAGTTGTAAATAATTAGAAAAGGACACAATTATGGAGATGGATGTGAATAAAATAAAATTATCGTCAATTAGAACAATTGCCAAATTTAGTTCAAAGACATTCAGTTAAGGCTATGAAAATCTATCACATCAATGAAAAGGCTCTCTCAACAATTACCTTTTCAATTAACTAGTGTGCTCAAAGTTTAAAATGTTTACTATAGAGAATTGACTTTGATCAGCCGAAATGCTCTCATAGCCAATCAAAAGGCATTCTAAATGAGCCAGAATTTAGAGAATATTGACTAACAAATTTTTTATTCGAGCATTTCAAGGATTGAAGCTGGAAGTTTCAGGCTGGCAGATTGAGGGCTCTGTCAAAGAAAGTATATAAATTTAGCAGGTCTGGAACTTATAATCCCTAGAATAAACCTCCTCATCACTGACGCACAAATCAAAGTTGAAATTGTCATTCTGTATGACTGCCTTTATAATGAGACAAGCCAAATTCACATTTTCAGCAGACCAATAGAATTAGTAGCGATAAATAATCACACATTGCCAGGGGCGCACCCAGACTTTTGGTTTGGGGGGGGGGCTTCACAAGTATCAAAATAATGTGCTCAGGCGGTCAGTACTGGCAGAGACAATTGGAACTAGAATCCTTTTGTATCCAACTTAGTATCCAATTGTCTCTGGTACTGGACACAGTACATTACCGTCAGATTTAGTAAGAAAATTAAAAGCAAGTAGATTCATTGCGGTTTAAATGCGGGGTTGATTTTTATACAAATACTATATTAATAATTAGGGAATACATGTTAACATTTTAATTTTGAATATTCAGATATTGGAACAAAATGAAATTGAGTTGAATTTACACAGATTTTACAGAACAAGACGATTTAATCCCATGTCTTCAATTTCCTGGGAATATTGAACAAATGTAGTAGCCTGTAAAATAGTAGCTAGTAAAATATTACATTTTACTGATATTATAACAAACCATAGATAAGCAATCTGTAGTCTTACTAAGTGATTTTTCTGTGATTTTACCTTCCTGAAATATATGTTTGGTTTTTATGTTCTATTATGTAATGTTAAATCTAAGTGACCTCGACAACCTTTCGTATCACTGCCAAAAACCATAAAAATGTAAAAAAATGTTTCTTAGATTTAATTTGGAATTTTTTTACAAAATTTTCGAATATGTACATTTTTAGATACTTTTGATCTTGAAGCATAATTTTTTCTTGGAAGAATATTAGCTTTATTCACAATTTGAGACTGAAATATTGTTACTGTAGGCCCAACGGATTTCGAGAAAGCTTAGCATTGATGCTATATAAAAGTAATGCTCAATGGTCAAAATTGGAGAATTTAAAAAAATGATCAATAATTCCGCCTTCGCCAATTTGTTGAACTTTAATCTATCTTGCAAACCGTTGGATCTAAATAATAATTATCTTTTCAAATTATTGTCGATCATTTAATTCAATTCAAAAAATTTAGAATCAGTTTTTATGAAAAGAGGTGCTTCAGGGTCGAAATTGGCCAACGTAAAAAGTGAAAAAACCATCACTAAATTTCCCAATCTCAGTGAAATGAACAAATCCTATTGTGTTGAGGTAGAGAAGACTTCTAAAGAATATTATTTTAGTGTTCTTCGGCTCACAGCTTACACCTGCTCTTTCAAAGACGTGTGAAATTTCAAATTCATTATCAACGGTTGAACAGATTTGAAAAAATCCCAAAGATACGCCCAATATCTGCGCGTTTGAACGAGTTTCTGCCCTTTCTCAGATTTTTCAAGAACGATTTGACAAAAAACAAGTAAATTTAGTACATAGGTGAGTAATAGGAAAGATGTTTACCCGATAGGGTTCTTAATGCGATCGTACTGGTGTCCGTCTGTCCGCACGATAACTAACGAACGAAAGATCGTACACTTTTGAGATTTGGAATATAATATCTTCATACATGAAGTAAGAAGCCTATTAATTTTGAGTATTGAGGGTTGATTTAAAGATTTTTTTTTTAATTTTTGCTAACAAATTCCAAGTTGGGAGGGATTATGCATACATTTTTTATTGTAATGAATTAAGAAGATTCGGAAGATTTTGTTCATATCACCAAATAACGCCTGGTGTCATTGCTGGCTGATTCTGCCGGGGGGTCCAGGGGCGGACAAATAAAGCTGATCGAAGGAGAGCCTTCTGGCTGTTTATTAGTATTTATTAAACTAAATACTATTTATTAAACTAAGTCTTTGTATTCCCAAGCAAAGCTCGGTGTCCCCTGATATTCCTTGTATTGTATCTTCAGCTTTCACTGTCATTAGTTGAAATTTTTTCAATACAGTACCAGTATATGAGTTTGCATAGGCTTTGGGCCCGCTCTCCTCTTGTTTCTTATAATTTTCAAGATTTTATGTAACAAAAGATAGGTTTAAATTTAATGAAAATTTAAAATAAAATTGTTCAAAAATGTACAGCCAGCCTATATGCAGCTGACCCCCGAAAAGAGTTGACGATAGGTTCAATGGTCTTGGGGGGGCTTAAGCCCCCAAAGCCCCCCCCCCCCCCTGGGTGCGCCACTGCACATTGCTGATATAGGCTCTTTTTCTAAAAGTTCACAACGTTATCTGTCTAAGAGGCAACACCAAACCTCTTATTTCCACATATTACATTCAAATGAAACTTTGGAAGGAGCTTATAATACAGAAGCCATTGCATTAGGAAGGAATAGAATTGAATTAAATTGATTTTCCTGAATAATTTCAAACTCTTTTAATTGATAGAAATTTCAACTGATAAAAAAGACCATATGGCTAAAAACATTATACAATAACTTTTGTAATTCTGTACGATATTCTATATAATATATAAATATCGAATAACCTAACACATTAATCACTTTGATAAAACACACGGTTATGAGAAGTATGAACATTAATAGTTCATGAGCTCAGGCAATTTCAAGAGTCTCTGAAACGGTGGCTACCGTGGCATCGACAAACGTTTGTCTCGATAGGTTAGTGGGTTAGCAGCATAGAGAGCCCTTAGTACATAGTATCGAGGCTAACGTTTGTCGATGCGACGGTGGCCACCCGTTTTAGTCTAGGACTTAGCTAAATCCCGAGCTCATGAACCGGCCCTAAGAGTTTATACTGATGCAATTTCAAATATCGCTGTAAATAGTGGAAGTTTTACAGCCAATATCTATCTTTTTAATGAAAATCGTCATTTTCAGTGGTTTGAAAATGTTATCATTCTATTTTCTGTCCTACCGCTCTTACTTTTATTCAAGTGGAAACCCCTCACAACTTTTTAACTACAGTATAGCATAAACTTTCGGACAATACCACAGTGTTATCATCATTAATTGATTTAAAGTAGGGATGTCAATCCCGGGCCCGATTTTCAATCCCGGGATTCTCCAATATCAATCCTAGGATTACAGAAGTACTGTTTCAGATGGATTATTTTTTTAAAAATTATATCTTCATTGTGCTAGGGAGTTTCTCTAATTAAACAATGGCATATTACCGAAGTATGAATTTGATTTATAATAAACTATTGAGAAATAATATAAAAATGTACTACTTTTGTTAAAAATGTTCTTCAATTGTATAAAGGTTTCAAGTTTCATCAGATTGTAAAAAGATCAATCTTTTGACTTGAAGATTGGAGAATTGAATTTCTTAGTTTTTGACAAAGGAATGTTGAAGAGATCTGAGTTCCATATTTAATTTACAGTATCGCCGATAAATAATGCATCTTGAATGAATATAGTGTTGCTATAGGTCAGCTTAGCGCCCTCTAGTCTGGCAACCGTTCTGGTTTAAAAAATATTAATACATTTTTCGGCCATGATCAAGAATTATTGTTACAGTTACAGAACATGGTCTTTACTTCATGTTGTTTACTATATTAGTGGACCGAACAAAGTTTATAAATGAAAAATATTCATTATTTTATTAGCTTATTATTGTTATAGGATGAAGAGTTAGCAATTAAGTGGGTATTAGGTATATTTGTAATCCCGTCAAATTCGGGATTGGCGGTGAATAATCCCAGGATTTTCGGGTATCAAAAATACTCCGGATCCCGGGAATTGACATCCCTAATTTAAAGTTCAATACATACAGGTCTGTGAGAACATTGAACAATATTTGGAAAAATACATTGCTAGTTACTTCTATCTATATGCTTTCTTATTGTTTAAACGATAATAGCATCATAATCTTCAACTCATTAACCACCTAGATGTGAGCTTGAAAATAGGAAAGAAATTTATTAATTTGAAACATTAGATTAGGTAAAGTTCCTGAGTTTAATTATTCTAGATTAGAGTAATAGTAATTGATAGAAATTTCAAAGTATTATTACACTTGATAACAATACTGAAGTAAATTAGACAATTTCATGCTTGCCTTCCGTACTACGATTAATGTGACAATTTTGCTCGTGTATTGATTTTACAATATACAAGCACATCACAGTGTCCATTATTAGAAACGACACTGCAAGAGAGTATAGATGAAACATAGATAGAATAAAATTGATATTTTCTAATGTATCGACTTAACATACTTTAGCCTACAGTATCAGTATACAAAATATGCAATAATTATTTTTGACACAGGCCTAATGACATTACTCCTTGTGACTACATAGCTAGATATTTCTAGTGTATTAATAGATCACTAATTGATTCACCAACTTACTAGAAGATACGTCTCTTTAGGTCACATCTCACTATACAACTCACATTTTTCTTCATTTTCACAAACTTGGAAAGATGTCCTTGAAAATATAATATTCTGCTTTGATAGGCAAGTATTGATGTCAGTTCTCTTCCAGACCAGCTCCAGTGCGCTTCCAAAGTAGCTAGAAAAAGAATAAGCCATTTTAAATGTACTGTATTCGTGTAAAAAAATTGATATTGCACAAGACACTCAAAATTGAAATTGAAAATTAGAGATTTTTTACAAAAAATACAGAGTAAGCCTAAGTTAGTATTGAATTTATTGATTCATTTCAAATTGTCATGATTACAACGGGATACAGAGCATGCATTCAGCGAAATACCAAATTTGAAGAATTTATTTGTAGAAATCTGGTTGATGTTGTGGAACTCCGTAATAAAATAAAACACTAGAGGGTATTGTCAATTCCACTGTTTTATTGAATTGAATATTGTTTCGTGGCTGCACCAGTCACATTTTCAACAGTACAGTAGTACTGTTGAAAATGTAACTGGTGAAGCCACGAAACCACGGTCCAGTGCTCAATTCAATAAAAAAGTGGAATTGACAAAACCCTCTAGTGTTTTATTAAATTTGAAGAATATTAAAGAGATAATTTCTTCAAAAAATGACTCAATTTCCAACTTAAATGGAGAATTTGATATTTTTTTCATAAGGTGATATTTTGAGAAATTGAGTTTTTTTTATCATAGAAAAATTCCACAACATCAATAGGCTATTTGTTCAAATTTTATTTGTTGGACTTCAAGCATGTATGCTCAAAATTTCAACTTTTACTAAATAACTAGAACCCATTTCAAAAATATAAGACTGTACCTTTCTAGAAATAAACAGTATTATTAGCTGTTATGTTTTTCAAATATACTGAACTTGTCATCTGGATAAGCAAAACTTATTTTACTCAAACAAATGTGGGGTTCTTCTGCCAAAGAATAAAATCTATTATTTTATTGTTACTGCAGTGACAAAGTTGTCTAAATTGGTTTTATTTAATGTAAAATAAAAATTTATGAATTAAAAAATATTTTTGTGCAAGCTCTTGAGGCGAATAAACAAGAGGCTATGTTTTAGAATTTTTATATTTATCTAGTTCCAATCTCCTAGCCTGGGTCCTCATAGACCTGCCATTGCGGAAAAACGGTGGGAGCCAATTGATGTGATCTTAGTTAATTGTAGTAGATTCAACTGTTTTAATAGATTAAAGAAACTATAGAAATGAAAATAACGCCCAGTGCCTACCTTCCAGTTCAAGTTGGAACTTTTTCTGCAGGTTCTGGCTTTTTCAAGAGTTTGGTCAGCTTGCCTGCAGAATTCTTCTCATCTCACCAACCCGGAGTGGTATTCGCTAACCTCCTCATACGTCGGGTGTTACGGTCTTGATCACGAATCTTCTTCTCCATTTCGGCATCTGTCAGAGTTTCGAGGAACGGTGACCACTGATCAGCTTCTGAAGACTGTCGGAATGGAACTTCAACGGTCGGCAGAGGGGAATCACTGAATGCATACATCCTCTGGTGCCAGCTCAACTGGCCTCGAATCGAATAGGCAATCGCTGTCACAAATTCTCCTCCCAGGCCCAATTCTGCACATACTTTCAGCAAAAGTTTCTGCATTATTCTCCTTTCACTCATGTCCCACTCCACCTGGTCAACCAATGACGTATTTCCTACGTGAATGTTCAATTTGATGATGACACGTTGATCGCATTGTTCATCCAGGATATTGTCAGTGGAACCCTTCAATTTGTTGTCGAATTGCCTGCAATGGCAGGTACAAATGTGACAGGATTCAAACCAGATCGTCAGAGAACTTCAGCGAACTGCTCAGGTGTTATTAAAGTTTCATTTTTATTCCAAGTAAAAGTATCCTCAATTTCTGTCCTTCAATTTCCATGTCCAAACGTATTGGTGCGAGTTGCTCTGTGCAGCATTTTCAAGTGGTTGATCAACGGATCTGTGTCATCAAAGCATAAAGGAAAAGTTCTTACTTTTTTGGTATTGACTCTATTCCTATTGATTGGAGTTGCTTGGGGAACGGCATCCAAATGTGAACTCGTAGGTAAAGATGGTACCCAGGACATGCTTTTCTTTGATTTTCCTTCTCTAGGAATAGAGGGTTCTGAAGAATGCACTGAAACGGCTTTATATTTTTCATCATTACCTTCTATAATATCTTCAACTTCAGTAGCTCTCAATAAAGACACACTAGAAGTAAGACAGTGAGCACTGAGACCCATGTGTCTTTCTTTCGTCATTAGTTATTGTTCTTCGGAACATACCTGGGTATCTTTTGTAGAGAGAACCTCGAAATAGGCGTAAATAGTTTCCAACTTCGGATCCAATACAGTAGTATTCTCCATTTTCTTCTATCTGAAAACTTATAGGTTTGTCTCCGTACGTTCTGATAGCCATATTGCAAGGTTTATGTGTTTGTTGGTGATTATATTTTTACGATAATTTGGTAAAATTGATGCAAATCACAATTAGTTAAGTCAATATCCACAAACTAACAAGAGAATATTCACAATCACAATGATCTATAAGCTACACAAAAAATAAACTGATGATGTTCGGCTTGTTGTGTTGTTTTTCGTTGTTTGTGCTTGAGTGTGCGTTTTTGGAAGCGCCATTTGTCAATGCCTTCTTGATCAAGACTTTTCCATATTTTGCAGGCAGCAACAATTTGAATCTAATATAAAATAATTAAAAAGTGCTCTGTATTTCCTGAAAATGGCTAGGAAATATCATTTTATCGATGAATAATTTTCAACTTTAATATTTATCAAGAAAAAATTAGAGTAGAGAGGGGATGACGACTTGGGCGCTCTTGGTGGCGAAAATTAAAGTGACGCTTGTCATGGGATGTGAGTTGAGGGCGGCAAAGTTTAAAATTCACTTTCTGAAAATCATTGTATTTTCTGTTAAAATACTGTACACTGAGAAAGGTGAAAGCGTGTTATTCAAATTCCTAAACTTTTTTAGATGCCTCTCTCCTTTGATATCCTTCAAACAATTTTTCTTGATCGTAGCATTCTTATTGACGTGTATCTTTATTTGCAGAAATAAATCTAAATTAAAATTTATCTTACACAAAATTTAAAAATATTTATTGACCTGATTGAAGAACTTTCATGAAAGCCAATTTTCAAGAGTTGACAATGAATAGAGCATTTTATGTAATAAATTAATATAGTGATATCTTTCACATTTTATGAAATATTTTTACAATAGGTAAAGAAACCATTAGGCAAGAGAAACTAGACTAAATTAAAGTGATTATTGTTCAACTTAATGAACAAATATAATAATTTTCTTGAATATCATTTGCATTTAACGAAAGAGGCCAGAATCTTTCTGCGCTATGGTTATTTAAAGTTTGTTCACATCACAGCAAGTTCAGAAACCAATATGAGCCTCGAGAACACTGAGTTGTCATCAATCCGAAACCTCCCTCAAACTTCACACCCACTATCTGTAAGCAACGTGAGGCGCAACAGTTTGATGGTTGTTGTTATTTCTTGTTTCAAATCATCAATGGTGGATGGACATTGACACCTGAAACAAAAAACAGCAGATTATCAAACTGTTGCGCCTGATATGCCTACAGTGAGAGTGAAAGAGTTTGAGGGAGGTTTTCCGGTTTGATATTGCTCGAGTGTCTGGAGGTCATATTGAACATCTCTGAACTTCTTCGTGAGGAAAAACTTTAAATTACTCTTTGAATGTACATAGGTTCTATTATATTTCTTTCATTAAATACAAAGTTTCAAAGTTGTGGTATTCTTTTTGAATCACTCTGTATTATGAGTGATACGATTTACAAAGGTAT
Source organism: Laodelphax striatellus (assembly GCA_017141395.1). NCBI lineage: Eukaryota > Metazoa > Arthropoda > Insecta > Hemiptera > Delphacidae > Laodelphax > Laodelphax striatellus. Next base: position 18,887,147 of record CM029530.1, read on the forward strand.
GAATATAGTACCTATATGTAGGAATCAGCAGCCACATACAGCAGTATGGTATTTTACTAGTGTATTGGGACGTTTGCTCACATCAAAGACATTCTCCCATCCAGAAAAAGGCACTTCGTGTGATACATAATTATAGTAAGTTTGATGCACACTGTCAGCCCATTTTCGAGCGTCTGGTCATACATACAGTTTATGGACTGTCCATTTTTGCATCATTATATTTTTTATACTAATAAACGTCAAGAAAAAATCAGTCCATGTTCTCAAGGAGAGAGGAAGTCCATGCTTACAGTACCTACACGAGGAAGGGGAAACTTGGATGTGCCACACTGTCGTCTGTCAATTGACAGTGAAAGACTGTTTTCCAGTGCTGGCAAAATTGATAGTGAAAGACTGTTTTTCAGTGTTGGCAATGAGAATGTGTGTGGTTGCCTGCCACACACAGTCAAGGGGCGCTCATTCATCGTGTTCAAGAACACTCTGTCAAGATGGCTATTCTTTAATATTATACCGTATACGGTATTGTATTCAATAAATGAGTCATGGAATATGAATTGAAGCTTCAACTGCACTCAAAAATCCAAATCAAGTAAAATAATATAACTCCTTGCATCATACTAAAAGGCGTAGAAGTCCGATATCAACCGGAGTCCGGATCAAATTTAAAAAAATGATTTTGCCTGGTATTGAAAAAACCAGTCTACTATTAATATATCTATACTGTAATTTAGCTTGTCAATACTATAAATCAAAACTTTGAATATACGATTCATAAAAAATGAAACAGTAAATGTTATTCAAAATGTGTTCTAGTTATTTCAAAAAGCTAAAAAAAAAGACATTTCAACGAGTAAAGTAGGTAGTGGATTATTAGATATATAGATTTTACCATTGCGCTGCAGGGCCCAAATACTGTATGAATGTTTTCATGTACATATTTTTTTAGTGAATGTTTATAACTAATATAACACTATACTACACCGCAATGTTAGAGAGATAATGTTAACTGCACCGCACTTGAGGTTTATTAAAATACTCTTGAATAATTATGTAAAGGCTACCTGTTTCAATTACAATACACATTTTTTAAGACGAGTTTGGCTTTATTTATTTCTAAATTGTTCAAAGAGAACGCCTTTATATAATATCCACACTAGGACACTTTTTCACAGCGCGTTAGAGAGGGGTCATACAGAAAAGCTGGTCTATGGCTGCAATAACCTTATTATTGAATGTAAGTGAAATACAACTACTGGATTTTTTGAGTTCTGTTCCAATTAAGCCGGGTGATTGGAGTTCTACTTTACTTCAGTGTGAAAGCATCTTTTTGATCACCTTCGGTTTATATAAATGTACAGTATTACGGTACTGAAGTAGGTGATGTCTCTACTCCCAATGACGAAGGGATTCGTTCTCTAGTTTCTATCCATGTTTTCAACTTATGCTATACTGAAGAATGTGAAAAGGTAAAAATAAATAAATTCAATATATGGTTCATTAATCAATCATTGTTATAACAAATAACACAACGAAATATCTGTTCTAGGAAAAACACCCAAGATTTTTTCTAATAAGAAAATTATTGCTTTTTACTCATTAAGTTACAATTTGAAACATCCAAATTAGCAGCAAGACCAATATATCACAGTGACAAAATAAACGAGAATTTATCAGTCATTAACTATCCTTATCATTAAAACATATAATATTACATGTCTCTACTTTAATGAGTGCTTTTATAACTACTAAAAACCTAATATTCTACAATTTGACATCCAAGTATTAACAATAGATTTACATTAATGTACAGTTTATTCCCATTTAGAGATTTTGAAGAGTGCTTATTGAAAAGTTGATTTGAACTTATTAGTTATAATATTTTTGTACATTATTCATAGTAATAAGAATATGGCTGAGAAGAAATTCTTGAATAAATTGTGGAACAGACTTTGAAGGTGATATTCATACAATGAGAGTACAGTATTATTGTTTTCATGAGTATAATGATTTCATGAAGAATTGAATTTTTCAAGACGGCTGCTGAATGGCAGCTTTACAAACTCAATCCTCAATATCAAAAGAGAAAAATGAGAACGTTCACTGATGGGTAGGGGAGATGAACAAACTTTGAATCTTTACATGGAAAACTAATACTTTTTCATTTAATTAGATTACTCAAAGAAGGAATTGAGAAAGAATTTTTTGGTAATCAACCCAGAAACTTACACAGCAGAGGTATAACTTTTTTCAAGAGAAACTTGTCTAGAAGAGTTTTTCGTTTTTTCTACTGAATTTGTCAAACAAATATTTTCAATAATAATCAATAACTTGAATCTTTGCCAAATCTTGAACATTGACACTAAGAAAAGAATTACGACTATTGATTATAAATAGTTATGAATCAAGTGTTAACTTCGCAGTTCGGTGCGGATCAAAAAATTCACAACTTCAATTAAAAAGTGATTTCAAACTTGTTCTATTATAATTTACTCTTCTAACCCCCAGAGAAAACTCATTTTCCATAAGTCCTTATATTAGCCATACAGATACAATAATCATGGATGGTTCTAAATTCATCCTTAAAAACATCTAACCCCATTTTTATAGTGTCAAGTATTGAGAAGTTTTAAAATGAGAAGTTCAACCCTTTTAATAATGTGAGAGAAATTTCTTCACGCATAAAGAACAATCTATTCAGGTTTTATCTGTTAACTTGATAGAAGGGTTAAAATGAATGATCCAGTACAGATCACTTCAATTGGAGAGAATTGCACAGATTTGAGGTAATAATTTATTAAAATGAAAACAAAAAATAGATCTCACAATTGTTACAAGTTACACAAGGTTTAAGAATAACACTTTCTTTGGACAAAGTCAAGAATGGAGTTCAAAATTCAAATTTTCAATAAGATAAATGCTATTACTTTCTTGAGGTCATTTTGAAATCCAATAATCATTCGGAATTGAGTTCAAAAGGAAAATTTTTTGCAATATAATTTCGTTGAGAAAAACCGTTACGCTTCTCTAATAATATACGGTATTCTCTTTTCAGGTGCTATTCAGTCAAATTAGACAAAAATTTGTGTTTTTGACAATAAGCTAGTTTACAAAATGACAAACATTATTCTCACAAAGAAGCAAGTTGATAAAAAAACATATCAATGTTGAAAATCTTTATCAATAATGAATAATATGAATAACAATGAAAAATATTAACAGAAAAATATTCATATGCATTATAATAGGCTTCAATTTAGAGAAATCTTTGTCTTAGAAATGAAAAATAAAATATGCAACATGATAAGGATAAGACACTGTTTATAAAGGTGGACTGCAACATCAACACTGTAGCTGAAAAACTAAATAAGTCTTCAGCTAAACAAAGAACTGAATAAGTTTATTTTATTAAATTTATCTGAATTTTTATGTTTAATGAATTTTAGAAGTCCCGTAAAATGGGGAAAAGGCGATCACACACTAGGCTCAAGTTTATTGCCGTGTTTATTGAGTGTTCGCCTTTTTCCGTATACTATGATTCATATATTTTTGTATGAAAAAGGCTCCAGGAAGCCTCTTTGGAGAGGAGATATTCACTATGGGTATGATGCTCTGTACATAGTTAGAAAAGGGGTTAAACTGAATAAGGTATGTGGCAGATTTTTATGCACCTTTCCATGTTGGAAGGATTATTAAATTGTACATAATGTACAGCTCCAATCTATTTATTATAGTATTTATTTACTATATTCGATACCTCAGAATTATATAAACCAAAATATAAAATAGAACAGTAGTTATAACTTCGAAGATGTACGGTAACCTTCTTCTATAATAGAATTTACAAATTTAAATTTGTGGAACATTTTTCAAAACACATTATGAGCAAAAATTGGAGTTATGGAAAAAATGTATAACTGTCTGGATAGCCATGATCAATTTGAACCTCAAATTGTGTGCGTTATTAGTTGCTTGACATTCAAAAGAATGATTTAACAAAAATACTTTTTACTATATATGCACATGAACATTCGAAAACCATTAAATATCAACATTTTTTAATGTAACAAATCGAAAACTTATTTCTGTAGAGAATAAACATTATTAACATACCTAATTGAATGTAACAAATAGTGTATAAAAAAATAGTTCCGCAAATTAAAGACAATCGCAATATTTCTACAGATAACGAATAGAGCGTAGCTTATACGTTCTATACTTTCAACGTTTTATAGAAAACATTAAACTGTTTATTGAATTTTCATGGGATTCAGAATCTATAGATAGAAGCGCACAGAGTATTGATAGTCTTATTGGAAACCATTCCATAATGGCTTCCCAAATTCTACGTAAAAGGGAACGTTCTACACGTTTCATGTTCACGAAAAAGCTTCAATCAACCATTCATCACAGACCTTTTATAACTACATTCACAAATTACTACAATATCGTAGAGTTTTAAAACAAAAACACTTGTATACATGATACATCAAAAAGTAAGTCTCGAATCTTACAAGTTCAACTTGTTAACAGAAAATAAATTAGAAACTATTTTGTTCTACAATTTATTCAAAATAGAAAATGGAATGCAGTTGATGCATGTCTGATGTGCGGTATTGGCAGAGATGAAGATTGAAGAGGTATCCTTGAGTTGAGATGAATTACAACTAGAGCACACTTTGTACACTGCACAGCAACAGATGGTAGTTCAGTCTCCTTCGAGGAACTCTCGCTCGAGAGCGGCACCCATCATGTTCCAGTCTCCATCACTGATGTCATCCATGGGTTCTTCACTGCCCACACTGGCGCCACTGTCCTCTCCAAGGTCGACATCGCTCGAAATGTCTTCGCCTCTCCTGAACCTCGTGTTCAGTGACTCCTCTTCTTCGATCTGCGGCGCATCAGGTTTCAACCGCTTCTTGCTCCAGCCCCTGATGTTTTCCCCTGAAACACAATCAATAATTAAAGCAACAGTAATAGATCTGTGTAAAGCTGAGAAATATGTGTGAGGCACAATGTGGTCACTATTAGAGAAATGAAATATTTAAATCTTATTTTTCTCTGATGATGACTACTGAAGTTATCATGACATCCTAGCCTTCCTTCAAAGACTTCCTGGAATATTTTGAAAATTCATTTTTGGAATATGATTGGTTGAAAGATAGGCTTCTATGTGTTTGAATACATGGTTACATAGCTCTAGCTAGAGCTTACACAACATACATAATAATATAAAGTTAATTCACAAAAATCCAATTCAATTTGACCGCCGTCAAATGATGTAATCTAATGGAACAAATGTAACGAGAATCAATGAACCAATTGGATGTCAATGCATTGAGATATTTTCACAGTGGTTAAATTAAATTGGGTTTTTTGCAACTGGCCGACAATGTTTGAGTAATAATTAATTCAAACACGAGTAGCTAGCTTGTATGTATGCCTTTTTGGATTAGTTTGTAATTATTATTCTTTTCTTCATAATTTTTTAATCATTATTAACATTTTCAGTTGGTTGCTCCGGATCTAGACTTTTGGTGAGAGCCTCCTGAAAATAGAACCAAAAGAAATTGACGTCCCATATTCATCCAATGAGTTGTGAAATATCACAAATATTTGAAGAAACAAGGGGCGCCGGTTGCCTTGGCGGTGAACACCAGACTAAATGTAACACCTTGAAATACCAAGCAAGGAATTCTTAATAATTCAAGTGACTTATACATCTATCCAAATTACTAATAACATTATTTGAACTTTCTTCCAGAGGTCAATCTTTTGCTTTTCTGTGAGGGTCCATTATTTTTTAATTAATAGGTCTGCAAAACTTCCTTTGATAATACAGTAATTATGATTTTCAATTGTACAAAAAGATTTGTATTAGTTTATAAGGATGGTTTGTTCAATTGTAAAAGAAATAAGAAAATGGCAATAAATTTGATATACCTGATAGAGAATCAGCTGAGCTAGAACTGGACTCGTACTGGTCAAAGGTGGCGTCGAACTTTTTCCGCTTGGCAGGCCGTTCCTCGCCTTCGCTCTCCGACTCGTTGCAGATGTCCTCGACCTCGGCGTCCATGTCAGCTATGTCCTCGGACGAGAACGACATGAGCGGGTTGATGGTGTCCATGAAGCGGCCACTGGGCGTTCTCTGTCGCTGCGCGGGGAGGCCGTGCGTGGGGCTGACACAGTGTGGCGGAGGGTGTCTCGAGCTGGTCTTCTCACAGCTAACGGGAAAAAGCAGCTCCTCGACCCTTTCCCATCGCTCAGCACACGACCATAGCCAGTCGGGAGTGACCACTCTGATGTGCTTCATCTTCTTAGCCGCGTTCACTTTGGCCGTACCCGTTCTCACCGCTATTAAATGTGTGGTCTCTTTGTCCAGCTCTTTCGTCACTTCGGCGCCCAAACTCTTCGCAATGTAATACGCCTTGCTCTGCTCGAGAGCGGCCTGAGTGGGCACCAGTCCACTGAAAACCAACCTCGTTCCTGCCAGAACCTTCTCCTTCAACGTTGGTACAATCTGCTTCAGATCGGCATCTTTCTTTGAATCATACGTGCTGTAAAATTCTGCATGAACCTTTTTCAGAATATCTTCCAAGTAGAGAAGATAATCGTCGCTTTCTTCAACTTCCAATAAGTTATCTTCCTCAGTTATTTTTAACCTCTCTTCTGAACAGGTTACATCTGGACCGTTTTTTAATTCTTTGGATTCTTTCTTATCAACCGGTTCTACTTTCTGAGCAACCTTACTACTATCAAGGGCTTTGCTTTCTTTGGATTCGACACTTTTCTCTACTGCTTCAATGCTATCAGAATTTCCGACTTGTTTGAGATCATTGCTTTTCCCAACAGGCTTCACTGTAGCGGCATCTTCGGTACTATCAGCTTCACCAATATTTTTTGAACTAGCATCAATTACTGGGGTTTCCACCTTATCACTTTTTTCTTTGCTTGCTTCAGAGGAAGCTAATTCGTTTTTCTCAACGACAGAACTTTCAGCCTTTGAATCCTCTTCAACGGTTTTGGCATCAATAGTATTTTCATTGACAGTTTTGGCATCAGCAGAATCATTTGTACTATTTTCAATTTCATTACTCTTCATTTGTTCTTCAGTGGGTTCAACTTTCTCATTTTCATCAATTGAACTATTAGGAATAATACTGGGCGTATCTGTGGTGGGATCTTCGACATCATCAGATTCCAATCCTGGCTTGGCAAGAGGGGTTGTGGTTGATTTTGTACTTATTTCATTGGTTTCTAACTCAGATTCGCTGATAGTGTTGTCTTCAGACTTTATTTCACCTTCTTCCAATTCACTATCATTGACTTCCTTCTTCTTTTTCTCATTCAAGCCATTTTTGGACTTGAATTTTCCTGCTTTCGATTTCACTTTGGTTCCTGGAACAAGAAATACACATGATAAAAATAAATGTTCAATTTGCTCGATTTCACCAATTGAAGCTTGAAGAAAAAGATTTCACTAATAAATTCAATTAAAGGGCACGCAGTAGAATAAATTGAGTGATAATAGAATTAAATTGTAAAACGTTGGTTACATTGTTACAATGTTGATTTATCAAAAGTCGAGTATTTTAAATCAGCAGTGGCCGTGGATTTGTTCATACCTGAGCACCTGCTTACTTATAAGCACTTACAATACAGGATCAAATGTAGGACTTATATTGACTCTTAATTTCTTGGATGTTGAAATAAATTAAAAATATATTGTTTATATATTATAAATATATTATATGTTTTATGACTGTATTCTGACTGTATCTAAGATGATCTATTTGACGTTGTCTATAACTGTTACTGTTGAATGGCAATAAATTTATTTATTTATTTATACTGTCTATACGAAGCTTGCAATGTGAGTCAATTTTACTGACAATTCTTTTGTATTACAAGGTATAAGGCCCGTATTATACTAGGATGCTGGCGTCCCTAGTCTAAACACTCCCATTTGATTTAATGCCCCGGTAACCTCCCAAATGCCAGCATCCTAGTATAATACGGGCATAAGAAGCAGGCACAGTTTAGTTTTGACGCAAAAGAAGGTTGGACTCCCCAAGGACCTGTTTTCTATAACGAGTAAAACGTTGATACAAAGAAACATATCAGGTTACAAGAAGTAATATAGCATTGCGCGATGAGAACAAGGTTGGATGGTGAGTGGTTTGAAGGCAGAAATATCACGATGCATGCGCGACTCTGAAAATTTTATAGTAAAATCAGTTTGTCCAACATTGCGTAGCTTGCACTAAGCGTGACAATTGTGAAGTAGCTTTTCTCAGGTTGGGCAATCACCAGTTATTTACTTCTTTCTAAAGTTTTTACGTAAGTAACATTCTTTACAATCATGTTTCGCTAGTTTACTATTCGTTATATAATTGTAGACACATTTATATAGCTTGGGAATAGGCCTATTTCTATACAGAATGTTGGCAGCATTGTGTCAGTCGCCATCTTATATCTCTATCAACTCTCGGCCAACTTCATTCTCAACGCACGATGACTATTTTAAAAATTAACCTTACAAAGCTTTACAGCAAATGCATGGTATTGGAGTTAGCATATAATAAAAACTGCAGAAATTAAATAATTGCCAAATAGAATTTATAAATCGATTTGTGAAATTAAGAATTACCTTCTGCAAAGTGTGTGAAATCGATGCCTTCTTTTTCGTCATTCTCGCATTTCGAGAGTCCTGGAGGAGCATGAATATCACCGGTATGACTAAAAAAATGGTATGGCTTGACATGGATCAAGTTCGGCGCAAAATTCCACACATCTTCTCTGTCATCGATTATACACACCATATTATCACCGCAAGGAAAGAGAGCCCTGTAATCGTGTATGACATTCTAGTGAAACTTTCATAAACAGTAAATAATGTAATAGGAGAAAATAGAAACTGAAATATCTTGAGTTGTAGAAAATACTACAAAACTTAGTTCTAGCATACCCAAGTTAAGATTGGAAATACCAAGTTGAGAATATAACTAAAGTACAGAAGTCAATATGAGGATTTGGTGTAGATCAGTACAATCTTCAATTAAATTCACTGAATTGATAAAGTGTTGAACATTTCAAAAATAATTTTTTCTAGTATTACAACAATCTATTGTTGTGAATTTTAGTGAAGATTCAACGACATCGGTGCATCAAAATTAAATCTATTCCTTATAAAATTATCCAAAATAAAGGTCAATATGTCAGTAAGATTCTATTATTTGTTTCTACATGACACTTCTTCTATTCCTCTATCCTCTCACTTGATAAGTTTTGCCCTTTTAAAATCAGATTTAAAATTATCTTTGGAACAAAAATAATAAAAAATATCTCTTTAAAACTATTAGCTTCATATAGCTTCATATTTAAAAACGTGTATTCATTTTTTATTGTAAATGATGGTACATATTACATAGATAAGTGAGAGAGTATCATAAATACAAACATTGAGAAAAATAAAAACTTACTTGAGATTTGCCATCTTCGAATTTGGATTAAAGCATTCGTCTCTGGACAATATTCTATGGGAGAAAAATTTCCCATCCGGATCCAAGAATCTAGCAATCATGTGTGCGTAATTTCGAGCACCGAAAGTGCAGATGTGAAGTTCATAGAATTCGCTCATGGCCAAAAGGAATTGATTCGTTCTCGGACGAAATCGCGTGTGGTACCACGGCGATTTCGGGCCATACAATTGAAAATGATAAACATCCTGTAATCGAAACAAAAAGTCAGGTTATATAACAATAAAATATTATTGAAATAATCTTATCTTTATTACAGTGGAAATATACTTTTATCTATTTATTCGGCAACATAAAATTGATACTTAGTGGATGGTCCAACAGGCTTACACCCATTTCCACCTTATGAAAACACTTCAAATATAGGTTAAGAGAAATTTTACACAAAGAAAACAATTTTCAAATCGAACACTAGATAAATTTTGAATATTTAGAAAGATAATATAAAAGTTCCAAACCAAGAAAAGCCAAAACATCAATAATCTAAATTCTTCAAAAATTTAAATTCCAGATTGAAAATTTCTAACAAGAGACACATTCTTAATCATCGGAAGAAATTAATTATTCAAATATTTGGGCTCCTCAGCCCTAAATGAACCTTGGGTGCAAGTTTGAGTTACTGACTACAATTCCTACTCCTGAAAAATTTCTATTTTACCTGTGTTTCAACCCAAGTTTGTTAATGTAGGCTACAGTTAATTTACCTTGAGATTATTTGGAATGTTATCGTTTGTGGTATGGATTAGCGTTTGATCCAAGTCAACAAGAAGAACTAGTTTTCTATCTTTCAGTAAACGTTCTTCGTCAGCTTTGCCGATTATTTGTGCTTGCTGTTGGGACAAAAAGTAAATTCAAAGGTAAAATCAAATGGTAAAATGTATTCCATGTCACAATAAATATTGATGATAATAACTACAGTGAATTAACAGTGTAGTTAAAATTCAACATAATTTTGCTATTTATATTAGATCAATTCAAATAGTATACCTTGTGTACCTTAGTATATGTATACCTAGTATACCTTAGTGTACCTTGCCATATCTAATAATACAAATCCTTAATAATTGATTTACTGTGTTGTCATTCTTTTTCTACCGATGAAATTCCACTAACTTCAAAAAACGTTCAAGAGGAAAATAACTTGAATTACACCATAGCCTTTAAACAGAGTCAACTGTTCCTCAGTCTGAAGAAATCCAACACCAGGACGAAACAATCGTCACTATGATGTAAGTCAAGTTATTTTATACTTTTTCAAGTCAGTAGCATTAATTGTTATCTTTTCTACTTTGTAATATAAAGGAATGTATAAGTAACAAATAGTAGATGCAATATAAAAGATGTAATTCAACATAATAGAAAAGTGATGGTAAGCCTTAGAAAAATGAAACCAAAAGGAGATCCTGAAACAAAACATTATCAAGAGACTTGACTTGAGTACAAAGTTTAGTGTGTCATTCCAATGTCTATGAGTGAAGTCAACACATGATGTAATGAATATGGACGCCTTATACCAATTATTTGTAATGAAATGGACTACCAGCACTCCAAGAAAAATTAAAAAAGTTATCAAACTTCAAGAAATAAATTTAAAAATAACAACATTCTCTACATAATAGAGAGCGATCAAGAAATTAAAACACTCTCGTGTTTTGAAGGACACATCAAGCAGTGGCGTTAACAGTCCCAATTGAAAAAAAGTTGTTATATTCATCTCTCGCCATCATCCCTCTAATTATGATAAAAATTAAAAATTATACAATCAAATACTGACAGCTGTATTTTTTATTACAGTAGTACCACTTACACAGTATAATAATAATAATAATAATTGCAAATACAGTAAGTCAGTAATGATTACCTTAGAGTATAATATTAGCTCATTTTATGATGATACAAACAAATTCTATTGTCCATGGTACTGTATATGGAAATTTAATTGATGCACATATGAGCTAGTACGGTACCCACAAGTGTTTTGGCCTGTTGGTGGAATTACAAAGAAGCCAGGAAGAACGGAAATCAAACCAGCAACCAACAGAATGACAGTTTTAGCAGCTAAAATTTAGAAGCTCTATTCAACAACATTACAACTGGTCTTGAATGAGCTGTACCTGTATTCTAGAACTTTACTAACCTCTTCGCTGATTTTGAGATCGGGAATACAATGAACCATGGGCACAGAAGCGCACTGCGCCGACTGTTCTTCTTTCCTTAGATCGGTTCCACATTCTGCGCACAGATCATTCATCACGGTCGGATGAGAGCATCCTCGCTCCAGCTCCAGAACGGGACATCTGAAAATAATTAAATTCTTATAACATACAATCATAAATATACTGTACATTGCAAAAATTAATTATATTCGAAATAGAATTTCAGACTTTACACAAACTTCTGTAGCATGTTTTCTAGGAGCACATAATGATTTTCTAGCATGTCCAGACTAAAACATGGCGGAGGGAAGTATCCAAGCCCTCCTTCAAAACCTCCCTCCGTATTGGTTGTGCTATAGTAGTTAAAGGTATGATAGAGCCAAAAATGAAGGGTCACCAAAAGACCCCATCAACACAAAAAGTGGATGTTCATAAACTAACCTACTCTAACTCTGTGTCCCAGCGCTTGGAATTGGCATAAATGATTTTTGATGTCTTCAAATACCTACCACGACTAGTAAAAGGCAACCCTTGATGGTCTTGATGTTGAATCGGGAAATTTCAACCTTAGTCAAATACTGAACATGTTATACTAGTTACTGAACAGATATGATTCATTAATCATTTTTTAGTCTTGGAACACATCTAAGAGTGATTTTCTCTGTTACATAATTCTTCAGAAATTTATGTTATTCAAAAGACATTCAATTCATTTTATTGAACAGTAAATAATAATGATCACAAGTATGTCACGATACAAGTACTGTATGTTTTGTGTGACATGGGATCAGATAACCATTCACTCAAACTTATAAACAATACTATAATTATTATTATTGAACACCCAATAATAAATATATCATTAGCTCCACATCATTTCCTAATTAAGGCTTACAAATAAATTAACTTATAATTACGCCTAAACTAAAATGATAAGCAAGCAGAACTGTTTCAAAACAGTACAGTAGTCATAAACATGGTTACAGGTTCTCAAGAATTTGAACTCACGCGCCAAAAAGCAAAGAAAATGGATACTTACCACCAACGACAAGTTCCCCTCCTTAACCAAGAGTTTACGAACAGTTCCAACTTCTGTAGCCTTTAATTTCTTGAGTTCTTCTTTAACACCATTTGTACTTACATCGTACAGAAGTATTACTCGCCCTTCGTACACAATAGTTCCTTCTTCGACCTTCCATTTAATAATTTTCGCCGATTTTCCTGCGGGAAGACGAATCAACACTTCTTTTGCGCCCATATTGACCGGGATTCCCGTCTAAACTCAACTGCAACAGAGCTCACCATTGGTCCAGAAAGAGCATATTTTTTCATCGGCCAATCAGGAAGGCTGTTATGGAATTGAGCTCAACGTGAATTGATTTTTCGGTGTGCTGTTGAATTCCAACTAACCATCAAAAATAAATGGCGGTTGAAATCCTGGATCCTGGATGTTAAGGTTAATTTCTTCTTTCTTACTTGATTTTACATTTATGTTGGTTTTATTTGTTTATTTTGATAGGCATACCCTTTAACAATAGATATTTTATCATGGCAGCTCCAGATATGTCAAATACTTTTAATTAATTTCAATAATTGTTTTGCATAATGATGTTTTGTTTTGGTTTTTATACGTTATTTTTGTATTCAAAAACGCATTTGTAAATGAATGACAACTCTTGAGGTGGAATCTCTATAATTCACCACTGCTCATAGGTAATTTTTAATAGGCCTAGTCGATGTCAATAAGAATTATTCATTAATTAACTTACTTTATAAGATACTCTACTCTTCTTCTGTATCATTAAGTTCAAATTGTCGTTCATTGCAAAAGCAAGGCGCACTGAGTGATCAGTAGGCTTACCGCCTACTTTCTTTGAATGGCTGTCCATGTCAAGTATTTTTTATTATTATTCTTATTCTAGGATACCCATAGGCGGATTAGAGGAGGAGGGGGGGATCGTTGGGGGCTAAGCCCTCCAAATTATTGTAGCAAAAAAATTTTTTTCAGAAGCCCCGTAGGAAATTTAATATAGCCTACTCTTACTCCGCCCATGGCTAACCTACCTAGGTACTTATTTCAGTTTTAGTCAGCATATTTGTTTTAAATTACATGATAGTTCTGACTTTGCACCAAACGGAAACCCAAGTTATCACTGGCACTGGTTCATTAATATCAGTAGCTTATTTTCCACAGTTGCCAGTAGAGTGTTGATCATCTACGCTACCCTCGTTGAAAGAACATTGTAAAGTAGTCAACATTACCTATTTGACCTTTGGCGGACGGGCCCCGATTGTCCCAAGACAGAATCCACAAAGATGCAAGATTCAACCACAAAGATTCAACCCATGTCCGGCAGTCGCCTGATTATTTCGTCAAAATAATAAGAACCAAGTTAGACGTTAGGAAGAAGCTTAGAACCGGTAACATCATTCCCAGTCATTGGAATTCTGTCTTTGGCATACATAAAATGTCCAGGCCTAAGTTATCCCTTTCTCAGGTTTCAAATTAAGTTGAATTATTTTTGTTTTGATGCAATCATTGTTGTGTTAGACCTATAAGGCAGTTTAATAATGTTAATTAAAATTATGAAAATTACATGCATTTCGCCCACAGAGATTTTCATTAATTCTGCAGATTGAGTTCCACAGTTTTAATAATCTATCATTAGCCCATGCCTTTTGATTTTCACAGTCTGTAATTGTGTCCGAATACATTCTGTATTCTGTACTGGTCTATTTAAAAAGCCTTTGTCTTTGTCACTATCTTCTCTATCGACATTCTTGCTCATAGAAGTCTGCATATATTATGTTTGATATGGAGAATTTGTTCTCAAAAAATATCTCTCAAATTTATTGTTTCAGATTTTCACTATCTTGATAATAAGAATAACTTTTTCATTTGCAGTTGCCGCTTTTTAATGAAACTTATCAGAAGTCAAAATGGAAGTCGACCCATCACCAGCTTGTTTCAATGATGATTTCATTCTTGATCTGTCCAAAAGAGAAAATCGAGAAGAAACCAAAGATTGTGAATGTAAGTAGGTACCTCGAGTAGGTAGCTGTAGTAGATTGTGAATGTAAGTAGGTACCGAGTAAAGCGCAAATCTTATAATGCTATGGTAAAGGACTAATCCATGTTTAGGATTGATTACTTCGCACATTGTTGGAAGTTGTGAGAAGCATGTTTCCTTTCAAGCTGATTCCACGTTTTGTACTACTGTAAAATAATTCTTATGGGGGTATTTTAAAGAACGTCTTTATGCTCACAAATCAAATATCAAATCAAATAATCAAATCAAATAATTCTTTATTTTGGAAAAACAATATTACAAGTACATGAAATATACATTATAGGCATACAAGTATTTTATAAAATATCATGAATATACAGAGTAATAAAGCGAAATAATGTACTGTCTTTTATAAAATAACTAATATTATCCAAAATAAGATACTGCTTGCTAAATTCAATTAGAATTTGTTTGCAAGCAGGAGCAAAGTATAATATTTAAAAAAAAGTTTTTTGAATGCTAACATTCACACACCTTTCGCACATTAAATCTATGCATATAATTTGTATTCATAACAATTAAGACTTAGACTATAATATTAAAAAAATTTTCGATGGTCTCAGGCGTTAGGCTCAACAACCATTTGTATGTTTGTTTCTTGAAAGAATGTATATTATTTGAATGTCTTATATTAATAGGCACAAAATTGAAAAATTTAGGACTCAGAAATATAAATGTTTTTTGGAAAAAAGTTGAGTAAGCTTTTGGGAGTCTTAAAATGTTGTTAGTTAAACTTCTTGTGCAATACACTTGATTCTCGTAATTTTGTCGACTATGGTCACCTGACATCAAATAGAAAACAGATAAAACTTTAAATACATAAATGTAGCGTAATGGCAAGCAGTTGAAACACTGGAAAATTGGAAAGAGTGCTCATTCCTTCCTACACCTTTCATGACACGGACTATTGATTTTTGCAATATTATTATTGGCTTCAAATGAGATTTAAAAGTAGAGCCCCAGCAACTTATTCCATAGTTAAGCTTAGAATCATGCAAAATACAATTGTCTAAGAACAACTTGAGGAATTATCTTTTTAAGGAAATAAAATTTCCTAAGTAGAATCAGAAGATATTTCTTGATGTTTTTATGTGATTGTACCAAGTGAGTTTTCATCTAGCAATACGCCCAAGTACTTTATAGAGTCAGTCTGTACCACTTTTCACAGTCACAAATGATTTGATTGCAAGCATAGTTTGTTATGAAATTTTAAAGGAACATGTAAGTTCCATGGAGTGGATAATGTGAATAATATATACTTGGTTTTTGACAAATTGAGAGAGAGTTTATTGCAGTTAAACCATATAATTAATTTTTTTATGTCCTCCTGCATCTTAAAATGTAAATTCATATTATCTGAACCACAATAAGACTAAGCTGTATCATCATAGTATCTCAATGTTATGGTACAATCACATTATCCACTAATCTGACATCCAGTTTTGTTGTGTTGACGTGTTGAAGAAACAACGAATATTGAAGTGAAGAAAGTTTTATTCAGGAACATGAATAATTAAATCCCGTGATTCAATAGACCTGAAAGACTCAGTTTTAGAAGATGTGAGTTTTGATTGATCAAGACATGTTGACCTGTGTTTTTAATGGTATTATAGCCAGGAAATTGAATCAGCTATACAGTAAACATGTTTCTCACAACATCTGTGAGCAAGCAGTATGCGCTCTATTGCAACTGAAATGGTAAATCTCATTCAAATGAATGACATGTCCTATGTCACCCCACCGCCTACCAAAGACATGCACTAGCCATTTCAAAAACATCCGTTTCCCGTAAGTGACCCAGTTTTATTAGCTACGTTAACGTCATGACACTGTAACTTGTAAGCACAAAGATCAATTGATTCAGACTTGATACAAAATAGAATTTAAATTCTAGTCCACCAATTGGCTAGGACTAGTGTCTGTTCAATTATTTTATGCTCTATGCCAGAGAGAAATATTAATTGTTGAACTTGACGATTTCACCGAATAGTGCTTATTTGGTACTTGCGAAATTGAAGTAAATTATTGTATTACATTCTAAATAATTATCTTGTTTTTGTTTTTCGCAGGTCTAACTGATAAAGCATGGACTATAAATTCATGTACTCCTCTCAATAACTTTTCATATGCTGATAATGATTTGAAATCGTATGGATCGGAGATTAGTAAATTGATCAGGAAGGAGTGCCACATAAAGTCAGCTAAATGCGAATTTGAAGTCGTTCCTGAACTTGCTTTCACGAATAAAGACAACGCATCCGTAAAGGTGAACAGTCATACGATATTCATTAAATAAATTAGCTGTAAATAGAAGAGTATTTCAAATAGAGCTCTTGCTCTTATCCATCTAACAAGAGAACTAAAAGTAGATTCGAGTGTTCAGGAGTTAAGTAGGTACATGCTTAGTGGTTATAATGAGATTGTTCAGTGTACCTACAGTTTATTTGTGGGTTCGAAAACACCGATAACTGATTTTTAGCTGATTCTTGTAAGTAAGCAATACTAACCACTAAGCCATCAAGAGTACCAATTTTGTGTAAGTTACGAGTTCTTTCTAAAAAATTTAAATGCTAGAGAAAAATACATACAAGCATAACCTAACCACAAGTTGAAAATTCTCAAAATGAACATTTATTTTTGAGCCAGTCTGTAACATTTTTGCTCGACAAAATAGAGACGCATTTTGATGCTGGAATTATTTTGTTCAATTTTTCATTAGTGAACACTTTTTATTTCAACTGTATTTCATCCATTTATTCAGAGTCCATCAGTATTTTCAATATTTTCATTTTAAATATAATGTGTTTTTTGATAAAAATTGATTTATTATCTGAACCATTAACGATCTAAAACAAAACCATTCTACGAGTTTGGATGCTTCACTACCTACATACATATAGAGTAGGCCTACCATGTATAGTACTTACCGATTATATTTACTTCAGACTGTACGAGTACATTTATTCACAGTCCCTATGCAATAAACGCATACTCTGTAATGTTTATAGAAAATGATGTGTACATTGTAATTTTTTGATAAGAAAATCATTGTCAACTATTAACACATTATTACTAGCTTCATCTTTTGCTTGACATTGTATATTTTGGTTGCAGATAACGGTGTACTCAACAGTCAACGGGAGGAGAAAGAATTTATTCCTGGGCTACTTAGTGTCACGTGACTCAAGTGTGAAACCCAGTCACTTAACGAGGCTTCCGGTATTTTTGTACAATGGATCGTTGAAGGTGGCTCCGGTGGTGTGCGCTGCCATACAATTTCTGTTCGGTGCCTCCATGTCCGAAGTCAAGTTCTCAGTGACCGAACTGTTTGCCTTCAGCCTCATCTATGTCTTGAAAGCCAACCACCAGGACGATGAGCAGGATTCCGATTTCACTCTGAAATACATATTGCCACAAAATTTTCCGGACAACACAAATATAGATTACTCAATAGATCCACAGAATCTCAAAGATTTATTCAAGAGGTAGGTATTTTTTGCAACATTAATAAATGATGAAAACACTAAAATGTAGTCAAATATATTTGACTATATCTTAGTGTTTTCATTATGTTAAGATATCACAACATCTTCAATTGTGTCAGAAATCATTAAATGAATAGAATTTTGTATTAATCGTATAAAATTAAATCTCCAATTTTTCATACTTACTTAACTTCACTAGTTTTATCAACTAATATTCGGGAACGTATGCTTTGATTTAGTTTCTGGTACTGTAATTGAATTAAGGAACTAATAAATACCCTTTTTCCAGAATGAATGAGAGATCTCGAGATGAAACAAGCATCACGAGCAGTTTTTATAGCGATGTTTTACTGCATTCTTACAACAATTTCGAGATAAATCTCGACTTCCTCAATCTATCTACCGTCAGTATGGGAAGTAACTTCAGAATCGCAAGGAAAGGCAAGGTAAGTCCTGTAGTATTTGACAGTTGAAAATGAGGCAATATCAATCACTCTTCAAAAGCAATTCTCAAACTTTTAAATAGGTATAATTTACATTTTTTTTGGATCTATAAACCAACTGAGTGCCCTTTTCCATTACTCCATCTCTAGGAGACAAGTATTAATAAAAATTAATTTCTGAAAAACAAAACTGTGCAACGGTAGTGAGGTTTTCGGCGATTAAAGTATTATTGAGCACTCCTCAGTTGAGTGAAAAATTTGTACCTTGACATGTCTTTCTTTTTCAATAAAGCTGGATGTTATCAAGCTAGAAGATGTTAGACTTGTTCAGTTCATGCGTAATAGCTACTCGTAAATATAGTGTGGTGGTTCGGAACCCACCTAAAGCTGTAGGTCCATGCATCTCTCATCATCATCCTTCCCATTACCCACGCACAAGCCTAGAGCTTATAAGGGCATCATCCCCAGCAAAAAAATAAAATGACTCAGAGGACGAAAGCCACCAAAGGAAAAACTGACAATTGTTGAATAGTTCTCTCTCAAGGGTAAAGATGTCAATAATATTTCAGACTATCAGTTCTGCCTCGTCATTTGAAAAATGTTAAATATTATAAATAAATAAATGTTCTATTAGTCTTGAATGGCAAAGGTATAAATAATAATATTTTATTTGTTAGAGTCCTGCAATACAGGAAAAAGGCGGATGCTCATTAGATGTAAAAAGTTTACGTAGTAATCCGTGCTACTCATGTCTAATGTGTATTCGCCTTTTCAGGATTTATTATTTTTCTATGTAACAGGCCCCTTATCGTACAAGCTGCATTGCTGAAGCTCTATTATGTAGTAACAAATTATCAGGAATACTTAGCTATTGTATATACTATAGCGTGTGTGTTCTCATTTTCTGTGAAACTATTTTCTGTAGTAATCAATATTTTCCTCTACTAATTTTGTCATTGCCATCCAGTTACAATATTTTTGCTTGACTTACTATTTTTCTTACAATACGTATTTTTGCAAACCATCTATAACTTAGTCCCGAATAAATTAATATTAACTCAAGTTCGTTAAAAGTGTTTAATAAGTTTTATTAACCTTATTCCATTTTTTCAGATAAAATGCCGTAATTCTTCGGTTTTGAATACCATGCTGAAATATCTCACTCTGATCATCAATCAAGTTCATCAAGTATGAGGTCATCGTGGACTGGGTCCTACTTTGAAATCTGACGATTTTGAAGGTATCTCATCTGAAATGTAAATCAAAAACTTTACATCTGAATGTATATTTATGTGCCTTCTCATATGAATATTGCCTTATCCAAATGTGCCTTATCCAGATTTTGATTATTATTTTCTACCGTTAATTTTATAATTTGACATTAATCTCTTCATCGCATGAAATTACTCACTAGATGTTTGAATGGTTTCAAATTCTTGGTCCTTCCCTTCTAGGGAGAACAATTCAAATGATTCATCAGAAAATTTCTCCAATTCTTCTGAATTTTTGAATTACAACAGTATCTTCCTGCCCTTCGTTTCAAAGTGTATTATGGGCCAAGATAAAAAGTAATAAATTGCGTAACTAATTCAGTTTTCAATTTTATGTTCGATTTTTTCGGATTTTTAATAATTATATTTCGACAGGTTTTTAATTTTATTATTGAGATTAAGATAAACATCGTGGTACATTTTCGGAATCATTACTTATCTGTTATTCGTGTTAATGCTTAATTAACACTTGAACCATTGTTTTTTGATCAAAATAATTTATTGAAATTTCATTGATGATAAGCATACAAGTATTATAGAATGGTCAGATTTGAACTCGGGACTCAGTATTTATCGATAAGTTTTTATTTTTGTATATTTTGCTTGCATTTAAATTTATTTTCTACTTCAAAAACTGTATGTGTATATACTACAAATAAATTAATATCTTTTACATACTTGTAAATTTTATTTGATACCAAACTATTCGTGAATCCTTAGAGATGAATTGTCAACATGAGTCACTTGAAAATTGTCGTATATTTAACCATGATTATGGATTCAGAATTCAAAAATATCATTGTAAAGAAGATTATTCTATTAATCCTTGAGTTACGTAGTGCGAGCCAGAAGCATCTGGTCTGGATTAATTGGAAATTTTTAACCAATCTGTTTAAATCCTGTACTTTTCCAGCGGGGTCAATGACCCAGGCGTGGGAGCTGCCCATTCATCAACACAATGAACACTCTTTCACCACTACCCGGCCTAACTGAAACCTTTCTCTTTAAATCTGGAACGCTCTATACGATAAGTTTTAGTGTTTGGACTGGACTTAAAATAACTAGAACAATAACTCATAAAAAATCAAACGAACGTTTTGAGTCACGGACCGCCTTCACTCAGGTAACATCTCTTGTTTGATGTCACATTTCATTCTTGAAGTTAACGGATGAGCAGTACGCTTAAGGACTATTCACACACATCAGTGCAGTCTCCGTCCTTATTCTACTTGTTCTGCGCATGCGTCAATAATGACGGACCAATCACAGAGCGCTAGGCGGGTTGAGGCATTCGCAGAACAAGCGAAAATAAGACAGACCGAGATTTTGTGTGAAAAGTCCTTTACCATCTTCTTTGCACTTCATTCCCACTTCGTACAGCTGATGTTCGCCGAGTGAAATTTAACAGTTTATCAATGAATACGGTAGCTTAAAATTCAAGTTGATTCTCACAATCATTTGGAGAGCATACGCAGCGATTTTTCAGCAGAATGTGATGGCGTGAAGCAGCTTGGAAATTTCCTTCATCTCAGATTGTGACGTACCAGACTCAGAGTATTAAGGACATCGCCTTTTTCCATCTTTGCAGAGAAAAATATCTGTGTCAGGAAGGTTTCAGACCTATATTGCCGACTTCCATCCCTTTCTTAGTTTGCACTAATCATAATTTAGTCCTGATACTTTTGACTCACACCATATAATTTGATGTTCATAACAATATTGAGTCTATTGTTTTCTGATATTCACAAATTATTCGCTCACTATGAGAATTTTATAAATCTATGTTTTTTTGCTATTTTTATACACGACGGAATACGATATTCTATAAACCAATTTAAGCTAAAACAATAAAGTTACGATGACTCCGTTAAAGGACGAATGTAGATTACTAACAAATGTGATTTTCATAAAATTGAAAATTACTGTAGGCTATGCAGTTTGGATTTATTAAATGAGTGTACTCATTAGACACAATGGAACCTTTATTATACAAACACAAAATTTACAGATTGTTGATAAAGTTATACATTTTGATAGCTTACGTGAGAAACGTAGTTGACAAATACAGAGAAAAGATTTGCACTGTTGACAGTGGCTCTATTGTATGGAGATATTGAAGGGAGCCCCACTAATCTTCATAATGTGGATATTAGGGCACCAATTCACTGTTATTCCAATAATTCCTTTCAGAGGCAAAGTAACTTATTAAAACATTGACTCTGTCTCTAGACATTTTGCTATCAGTATGTGAAAGCGTTGCTATATTACACAAGCCTTTAACTATAAAGTAACTAAGTTAAGTAACATTCATAAGCTTATATGCGAATAATGCCACAAATTGGAAAAAAATTACGAACTAAGATGGATTCTATGCTGGGATCAAAAACTATCAATCAAATTAAGAATTCTAACAATATCCACAAGATTTCATGAGAAAAACTTTTACTATTTTGCTAGTGCAAAGTAATTTCATGTAAGAATATAAATTTCAATCGAGTTAGAATACAGTATGTACAATAAATTTCATTTATTTCCAAGATTTCTGCTAAAGCCGACTCTAACATGGTGATAGGCAAGAGTTATAAATGAAGGTTTATCACTAGCCTACAGCCTTCAAACACAACATCTGACGTCATAAGATTTTAGAAGAACCTGGCAGAGATATAGGCTATGCCGTTCTGTGAATGAACAATTGAAATTTGAATGTAGAATTGGAAAGCTTGGGGAAGCTATGAATAAAGAAGTAGAAATAATTGTTGGTGATTGTAATTTAGAACATAAGCTTGGCGACCAGCTATTCAAATGATAAAATTTCAATTTAACTGGAATTTCAAAAAGTGTTGATGGATCGATCGCTAACTTTAGGAGTTTTTTTTTAGTTTAGAATAATAACTTAGTTTTTAAATGTTATTTTTGAATATTATTTTTTGGCTAAGATAATACCCACATAAGCTCTTAGCTTGAGCTTGGGTAATGGGAAGGATGATGATGATGAGGAGAGATGAGTGATGAGTAATGATGATGAGAGATGAGTGGACCTAAAGCTTTAGGTGGGTTCCGAACCACCGGGAAGTGATTTTGATTCTCATGAATTAATTATATTCAGCGGGAAAGGTCTATGAAAAATATTAATAGTAAAGAATAAAAATTAATTCCCACAAAACACACCATTAATACTATATTTTCCAGTAAAGAGCAATAATAATAACAGATAATGGGCCAGTTTTGACTGCCCAAGTGCAAAGTGAATTTCAAGTTCAGGTATTTTGTTAGCTCAAATTGTTCCACAAAGCTATCACTTTTGACAAAGGGGCTAGTTCCATCATTCATTAATAATTTGTTTCTGAATATATCGATGTGAATTCGTAGCCTCGTGCCTACGAATTTTGTCAATCATAAGGTAATACACATTTCAGAAACAAACGGAAATCGAATATAAAATCCATGAATTTTACCAAGTTCTGAACTGTTGGTTCTCAATTAATACATCTGTATATATATTGCGAGTATTAAGGAATACATTGACAATAAAGAAAATCATAATAATATATTATTCCATTTGGTTGTATAAAGCAAGTGGTTTCCATTTCAATTAACATCAATTTTAGAGATTCAATGGTGGGGGGGGGGGTTGTTATATACATTATCAATAAATTGTAAAGTACCTCGGAATACACAATGAACGTACATGAAATTATTAGTTTCAGTTGGTTCTTGAGTTTTTCAAGGTTTCATGGAGACCAAAATTACATCCATAAAAAGTACAGACACAGATGACTATCAAAGCTAGAAAGATATATACGACAATATAATCTTCAAACAGTTTATAGCTTATAAGAACATCCACATTCAATAATATATAATATGCTTAATTGGTAGCGACCAATTGTTGAATGAAAAAAGAATGTGGTCTATAAGAAAAATTCTAATCAATTCAAAGCTTGAGTAATACTTTCAGAATTCTTCAGTCTTTTCTCATCAATAGCGAATAATTACTGTGAATAAACTGCGATATTCCACGAATCCCAAGAGAAATTCAAGAAAAGAGGAAGCTTGAAATTGAGCCACAAGAATGACGATTTATAAAAATCTGCTACGTAAATGTGTCTGTAAGAAAGTGATAAACGTGAGTATGCTCAAGCAACAATTAAAATATAATTCGTCATGATCCTGCAAGTTACCCTTGGTCTAAATATCTAAATCCTATAACCACTTTCGTTAAAAATATTACACAGATACACATAAAACTGATAGAAATTCAAGTGATTTCAATAATTTCAACTGTTATTTCTAAGAGAAAACTACAAGTGGATTGAAAGAGGAAAATTGAAAATAGTTGTCTTTGAAATGATGCTGATACATTTATTGTAATATAAATAAAAAAAAATCATTTCAACACACAGTTTTAGTTACAAGTACGCTTGCTCAAAGCAAAATAAGTCACGACACTGTACTCATTAATTACACCTTTGGTACGATACGGTAATCAGTGTCTTTCATTCATTAATATCATAATTATAATCTTCATAATCTTCTTTTCTGTAATGATTTGATCACAATGATTCCAGTTTACAATTATTCGAACCGAGCATACAAAATCTATTCTGCAGTTGAATCTGTACACTAAAAATCATTAGAAAAGGAAACTGAAAATATTCATACATAATAATGTGGGCCCACACAAGTGGTAAACAGGAGATAGATATTATACTGAGATCAGCCTCTACTCCTGTATTCCTTAACAGCATCCACCTCCCTGCATCGAGCCCTGGTTGCCATGCGGAAAGCTCGCGTTGCTCGGTGAATGCTGAGGTCCAATCTTGATGCCATTCGCCTGTTAAATAGAAACATTTTCAAGACATTATAATATTCATATTCAAACATATCCATAACATAAGAAACTCATTCATGGATTGACATTAAGTTTAGTTATGGAAATGAATCATTACAATCTAATTTGTTTGTCAAATTTCAAAACGATGAAGATAAAATATGTATCGTTTCTGGTTGATTATTGGTGAGAAAATGTACTCTCACCATTTATTGAGAAGATCTAATCAGTCATTCACAGACCTTGAAAATTCAGGGCAAATTAAAGAAAGATTATAAATGTGAATTGTGATGATCCTGTTTGAATTGAATTGTTCCTGAGCGGTCAAATTATGCCGTTTCGAAAGCTGTATAATCTTTTACAAAATTAATTTTTATTATTTGTTTATACTTTTTATTTTTTCATGTTTTTACACTATCACCTGGAAAACCGACTTGCCGTTATTATTTCAACTGAATTCGGAAATGTTTACATCCCTGAGTTGAAAAATCTTCAAATCGTTATTTCAAGTGAAAATTAATAGTATTGAACATAGAAGTTTGTATTGGATCAAGTAATTCCTAATTTTAAAATTATATAATATATATGAACATATTATGTTCTTGAAGATTTGGAAACTTCATTTACTAGGCAGTTCGAGTATTACAATCACGAACAATCGATGTACATTGACGTTTAGTTCTGCATTATTCAATCAGCTGCTATGGTTTGACCAGATTGGTTTGTTGTAGTATAATACAGTGCAAATTATGGGCTATGTGTATCAAACTAGTAATCTGTAGAGAAAATCATTCATGAATCTTGGAGGTGAGACGTCAGGCAGGCATTATATGGACGAATTTTAATTGTATAATGTTACCTCATTGTTAATGTCGAAGACTCCTTCTTGTATTTTCTCGTAAATTTCTTTGGCTGTATTGATGAAAGCTTCTTCAACGTTGGCTGCCGTCTTTGCAGAGGTCTCCATGAAGATGAGTCCGTGCTCTCGAGCGAACGCCTCGCCTTCTTCTTTTTTCACTTCTCTTCTTGATTCCAGATCACTGTTCAACAAAAGTTATCAATTATATGACTATTCCAAAAACAAACATTCGAATAGTGACTGAATTCTAAGGTGGTAAGATTGTAGGATAAGGAGAGGAATGCCAGAAAATCATTAAAACTACAAAAACCAAAATCACCAACAACCACTGAAGCTGAAGACTTGTCACTCAGACAAGAAAATGATTGTCAAAGAAAAATTATTTTATAATAGAAACAATTAAAAATTGAGTAAGAAATTAAGTAAAATAATTCAGTTTTATGATAAATCAGAATAATTGAGTATTTGGTTAAATTTCTAAAAATGGATTACAGTAGAACCCCGGTTAACAGAAATAAAGGGGGAAGAGCCATTTCGGATAAACAATTTTTCGGTTAAACCGACATGCTAAAAATAGCCTATTAACCTGGTGTGTAGGAAAAATTCATTTACAAACAAAGTTTATATAATAGGCCTACAGTGTTTTATTTCAGCTACAAAAAATTTTATTACGGATTAGAAAACAGAATAAACTGAACAACTGAAGTATTACATATTACATACTTAGAATTATTTATGGAACCGTTTTGGTTGACCCGGGGTTCGGTTAACCGGAGTTCTACTGTAAAATCAAATTGAATTGAGGTGAGGTTGCAAGGAAGTATTTTGCGAAAGAATAGCAAATAATCCAAAATCCCCAGAACTAAGAAAATTTGATTGGAAATAATAGAAAAAGGTACGTTATATTGGAGAAATAAAAATACACTATTTTCAAAAGGGAGGGTTGTGTAAACAGTAGAAGGGTAGATAACAGAGTAATTGATTCCGTTAATCTCGAACATGAATTATTCAACACTTGAGAGTAGGCAGAGGCGAAAAACTAATTTTACAAGTTGATAACCGAGTTAGTTTTACTTCCATGAAGATAAAAACCACATTCAAGTGGTCTACACCTATCTGTGCGTAGGCCTACTCCAGCGAAAATTCTTTCCACAACGGAACTTTTGACGAGAAATCGCAGTCAAAATTCTAGGATATTCCGGTGCGATTTCGTTCGCAATGGTTTGCACTTAGCATTAAGATTAAAAGTAGTGATTGGAAGAATACTTGAATAGAATGAGTGCTTTTATTTGTTCCTGGAGGACGAACTTAGTAATAATTAGTTGGTTAGATAAATCAATTGGTTAGTTATTAACTGGTTTGTTAGTTGTAGAGTGAGAAAGAGCTTATCCTCGATCACATTTCAAGCTAATTATTTTAGAGCTAATTCATCACGAGATTACGTATTAATACGGTAATGATAATACGGTATTATCATTACACATTAATATCAGTTTTACTCGTGAATTTAGCCTAACCTATTTACTGCGGCTAATCACAAATAGAACGTCAAAAAATTGAGTTGAGTATCCATACGTTTTCTACTGGTAATAAAACTATTTTAAAATATTTCCAAGTTGAAATAACGATTTTCACTTACGTAGTGACGATCGTTTCATCTTGATGAGGACATCATCAGACTGACAAATGATGATGTCCTACACCAGGATGAAACGATCGTCACTATGTAAGTGAAAATCAAGTTATTGCAACTTGAAAGTGTTTTTAAACAGAGAGTGTCATTAAAGTCTAAAATTTGATGAAGAAACACGCAGGTAGAAGTATGTAATTGAATTTTCAATGAGAGTGCCCAAAAGCCGAGAAATTGAATTCTAGTTAGTCTGAGTTATTCCAGAATTTCATAAATTATTATCTTGCTAGTGATTAATCGCTAGTCTGAAGCCAAAGGTTCCTGGTTCGATTCCAGTTGACTGCAACATATTCTTCTCGGGCCACTTTCATCTTTTGGAGAAGACAATAAGCCGTAAGCAGTCCCGGCTGCCTGAAAAAAGTCGTTAAATTCGTATCCCATCATCACCCCTCCTATTACCCATGCACAAGTATAGAGCTCAAGTGGGCATCCCCCTCAATAAAAACTTCATAATCTAGAATAAAAGCATCAATCTACAATCCACATGAATATAGCAGAAACATTTATATAATAATCGAACTCCCAAACTATCTAAGACTGGGAAATTTGCTGCTATAATTATAATTTAGATCTAGAACAGCAGTTCTATGAACAGTAGACCTCATGTAATTACCTTAGCACACGTCACATACCGATACATTATATACAAATGATGGGTCCTGTCGCGAGATCAGCAACATTAAACTATCAAAAATTAGTATTGAGGTAAAAAAGGAAAGTGGAGATTCAGTTATTTATCTTCTCAGTACATTTAATTGTAGAGCGATCCGACATGTACTACCAACTTTAGCGCATGATTGAACATGCACACTGATCAAAAAATTCTCTAATAACAACTTTGAAAAATTTCAAATAACGGCTCGAATGTGGTGCACAATATCAATTAAATTGAGTAGCTCAAAATTGCGGACTTATGCCGGGTTTCACCAACCTTGGTCAAATTGAATTTGACCATGTTCAAAAAAAGGCCAAGGCGCACACGGTAAAACATTGATGCAAAGAAGCAGAAACTACTGCTGATCTTTTATAATGAATTTCAAGTGATTGGAATTCTCATACATAAACAGCCGGATAAAATGCTAATATAGCAATGCACCAATGTACACAGATCAATTTTTCACATAGTGTGATAATAACCTTTTCACCTGTTGATGCGTTTGAACATCGTTAGATATTTGACCAATGTTGGTGAAACCCGGCATAAGTCTACAGTACAAATTACAGCTATCTGAATCTCCACTTTTCTTCTTTACCTCTATGGCCACACCAGTATTTTAATAAGATACCTCATGCCCGGTTTCTCAGTTGTTCAATAAACTATTGAATCAATAAAGTTTTTTGAATTTGAAAACACATGTTTATTGATTCAATACTGCTATTGGATCCATAAACTGTTTATTGAACGACTGAGAAACCGGGCATTAGTTAACTGTTTTCCAGTTCATCATCACTTCCCAAATGAATTTTTATTTCTTCATAGCCTTCTCATAAATGGTTGATATTTTTTGGAAACAAATAATTTATAATTGAATATAGTACTTGAATAATCTTTCATCAATGGAAAGAAAGATAAACAAAGAGTGAACCTGAGTCAAAACATAGACCTCACTTAGGCAGCTCGTACACCGGAGCAATAAGCAACATTTGGATCATTTAGAAAAAAATGATCCAATGCACACCTAAAGCAGCTGTTTCGGTGTGCATTGAACTATTGGTTTGTATAGAGTAGACAATCATATGATCCATAATGTTGCTAGTTGCCTATTGCTTATTGCTCCGGTGTACGACCGGGGTTAAGTTAGGAGAGTGTAACCGACCTTTTGTTGCCAATGAGCATGATGACCATGTTTGAGTTGGAGTGTTGCCGCGCGTCCTCCAGCCAGGTGGTGAGGTGGTTGAACGTGTCTCGACGCGTGATGTCATAGACGAGCAGCGCGCCAGCTGCTCCCCGGTAATAGGAGCGCGTAATCGACCTGAACGCCTCCTGGCCAGCTGTGTCCCAGATTTGCAGCTTTATCGATTTGCTATCAATTTGGATCATACGTGCTCCAAACTCCACACCTATCAACAACAACAATCAAACAGCTCATTCAGATGAAATACTGAGGCGTGCCAGGCGCTCATCCAATTATTCATTTATTAAAACAATTTATCGGATCATACGTACTCCACACCTATTGACAACAATAATCACAATCACCACATTGAGATAAAATGTTGATGCATGTCATTCATTGAGATAATAGATATTCATTTATTGAAAAATAAACATTATAATGTGGGAAGAATCAATCGATACTCATTTGCCCAAAACTGCATGTGAAAACTCTCATTCAATAAAGTTTTTCAGTTTATAATTTAATCATTTGAAATTTTATAGGACCTTACTATTTTCAAGGAAACAGGGAGAAATCTTCAACTAGATCTCTTCACTCACTTTTCCATTCTATTTTCATTTGAATCAATTTTTCAAAGACAAAATTCCACCTTGATTTCACCAATATCATGCTGGAAAATTATGTACTCGCCGTTTTAAATTAAAAAAAAATATATATGTAATAATGTGTTGAAACATTTAATACATTTGAAGAATGTTAAATCATGTCAATGTTAAACATGTTCCGGTGAAGACCTGTGCCGTGCAAAGATTTTGGAAGTTTCTTTAAGATATGCTCAAAATTAACATCGATAATTGAAATAATGCAGGTTTATGACTGTTATCAGTTAGCATGAAAAAGTTGAATCCAGTGTTATCTAAAACTCAGCATTCAAAATTTTTCGTCTGTAGATGTAGCCTAAATGATTAATTTTTTTTAAATTCAATTTTGAATGATAATAGCAAATAATATACCTCGTATATAGAAACTTCATGGAGTAACATTTTACAAATTTGTCGATTTAAGTTTGTGATTTGTCGATTTTGTTTGGGCTAAACCTTTAAGCCCAACAAAGCATTGAATTTAGAAACAAGGACCACCTCTTCTGCTGGAAATGGACCACCTCAGTGGAAACACATTCCTAGCTTAGCTCACTTTGAGCTAGCTCAACGGATCTATTTCAACAATTTGAGAAAAATTATATTTACTGCAATTCAAAATGTGCCTCTTTTGAAACTTAGGCAGTAAAATTTGTTAGAATAATAAAAACACGGAAATTATGTTAGATCTACATGGGATCACCATCTCTCTCTAGAATTTTGTTAATAGTAGGTAACTGCTTTGGATGAAACCCTTGTACCGTAATACTTTCAAAGAATTATTCAAAATTTTGATATAAAGCCTGATTGACCCATTACTCAAATGCATTTTCCCCAATAATTCGTTTTCAAATTATTGGATGTACATCATCTGAAACTATCTACTTGGAAATCACGCGTTATAAAGGTCTGAAGAGGTCGCCAAAGGTTTCTAACAGGATAATCAACAATCAACAGGATAATGGTTTAATAATCAAATTTAATTTTTTATTTAATTTTAGAATTTTTTGAAAGTTCATTGATCGAATCTCACATTTTGTTTGATAGTTGATTGGACAAATCTCACATTCCTTCTTAGTAAAAATTCATTCAAAAATGGAAATATTTTAACGAAACTGATATTTCACGCTTGAAAACTATCTTTTTCATACGGGTTTTAGGTAGACATGATTTTTTCCCAAAAATAAGCAAAATTTTTTTTATAACGTGTCAGTTTGGAAGTTGATAAATGATTCCTTATACTGGCATGCATTTCCAGAAATATGAAACTAAATATTTTTGTTTAGAACACTAACTTGATGACAATTATTTTAATAATTTGAATAATACTCGTATTCAGACTGAACAGGGACAAGAAATATTCGTGTTTATCAAATTCAATAAGTGTTTATTGAATTGAAATTATAAGATCTTTGCCAACGACTCAAGATGAACTATGTATTTCGCATCATGCTACGTTCCAATAATTATGTATAACTGGTGAATTAATCCATTTATCAAATGCATCAAAAGTCACACCAGGCTACTTAATAGCTGCTTTTTAGAAGCTTCTCACTGACTTTTTATAGCTTATATAAAATATATTTAAAAAAGTAATCTAAGGTATGGATACCTAAGTAAGTAATAATTAAATAACTATTGGTACCTTAACTACCTAATCAGCTTTCAGTTCAGTTATTTTATTACATGGAATTTTATGGCAAATTTAATCGTATACATGCGGCTTTAGTCTTGAACTTGTAGAAGAACTCAGGGGCGAACCCAGAAACATTTTTCGGAGGGGGATATTCCCCCTCTTTAATGCAAGTTATAATATATAAATAAGTATATTATTCCATTTTGTTCTATAATTCCGGGAGGGGGGGAGGAGATATCCCCTTAATCCCTCCCCTGAGTTCGCCACTGGTAGAACTGTTTATTGGAATGGAATAATATCATATCCTATAAATAATGTATAATAAATGTATATAATGTAATAATGTATATATAATAAATTTTTTGTAAAACACTTTTACATTCTCGAAGTACAGAAATAATAAATATGTGGTCTCTATTTCAACTAATATCCTAATTTTTTATGAATCAAAAATTTGGTTTTCGTAAATAAATTTTAGGAACAACTGGATGTAGTCAACATGATATAGTCTAAGCTTTTAAACATTGCTATTTTAAATTAATTTTCTAGGAAATTTAAAGGTGTACAATGTAAATAATAAGATGACCCATGTTTTTACATACTATCAGCCTATTATTTTTTTTACTTTTGGTAACTGGAGTCTATGAAGATGAATACGACTTTTTAAGCAAATAAATAACTACAAGTTTAATGCTTGAGATTTGTACTGTATATTATCTCTATTTATTAATGACAATCAAGATAATCAAACTTGAAGTGTGCCTGGTCAATAATAAGTTTAAAGGAAGAACTGTCATAAAAAACCCATTTTCATGTGGTCGAGAAACTAGTACAAAGACATCTCATTATGAAAAAATAGAGAACTCACCTATTGTTAGGTCATGCACAGGTTGAAACCTTTTGTCTGTAAACTGGAGCAAAAGACATGATTTCCCAACTCCTGAAAAAATCATGACAGAAAATATATTGTTATTGATTGGAAGATGTAAAAAACCAAGTTTACAAACATAATAAGCTTGATAAACACATTTTGTAACACGTTAATCAGATAGATATTAAAGATAAATTTATGCATAATAGGTTTGTCAACATATGGTAGACTGAAAAATCCTTTCAGAACATCTGTAGTCCTAATGAACAGAGAGCTCAAAGGAATTTTGAAAAATTCATTATCACTATTTGAATTCGTTAATTACAAAATGTAAACCTAATCACACAGAATTCTGCTAAACCATACTAGAACGAGTGCTAGTCTAATACTAACCTGTATCTCCTATAATGATATATTTGAACAAGTACGCGTAGGACATATTGCAAATTAATAAAAAACACACGAAGAGGAATATTAAATACAAATATCCAATATGTTTCAATAATAATCAAGGAAACTCTACAGATAATTTTTTGTTTGAGATGGATGAGTCGCAGTAGTCTATTCAGTCACTGACAAAGCAGCTGTTTTTGACGTAAAACCAATGCCTTCTTTACAAGTAGCTGCTTATATATAGCAGGATCCAATTAACTTGTCAGAAATCAGCTGTTCCAGTAATAATTAAACAACGATTTCGACACAATAATCAAAAGGCTTGAAAGTCTTGAAGACCTTTAAAATCTTTAAAAGACCTTTTTAAAGAAGACCTTTTAAAGAATTACTTTTTAAAAGACCTTTTCAATAATCTGCGAGATTCAGCATTTGTAGGTTAAGTATTGTGATCATATCCTCGTCGATCATATGTTTTATGACATGTTAAATGGATCCTGCTATAATCATTCATACAAAAAATCACAGAACTATATCGAAATATAATTTTTTAAAGGAAATAATAACAAAAATTGAATAAAAAATAAGAATGAGAAAATATCATCATAACAAAAGTTTCCATAATATTTTATGACAAAAACAATCAGCTGACCATGATAATGCTACCACAATCCATTCTTCCTTCAATCCAATCCAACGTTGGCGTTTATAGAAAATGGCGTGTTGTAATTGTCTTGATTACGGATAGTTTATTTTTCTAAATAGTATTCACAGTGTCAAAACTCTATCAAGGAGTCCTTTTCAACTCATTAAGAACAAAAACCCGCTTAAGTTTTAGTTAGTTTCAATATCAGCAACTGTCATCTTCAATATTCCGCTTTCGCCGAAATTTCATCGCAAGGCACCCAACACGGTTGGGTGTGATAAAATGTGAACATCTCTTACCTTTATGTATTTATCACAAATATTTGGTAATATACTTTTTATTTTCACATTTTATGTATAAATCCTTGCTAACATTACTTTTACTTCCACTAAATTTGTATGTTGTAGGAATTTCAATTAAATAGAGAGGCTAGCCTTGTATGTTGCTATCATGACTTGTTGTTCATCAGCACAACAATTTTTATTCCTACAGCAACAACATTTTCATACTTCATATCATATTTACAATTATTTACATATTTTTATAGCAATGATTGCTCACCCTTTATATACAGTAAGCATTATAAAAGACATTTTGTAGTTCGACAGTAAGGAAATAATTTTATTAGGCTTAATGCATCAGTCATCACTCATAGGCATAGCTGATAAGAACACTAGATTAATGCCAATGATAATAATTGTTATCAGTCTCAATTTGCTTGGGCCAATGAGAATTTACGTTCTCATTTCAAGATATTAGGCTACTAAAACTAATTTTAAATTAACATCAAAACCATAATATTATTGCTTATTCAACTACAGGCCTATTAGCAGTCACTATAACTCAGATTATTGTCTGACAAAGTGAATTTGGATTTCGTAAACTGTTTTTTTCAGTCTTGAGCTTGAGTCAAACTTCGGTGACTAATAATGAAATAATAATTCCCATTTTATAATTCAAAATTTCTGGGTAGAATAAGTTACTTGAAATTTGTTTCTTTCTCAAGTTTTTGATGCCTTCTTTTCAATTATCTAATTGTGTGAAAACTTTCAGAATGAATGTTTCGGAGTTGTAAGAATATTAAATTTCAGAACTTGGTCTTGATAAATGGCGAATAAACAGCCTATTTTATTTTATTAAAATTTCATATTGTTTCAATAAGCAGATAACTTAATTACAGTATTCTCAAAAAAGTGACTGACAATTCTAATCAATAGGTACTTATGAGTGGTGCTTGAGAAGTAGTTCGACTACTTATTTCGATTTGAAGTGTTCAAGAATATTTCAAATTTGAAATGTTATTGCTAAGAATGTCCTACATATTTCATTTATAGGCCAGATGTATTCAATATTGGTTCCTATTTCAATATCTATTCTTTTCTGTTATAACAGTTGTATATTTTTTATTAGGCTATATAAATTTTTTATTCTTCAACACAAACGCAATCAGTTGTAATAACTTATCACATTTCTCTTAAGTTCACGAGCAAGTTCTCTTAAGTTCATTTCTCTATCACATTTCACGAGCATTTCACACCATGCTATTTTTATAAAGGCTTTCATATATACAGTATCTACAGATATTGTTCCAATGCAAAAAATAACAGCGTTCAAAGCACATGTAGCACTATATTTTCACATAACAGTCTAGTATCCGGTCCCTTCGGTTGACAGTTCAGCTCGTTACGTTAATGCACCCAGTGTTTGTGATTGGTCCATCGCCATTGAAGCATGTGCAGAACGAGTTAAACTGAACGATCCGGTGACTAGACTGATAGTGGAAGTATATCTTTAAGGTGGGTTATCCCAATCTATTTCGAATCAGCTGATCATACCTACAGTACTATGTGCTGATTATGAATTTAGATTTGTCTTGCTTGGTGCATCCCAGTACTGTATTAGTTGGCGAGCCAGCTTAGCCTAGATCAAGGATAACTTGTGTAGCTCAAGGTTACCTTCAGTCTTCTATCGCTGCACCGGTCACGGGTTCGATTCCCATTTCCATCTGGAATTTTTTCATTATCATCCCTCACCTCATTACCCACGCACAAATAATATATTTCTGTGGGCATCATTTCTCTGAAAAAAAAAATGGTTGGAGTAGTGTGAAGAATTTTATCTTAATTGTCTTTCTTTTTTGCAGTATTGCATTGTACAATGAATGCAGGAGATGATAAGCAGAACGTAGAAGAAGAAGAAGAAGCGAGCGGAAGTTCGTCGTCAGACATGTGTTGCGATCGAAAGGAGAACGAGTGCTGTGGCAGCAGAGCCGTTGTGCACGGCAACAGCGCCGTCTGCAATGGTGCGCGGCCCAAGACTTGTAACATTCCCAACGGAATATCATCGAGCAATTATTCGCTGAAACTGAACAATAATTCTTTGGAGAGTGAGAAAATTCATAACGGCAATGATATGGACGTTTACATGAGAAACAATGTAGACTGTTGTGTTTCAATTGATAAGTGCCCGCCGAAAGTGAGGAAGCATGTAGGGGATGAGGGGAGGAATTTGAGGCAGTTTAGGAGAGACGAAGACAGCTTGAGTGAGAATGAGGAGGAGGATGAGTATTGCATCTACACGTATAAGGGCGACGAAAATCAAATGGCAGATTTGCCGAGCTCGTTCTTCAGGTTGGGGGTGGCACAGCCGCCGGGGGGCAGGGGGGAGAGTCGCAGCAGCTCGCCGGACATGGACTACCTGGAGATGGACTTCGACCCGGGTCCGTCCAACGACCGCGGAGACTCGTCCGAGGACAGCGACTGTTGCGACATGCAGCATGACGAGAGACCCGACAGTGGCGCCAATGAGGTCTCGCCCCGGGTCAACCACTCGCCACTCGAGGACGAGGACGAAGAGGACATTGGAGCTGTGGGAGAGACTCCTCGCATGAACGGTGACGCCAAAAACGATCTGAATGGCTCTGGAAATCCACCTGCTACCCCTTCCCCACCACCACCGCCGCCCCTAGCTCTGCCTTCTCCGACCGATGACTCTTTGAGGTTGCAGTGCGACCGTGACTCGCCACCTGTCGATCCAGTTGAGAGTACATTGAACAGATGGTCCGGTGTTGTTGATTACCTGAATTCGCAGTCTGATAGCGCCACCGATGCTGAAAAATACAATCTCAGATCGGCACTCTACCATTGCATCATGGCCAAACGACTCGTTCTCGACAAACAGGCTTCGTTCGACGCTTGCGATCCGTCGAATATGGTAAGCAATAATCTTCTAAATACATTTTGCTTTCGATCATCCATGACATTGATTTTTCGGTTTTTCTATGGACGATGGTGTTGAATTTTACACAAATCCAAGACCTACTCTTACAAAAAGATTTACTTAACCGCTTCTCATCACAGTTTACTCTCTGCCATGTGAACATTGTTTTCCAAATCCACTGTAGTAAATAATAAAACATATACTTTCATTAATTTCACGCCTATTTTCAGATATCTCGGCGGTCGGGTGTTTATAGAGGGCGCAAGTCTTTAATTGCTTGTAAACTTTATGGCGTCATTTTTTGTGGTACTTTTGAACCCCATCGCAAAGCATGGGTGACCTAGGTCATAATTCACGCTCAGAAATTTATTTTTATAATGTGAGCAGTGTTTTTCAGATGAATACAAAACATTTAGTATGAGCGGACCTGTTACTTTTGATACTAGGATCTTAATTTTATCATTTGATACCACATCACATTTATGAAATCAAATTTCCTATTTTTGTGTCGAATTATCTTTCCAATAATAAATTATGCTTGATCAGCATTCCTTTTTTTTCAGCATTTAAAAGAAAATGTAGAAGCCAGTAGTTCAGATGCTCATCGACCTGTAGAAAAAATAATGATTTGGTCAGAAAAAGAGGCCAGTGCCAAGCAAGTAACCCAGATTGGTACATCTCTATGTGGAGTGACTGCAATCGTCAATGTTTTGGTAAGTTATTTGGGAAGAATACCTGTCGCATTTCTTATCAAAACGCAATGAAAAAGACGTAGGCTACTTGTATTTCTCTTCGATTTGTATTTCTTCATTACCGTATCTGCTTTTTTTTAATTGTATTTTTTCATTGTGGGTCTTGTACTTTCGATTTGCCTTGTCCCGATTTTTCGAGACTTGTACTTGATACACATTTGGAACTTGAACTTTGCACTTTACCCTTTTTCAAATTAGGTACTGGGGAAAGGTTTCCCATTGAAGGCTTCTTTTTTTGAAATTGCAATGGTTTTAAAGCATTAAAATTAATGTTGTAAAAATACGATAAAGTGTTTCAGAAACCACTCAGGCCCAGTTGGTTTTATTTATTTCATTCGTTTCATAGTTCATGCATGGAAAATCTCACACACATAAAGTCCATTGAAAGCATTATTGACATTTTTAGTACACAATAGATGGAAAACAAAAGAAATACATCGCAATTAACTAAATCAGAGACTAAATTAACGAGATTAGAAGAGATGGTCTTTGCTTAACACATTGTAGAAATTATTCAAAGTCCTGGTTTTACCAAAAACTTAAACTAGGTTTGAATGAAAGTTAGTTCTAGTCAGTTGATTTTGAGTGGGTATGTTATTATGCTTTTTTGTTTGTTTAGAAAAAATCCCGCTCAAACCTGGTTTTCGTTTTGGTGAAATCTGGTCTAAAATTGGTTAAGAGTAGTTTGAGCAGGTTGTAATTTTTTGTTTTGTTTGCAGGTTGCATTGAACATGCCGTTCTCTTTGGATAAGTTGAAGGAAGCTGTTGGTACGAGGTATCGCAAGGAAGACGCACCGGTGCCCGAATACCTGTTATCGCGGTGTGTGGCTGGTGTCACTCATCATGACATCATCAAAGCAATCGACATCATCTCCCAAGGCTCTCTGTATGCCCGATTTTTCTGCATGTATCCGGAAAGAAGCTTCTCGTTATTACGATGGCTGGCATCTTGGATGAAAAAAGGTGAGCCTTGATACCAAACTTAATGTATCTTGTTTGTTGTTTTGACAGTCTTTAGGCTACCATAATTCCCCACCAACTTGGAATATTTCACTTTCACATCCGAGAATATTTCACATCCGAGAGGGTTTCTCCGCCAAAAAAAGTATAAGAACATAATAAATAATATTAATTAGCATTACAAATTAAGATAGCAAGAAAAAATAATTAAATCTAGTTGTTTTCCCTTGAAAATCTTGATATGAGTCTTTAACTAAATAGGCTATGGAACGTTTTCTAATATAACACATTTTATTTTCCAACCGTTTCTGTATAAAGTTAGATTTTTGAATTAAGTGGGGAGACTATTAACTAATTTTATCCAGTAACAGTTTGAACCTTTTTCCGGAAGGCACAGTCAATAGCTATGTCCATACTTGGTCGACTTTCGTTTCGTCTTGGTGTTCGTCTTGCGCTTCTTTGGTCCTATTAAGATTGAGCGGAAAAACGAATGCTGCACTATGAATGATGAAAACTAAAACGCATGGTGTGCAGCACACAAAAATCGACCAAGTGTGGACATAGGGTACATAGGTGCATACAAGGTTTCTGTGAAACTTGAGTTATATAGGCCCTAGTGTTATTGTTTTAAAATAATTATGATTTATGGCAAAAACTAATGAATTATTTGTTGTAGGTGCCATAGCAGTGGCCACACTGAACCTGCAGCAGCGTGGACCGGGGGCAGGGGAGGGTGAGTCGTTGCCCGATTGGTGGCACCACCAGATGGTGTTTGGAGTGGGGCCGCGCGGCGTCTACCTGACGAATCCGCTGGAGTGTGTGGACGAGGCGACGTTGCGGCTGCAGCTGAGCAGTGCGTCGGTGCTGCGCGTGCGTCGGGCCGATGTGCTCAACCGGTGGACGCCGGCCACCGACCTCACCCCGCTCACCCGCCAGCCCCACCTCGCTTGGAACAAAATGAACGTTCTAGGTAAAACTCTTCTATCTATTCTCTGGCAGACGGGTATAGTTCATTTATAATCAATCATTCATTTACAAAGTAAATTAAAACAGGCTTATGCCCAAAACTGTTACTTTTCGAATTTACAAAAACAAAAAAAAAAATCAATATTAACATTTCAAACATTTAAAATTAATATCGCATATCTTACCAAGATGAAGAAGTAGTGCAATAAATGTTTATGTAGTATTGAAGGTGATATTGTGATAGTTATCTGTATTGAATAAAAGGGCTCAGAGTTCTAGTCATCTAGAATTATCTCTAGCCTATTTTCTTTACCTTGTACCGTGAGTAAATTTTTCCTCAACTGTTATAATAAGGTATTTCTTTTCTTTTATTTGTATTATTTTGGTTTATGCTGCTTATTTTATTTGTTATTATGTAATACTCGGCCCCTGCGCTCAGGCTGTTGCCTTTGCAGGGACCTTCCTTGTTATTAATACAGTATACAGTATTATTATTATCAATTCTGGAATTTGGGTACAGTTAGAACACTACTCTCTTTCCAATTCTGGGACATGGGTATAGTTTGTCTTCAACCTAAATACTGCGTTGTATATCCCACTGAGATAAACAAGTAGTGCAATAAGTTTTTGTATAGTAGTGAAGGTGATATTGTGGTGGGTATCTATATTGAATAAAAAGACTCGAAGTTCTAGTCATCTAGGACAATCTCTTGCCTATTCTCTTTTCAATTACTCATAATATTGCTGCTTACTATTATTACTTAATATTATTTACTCATAATATTATTATGTTTTGTTTTAGCGATTTCTTGTTTATGTTATGTATGATGTTACTTTTTTACAATGGATTTTGTAAAGTGTTCTTTTTCTGAATAAATTCAATTTCAATTCAGGGACATGGGTACAGTTAATTTCCAAATTAAATATTGTTTACCTCTAACATGAACAAGTAGTGCAATAATTGTTTGCGTAGTAGTGAAGGTGATATTGTAGTAGTTATCCATATTGAATAAAAATACTCGTAATTGTCATAACCACAATATTTATAATCAATCAATATTGATAATGGTGTAACAA
Source organism: Laodelphax striatellus (assembly GCA_017141395.1). Taxonomy (NCBI): domain Eukaryota; kingdom Metazoa; phylum Arthropoda; class Insecta; order Hemiptera; family Delphacidae; genus Laodelphax; species Laodelphax striatellus. Next base: position 18,927,482 of record CM029530.1, read on the forward strand.
GCGAAACCATATCTCGATATTTTAATAAATTTGTAGTTATGACAACTTCGTGTCAAAAAAACCGGAATAAAAAATTTTATGGTGTGATATTGACTTCATTCTGATATAGTTGGATTTTTTAAAATGTTGTCTGGCAAATGAGCTCTAGGATATGATTGTGATAATATTGATGGTATGGTAGCTCTGCAAGTAACTGTCCCCGAAAAGATTTGGGTCCAGCTAACTAGTGCATTATTTTTTAAAAACATCAATTTTCTGTAGTCACAACAGTTCAAGCCCCATATAAAAAACCACAGTAATAATGAGCCATTGCTGTTATACAACTGGTGTAGGTACAGAAATATTGAACACTCTATTATAATGATGACAATAGGGGTTCTATATCTAGAAAAGTAGGGCTTTCCAGTAGTTCTTGAAGTACAGCCTATTGAACAAATATAGCGTTGATACAAAATGCGAGCTTAAATTGGAAGCGAATTGTAAATATCTCGATTATGACTGTTTCCAAAACTAGTAATTTTAGTGCTTAAATCACAAAAATTTGATCAAATTTGTTTGCATTTCAGGCCAAGTGGTGAACATAATAAGGGAAGAGAAATGGAATAGGCAGGGTCTGAATCGAACGCTAACTTCGCACATCTCGATCCCTGCCTCTTATAGCTCGGGCATCACTCTCATCATGTCAAGGGAAAACCCGGCCTTTGATCAGCTTGTCAACGCACCCGAACTACCAATCACACCATCATAACGTGAGTAGAGATAATTATTGAAATTCTACTTACATTAATTCGTTAAGCTATAAATCAATTAATTCTAAAAAGATGATATTGTATGAAGTTCAATGAAATAACGCTATTAATGATTCAATAATTTACTAGACGAACCAACTATACTCCGTATAGAATTTTAGTACTGCGGTACACGTAGTTTCTCCAGATGCCGAGAGATAGCGCTGAGTTATTTTGGATTTTAATCCATCAACAAATTTCTTCCAAAATACAAATAAAACCGGCATATCCAGGACCAATTACCTTTTTTGGCGCAAAACGCATCTAAAATTGGCTTGATAGATCGGTCATGAGTCATGAGTGGCTTTCATAAGGTTTTGAAAAGTATTTTAATATACGGTATAAGGATTACCTATAATCCTATTATGAATTTCTCAAAGTTCATTCTTTAGTTCATGATTCCCTTTAGAAATGTTACTTAGCTTTTAGAAATGTCTCCAAATATGAATTGAAAGCTTTTTGAATTTATGTTTTATCTGTTTACTATCCACTCTAATGGGATTCATGATGTCTATTAGAAATAATTCCTCTGATTTTCAATTGTTAGCTTTTTGAATTTATATTCTTTGAATGACTGCTAAACCTCCCTACATCACCCAATTGTTTGTAAATTATATTTTAATAATATTTGGGCTGAAAATGAAACAATGTTTTGTTAATCAATGAGAAATTCTATATGAAACAATTGACTATTAACCTACACTAATAGTAATTTAATAAGTGTAAGTTGATAGTCAATGGTGAAACTAAACTCAGTAAACATGGAAGTTAAGTACATGCAAATAATGGAATTATTTTTATTTCAGATAAGCGATCGAACTGCAGACTTGAACTGTGTGATGTGGCCTTGATTTGTATATAAATGATGCCAAATAGAATGGATTTTTCAAAAAAATATCTTCATGGAATTAAATCCTCGTTTTTATTTGATATTATGCTTGTTATTCTCTATCAGAGTTATTTGTTTTGTTTTCAAGTGAAAATTTCCTTGAAACCTGATGGAAATTTGTATATTATTGGAAGAACCTACCATATCTAAATGCAATAACGCACCATTACAGGTAGCTGAAAGCGAGTTCATTACTCATAAATATATTCATTTTCAGCTAAATATAATATATATTTATAAATATTATGATTTTCAAAACAATTTAGTTTTGAAATTTGTATTTAATACTTGTATATTGGTAATAAAAAATATTGAATAGTAGTTGGTTCTTTTTCTATTAATATTTAATCTTTTACCATCCTCCTATGAATTTTTATTGTGTAGTGCCTGAATGAGAGTAGTTATTGCGTTATACGATAAAACGAGGTGGATTTAGATTCATGTTGAAACACAAATTTGAGTTGAGTTTCAATTGAACATGCAACTAACTATGGCCCGTATTATCAATCACAGTTGAAAAGTCGATCTCAAATTCCCTTTGGGGTATATGAGCGGCATTAATTTTTCTACGCATGCATTGTTGACGCCAGACCAATAATTGATCATCACAGAACTCTATTATTAAGGCGGGATTCCCTAGCTGCCGTACTGCTGCGAATAAAACGCTGGGATATTCGGCACAGACTCAACACACAGGAATAGGCACAGTCATAATATGGTCCAAATAAAAGGGAGTTTGAGTTGAGCGACTTTTAAACTGTGATTGATGATTCGGACCTATAATGCCATGAGCATCAAAATTTCCGAGCAGAATAATATAGCGGCTTAAAACGCGGAAAGTTACTAGCGGTCAGTACTTGCCTCTTACCCGTGGAGTGGCAAATAAAAACAAACAGGTTTGTTTTTACTTAGCAGCTTATAGATGTGGAAAGTTACTGGAGGCCAGTAACTTCCCGTCTCTACTTTCTTTGTTTATAAGTCGCTTTTAAGACGACGTCTACTTTTATCATTTCATTACCTAATACATAGTAGACCATAACCGGATAGTTTATTGATACAGTAGAGGGAAAATAAAAGAATGAAATGAGATTCATAATACTGTTTATTATTTCTACTGCCTCAGTCTTAATTTTCATTCTCATGCCACTAAATTTTCATTTGGAAAAAATTGTCTATAATTATAAATTTAACAAATTGCTCTCTAAATGCTCAATTTTCCATCTTTGTGTCTTTCCGAATTATCGTGAACCGTTAGATCATTCCTTCTCTCTGACGATCGAAGAGGAATCCTGTTTGGTGGTGGTTTCATCTGGAAATATAAATACATTTTTCAAGTTGGCTATTAGTAGAAAAAATTCGAATTAAAGAAATAGCATGTAAAAACCTACTTGTTTCAAAGTTACTGATTCGGTTTTGAACCTTCAATTAATATTGTGCATAATACTGTATAGCTAAGAACGTGTTAATCTATTATTTAAATGCTTGGCTTTAATAAGATAGCGAATGAGAGCAATATTTGCATGGTGAAGAAAGAATTTTTATGTGGAGAATTATATACATGAAAGAAATATCTCATTAAGGTATAGTTTAGTATTTTCTTGATTTTAATCCATCTAATAACACATCCAATACTAAGGTGAGCTTAACATAATCATTCAGTAGCGGAAATGGACGTTACATTGAAACTGGAAACAAAATAAGAGCATTATTAGTTGATAGCATGCATTGTGAATACTTACTGCTTACCGTATCACTAGAACTTGATGAAGGCTCTTCAATTTGCCTTGTTTGTTTTTGCGATGAAGATGATTTCACAGCAGTGTCTTTGTGTTTTGATGTCACAGGCTTTTCCAATTCGACGGTTGTTTTTCTCTTCTCCAAAGCCATCAACCATGGTTCATTTCGGATCTCTGGTATCTTTAATCGGTTCCTAAGTGGCGCCAAAATTTTTGTTATCACTTGCTTACATTCGTCAGACACTTTTGGCTCCTTTGGAAACACTACTGGCCTCATCACTTGCTGAAACAAGGGAATAATGATAATAAATGGTCAATAAAGTAGTTGGAAGAAAAACGAGTACCTATTCTCAGTTGAAACAATATATGAAAGTCCTTAACTTGAAGGTAAAAATTTATGAATAATTTATAAAAACAACTCAGTTTGTAATAATGAACAGGGTAGTTTGAAAAATTCATATCTTTAGAAGAAGGTGTTTATTTAAGCGAGTTGTTCAAGTATTATTCGAGTGTTAATAATTTAGTAGTTTCCTGGTAGATTAAATTAAAAAATCACCGCATTACTGTAGTGCATTTCTCTCATCCTTTGTCGGATAGTCTGTTACTTTTCCGCTTGATAAGTAACAACAATCAGTAACAGATTCAATTCTTTTTATATATATCATAATTGTTAATAATTATAACAATTATTAATGAAAACAAACATATCGTGTCTTATGACAAACATTAATATTTACATAAAATATTAAATGTTACCGGTTTATACTTGCAACTACCTAAGCAAATCTTATGCGATGATAGTGCATCTCTATCATAGAAATCAAAAATCAAAAACTTAGTTGTAATTCGAGCTTGTTATTCAATAGAACAATATTATTGCAATGTAAGGATAAATCGGTCGTTCTTTTTTTAGTTTGAATGTTGCATAAGCATTAAATAACCACGGCGATTTATTTGTTCTCTAATAATCAACTTTTTTCGTAGTCCGATATATTGCATAAGATAACGGATTGAAGGAGTTTTGATTAAGGTAAAATACTACTAAAGGGTAAAATTGTATAGCCGACTTATATTCAGGTAGAAAAATGACAAATTCCAAGCTTGAGTTTGTTTTAAATATAGCTGAACTAATTCTTACCTTCACCAGTTGAGCGAAATTGCTGTCATCAAAAGGCAAACGTCCAAAAACGGTCGCGTATAGGACAACACCCGTCGACCAGATGTCTGAGTACTGGGGCCGGTAAGGAATGGCGCGCAGAATCTCGGGAGAGGCGTATGCGTAACTGCCGCAAAACGTGTCACTCAGCACATAGCCCTTACCTTGAGTCCCCATACTTCCCCGAGCAAAGCCGAAATCAGAAATTTTTATATTGTAGCCAGAGTCCATCAATAAGTTTTCGCACTTGATGTCTCTGAAAAGTAAAATTTAAATTTGTATTTTACAAATGTATATATTTGTATTAATTGTATAACAATTATCAACCCATTTCAGATTTGAAATACGATTCAATATTTTTTGAGTAAGTATGCTAAATTTAAAAAAATGAAGATTTTAATTTTCAAGAGAACAAAAGTTTTATTCAATTGAATAGTGATTGATTGAATTGAGCTGAGCTCAAACCAAAATACATTTATGAATGATGTATTATGTATTATGAATCTTTATTCAATGAGTTGCATATTCACGTCCTTGCTCGGCAATATTTGTGCCCAGTTTCTCAGTCGTTCAATAAAAAGTTAATGAATCCAGAGCAGTATTGAATCATTAACCATGTGTTTTCAAATTAAAAAAAAAATTGATTCAATAGTTTATTGAACAACTGAGAAACCGGGCATGAATGTGTCAAGAAAGAATGACCAGTTTAGTGATAGTGAATAATATACGAAATATAGAAAAGAAGCGTAAGAATAGAGGTGATATCATATTGAGAGGAGAAGACGGTATTATATTCTAGACAAACAATAAACATATAATATACCGTACATATATATTTAAAAAATTCTCTTCTCTGAAAAATCTAATGCATTCTCAAGCCTGCGGTCTCTGAAAAAGATTGATGATAAGAATATTTATTTCACAATTATTTTGAATTAACATTCATATGATAGATGAATTGTAATTGAAATTTTCAGATGAATGCATGTTAACTTTTACCAAAGAGTAGATTAAATCTTCTTGGCGATTAGCTTGAATTCATAATAATGACTTGATTTTGTCATATTTTTGTTATTGCATTCTGAATAAAATGGTAAAATGAAAAACTGGTAGAATGAAATCCTGATTTGCCAGACTAATATTTGTTCGTGGGATCAGTTTTGATAACAGTATTATATTCTATTATAGAAGACATATTGTACCTAACTTCTTTGTACTCTGAAACTGCTGAAAGAAGAGTTTTCTCAATCCCCTATCTTCAATTTGATTCTGTTTGATTGTGATGAAGATGAAGTAAACCTGAGTTCAAATTGAAAAAAAACTTTAAAATTTCAACATAAATGTAGGATGAATCACAATATTTGAGATACATACCTGTGAACTACACCTTTCCCATGACAGTATTCAACACCATCCAGTAATTGGGAGAACCAGACTCTAGCTCTGTCTTCATCTATGTATCCATCTCTCCTTATTATATCCAATAAGCTCCCATTTTCTGCATATTCCATTGCAATGTAGACTCTGAAATTTTAAAGTGAGAATTTTAGTAAATTTAACACTGTTTTCAGAAATATTGTAGAATTTCTCCATATTTTAGCATAATTTCTCCATATAGTGAATTAGCATTACATCACAATAAATCATTTGTTCTATTTTTTGTGAATACATCAATGAGATTAGTTTTTTTTTATAGCATAAACAAGATAGAATAATTGGTATAAACATAAATTTCTTGTCGTTAAACCCGTTCCATCCTTGTAAGTTTATATTTTTTGTCAAAGTTTTCGGTTAGGTAATGTGTTTAAATCATCTTGAATAAAAAATCATCTTATAGCTAAGCCATTGAATACCAATATTCTATTTCATTACTTACTTACTCCCAGGGCCATCTATATCTAAGTTTGTATTTCGCCGCACCAACATGTTCGGTCTTCAACATCTTCTTCTGACTACTGTCGCTCCAAGGCTCTCCATGTCAGTCTGTTAACCTGTTGCCCCCACCTCTGTCTGGATCTTCTACGGGGTCGCCTTCCTGGGGGGTTGGGTGCTAACACTTTTTTCAGGTTGGATGGCTCTTCCCCTCTTCTGTCTACGTGCCCAGCCTAGTATTCTCCTATATTTTATTTCGCTTACAATGTCTGGGCTATTGTAGAGATCTATGGTTTCTTTATTATGTTTTCTCCTCTATTCTCCTTGTTTGTATGTGGACCCATAATTATATCTTTCGCAGAACTTTATTGTCGAACACTAAGTTATTCCATTAAAAATATTACTAATAATACATAGCTTATTTATGCAATCTTGAAGCATGCTTGATTTACATAAGAATTAGGGCGAAGTTGTATATGAGTATAAAGTGTCCATACGCTCATGATATTCAACTGCTCTTCAATAAATTAGAGAGAACATTAGAGTAGAAAATTATCTTAATACTTTTATGTTATTACGTTTTCTCCAGTCCCGACTGGGTAAGGTACGTACTTTTTGTTGGATTGGAAAATCTAAAAGCTGTATCAATTGTCACCATTAAATTTAGAAGAATACCAAGATTGAATGAATTTATGATAAATTGCAAAGAAAAACTTCAATTCTCTTTTAAAAAAGATGAAATTCTTTTTATACCGTACTTATATTATTACTTTTTCTTCAGGCCTGACTGAGTAGATACCTTTTATTAGATTGGAACATCCAAAAGCTGTATTAATTTTCACCATTAAATTTAGAAGAATACCAAGATTGAATGAATTTATGATAAATTGCAAAGAAAAACTTCAATTCTCTTTTAAAAAGATGAAATTCTTTCATACTTATATTATTACTTTTCTTCAGGCCTGACTAGTAGATACCTTTTGTTAGATTGGAACATCCAAAAGCTGTGTATCAATTGTCACCATCAAATTTAGAAGAATACCAAGATGAATGACTTTATGATAAATTGCAAGGAAAAACTTAAATTCTCTTTTAAAATAGATGAAATATGAAATTCTCTTTATACTTATATTATTACTTTTTCTTCAGGCCCGACTGGGTATGTACCTTTTGTTAGATTGGAATATCCAAAAGCTGTATCAATTGTCACAATTAAATTTAGAAAAATACCAAGATTGAATGAATTTATGATAAATTGCAATGATCATCTCACCTGTGTGTTGTTTCGATTGCTTGAAGAAATCGAATTAAATTTGGATGTCGCAGCCCCCGAACAACCTGAATCTCTCTTGGGAGAAATTTTTTCAAATAATCTTGTGGAGCATGATTTTTCGAAATTATCTTCACAGCCACAACACATCCATGAGTCTCTGATTCGGCAAGCTATAAAAAAGTTAGTTATAAATATTTTAGTTTACCTTCAATTAAATTTAATAATAGAGTCAATGCTAAATTTCTTTTAATTAAACGGATTTTGCTATCACTTCTTAAATTTTATACAATTCTTACATGGCTATTTATTCCTTCTTGTCCACATGACTCAGATATGGATAAAATTCTATCTGGCTCAAAAACTTGACTGCTTGAATGTCGTTGTTTTTCTTTTTTAAATTGAAAGAACCAATAACAATGGTCGAGCCACCTTCATTGATTTTTTATTATAAAAGCTTCTCATTTGTTGAAAGGAGATCTTCTTTTTGGAGCTGAGATTCTTATATAATTATTCAATTCTTATATTATTCAAAAATGGTACCGTACCAGTAATCTTTATGACATTCAAAATAATTAATTCAGGAAAAAAATTATATTAGCTTATCAAATAATTATTTACTTCTAATAATTATGTTATTGTAATATTGTTGGTACAATAATAGTTATAAGGTGGGATATCGTAGGTTGAGTGATAGGGAGAATTCTCTCTGGTCGTAGCTCCTGATAAAGTATATTTTCCTATTTGTAATTAACTAGCAGAAATTAGATCTTAGACCTCTTTCTTGTCTATTATACCTCTTGAACTACTTGATTTACAGGAGATGTTGTTAAAGCGAAATATTTCATTACAAATTAACATTCAAATTTAAATCATGCTCTCTATATAAAAATCAAATGCATCCAATATGAAAGGAAACAGTATTTTTAGTTAATCTACCCTTTATAGTAGGTACCGTACGAAATTGGATAGAAAAATTAAATAAAGAATTATTTAATAGTTTGCTACATACGTACTAGATTGAAAATATGTGTCCTATGCTCGGTTTTTCAGTCGTTCAATAAACTTATTGAATCAATAACTTTTTTTGCATTTGAAAACACATGGTTATTGAATCAATAGTGCTATTGGATCCATAAACTGTCTATTGAGCGACTGAAAAACCGGGCACTATAAAGCAAATTATGCTTCTATAATAATTAAAAAAACAATTTCGTCTTTTAAATCTAGATAGGTACCTAGGTATTGGGAATTGAATGAAAAACAAAGTGAATCATGCAGTACCGGTAGGCTATAGTTTATTGGTGTAACTTATATTCGCACTAGAATAAAAGTACCACTTGGTGTGTTATTACTGTTCAAATAGATTATGTAGAAGCCATGCTGGCTTATGTAGTATTGGTTTGAATGTAAGTATGGATGAAGGGTAGATGCCTACCTTGACCATGGCATAGGATCCACTGCCAATGGTGCGGCCAATCTTGTATCCATGGCTGGCGAGCACAGTGCTCCGCGTCTTTTCGGCTGCATCTGCCGACTCCCGAATGCTACTCGCATCTGGAGAAGCTGTCGCCGTCTTTGATGCTAATAAATTGTTGGCGTCCGCTGTTATTACTTCTGCTGCATTATTTAGAAGTGTCATTTCCCAAAGTTGTAATGTTTGTCCATATCAGACGGCAGTAGCTGGTTTGACAGTTGTCATAGAGATGATTTCTTCTGCTCATTGAAACCTCTCCATCAGTCATGTTATTGCGGTTGAACTTATAATTGGTTTTATCGTCGGCTGGAACATTATTAACATGTGATATAGATTTATGACAGCTTGTACACCTGGCAGCTAATGAGTGTGGAATAGATAGAGATGCACTACCTTACTTTGCTTAAAAATGTATTACGTATTGTCAATAAATATTATGGTGAGTTAAGAATCATATAAAAGGATTCTTATTTCTCAACAAAATATTAAAATAATATTAGCTGAATAATTTATTTTACATCTACGAAATGTACTATATTAATGTTTATGAATAATTTCAGGTGAAGACATCAGTGGCGGATCTACGGGGGGGGCTTTGGGGCTGAAGCCCCCCCCAAAACGCCTGGAAATTTTTTATGAGAAAGTAAAATTCATACAAATATATAATATAATTATAATATTTATAAATTATAAATATATTTATAGATTATAAATATTATAATATCCACCATTACTAATAAGTCTTCAATTGCATGTGATATAGTCCAGTGGAATCGTCATCAAAAGTAGGGTTTACTTCGCATGAAATGGGGTAGCCCATTTCTTTTCTATGTTGTATGATCGTGGAACATTGAATCCAATTATTCGATACCGGCAACCTTCCTAATCGCCGCCAAAAACCTCTATGGAATGGCTCAATTTTTTACATGTAGACAATTTTAACCCTGAAGCATAACTTTTTCATAACAGCACCTATTCATTCTAAAATTAAATTAAATAGACCCCAATTTCAAACCAGGATTACTGTTAAAGGCGGCCCAACAGTTTGCGAGATATAGCTCTTCAAAGTTCATCTATGTTAATAATACATCATAATAAAAGCTATTCCTTGCTAAGTCTCGCGGAAATCATGTGGAATAGCAAAAAATCAAGTGAAATTGCGAGAAATCGCTTGAGATGCATTGATAGAAAAAATGGTTCTCGGTTTAAGAAAACTAATGAACATAATATGCAATAATATTTTGAACATACAGTTAACTTCCAAAAATGTCAATTTTTCATTATAAAATGGTAATAATGTACGATTTCTTGTACATTATTATTTTAAAGTATTTATATGTCTGATTGAAATTTCAACGAGGCATTAGATTAGGCAATACAATCCTATTTTATACGATATTAAGTGCAGTTTAAGTTTAAATCCATATAAAATCAATAAAAGCGAGACCTATCATTAAAATATCATTCTTATAATAATAATAATCATCATCATCCTCACCTCTCCCCCCCCCCCGGTCATAGATTTTAAGCCCCCAAGCCCCCCCAAAATCCATTTCTAGATCCGCCACTGGAAGACATTAATTTTATGAACATTCAAGTACCTATTTAGAAATGCACAAGACATTAATAAGGCTACTACACACATATAAATGGTAGGTATACCTACCTAAGAATTATTTAATCATTTATATATTTTTAAATCTACGATTTCATGAGCTAGATAGTAATAAAAACTTTATTTAATTTATATAGCTGCAAGAACTTTCTCAAAATGTTCTTTTAGTTTTTATTGGAAAACTAATCTATAAATTAAAAAAGTTAAGTTCCAAAGAAATAAAGTACCTACTGTCTTTTACATATTTTATTGAAAAATCTTTTTAATTGAGAAAATGGAAGAGTAGTTTAGAGAATGTTTCAAAAGTTTTAATTAGTTCAGAGAAATGCATTTTAGTTCATATAAATACCAATAAATGATTACGTTAATGTGATAATAACTTACATGATTATAGTTAATGATTGTATTATTTTTTCATATTGATAGATTCCTACATACAGTAATGTAATAGAGAAATAATGGTTTTGATAATCTTTTTAATTTCTACTAAGCATGAATTCTATAGAATGAGATGCAAATCCATGCTATACCCATGATGGAATAATAAAGTTATTTCTAATTTTAGATTACCTCAAGCAGTAATTTTGAAGTTTTGAAAGTAAGTTTTGCACATTCTTACCTGAAACAATATAGGTATCCTTTTTTCAATCACTGTCAATTAAAAAAAAAATATATTTCAATTCAACTTTATATTTTACTTTTTTCTGTAAATTCTCCAACACTACAATAAAAGCACAGAAAACTCTCCACAGTTATAAGCGCGACACAGTTTCATTATCACTTCAGGTTTCCACTAATTGTGTGTTAATGAATTACCAGCTTTAAAACATCACAAGTTAGTAACTTATCAACATTAATTAATCACGAACACAAACATAAGACACAATATTTTTAATTTGAAAGCAGAGGAGCGAGCCGACAAATAAGTCCTTTCATTTTCTGAATGAGACAACATGGAACTGTTTAACAATCGCCGGTGAAAAGAATTCAGTTATCATAACAGTGAGGAATAGAACAGGTGTTGACCCTGAAATGAAAGACAAAATAGCTGCCAAAACTATCATCATTAAAGTTGGAATCTGATCATCTCTCTAGCCTCCAATCGGCTTAAACTTTGTTTTTGTGTCCCTTCCCAATTAGATGCTTTGTCTATCCTTGTTTTATTTATACTCTCATCCATTCCAATATTTCCTTCGCTCTCATCTCAGTTATTCAAGCAAATGATCCGAGCTCGAATCATCTATTTTATTCATAACCACAGCGAACACCAGCACATGCACATCCAAAACTAGGTCAATATATTACAGCCAAATTCTATTCTATTAAAGGAAGTTATTCTATATTATGTCTCCAGTGGCAATAAAATACTCATATAAAATCCTTTTTCATGGAGAACAATGAATGTACTATATATACCGGTGGAATACACCGCAGCTCCTGATACCGGTAATGGAAGTCAAGGTTTTAAATACTAATTCTCCGTCATAATTTAATTTATTTAAAAATAAATCTTTCAAAATTTTATATTAAAGTTCTTTTAGATTATCGTCTTTATATAAAATAGACGAACATGTTTTTTGTAATCAGAACTCCTCCGTGGTTTCTTAACCGATTTTCTTAGTTCACGTCTCATTTGATAGATCACATTGAGTAGATGTTTGATAAGGTCTTACATTTTTATAAATATATACATTTTGATAAAAATGTCTTCGTGGAAATGAGGATTGAACGATCAAAGTTTCAATTTTTGCCATTGCTTCAACATAGGAATAGGTGAACTGGAAATTTTCATATTAAGCTATATTCCAACTTATGATTTTTGATGATTAGTTGTTTTGAAACAAAAATTTCATTTTTCATTGTTCATTGCACTTGTTCATTGTTGAAGGGCATTTGTGCAGAGAGAGAGAAAAAGCAGATAAAGATAGAGGATGAGAGAAAGAAAATAGAGGGAGAAACAAAGGAAATGAGGGAGGGAAAGAAAGTAAGAGAGGGGTGAGAAGGAGGGGGAAGAGGAAAAAGGAAGAAACGGGAAGAGAGTAAGAGAGACAGGGAGAGAGTGAGAGAGAGCAAGAGGGAGGAGGAGGCAGTGATAAAAAAGAGAGAGAGTGGCAGTGAGGAGAAGAATAGAATAGAATAGAATAGAATAGCTGCCTTTATTTGTTACCTGGGAGGGCGAAGTTAGGGCGCAGCCGGCCCTCTCTTACACTTAACCCTCCGCTACATTTCTAAATTAAATACTACATGATATAAGAAATAAAAGAAAAGATAAATATATACAAATAAATATATACAAATAAATATAGAAAATTAAAAATAAAAACAATACAAAATGTAAAGACTGATCATAATTAAAATAGTCTATCAATGAAAAATAAAATAAAAATGAAACAGATGTATTAAAAATCGTTAAACTGAAATTTGAACTTATAGTGTTTGAAAACGCAAAAAAAAAACAACCACACACACACACACACACACACACCCACCCACACACACACGCACGCAAGTCTAGGTGCATACTACAAGTGAGTAGACAATTGCATCCCTAACCCTCTAGCCGAGTCCACCATCCCTCATCCACCGGAAGACAGCCGCGCCGAACCGACGATGCCCCTCAATCCGCTTCAAATGCACAGGCAAAGCGTTCCAAAGTCCACAGGCTGTCACCAGAAAAGATTTATTAAACATAACTGTCCGGTGAATTGGAACAGCCAGCAGATGAGAACCATGCCTGGTTCCACCACGGCCGACATCACTCAGATACCGAAACTCTGCTGCAAGATACTTTGGAGATTTAGTTGTCAGGAGTTTGTGAAGGAATAGAACAGCATGGAATGACCTACATTCATGCAGCTTCATGATTTTGAGTCTGTCGAAGTACTCTGTCACATGGTCGTCACGTCTGAGGTTAAATATGAAACGAACACAGTAATTCTGTGCTCGCTGCATCCTCTGTAGAAGTTGAACAGTCATGTCAAGTGTTACTATGTCGCAGTAGTTGAAGACAGGAAAGATCAAAGTCTTCACTAATAAAACCTTGGTGGAAAAAGGAATGCAGTGAGCAATCCTTTTCAAAGACATCACACCTGCAATAACCCTGTTGCAGGTAAGGTTAACTTGATTTGTCCAGTCGAGAGTTTTTGTCATAGTCAGTCCAAGATTTTTAATATCGGAGCTATACTCTAATTGAACATTATTTATGGTGATAAATGGTCCGTTTGATATGTCAATAGAGTTAAGAAGTCTAGAATACCCAATAACTATTGCTTTAGATTTGTTCTCATTTATTTTTAGTCCATTACGGTCAGTCCATTCAAGCAGTCGAGTCAAGTCATTATTAACCTCTTCTATTGCTGAGCCAAAGTCACTTTTCTTGCAGTGTTTGTAAATTTGCAGATCATCTGCATACAGGTGATATCTAGTGAAGTGTAATGTACTGGACACGTCATTTATGTAAATGCTGAATAGTAGAGGACCTAAGACTGATCCTTGAGGAACACCTCTATTCACTTCTCGCCACCGTGAAGTGGCACCCCCGACCCTCACACACTGACACCTATTCTGCAGGTAGGACCGCACCCATGCCACAGTGGAGTGGGATAAGCCCAAGGAACGGAGTTTGTAAAGAAGAAGAGGGTGAAAGATACTATCAAAGGCCTTACTAAAATCTACCAACACTAGGACAGTTAACTGCCTAACATCCATTGCCCTACGAATGTCATCAGTGACCCTCAAAAGAGCAGAGGTGGTACTATGCCCGCCCCGAAACCCAGATTGGAAGTCACTGATCAGACCTGCCCTGAATATATGTGCACTCAACTGAGAGTGAACAATGATCTCTAAAACCTTAGATAGGACACTTAATAAACTAATAGGCCTGTAATCAGATGGGGATAGAGGATGAGAGACTTTATTGAGAGGGATTACTATGGAATGTTTCCAAACATCAGGGAAAACAGATGTGAGGAGCGAGGTATTGATAACATGAGTGAGGAAGGGGAGTATCAAAGGGAGAATAATTTTTACAAACTTGATTGGAATACAATCTGAACCAATGGCATTACTTTTAATTTTACTAATGGCTAGAAACACATCTTGTTCAGACACTGCAGAGAAATAGAAGGATTCTTGTTGATGACAGTCAGGCAATGAATTGAAGTGGGCACGGGCTCGGTCCAAACAAACAGGGATATCAGTGAAAAAGTCATTGAGAGCATCCAGTGAATGAGATACAGTCGGTGGCTGCCTCTCTTTGCCCACACCAATCCCCCTCAGAGCACGCCACAGAGACGATGATGATGACCTCTTTGAGGAGATCAAATTTTTGTAGAACCTAGACTTAGCATTTCTTATCATCTGCTTACAAGAGTTTCTCAACCGCTTGTAGTGGTTGTAATCATTAGGATTCTTTGACTGTCTTGCTCTTTTACACCAATGATCCCTGTCACGCATCAACTGACGTATTTCACCCGTTATCCAAGGAGCAGGGTCTCTGGTAACTCTTCGATTTTTCAACGGGACATATTTTTCAAAGAGGAAAAGGATATTAGTATTAAGACAATTTAACTGAACATTAACATCATTGGTGTGAAAGATACTTAGCCACTCAAGAGAGAGTGCTTCATTGAATAAGTGAGAAAGGTCTAAGTTGTTGTAATCTCTGTAGCTAACTATTTTAGGTTTAAGTCTAGGTTTCTTTATATTATAAACTAAGTACACCATATCATGTGCTGATAGTCCCGGAAAAGGGATCTGGCCGTGGCACATGACTGATGTCCTATCAGCTACAGCTATCAGATCTAACAAGGTGTCCGAGGTAGGAGTATGGTGAGTAGCTTGGAGAGGCAGTACGGTCATACCATTCGCAAAAAACATATTAGTCAGTTGAGTCTTGTCATAAGTATCAGGTCCGAGTAAGTCAGTGTTAAAGTCGCCCATGATAGCAACATGTTCATAGGACACCATCAGCTCCAATAGAACATCATCAAACTCCGACATAAAACCTATGTGAGGGGGCCTGTAACAAACAGCGATTAGCATCATTACACTATGACATTTAACTTCAAAAAACATGAATTCAGGCCTCCCTTCGCGGGAGTTATCAGAAGAGAATTTATGGACAGGCAGCAGCGATCGTTTAACAAACGCAGCAACCCCTCCTCCATTCTTGTGTAAACGGTCATTGCGAATGATTATGTAATCATCAAGAGCTATAAGATTGTTCGGGATAGCAGGCTTGAGCCAAGTCTCAGAAATCAGAATGATGTCGCAACCCTGGTCACCAAAAGTGCACCTGAACTCATCAATATGACATAACAGTGACTGCGCATTCACATGAGCGACTTTAAGGCGATCAGGGAAAGGAGAAAAAACCTGCTTCAGCGAATCGCCGGCGCTCAGCGCGGCTGGACCGTCATCCCGTTGGAGCGACAGTCAGCAAGACGGAAACACCGCCCTGAAGCCGCACAGCGAAGAAGAGATGGGGACCGGCCTTACAATGAGTCAAGAAATGGCAAACACAAACAACACAATACACATTCATACTTACATGCACCCAGTAATGAATTAAAGAAAAATTAATTATAATAGGAATATAAGAAAAAAAAAGAAAGATTGATTAGATAATACGCCGTGAGAAAAAGTAAACTTTATTTAAAGCTTGAGCAGTTCGGCTCCTACTCTAAAATGAGAGAGATTATTCTGTTATCTTGAAATTATTCATTGAGATCAAAAACGTGCAACAGCAGATAGAAAGTTAACAACCGAAAAACGTGGATGATAATAATAACACGATAAGAGCGTAAGCAAGAAAGAATAAAATAGTATGATAAGCGCATTGGAAGGATAATAGATTACAGCGATAGAAACTTAATGTGATTACAACAGTCAAAAAACATTTATAGTAAGATAACAGTGTTTGAGGAAGATTGGCGATTATTAAGCATACGGATAAGCAATGTGACTCAGTTCTCGTACACAAGATGGAAAATAGACAACTTTACAATAGCTCGAAAACACTAATCTCAGTTAGAAAATACCATCAATGCACTAGCACATCCTAATCAATAAAATAAAAATCAATAATAAACAATTAAATCAATAATAATCAAGCAATGCACACATCACACCACAAATTATAGGAGAAAAAAGTGAGAGTAGATAAAAGAGAAAGGGGAGAGAGAGAGAGAAAGAGAGAAAAAGAGAGAGAGTAAAGAAAAAGAGAAAGCAAAAAATTTACAGTAAACTGAACGATAGAAACTAATATTAACACCGTATAATTGATTAAACAAGAAGAGAACAAGACGAAAGGAGGATAATAAGAAAACGAGGGTGAAAGAAGAAATAATAATAATGAAGTTAACCATGACACCTTGTTCACAAAGTAGAAGCAGAAAATAGTAAGAGAGAAGAGAGTGCCTAATAACAATATCACCGAAATGCCTGCGGACTAAATTCGGCAACATACATCGATTTATTGGTTTAATGGTTATGTAATATTTTAGGATAGAATCTTATAACAGAATTATCCTTATTCTATTAACAATAGTAAAAATTAAGAAATGAGTTTTAAGTAATATTACTATCAATGAGCGAGCAAGGTGGATAAATTCCTTCGGAATACAACGTTTCAATAATTGAAAACATATTAATAGTTTATGTTAATATATTAATTTTGGATTTATTCCCGATTAATCAAGAATATATTTATAAGTGACAGTTCAATCATAAAATTCAATGGAAAATGGAGAAGAAATGAAAACAAACGAGTAATAATAGCTCCGATTAGCACATTCAGAGGGGTGATAATATCACTGGCAGTAATACTGAGAATAAATAATAAAAGTAATTGAAGCATGAAGAAGAGAAAATAATGGAGAATGAGTGGAGAAAACAGAGATTGAGAAAAGAGAAAATAAAAGAAAAAAGAAAAATAATCATACAGTAGTAATAATAAACACCACACATTTGTAGGCTACAATCAAAGTACCATACACTATGAATTTTAGAAAGGAATATTCACTAATAATGATAAGCTAATCATAGAACATGAATAATAATTTGACCGTTAGAAATTTCGACGAAACAGAACCTTGTCTCCTTCCCTCCACTTCACAGTACCATCGACAGTCCAAGTATTCGCCTGGCCTACACGCGCAGCCACTTCGCGGTAGAAAATGTTCCTCTTACGCGTGAGGTCCTCGCGGATGACAATCGGGGTACCCTTCAACTGCTTTCGCGCAGAGATGACGGCGTGTTTTGTCTGATAGCTTACAAACTTCACCAGTATCGCACGCGGCTTCGGCTGCCGCTCGCCAGGCCTCGGAGCGACGACACGGCCGACGCGATGGCAGCGGTCAATGAGAGCAGGGGCAATATCTAGTTTTAGTTTGTCGCGACATATGCCCGTGACGATGGCTGTCACGTCCTCACCGCTAACCTCCTCTACGCCGAAAACTCGTACATTGTTCCGCCGCTGGTACTGCTCCTGATCGTCTATTTTGTTTTCGAGCAGCACGTGACGGGCCGCAGCGTCCTCGCGAACGGCGACAACCTCAGCCTCGAGAGTCTGCACCCTCGCCTCCAACGCCGTCAGTCGCGGCTCGAACGCCTCGGCGAAGCGTGCGGTGATGAGATCAGCCAGGCGATCATAAAGTTTGTCAGCTACACGATCCGCAAGCCCGTCAAGGAAGTCGACATCGGACAAGCATGCTGAGAACGCCTGTCGAGCCGTCCCCACCCCCTTCGCCTTTCCGCTTCCTCCCTTAGATGAGGCGCCAGTGGGGGCCGAATTTGGACGTTGATCCACAGGCGTGGCCGGCCGCTTATCTCCCGTAGCCTTATCTGTAGCAGCCAGGTCTTTCGAATTGCTTCGAAGAGCTTTAGGAGACTGCGACATGATGCTGGTAATGCAAAATTCTTGATCACGCAAACACTATAAGACGGATTACAACCAGATTTGGCAATAACCACGGTGACACTATCACAAAGGTGTATGCAAAAAATCACACTGTTACAGCCGGAAAAACCGAACCAAACGTTAAAAGATTCAGGAGCCGAAACGAGACCCGTCAAGCTACTTTCATAGTTCTTATCTCAGAGCCAAGAACTATGTCAAAAGACAGGGAGAGAGAGAGGAAAATAGTGAGGTGAGTAAAAGAAACGAAGGGAGAGTAAAATAGAGGAGAGGAGAGGAGCGAAGAGGCAGAGAATAGGAGAGTAGAGAATAGGAGAGGAGAGAAAAGGTGAGGGGAAGAGAGGAGAATATAGGAGTGGAGAGGAGAGAAAAGGTGAGGGGAAGAGAGGAGAATATAGGGTGGAGGAGAGGAGAGGAGAGGAGATGAGAAGAGGAGAACACAGGAAAGGAGAGGAGAAAAGAAGTGGTGAGAGGGGAGGAGAGTAGATGAGAGGAGATAAGAGGAGAGGAAAGGAGAAGAGGAGGTGGTGGTGGTGGAGGAGGGAGGAGGAGGAGGAGGAGGAGGAGGAGGAGGATTGAAAACTATTTTACATGGTTCAATAGTCGCAGTTTTGTGCGACCAGGATGTCTAGTTTTTAATAAAGTTCTAAAATCTTTATTCTTTTTGCAGTCGTAATCAAAAACAATAAGTGCCAAGACGTTCCTGCATTATATATTATGTGTTTGATCTTTTACATGTTATTTCAAAAATAAAGTACCATAAGAAAGAACCTATATAATTATTACATACCTTCAATAACAAGCCTACCTCAATCTCAGAGTAGGCTACTAACGAAAAGTCAAGTACCGCACATTCTATACCCATAACTTTTTATATTCCTTTTTTGTAAAAGGATAGTAATTATGACTGATAGGCTAAAGTCTAGTCTAGATAGTCTATTCATCTAATATAAATTAGCAATATTCAAATTGTCTTTTGAATATATTTTTAAAATGTATTGAGGTTTTACTAGTCTACTAAATTTGGTAATGTTAATAATAATAATTTGATGCATTTTAGTGATTATTAATTTTAGAAGAAATCACATTCATGAAGTCAGTACTAGAATTCCTCAGAAATTGCAGAGAGTTTTAATAAAACTCTCTGCCATGAGTTCCTATAAGAGTAGCGAAGTATTCACATTTCGGTTGGTCAGTAAAGGAGCTTGCTTGAGAGAATAAAAATATGAGACAATTAAATAATTTGTCATAGCCCGGACCGGAGTGTTTATTTTTGAACACAGAGCTTCACACCCAGGAGATTAAAACTAGACAATCAATTCCAAGTTTGAATTAGAATATTGTTCTTTGAAAATCCAATATCACTTTCGGGTTGAACACAAATTTCCAACACAATTTGATGACATTATTTAGGTACTTCACATAATCTATTATTTACTTCTTTAATTAGTTAGGCCTACTTCTGGAAATTAATTGTAATAATAAATTATTAAATAGAAATTTATTTTTTGGCTACTACTATTTCATCATTAGATTGGAAATTATCACTGCAAGAAGCCTATAGATTGAATTATATAATCACACAATATATATTATATTAATTTTTATTTTATCAGTTTGATACTCTTGAAACAAAAGTTTTCACTTTTGATACTGTAATCAGATAATGATATGTGTAAGCCATTATTTTATATTGAATTGAGTAGTCGTTCACCCAAGTGCGGAATTTTTATTTCAATAAATTGAACAGTACTTTTTAGTACAGGCGTGCCATCAAAATTGGCCTCTCACTGGAGCATGCGCGTTGATCCTTTCTCACTACAGTGCCTGCTGACTCATGGTACAGTAGATTTCAAAGTTCATTCAGCTGGCAAACTCAGCTATATAAAAAAATTCATATTCGCTTCGGTTACCTAGCAGTACTATGATGTTATTTGCTTCACTGTCTGTACTAGCCTTAGCGGCTGGAGGGGAAGCGTAGTGGGAGAGATTATCCATCTCTCTCGCACAGCCTCCCCTAGACGCCAATTTGGATGGCAAGCTCTGTACCTACCATATTGAACTGTAATTTTTTGATAACTCATCCTATAGATTCTTATCAATGAATTACAAATCGAATATAGCTGAATGAATTAAGGCTTTTATTAAATTATAGTTTTGTCATAGCCAGCTATATATTTCAATTTATCGTTATGTTTTACATTAACTTGTATATAAGTTCTGAAATTATCTAATTAATGAAATAAAGATGATGAAAAATCGACCAACGGCTTTAAAACAAGTGAATATAAATGAAAATTATTATAGTCTCGTTGAGGAAAATATTATCCCTACGGTAGATAAAACAGCTTAGAAATGTATTGGAAGATATTGAGCGGTTGTTGCATGCAGGGTGCCTATCCCAAGGCTGATGGTGCAATTCCCCCAAAAAAAAAACTATGACTCATTCCCCCCAACGACAAAAAAATCCAAATTTTCCCACATATATAAATACTAGCCTATAATTTTTAGCTAAGTTTAACATAGGTACCTATTCAACATCCCTACTTCACATTAGAATTATCAGAAAATGTCAATGATGCGGAATTTCAAGTAATTTCCATCAACTTGCTTCTTGCTTCTTCTAATTTCCATCAACACTTGGATGCATTGCATGGTGGTACCTACCGATACCGGTACTGTAATATGATCAATTTATTCTGTGAATTAATTGTAAAAAATCAAATATAAATGATTGAATAAATCAGCTAGGTGTACATTTCTACTACTTCTACACATGCATCTTTTCACTCATATTGCAAGTTTTTGGGTAGGTCCACTTCCAAGTTTCAAAACAGATTCTCTCATGAAACTCTTTATTGTTCATACATTTGAATTTTCTGCATTAAGTTGAATTTTACACAATATTATTCCAGAAATTTTCATGAGCTCGTTTCTTACAGCGCAGCGATTCTCTTTTAAAACTTCCCGCTACTTGTGCATGGTGAATTAGTTTTCTGACAAGTGCTGCCACCTGTAGCTCGTAACCGTAAGCTATTGTGACAGACATGCTCGCAGGTAGAGAGAACAGAGAAGAAAGAAGGAACAGAACTTTGCTCAGCTGCCACAGTTCAGTTCAGTGTTCACGTTCACTTCTTCGTTGTTGTTTCTGTATCGTGCTTGCTCGAGTATCAGTTCTTTGCGTAGCTCTACGATTGTTATGTTTTTGTTGATATGAGTCAACTTGAAAGAAATTTTAACAATGGTGTGTTAGGAATTATTATTTCGGATTTGTAATTACGTCTTCCGTGTGTGTAGTGTTTCAATTAAAGCAAATAAAAGTTGAGAATTTATTGTTCAATCCGGCAAAACTTTTCAGTACGCGTAGCACCAGCGTGTGTGTAACGGAATGTTATTATTTACCAGTGTTGAAAGTGCCGATGTCAGTGTTGTGAACGTTATTTTTCACCCTCATGCTGCTACAACGTTTTGTAAATCTATAGAAACCATAATCGTGGTTTGATTAGAAGGTGAGTAAAGAGTATAAAGAGTTGCTCCATGTTTAAAATTATCATTGCGGTAAGTTAAGTGCTGTCAAATCAGTGATTTAAGTTAACTACTTTACACCAAATGTTACCATTAAATTAATTAATAACTTACAAGCTATTAAAGTTCCAACTAGGTTTCTGGGCTTATCGGCTGAATAATTTCAAGTAAATTGTACTTGATTCTTTAGAAAATTGACATTTCATGGTTTTTTAACCGTAAAACGTTTATAACAGAACCTTGCAGAGTTGCAGCTCTAGCAAGCAGGTACTGTAACTGCTTTTTGGCAGCTTCATTAGGTAGGTACAGTACCCGGTAAGTTACTGGTATCTCTTCACCTTTCTTATCAGACTTGAATTTTTCAATTAGTTTCTTGCTACAGATTGTGCAAGTCTCCTCTTAAACATTTGCCGATTTAGTTTCGGGCTAAGTTTGCTCTCCTTATTAATTTCAACTAAGTAAGGTACAACTATATTGTTTATTGCATTTGCTTATCCGTCATCCCAAAAATCTCAGGTTCTGTTTTCTCATAACCATCCAATAAAATTGAGGAATTCCGATTGGTAACCTGCAGGTGTAGCCAGGGGTGGTGCCATGACAGGTGCAAAGGGACAGATGAAAAGGGACCTTGATCATAACATTAAAACTAGGGTAGATTCGTAGATGGTTTGAAACTCGCTGGACCATTATTTTTATTGGGCTCAAATGCCAGCGACGAAAGGTCTGCTACTGTACCGTATTAAAAGATGAGACTACTGTAACAAAATAATTATTGTTAATTTTAGCAGGGCTTGATTTTTCCAAGATAAAATTAATAGTACCGGAGCGCTATGACGCATATCGGGAAGGCTTCGCCGTAGGGGTTAGTGAGGGGGGGGGCTGCTATACAGAATCCAGAGTGAACAAGTGGTTAAAAGTTACGAAATGTTTTACTTGTAGGCCTACTGTGCAGCTAAGACGTATTACGATGTAATGTGGGCTTGTAAATGTTGAATTTGGTGATAAAAAATCATATAAACTACAGAGAGTGTATAGTAAAAGTGTAGCCATTTGTGTGAAGAACTCCATAACAGTATGTGGAGATCAATATTTTTCGCGCCGCTGCCATACTTTTGCCAAATTTTTGAATTTTGATATGGATTACAGGCAAACATGAACCCATTCAATCATTTGTCAAACTTATTTTAAGAGAAACATCATACAGGTGAAAAATAACTTCTCTAACATTAAAAGTAGTCTCTCTAGCTTTTTGGTTTTAGCTGAAACACCATGTTAATGTTTTACGTTTCAGTTTTGTCAAGGGTTTTGTCTTTATGGCAACATGGCGGGCCACATAAAATCGGCTCGCGGGCCGCATCCGGCCCGCAGGCCGTAGGTTGGGCAGCCCTGGCATAAATGATGAAGAATAACACTGGCAAAGACAAAATGTAGGTTAGAAATAAATCACTTATCATAACATATGATATGATTTTCATTCCAATGCAAATCTTATGGGAATTGGCAAAAGTATGACGGTTTTGTCGGAGCTAACCAATCAAAAGTTTGACATGCAATGTCCACACTGTGACTATATACTCTCTGTAATATTAAACCATGTTGAATTTGATGCCGGAGCTAGTTACGCTCCGGCTAAAATTAAGCCGAGTTTAAGAAATCAATATTCCAGAAATTATTTGTTCAGGGAACACCAGCGTAAAATTGAATATTGTACGGTAATATTGCATCTTGCATATTGTTGCTCTCCGCCAATAGATATTAGTTGTGAATATACAAAGGGATCTTCTTCAGAAAAATCCTGCTAAATAAATAAATAGACATCTTCATCCCTTTCCCAAGATCCTCATGAGGATGGGAAATGATACGCTACGAGAAACCAATAAGGGATGACAAATTTATTATTTGGTACTGTAGCTCTACAAAATGCTTACATTTGCGAGATGCAAGAAGCATTTCAAGATGCTTATGTTTTTCCGCTCTGCCTAATGCACTTCCATTGAACTGGAAAAAACAGAGCTATAAACATGTTGGTTGAGTTATTGACAACATGACTGGCGATGCGGAAAAATTTATGCGAATCCACATTCAAGATTCAGGACACTATACAGTCAACTTGATTTGTCGGAGCATTTCAAGATGTTCTCTCTTCTACTATAGAAGATAGAAGATAGCCATAAGAGACAAATGTGTCTACAGCGAAGTACATACAATACCACATAGGCTAAGCATACAAGGAGGTTCATGTATATCGCATTAGAAATTGGTGTATCGGAGGGCACGTCAAGCCATCAGTCCCGTTTGCCTGAAAAGTAGTAGGTATATGTAAATACAAGCTGTCCCGGCGAACTTCGTATCGCACTTTCCCCCCCCCCAAATGTCCCCCCCTTCATGCCACCCCTCAAAATGTCATCCCCAAATGACACCTGTTCATTCCCCCTCAAATGTCACCTCCATATATCCCTCTTCAGGTCACCCCCCTCTTTCCCATCAAATGTCACTCCCCTCTTCCCACCAATTATTTTTTTTTAAATTTCTTCTATTTTGTATTTTTTTCATTTATTTATTTCTTTTTCATTTTTTAAAATTTCTTCTATTTTATATTTTTTTTCATTTAGCCTATTTCTTTTTAATTTTTTTTTATTTTTTTCCGTTCTTCAATTTTATTATTTGAAACAATAAAACATGTATGATACGAACGATAACTCATTCTTAATTGATGATTATTGCGTAAAAAATAATTAGAGTAGAAAACCTAGTACAAAAAGAAATGGTTCGGGGCGGGATTTGAACCCTCAACATCTTGTTCACAACGCAGACGCTCTATGCACTGCGCTACGGAGGCTATGAATCTGCGAGCAGATTATCTCATCTCAAATACACGATCATAGCCGCTTGGCCGGCAAGTTTGAACATTGGTCTGTGAAATGTTTGATAAGTTAGGTCATTAATTTACTAATTATTTATTAATTATAAAGGGATTTTCTTATATTTTAATACATATTATGTTAACCAGTGCTGTAACAATTCAAACTAATCCAAAATCATCTAAATCGGTTCAGCCGTTCTCGAGTTATAAGCGAGCGTAGACACCAGCGACCACATAATACAAATAGACGGAGCATTCCTATTACTTCAACATTACGGGTGATGAAGCCAATTTTGGTGCTATACCTAAAGTGAGATGGCGGCGGTTTACATGAGTGTGAGAGAGACAAGATTATGCCAGCTGTTTTCTGTCTCTCTCTCACTCATGTAAACCGCCGCCATCTACAAACGCCAGAATTGTGCAATACTGAGTCTGAGTGCTCCGTCTGTTGTATTATGTGGTCGCTAATGACACTAACTCTCTTTTATTAAGGCTGTGTATCAGCTTGAAAAACTTTTTATGGTGATATTTTTTTAAGTTTTACGATTTGGATAGTATCAAGCCATCCGATGAAATACTTTTAGAGGAAAATTTTTTCTTGTTCATTAGTTTTTGAGATATGGGCGTCTAAAGTAGAAATTTTCGGGAAATTAATCTCAAAATTGGTTGCAAATACAATTATGAAATTTTGAGCATACGTGCTTGAAGGTATTGTCTATCACTTGACATAATTGAACCTCAGAATAACCAATTTGAAAAAAAATTTCGAAAATAATTTCTCAAAAAAAAAACTCAATTTCCAATTAAATTGAGAATTTGTTATTTATCTCAAAGTTGATATTTCGAGAAACGGTTAGAGTTTCGAGCGGTGTGCGTGATCCCTAAATAGCGCTCCATAGCGGTGTGCGTGGGAAGCTCAAAAAATCGCACCGCCGTTACGTAGACAGTCTATTAGTATCCACTTGTCTCTGGTTCAAGTTAAAAATGAAATTCTATTCACCTTTCTTCAATTCTACTCTCTGGGACACTGAGAACCGAGTCTGTGGTGTCATTCTCATGTGTCCGCTGCTAGCTAGTAGCAGAGACAAGTGGATACTAGTTCTAATTGTTTAGTTCTAATTGATTCTAGTTCTAATTGTCTCTGCTAGTAGTTTTGTTAGCCCCCTCATCATGATCTCTCTATAAATCAATACTTATTTATTAATTTTTATGTAGATGTTATTCTACTCATGGAAAACAAGAATGAATTTGCCTTGGAAGGATATTCAGATACAAGCGTCACTTGTAAGAGCATGTCAAACAAATCCCTACTGATTAGTTATTCAAAACAGAGTCGCCTTCGATATTCAGCTATTCTCCAACTAGGGCAATATTCCCATGAATATTGTCGGTAGTAGGCTACGTAGTAATGCACCTGCAGTATTAATAAGAATGAAAACGCATCGTGTCGCGTTTCGTTCATAATAAAATCGTTCTCGCTTCAACAAAGCACAAAGCGAAGCCGTCTGCCAAACCGGGTCACTTGAGAACCCAAACCATCCTTGATCCAATTTTTTTAAGGACCTGTTCGATACCAACAATTTTCTTACAATACAATTTATTGTAGACTACAAATTAAATTATTGAATAAAGATTAAAAATAGAAGAAAATTCAGTAAATATTTGAAGAATAGGCCTACAAATAAGTTGAGTCATAATTACTCCTAATGGGATAATAACTTCATCACTAACATTCTACAAGAAATATTTGAGCCTTATTTTGTTATTTATGCAGTAACTAGCCTAAAACTATTCTGATTTGAAAAATCTCTTCTAAATTTCTTCAAATTTAATTAAATCATCCTTAAATATTCCTTATTTAAATTTTAATGCAGTATGTAAATACCTAGCAGTACTCAATAACAAATTGGAAAAGGTGGCAGCTTCTAAATAAGTCAGAATTCTGAAAACTCATTGATGACAGTGTCGTGTCGGTAGAAAAAGGGTTGGTTTAGAAATGAACAGTATCCCTTAATAATGTGGAATACAGAAAACTTTATGTTATGACTGAGTTCGAAACCTAATTATTTGAATTTTACTTCATTCTCGAATTTAATTTTTCTATCAATTTAGAAATACCGGTAAGTCTTTTAGGAATCTCATTTGTGTAATTTATTGTTGTTTTTTTTTTCATTGTACGGTATAAATTATAAATACAA
Source organism: Laodelphax striatellus (assembly GCA_017141395.1). NCBI lineage: Eukaryota > Metazoa > Arthropoda > Insecta > Hemiptera > Delphacidae > Laodelphax > Laodelphax striatellus. The sequence continues at coordinate 18,954,789 of CM029530.1, forward strand.
ATCATGGTAACAAAATTATTTTAAAAATTATGTAGCCTACCATCTATGTTTTCTCCAATAATATGACTTTTGATCTTTAGACTTTTGAAGTGGAACAAATATTTCGTTCTCCGATTTCGTTTTCTCAAAAATGTATCAGTTTTAAATAGTCGTCTCAATCGAATGGAATTTGATGCTTATTAGTATTCGTGGTCCGTTTTTTATGGCCTTAGTGGCTGTTGAGAAATTGATCCGTAAACGAGAGCCTGGGGGAAACAAGAATGTGAGTTGGATGGATATCAATGAGGTGGGACCGGTCCGGAAAGAAGAGTATTGTGAGAGTGTGTGTCCAAGCCCTCTCCACACTCCACCGCTCAGCTGTCCAAGTGTTCGACAAGTGCAGGGTGATTTAAGTGCAGGGAACTGACGTCTTCGAGAAGTTGTTGGGAACAGAACTGGATGGGAAGTGTGTCGTCCTAGCTGCCTGCCGTTAACCTCATGGCCTTTTATTATCCCAACTCGAATCGCTTTCCATTCTAGAATGCATTCACCCACCCAATACCAGCTACTAATTGGGGCTTTTTTCCAACTTTCCTCACGCACTGATTAGATAAAAGTGCTTAATTTCCTAGCTAAAGTGAAAAACGCACGGATAGTCGTGATACGAACTTCTTATCAATGCGCGGCAATAGTATAGGTGGAGCTATCGTTTCATGCTGACCGATTAGGTTGTAACGGTGAAAGTTTATCTGTGTGTCCTCATCAAGCGCTCACCGCCGCCGCCTTATCTATAATCAGATCCTTCTAGCTTTATCTTGTAAGCCATACATCAAATCTGCCAAGACTATTTGAATTATCAATTCATATCTGTCAGTCTTCATATTGTGTACTACAATTTATAACATTACAACTCTTTTAAATGGTAGGCTAATAGAGATGTTCAAAATAGACTAGATTTGCTTATTTTAGAGTTGTTTATTACTAGATTTGTTTTATATCGCTGTTTCAATTACCAGGTCTATCCTTTTCTTTTTGTATGGAGGTATCTATTAGTTAGTCAGATGCAGTATTCATAATTTAGGATTTCACTAATTGAGATTTACTATGAAGTTGAAAAATAGTCACTAGAAAATAGGAGGGCCCCCTTCAAAAGAGTTACCTGATAATCTGATGAATTTCGAGCATTCGAGGAGTTTGAAAGTGAGGGGTTGGATAAGGAAGGGTTCGTTATCATGAGTGACGAGTTTTCCCAAATGCGTCAATACTATCGGTTGTGGAAAACCCAGGTGGTACAGTTGAAATTATATTTCATTACTTACATTCCAGCAATGCAGACTCATAAAATACTGCATAGCCTATGTGTGCGGCAGAGCGAAACAGATCACTAAAGCCAAAGAAGGAGAAGATAAACTAATATACAATTAAATAGACTGAAAAAAGTGGAAAGTGTTGGTGATCCTGGTGGAGATTTCAGGGAGGAGGCAAAGAAATACGAATGTAAAGTGTTGAGGGAGTGAGAAGCTGTGACCAAAATATCATCAAAGTGAAACTAGTATGATCAGTTGCACAAAAATCCACTAATTGAATTGAACAACCGTAAAATAACGTCATACTCGTTCATTGATTCTTGTTGCATTCTGGTTCCATTAAGATGAAAAATCATTTTACAGCGCTTAAATTCAATTGGATTTTCGTACAAATGGAGAAATTCAATTACATACCTGTATATGAAAAAAACATTTTGAAATTCTATAATCGAGCTCATTAATGTCGGCAAAAATTGAAGGTTTATTTTTGTCATTGGAACTTGTTTTATAGTTCATTGAAAAAATACTAGATAAAATAAATCAAACGTTATGTTAATGATATGGATTGGTGTTGCTGAGAGAGAAATGCAAGTAGAACCCGGAATCTTGTACGTTGCCAGAAGCACTTGCTACTAGACCGCGAAAGCCATGATTGGCCATTATAATAATTACGAAATTAATTCAGTTACTTTCACCCTTAATACAGTTGAGTAATGATTGATTATACTTTATCTTTTTTGTAGGTAAACTGTTTTTGAACGTCTTGCTTGAATGTATGTTAAATTGTAGGCCTACTGTTTCACCTCACTTAATTCTTTTCGCGCGTTCTGTAATCTTCAACTCACAGTTTGTATCCATTTCATTAAATTAATCCTCATACTGTAGTTCATTTATTTAGTTTGAATGCTTCTCTTACAATATTACTTCTATTGTCAATAAAATAATAGTAAGTGATTATTATAAATAAGTGATTACTATGTTTTAAATTGAGACTAGTGCAAGATTTCCAATTAAGTCGAATCAGAGAATAAAAATTACTGTTGAAGAAAATTAGAAAATATAGAATGTGGCAGGAACTCCAGTTTTTGTTTCTGAGTATTAAACGGTGATGTCTAAAGTTTGTCAGGAGTAATCGGGAAACATTCTTTATCAAATAATCTTCATCAACAATAAATAATTCAACCAACAATGGCTCTAAATCAGAGTTCATTGAATTGGAAAAATTGATAGGAAATATTAGATGTTAGTTGTGGTTAGTATTAAAATTGATATGATTTGTCTAACCATTTATTTTCTTGTTGCAGATGACCGGTGGTCTCTCTTGAAACCACAAACATTCCACAATGCGGGAAGAGGATCTCGAAATCGCCATCAAGGTAATTGAAATACCAAGTGCCAGCCTTTTCATCCAATATTCACTACTTGACTGTAATAAAATTAAATTAAAATTCTATTTAGTCAACTTATTGTTGAAAAATATTTTCCCAGTAGAATTATTGCATTTAGTAATTGTAAATTTTTTATAATGATTTTTGCTGACACTAAAAAACAGATATTTTGGTATTGTGAGATCTATTTTAACCAAGGTTAAAAAAAGTTAGGCCTACCTTCAATCGCCTTTATTCTAATTATCTTGATTTTAACTTTCCTTGCCTTACAACCGTAGGTATTGCTCTTTAAGAAAGAAAATTCAAGTAATCCAAGTTGGAAAATTTAGTGTATGTTTAATTAGTAATTAGGAAATGATAAATTAATTGTTTTTAAATAATTGTATAGCATGGTTTGTTATTTTTGAATAAATTTGAATCTGGATCAAACGTTTCTTTTTGTAGTACAGTTGACTAGAATAAGAAGTAGAAGTCAACTATGAACTCTGAATATGAATTTCATAGTAGCCTTCATAATATAATCCATCTCAAGGAATGAAAGTGTAAATATTGTAATTAAATTGAACTCCCTGTGCTTGAATGCTTCATTGAGTTAATTTGTCACTTTATCTCGTGATGAATAATCCCATAACTGAAGAAATAGTATTAATTTCATTCATTCAGTGAAGCCTTTTCCTTTCATCATGCCATCCGAGGATTAGCTAGTATGGCATAAATTCATTGGTGGAACCAGTTTTTGTCCATTCAGAGCTATCACCTTTACAACTTGTCGGCTTTTTCCTCTTTTTTGCATGACCTTTAAATTTTTAAAGAAAGTAAACACTCTGATCCTATTCTACTCGATCAGATCCTATTTGGTTACGGATAAATCTGAAATAAAAAATTAATGATTAATTGGAGAAAACTGTCATAGAGATGTCTATATTGAAAAAATATACCAATAATTTCACTTTCACCCTCCCATGCTCCAACTAATTTTCAAGCATTTTGTTCTAATCTTTTAACTATTTACTCTGGTACATCCAGCGTTGTCTTATTTCATCCAATTATAGTTCCCCTTTCCCCCTCTTATTTTATCCCCTTCGTATAGTTTTTAACACAACGTTCTCTAATATAATATCGAATACTTTCCTCCATTTATCGTTCTTTGATGGTGGTTATTATTTTTCTAGTAGGGAATAATAATTAGAACAGGTTTCAGCTAGGATGACAAAACGTTGATCTCGATTAGGCTTATGATATTATTCCTTTCATTCTGATATTGGTAAATAGAACGATAAAATTGAAACCAATATATTCATATTACATTTTTTTAATCTGGCCACTCTAGAGCTTTGATAGATTTGTTCATTGTTTAATCACTATTGTCATGTTCGCTAATCTTTCTTCTACTTGCATCCAATTGTGAGTATACACCATTTCCTACAATAAATGAAACATTTAAAACCTGATCACTAAAATAATATGGATTAGGGTGTCATGAAACTCTACTACGTAGTCCTAATATAGTAATAGTTTACCTCAGTCACTACTTTATTTTAATCATGAGCATGATTAAAATAAACTTGGTGCTTGAAAGAATCTTGAAATAAGTTCCATTTATTAGATTGTAATTGTGTTATAGCAACGCCCTATTGATTGTAGGAAGTTAAAAATTCCTGGATCAGGTTTCTTTGGACAACTTCAGTGCCAGCAAGTGATGAACAGTTCCTTTTACCGTAGTAGGCTACTGCCATAGTACCAGTAGTTCATTAACAGTAATACAGTAATTTGAACATAATAAAGAAATAAGTTTTCAACAAGGAAATGGAAAACAATCACTATTACCATAGTAATTCCGGACCTTAACAGTAGTTCAGATACAGTAATACAGTAATTTGAACATAATGAAGAAATAAGTTGTCAACAAGGAAACAAACACTTTATTGTATTTGGCTCGAGTGCACTGAACGTATAAAAATAAAATGCAGTAGTAAATTTCCATTTATAGTGGTAGGTTTGTAAAATGTGTAATTTAATGCATGCAACCGTCGATCTGTGACAAAAAGTTTCTGTGTCGGAGACTAGAGTCTATAGGAAGTGACCTGGGGAGTGTGTCATCCGGCAACTCAGTACGTTGGACGGCATTACACGTATTTCCTCTGTTCTGTTTTCTCGGTCTTCTTCTTTACTTACCTCTGCCATCTCCTGTTTTCTTCTGATGTCTGCTGTCTCGTGCTATCGTAATTGCTGGGAATCGGTCCACTGCACAGAGTCTCTTGTTTTATTTCTCTTTCGCTCTCAGAAAATTGCATCAAACTGACTTGATCGAGGCAGAGAGTCCCTCCATGCCACAAGCAAACGACGCAAATGGTAATTTATGCTAGCTCGAAACATTTCTCTCATTTCCTTGCCGGCTTTCTTTCTTTCTGTCCAAAAGGATGGAATTGAATATACAGTATCAAGGTCCGTTGAACAAAGATTGGTAGTGAATGGTCTCCAAGTAACTTAAGATCATATCTAAAACTAATTTGTATGGTCCGTAGCCGAGGGCGATAAGTGCTGGTCTGATAACTCCAAGTTTATTGGATCGAATACAGTTGACGGAACTGATGTTGACAACAAAAACCGCCACTCCCGTCTTCGGAGGAGACGAAAATCAGTCGGTCCCGACCAAGGTTAGTAGAGTCTAACCTAAGAGTTAGTAGGTCTACTAACCTTGGGTCCCGACTACCTAAAAAACAGTCGTCATCTCTCATAATCACCCCTCTCATTACCCTCGCATATGCCTAGAGCTCATTTGGGCATCACCCTTAGAAAAATGTTTAAAAAAAACATTTCTCTAAATTCTTTAGTCTTTTATGTAGGCCTGCTAGCAGTACTCATTAGATTCATGTAGTGATTTATTTACCAACTCCTATACTTATTGCTGTGAAAAATGTAGTCTAATCAATAGAAAAAAACAGTGTTTTATAACAAGCCTGCCGTTTCGTGTGGTTGTTGAGGTTATCCATCCTTCTTGTTCTGCAGTGATTAATAGAATAAAACTATCTTCTTGCTGTACAGTAACAATTACATTTGAGTAAGAGCATTGAGCTATCCTTTTCTTCCAAATACAGTATCATAAAATCCATTTTCCTTGCAATTTTCGAAAACATGTTTTCATTTTTTGTAATCCTTCTAAATAAAATTGAAACGTCAAAGATTCAAGTTGGTACTAAAATTTGATATTTTACTGGCCGTTGACTAATAAATGAAAATGACATTTTCTTTGTTATCATGTTAACCATAAAACCTATCTTGACTTTCATATCCTTTTCTCTCATTATCCTGCATGTTTTTAACTTTCACGCGTGTAAAGTATGTGCTTTTTATGTGTGGCAATTAAAATCTTAATAAACTCAAATGTTCAGTATTTTAACTGCTAGTGCCATTCGTATTGTACTGTATATTAATTGGCCATAATTTTAGAACTGAAATTACATGAGTTGTTAAATACAAGATTTATAGATTTATAAAATGTGTTTAATTAGTTGGAAAGTTCCTTCAGCTTGTTATTAGATTTGTAGTACTTGAGTTTTGTCCAGTTTTTCCATGCTGCTTAGACTATATAAAATAATTGAAAATAAAATTAAACTTTTACCAGTTTTACCACAGTACTTGTTTAACTACTGTACTAATTTGTCTTGGTTCATGTTTTACCATTTCATGGAGATTTTTTTAAAGTTTATCGAGCAACAAATATAATATATTATATGAATTATATAGCAAATTCGAGCAAACGACTCTTCATCAGTCACGGGTATCATTGGAAATAAACTTGATCGTATATAAATAACTGTTCTCACTTAATCATCATCTATCATGCGCTTCAAGTTGTAACTTATTCGTTACGTGAGAATAAGATAGCCTAATTCTTCGACTTCTCATGGTTTAGAAAGGAAGAACATTCTGTCGAGTATCTAGTCGGCCATCTGATGACTATCCAAAACTCTCACGCCTGGTGCTGTAGTATTGGTCAAGTCTGAAGATGTACCGTCTCTCAGCGAATTGTGTACACAAACATGCAGCTGTGGTCTGGGCAATTCTATTTGTAAACACTCACTGCCTCCTTGAACATTGTTAGGATTTGACCAAGATGAACGCACGACATTCTTCTCGTTTTATGATGATCGTTTCCTCGTTTCTGTTGAAATAGAGGGATCGACCGTGGGATATCCATGCAAGGATGCAAGTAAAGAAAATAATATTTATTTACATTGAAGATGATAAAAAGTTAATGGGAAGTTCATTCATGTCTATTCTATAAATTGTGTGCCATATTGTACTTTTCTTGAGTAGCCTGTATCACTTTGAAGAGCAGTGGAGTTATAGAGTCCTAAGCGCCTTGACATTTTTAAAGTTATGTTTGGACCACATACTAACCATTTATATGTTGTCTATGATTGCCCATATATAGGTTGTCTATGAGTTGTCTATGTTTGGACTGTGCAATCCGGCAATAAGTCCATCCATCAATAATTTACAGCTTCTGCCACTAATTATATAATAATAATAATTCTAAGGTTAAGTGCAAGAGAGGACCTGCGAGTCCTTACTTCGCCTTTTGTAAAGTCAATAAATAAATAACACATACTTTTGCATGTACATTATGTGTTTTCTAACTCATGTGACTCGATTTTTTTGTATGATACTTTATACATTTTAATTTTGTCAAATGAAATTCCTTCTCCAATGATAAAAGTCATAATAATATTTCAAGCTCTCTTAGTTTAAAAAAAGAATTGAAAGTTTGAGAAAACCTTTATTCTAGCAGAATACATATATAATAGCAGAATATATAGCAGAATACACAAGTTTAATTTCTTGTGTATACCGTATTTACGTATAGTTGTTAATTTATGAGATGAAGAAAATGAAATGGAGAATCTGGCTTGAAAAAATAAAAGAGTTGAATTAATTTGACCAAGGCCATGTACGCTTTTAATGGTCCATTTATTTTTTCCTACCAGCTCCACTTAAACCACAAAGACTAGTCTTCTTTTGAACGGAGAATGGTCAAGTTAGCTATTTGGCTTAGCTTGGGGGAAATGAACTGACTTCAATGTCTTGAACTAGATGCAATCAGGGATTGCGTTGTTTCCAAAGGCATTAGCATATGGGCATGCACATAAAATGTGCTCCAGGTTATATATTTGACATTTTTATTTCCATTGAATGGGAGGGTCTTATCTGCTGAATTCGAAACGCGATTTGAAGAATGCATGGTATCGTGCTAGTACTTGATACTTTTGGATCCTCCCCTTCTACTCCTATATTAAAGTATGGAAAATGAACTTGTTTTATCAATTTCATATAAATATTTAAAAAAAACTTTATTATTCTGCTTTGTTCTACTCAAACTCCAATAATTTTTAACTGAATTTAATAAGAAAAAATATTTTTTTGAACAGATTTTATAAATATTTGGGAACAAATAGTGTATTTCAAGTTTGTAACTTGACTATCCAGTTATGAAAGTCCCTTTTGAAAATAATTTTATGCATCTTAATTATTGTAAAACTGTTTACATCCTTTATAGGAATCCTAGACTACGAAGAGATAACTATTAAATTTGAAAATTAATTTTAAATACCAGAGTTTTCTTTTCAAAGACATGCTCAGTTATTCTTCCACATACTTTGTATGTCTACTCAGTAAATTATTCTAAATATCCTCAACTCTCCAAGATACTTATCTATTATAGTCCTTTCCATCTCAAATTTCTTCAATATCGTTTGAAAAAGATCAGGTTATCGTGGTAGTTCTTATTCAACATAATGTTGCATATTATACAATTTTACTAGCCAATATCACCTCACTATCCTGAAGCGTTTCCAGATGACATCCAAAATAATAAAAACCGCGGTGCACCCTGTGATCATTGATTATACACATTTTAAGGGTTATTTTCCGGATTTTTATTGAACCGTGACAATATTAGGAGTTAGGTCTACCGTTATCTAGTAATCTAATTCCTCCAAACGCCGCTCAGAAGACGCCATCAGTTTTCAGCTTTTTATCAATGCGTAATAGATAAATGAAGGAGAAAAACGCTGTTAATTTTGTAGAAGCGAATCGGCTCATAGTTGGGTAACACGTGTAACGAGCAGGTAATTCATCTAGATTCTAGATCATGAAAATTGGCCTCTTACATAGAATGCTCATTTGGTCATCCTCATCCAGTAAGATAACGGGCACTCATCGTCCACGTCCAACATTCCATGGACGTTGAGAACGGTCGTTGCTCCAACACTCTTTCTTCTTCGGCAATGGTGCTTTCTCATGGCCGCTGCGTGTAACGTCTCTCATACGCGGCCGCCGAGTCTAGGACGCCGGCTTTTTTTCGCTTTCCTCTATGCTCGGTTCCAGCTGAGCTCAACATACTCAATATTACTGTGCAACTTTGATGTGAGTCCAATACGGAATCACTATACTCGATGGCATATAATATTGTGTTCAAACATTGTAGAATATAATATATTATTAATTGAAATATATATTATACTGTATTATAAAATATGTTACATAAATACAATCTATTGTGATCAAATTTCATTAATCAAAAGCATTTTCACAGTACTGCCACCAACAAAATACAACCACTGTATCCAGTACAATGAAAAATATACTATTAAGAATTTAATTCGAATTATCTGGAAAATATTGTTGAAACCCCCTTAATTTAATAAATTAAATAATAGAGAATTATTGAACATTATTGCTTTGAACAATGTATATCAAAGATACTTTTACATAACGGATACTTTTCTTGAACGTAATATCATTGGGGAGTAAAGCATAAGTCTACAAGGATTGTACCAAATAAGTCCAACAAATTGAATGTTTGGAGGATATTCATATTATTACCTCATTTCTAATCAATCAAATTCGGTTAAAATTCACCATGTCTAATTATTCATCTTCTAAATCAAGTTTTTCCCAGATTATTTATACTGCTAGAAATTCTCTTCGCCGTTTTTTTATTTTAATGTGAAATAACCCTAAATGTAGCATATATACTGTACAGTACAGTACTGCTGATTACATAAGACACTATAGGCTGATTCAGGATTGCTCTATGAATTAAAATATACCTTGTACCTGAATACCATTTTAATCATACCCAAATGAATATTTTATGGTTTGTTGCAGTTGTAAAATATTATTTATGATATTCAATTGTATTGTAAACTACTGAACATTGTGGGTATGCGATGCTCTTGCCACAGAGCGCTGCTCAGCCAGAATACGCCTCTTGCAGAATATAATCAATGAATAAACAACTTTTATTCGGTGTATTCGAATACCGCCTACGCCCGCTTCGATTCAGGTTCGTCCACACATTATGAAAATTACAGCGAATTGATTTCTATCTGCTATCCACTCACATTGAGCAACAGCAATAGAATGCAGCAACTCTTATTTGCATTTCTTAGTTCTGCATGTATGTAATTATTTATCCAGATCCAGTAGGGAGGGAATGCAGGAATTAAGATTTGAAGTGTAAGATAAATTTTCTTCATACTCTAAATTCTAATGAGAGTCTTCTTCTATTGCCAAGGGTGACTGGTATTGATGAACATGCGTAACCATAATATATTATGTGGTGAGCAGGGAGTGGACTGATAGTGTAGTTCGTTCTCCTATCACTTCAGGGATCCTGGAGAGGCTACAGTTGATTGGGCCTGAAGTAATTCTACTTCTACTATCGGTTAAAATCAACATTCTGAGCTTCGTCATTGGAGGAATAATGTGAGAGATCACAAACCTTTCTATCAAATCGGTATTCCTGCAATGTTGTTGTAGTTTTGTCAAAAAATATCAAATACTGTTTAATACATTGAGACACTTCTAACTAATTTAAATACCAACAAAATTCCTTAGGCCTACTAACAAACAAAATTTGAAGCGCACCGAAGGCCTGCGTTTTACCAAAACTTTTCAAAGAATTCGTAGATTTTATAAGTTTAATTATATCAAGAGAATCGATTCATTGATGTTTTATTAATCACAAAGAATTCATGGAGTAAAACACTACACTTCTTTACTTTCTGCTTTAAAATGGATTTTCTAAATTTTTACAAATCCGACCAGATACTTTGCTGACATTTTGAGACCTTTCCACTTTGAAATTATATTTAAAATTTTGAAATCTTAAAGTTTAACAATTCACAATAAAATATAAATTAATCTTCATATAATTATATTTTCTATTGAGAAAATTTCAAGGTAGATTTTAACAATTAAAGTGAATACTCCAGTTCACTAGAATAATCAATCATTATTGTTTCTTATTAAGAGGAACTTTTTCAAGTTTTTTTTTTCAAAATTGAATAGAAATAAAAAAAATTATGATACAGCAAAGATCCTATTTATAACAGAGTTCTCCATATTGCGTTCCGTTTTAAGGCAATACCATCCAAAAATTAAGAAGCTTTTATCTGAATGCTACATTTAAGGTTAGAGAAAGTGTACAGTTATAATTTTAATCTGATTGTTAATGGAGTTTTCGAATGTACCATTATTAATGTTGGATTAAAAATAAATCCGAATGGCTTTTATAAGAACCGTTTTATTGATTAGAACTAAGGAAATATAATATTAATCCTCTTCTTCTATTTCACATTCTACTCGTATTTTGATCCTTCTCTTGTAGTCTCACATCTCTTTCTCTTCACATCTCTTCGCATCCTCTCTCCTAGTGTCTCCCTATCCATTCTCAACCTTTCTTACCAGCTTTTATTCACTCAATGTTTCTAATTCAAACTAAAACATGTTATGTTTGAAGTCAAGAATGTTAAGTGGAGGATTACCATTATAAAAATTAATGTACAGTATTCTTTTGTAATCTTTTTATATATAGTAGTATAAATACTACTACATTATAAAGATCTACTCTAGTAGTTTAAATCAAGAGAAAAATTTCTGGCAATGTTGGCTTAAAGTAGAAGAGAAAGTAGAAAATTTTGACTGTAGTCAGGTGTTGATGATTTCTTTCTTACCGCTAGTACCGTAATTACGAGGAATGCTCACATAACACGGTACATAATTGAATCAGATAAATATATTTGTCTTGTTTCTTTTCATGAAGATTTTATTAATAATGTAGTTGAAACTTGAATGAGGCCTATAATTTTGAAGTTTTTGAGAGAAAGAAGTTGATGCAATAACTCGAAACTTGAAATTTGGAAAGTCATTACTGAAACTTCTAATAATGATTTTAATTTATTTTCTTTTTACAGACACATTTGTTGATTATTAGCAGGAAAACATCATAATAAACTGATTAGTACGGTAGCAGGGACCACTCTCCGCTTCTTTTGTGGTTTCTGGATCAGGCGAATCAGCCAACTCGAAGACCTTGAGGAAAATGAAAAACAAGTAGATAAATCTTCGACCGAAATTCATTCCGGACATGATTAATGGATTTTGATCAACCTGACAGTATATAATTCAGACGCTTTCATCCATGTTGAAAAAAGTTTAACCGCTGGATCTCAAGTTGAAGGTACTAACCGCATAATAAGTCAGACAGTTTTTTTTTTTGAGAAGGGTAAGAGTAAGGATTTTTAAACTTTGATATTCTTTCACTCCTGAAGAACTGCAGTTTTGTAAAATTAGGCTAGTTCTGGAAATGAAGGTATGAAACATAAAATATAAAATATAATTAGGCTAGTTCTGGAAATGAAGGTATGAAACATAAAATATAAATGTCCAACTTGAAGACATTTTAAAGAATGAATAATGAACAAATTCTTGTACAGTAGAGTAGAAAGCAGCAAGTATGAAAACTGAATTAGGAGTTCCCTTTAATGTCTTGGATGGAGAATATCACAAAGCACCAGAAGCTCCACGATCTCGTAATAAACCACATTAATTTCGCTATAACATTGTGTTATATAAAGTGTTGTTGGTACAGAATGGGTAGCCCAGCACCGCAAAATGAGTGCAGCCACTTTAATGACTGGGCAAAGCCATAGCATAGCATCTGAGCACCTAGCATCTCTTTGCCGTTGTCGGTAGGTTCTTGAACCTGTGAGAACCAACATACTTCATTATCCTGTGCAAACAATGAAGGCCGTCTTTACTGCTAGACTTACCTCAATTACTCTGTACATGCCTGTCCTGGAAATTTCAACTTTTCAACAATAGTGGAAGATATAATCCAGCTTAAGCTGGCATCTTTGTGTTGATCTGTAAATCATTCTCCAACTAGATTAGCTTGTGTTCAATGTTTGCAATAATTCTATCTTGAATAGTATACTGTTGGAATGCACATTGAAAATACTGATTTTTTTTTAAGTATACCCATTAAAAACACATGTATTTTCAAGTGTTGCAAATCTATAGCTTAATGGATGACAATGGGATATTTGAATTACACTTGTAACATTGTAAAGCTACATTGTAAATGACATTGTATCATTGACACTTATGTATTCTAAAGTTGAGGGCGCACTGCTGGTTACCTAGTGGGAAGAAGAAATATATATAGAACGTAGAATATCCATATTAATGAGTCATCAGTTCTGAATCTATGTTCTATGTTACAATGGATGTTCTATGTTCTAGAGATTATTCATCCACCCTCTAGGTAACCATCCAGCAGTGCGGCTCCAGCTCAAGTCCAGTGTTAGTCAATTAATGACTCTCTGCCATTCATTTCACATGCAACCAAGGTTATTTAAAGAATTATTTGACAAACGATAATTGATGGGTTTGATGTTTTCCATATTAGGGAACCAATATTGGTGTAATAAAATGTAAAACCTTTCTATGTAAATCATGACTTGGGTGCTTCATATTTCAGGAAACGAGAAAAGTGCAGCATTGAGTTTTAGGCATGAAGAGTCTTGAATTTTAAAAGAGCATGAGCTTGCTAACTTGGGATTCATTTGAAACAAATCCACGCGATTTACTGAATAAAACTCCATTTAAATCAATTTCCACTGGGTCAGGAAGGCTATCATACTTCTTGTATGTTATTATTTACCTGCACCACACCCTAATAACCAAGCGTGGGACAAGTCAAGCTAACGGAACGAAGATTTGTGTTTTGAACTGGCACACAAAATCAAGAACAGCATTTAAAACACGTAGTGGACGAGCCAAAGGCTAGCACATGAATGGAAAGATAATCGTTTAGGGAAAAATCGGTCTCTAAATAACAGTGTGCTCCTGTTCTGTGCTCACCATCTAACTAATCTGGACCACAGATTATAGACGTGGTTTGCAAGCCTAGTGTGGAATCATTGAACATTTCCACGATAAATGAGCTGTATTTAGGCTGAAGTTCGAAATTTAGAACATTCAGTGTGAATACATTATCGTGTTACCTCTTAATGTGGTATAAACCTTGGTTAAATGCAGTAATTTCAAGTACAAATTTAAAATGTAGCCACCTTTTGATCAAAATCAACTTGATTGGGATGGAAATTTTTTCAAGTGCATTTCGTGAGATGCAGTCAAGTTTAGTAAGTACTGATTAAGGCACTATAAAAACTTTCAAATTGGTTTTACAAAACAGTAATCTAGTTTAGATCATGCAAGAGATACAAAGATGCAAGTTATGCATTCCAAATACATAATACTTCCTTGAAACATTTCCAACGAATTACAATAATGACAATACTGTATGACTTGTTGAAATATTGAAACAACAACTGAAAAGAGTGCTTTCAATTATTATTCATGGTCCTCAGGTTACTGACAATGGCAATAGATTTCAACAAATCTCCTATCTTCACCTTCAAATTTTAAATAACGCCATAAATGTTATTGAATTAGATGTAGACTAACTTGTCACCATTTTTTCTGTCTAGATAATTTTATGATTGATGATAACAATTCTGATTCATAGGTGTTACAAAAATTTTTGTTTAACAAAGAGTACAAGACAAAGTAACAATGCATTGTTGTCAAGATTTTTATAACATGCCTGGAATACTGCCAATATAGTACAAGATTAGAATATAAATTACTTCAGAAGTTGAGTGTTGAGTCAAAAATATATGATCTTTTGTTATTGAAAATTGTACACATGAAAACTTGAAAACCTCAATTTATTGTTAGTAGGCTACACTAATTTAGTTAGTAGTTTATCATGAAACAGTCTGCAAACTAGTTTATCAAACTACAAGTATTTACCTAATAATTCAGCATTCATAATAATTCCATACTTTTTCTAAACGTTATTGTAATAATTGGAAGCTCTAGCTAGAGCTTTCATTCCCCATTTTGAATACTATCAATTACAATTATTCAACTCCCGTCTCTCATTTATCCTCCAGGTTCGGTTCCTACATACTGAGCAATTATCTAAACAGATTCTGTTGTGTTCACTAGCTGTTGAAACTGATTGAAACAGAATTTGTTGATGCATTGTTATATGTGTGACAGAAGTATGCTTCAGAAGTTATAGCGAATTGGAATTCCTGGGTATAGTATTGAGCAGCACGCTGGTATCCAAGCTATCCCCAGCTCAAGAATAAAAGATTGTCTGCCTATCATTACAGCACTTCCAAATCCCCAATTGTCTTGCAGTGTCTCATTATGTGTTTTTTTTTCTCTGCGGAATGCATCCATTAGCTTATCGGAAATCTTCATCGGCTTCTTGTGCGTGACTTCATTTCAGTGTCTGCACTTAGTTGTTCAAGAAGTCGTGACCGCAAAAATGACATTACAAAGTTTTTTGAAGTTGTAGTCTACCGGCTTTGGGATGTCCGGTGCTGCATTCAAGTTCCAAATCGCCGTTTAGAGTTGAGAGTTGATCTCTAGCACTAGCAGTGCTTGTCGACTGTTGACTGGTCTCGAAAATTAGAGGCTGGAATGCTGTTGTAGTGTGTACCTTCCAGCAGAGTCCATTAGAGAGACAAGTGGACAATATTCTAGAGATGTTGGAGGAATGCGGTGTCCGGGATGGTCGTTCTTTCTTGTCACATTGGTCTTCTATTTTATTCTGTTGTTTTCCAGTTAAAAAGTTGAGTCTGAGAGTATTTTTCAGAAAGAACATAGAGGACCACACTCTTGTCCTAGATCTTCCTTTTTTCAGCTATACTCTGACAATTCTATAGCTAAATATTTTATATTTCTTCCAAAATTTGTTTATTTGATCATTAGAAATCTCATCAATGGTGCTTGTCAATATATTATTTAATACTCAATATAAATATATTCACATTATTTATTTTTACCATCTAATGAATCACATTTACATAAAATCGAGCGATATTTAGGTCTAGAGCATTTTAGAATTTTGATTGGTTTAGTAGAATTTCATTGAATATTTTGTTTCAAATAGGCTAGTAATTGAAAGAATAATTGTGATACATGAAAAGATGTGTATTTTGATAATTTTCTGGTTAATTTTTGTAAAACTGGGCATTGTGATACACCTCCCATCAGTTTTCATTAAGCATAAAATATTATATTCATCATAATAATTATGGTTATTTGAAGCCCTCTTGAAATTATGCCAATCCACTTACATTAAGGTAGAAAAATTGTGAACTCGCCAGTATCCTCACCAATAAAAGCTATTCTACTTAAAAGCTATAATGTCACTCATTGTTATCTGTTAGCTATTCAAGAATGATATTCAAAGTTGAAGAATTACAAGTGAATAATTTAATTAATGAAACGAAAGTCTAAATAATTTAATACAAAAACTAATTATTTTATTTCAAACCCTGGAATCTTCTCTGCGGTCTTATCAATTTCAACCCATTGGATTCAAGCTTGAATACGTTATATCCAAAAATATTCGCTTCTACTGTTTTTACTTGTGTTATTTGTCTCCTTGAATTTCAACAACCCAATGAAATATCTAATACTTTTCTATCACTTGAACATGATACCTTTATTATTGCAGACTTCAGGATTACATTTTGGGGGGGGGGGAATTCGATCGGATTCGGGTTCATGATAAGTGAATTTACTGAATGAAGAAAGGTTTGGGTCTTATCATGGTCTAGTGGCGCTATATATAGCTCAGATTCGGGCATGGGGTGGGGGAGGGGGTGGCTTGCGTGATTCGGGGGTTGTTAGCCTTCTCGAATCTCACCACCTTGCAATAGACAAGGGTGTCCTCATCCTCATTGCACTTGATTTAAAACTTTCACCTTCAGACATACTTCAGAATCAATTTCTTCCCTCAAATCAAGTGGAGATTGCTTTTTACACTTTCTGACACTGCTGTCTGTCTTCATTGGTGCATTAGTGAATCATTTTTAAATACATTCCTTCAAATTTAAATAAGTAGCAAATAATTTAAAATTGCATTCAGTAAAATTTGATTTAAATTTGTAATCACTGTAAAGTCAAGCAGGATGTAAAATTAATTATCACAATAACTATTAAATATTTATATATTATTAAGTTGGCCAAAACAGGATATCATTATAACTGAGAAATCATTTATGATAACAAATGAGTAAACTAAATAACTGGATTAAAACCAAATAACTACTTACTGTAACCAAAGAGGATGCGTTACAAAGAGGATCTTTTTGTAACATCCTCTTTGCTGTAACTGAATAGTTACAATAATAGATTATGCTCAGAAAGCAGTAAATAAATGATTTTGGTTTATAAGCCATAAGATTATGGTTTATACTCGATTTTGTTTATACAGTACTATGGCTGGAAACTGCTTGAATACTTTTTTCTCACTAAAATTATCTTGAGAAGTAGGAGTATCATGTGAGAGCCATTTCTCATTTTTTCGACTTCTCTTCGACATTCTCCTTGAAATTCTCTAGCATCCGGTTATTCAGCTTCCTATGTACTTTCGTCTTGAGAAGTGAGGTGAAGGAAACGCAGACGCGGCTTCTGTACGCCGACCGGAACCGGTTCATTTTCCCAGAAAAATTCTAATGCTTTCCGTCCGTATGTTTGGCTTTTTAATTGCCTGACAGCTTCAATTACTAGAAATAAACTCCTATCTTCTCTCAATTCCAATTTGTGTATTTAAACGACGTTTCGAATTCGAATTGCTAGTTTATTAAGCAGTGCAATGCTCCTGTTCGACATCATCTTTGGCCTGCTATTAATTATTCTGGACCTGTAAATGTATGTTGGGACTTCTTCCCACGTACCACCTGATAGAGAAGCTCTACAATTTGCATGATAGGAAAAACTTTCTATGGCATTTCAGTTATCGAATATACAGTTACTTCGTTTGTTATACATCTTGATTTATTTTAATGGAAATTATTCATTTCAACTAGTTTTTATGTTTGAAAGCATTACTCCCAATTCATTCAATAATTTAATATTAATGAATAATTATATAGGTAGCTTTTTCATTTGAAAAGAAAATTGAAATGAATTATCGTATAATGAGTTATCAAAATTTACATGTTTTAATTTCTGGAATTATTGAATTATCATTATCGAGTATCAAGTTTTTCTGATCAACTCTACATGATTTATTGATTTTGACTGTATTTTTTGGAACACTAGTAAATTGTCAAGTGATTTCATAGATCAGGAGGAAAATGTTGAACTATGGCTAGGCGTACACCGGTTAGTCAAGACAAGACAAGACGAGATTAGTCACATTTAGTCACATTAATTCACATACTTGCTTATGAAGCAGCACACACCGATACAAAGACTAATCGATGTGTGTTGCTAAAAAAGCAACTATGTGAAGTACTGTGACTAAACGTGACTCGTCTTGTCTTGTCTTGACTAACCGGTGTACGCCTAGCCTTACTGAACTTAGGATGTCAAAATTTTGGATGAGTAGACTCAAGATTACTTATTTATGGATTATCAGAAAAGGCTGAGCTGAAGGCTGAGTTTTCCATACACGCACTTTTCAGACAAAAACTTCTTTCTCTCTTTCACTCTGAATTTCGTGAGACTTGCTTTTGTATTCTGCCTGCTTGTTTGCTTATTGATACATAACATGATATGACTGAGCACGTAATTTATGTGTACATACCCAGTGTGCTTACCCTATTTTTCGTTTACCCTTTCAGGAAAGATAAGTTTCGTGTCCATTTTTTTGTGACCCTAAAGAACGTCTTCTTCCCCCTATCATGTCTCACTCAAAGTAAATCTTGATGATCCAGTGCTTCAGCTCGTGTCTGGATAATTTCCATGTCGATAGCGTGTCAAGAGGATAGAATAAATATGCTGAAGGAAAAGTAGTTTGGATTGGTGAAAAAAGTATAGGCCTACTTAGGCCTACGATATTTTGATGGCATGCTTTGGCATTGCTTGCATGATAGTCCGGGCTTTGTCGTGGTCGAAGTTTTTGCTGCAAAGGAAGGCGTTAGTTGCTTTTCTCAATGACACTGCTTGGTTGTTCTACCTTGTAAGCGGCCACACGTTTCCGACAAGTTTTAGTGCTTCCTTAGCTAGTTATTTTCTTTTGAAGATCTTCCGAGTAAGTATGATACACAATCAACTCTGGTAATGTCTGTCCGGTGTTACAAGTCCAGACTTGGAAATATGCACAGCTTGGCCGTCATAGTTGGCAAAGTGACCACATTCCTCTGCGTCATGTTCCATGTTCGATTTGTTCTTTCTCGATGCTTTCACAGCCTCTAACAAAAGACAACACCAATTACAGACTACATTTTCTACAGGACAAGAATGTATTATAAATTGAACTGAAGGTATAGTGCCATAAACTAACCGAATAATAAGAGAATGTCTTATCTGGTAGTGTTCAGAAATTTCATAAGGTAATCATGTCCAACATGTGAAGCATCATGTAAGTTTTACGTGAAGTAGCCTACAATCTACCAGGTTAGACCAACCAAGGCTCATGAACTTGAAAACTAAAAACTGTTTCTTTCTTATCCGTTACTTTACGGTTGACTTTCTCATTAGTTCCATGCACAAAAATATTCAATACAGTTTACGACCACTTTAATGGGTTGTTAAAATTTTAAAATGGCAGTAAAAGCAGTTATAATCAGTTTGAAGAGGTAATTACAATCACTATAAACCATATCATTCATTACATCCGTGTATGAGCATGCTTGAGACACAAAAAAATGTGAAATGGTCAGAACGTAAACGAGCGTAAAACTATACATAGAACGAAATTAATGGTTGCATGTTCAATACCTTACTGAATATGTCTTGCTAGTTGAATAACATTGAAAAATTGCCAGCAGTATCTAAATAAAGAGAAATCGTTTTCCCAGTAAACTTTTTTCGTTGTCCATAAAACTGCTTGATGAGAGTTGTGAAGCGGCAGCTATTTTATTAGTCTCCAATGGAATCCATCGTTTGTTGATGGGTTGAAACATTAAAAAATTGAGAAAATTAAAAATTTTAATATTGCAGGGAAGTGGAGGAAATGAAAAGAATACTGTAAGTTATTAGAAGATTAATATAGTTTAATGATGAAATCCAATTAATACACTTGTAAATTTATAACAAGTTGAAATGGAGATTATCATTGCCTCGACAAAACAATTTATCAACACGCCTCTCTGTGCTCTACGCTACGGTCTATGCAAGGTCTTAATTTTTAGGTCTTGAGAATAGCTTGGGTTTAGTGCATAAAAAAGATGAAGCATAGAGAATACATGCTTCGTAGCTATTGCTTGACGAGGCAATGGTAGCCACCCCATAAATACTGTCTATTTTATTTGGATAGAATGTTCAGAATTGATCATTATTATTACATTTGAACAGGGTTTAAATTTGTTTGATTCATTTATCCATTTCATGAACGTTTTTCGGTTTTATCTAGCAACAAACAATTTAGGCTGTATCGGACCTACAGTGTTTATTTGAAAGGTGAGACATTGGCAAAGTGGCATTGTAACGGATTGCGCAATATGTAGATGATGAGTAAAGAATTTCGGAAACCCGTGAAGTAATGTTTCGGCGGTCGGAGGGCGTCTTCATCAGCGATTGTGGAATCGCGTGTCCGAGGAAGTCGCTGCCCCCTCAATCGACCCCTCCCCTTTCACTACCCCCCACTCATCCCTTGCCTCCCGCCGTTCTAGTATGGGGTCGATCTACTAGTATAATAATTAACCATACTTCTCGGCTTGATCGTGAATTTAACATAAAATGAACCAACTGTCTTTGAAATTGTCCAATAAAAACTTCTTGCATTCGTTTTTGTGAATTGGTTTGGAAGTATCTAAAACTTTTGATATCTAAGCCCCTGCGCCCACTTCGTAACTGCTATCTGATTTCAGTCAGCAACCCAATGTTGCCAGATGACATGTTTTTGACTCGGGTAATCGGGTAATCTAACCTATCAGCCAAAGTCATCTGGCAACTGGGTGCTGACTGAAATCAGACGCAGTTGCGTAAAACTTTTGATATCTCAAAACTTTCATTCATCTCTCATTTAGCCACACAGAATAGAGCTTTCGCGGGTATCGCCCTCAGGGTCTCAGCAAAGAAAGATAACGAGAATGTGTTAAGAATAATATTAATCGCAAATTAATTTACCAATCTTTTTTATTGATCAATTTTTAATAGTTTTTTCTTATTATTAAATGAAGGTCAATTTGGGCATAAGAACGAATTGTTTAAATGAGAGCTCAATGAGTTCAATCTTATAGCTTGTTTGTGATTTTATTCTATTGTCAATTTCAGTAATTGGAATTTCTTTCTACTGTATAAGTAGTCTACAACAATAATATTTTATCTTTTTTTTTAAGGAAGATCCATTCAACACGGTGGCTGGTTTGATGAATAAAAGACGAGTCACATATGAACCTGACTTATTTTTAATCGTATAATAGCTCAAATTGAGTAAAATCACCCTTTAATTCCTTTTTCTGCATCAATGACTAGTGAAACTGGATAGATGGCGTCATAAGTCACCCCTTTCTCCTGCGACTCCAACGTGCGAGGAGGTGGAGGTGCGAGGGTAGTGCTTTTATAAATTATTATAGAACTGCTCATTCAGTTGCTAGCAGGTTTATGACTATTGAGACATTTGCATTCCAAATCTCGATTCGGCCCTTTTCGTTAGTCGATACGACTGCGGGTCCTTTTTAGTGGAAGAGGCAGGCAGACCCTTTGCCGTAGAATGACGCATACTACCACAACAAAACTTATTTATTAAGGGCTCGAGGTGCTTGCCCATAGTCCACTGCTCCTCGCAGCCATGAATAAGGGTCGGTCGGTCACCCCTTGCGCCCTTATTTATTCCTTTGCTTGAATACATGCAATAGAACCTTCCAACACGATAGATCCCTGCAGTTCACCGACAGACTGTTCTTTTTGCAAATAATTCATTATCATATTCAAGAAAACCGTGCTTATTGTAGTTTTGTTACAGTTTTAGTTATTTTATAGTCGTACCCGGTTATTAATATTCCATGTTATCCTACCACCAATAGAAAAAGTTGAAATAAGGTTTTGATTCTAATGTCTGGTAGAATTTTCTATAATCAATGAATGCTGCCAAATAAATTCAAGGTGATTTTAGTCTAGAACTTGTTCAGCTCAACAATACTTCTCCAGAATCTTCCTTCCATGATTAGGCTAGGTAACCCTACGGTGATTTCCTTGCAGAGATATGGATTTCCTTACTGTAGATTTCCCCATTCATCATTTCTATTCACCTTGCTCCCATCTGATCTGAAGTATGAATTCTCCACGAAAATGATCTTTTAAAAAGTATTTGCAGTGAAAAAATAGTTTTTTTCTTCATTTATTGTTTCTACAAGTGAATTATACGAATAATGTGACTTGTAACTAGTGGGATTAAAATAAATTGAAACTTTTATTAAATTCAAAATAGACAGAGATTTTATTCACGAGTAATCTTCGGTTTCATGATATGACAGTACCGGTACAGTAGAAATAAATTTCAATATATAAGATAAAACATTGTTATCTGTATTCCATCAATCCATAAATTCAATGATCTATATTCAATTGTTCAGAAATTATTAGAGGATTAAGAATAACTAGAATTGATTCTTATCTACTGTAATATATTTGAAGGAGTAATAATTAAAAGCTTACAGAATTTTAGTTATTTTTTTAGTAGCTCATTCGATTTGGAGCTAAGAAACAAGGTTTCTCAACTAAAAGAAAAACTACATTCATACATTGCATTCATAGTGTAATAATCAATAAAGTTTTTGAGAAAATGATTTTCCTTTTACAAATGGGCTTTAGAGGGTGAATACCACGACACATAGACCTATATACCCGTATATAGACCAACAATAAAAAGGTTCAAAAAACTGAAAAACTATTGCTTCATACATATCGATTCTATCATTATCTCTTACTCAAATAGATCGATTGTATCAGTGATTGCAATGGATATATTAGACCTAACTCACTTCCTGATTGTCCAGACTCGAACAAAATGGGTAGCAATCGAGTTCAATAGACTCATTTATAAGAAGAATGACAAGCCTGCAACATGAATGGCTTATTTTGTGTGCAAACCTTTCTCCTACTTGACACGTGTAGTCAATAAGATACTCTCTCGAAATTCCCATTATGATATTGATCACAATAATGATGATTTTATTTATTGAAGAACTTTGTAGATTGGGATGCATTAGCAATTTTATATCATAAACTTTCAATTTTTTCTATTGGGGGAGTGGCCATAGCCGAGTGGGTTAAGTGCTGGCTTTGTAACCTAGAGGTCCCGGGTTCAAACCCAGGTTTTTATAATAATTATTATATAATATAATAATATTATTATTATTAATTTTTTCTGTGTTGAGTTGTAGAGGTTGTATTATGCACTATGTTAATCAGTATGGGAGGCATTGGGCATGCTTTGTTTATTAGAAATAAATCTTTTTCAAATTGAAGAGATGAAATTGACCTCGTATCAACTTGGACAACCTTTTTTAGATGGAATGTGTGAATTGATTTGAATCCATTCATGTTGAACAATTTGCAAGTTTACACAGTACACTGTAATCATGTTACACTAATTATTCATGACGAATTTCCAGTTTATGAATATTGAAGATGGATCTAGGATCGTCTTCATTTTACATACCAATCCTAATCTGCAATCCAAATCCGTTATTGGCTGCTTCATACGAATTGATCAATGAATCGCATATTTATGAATCGAACGTCAGCTAGCAGTCCTACCTGTCCTGAGGTTGTCAACTTGTACTTACCGCTTGTCTTTCCATCCATTTACTCCAGATCTTACTCACAATAAATTCATTTTTCAATTAATTAAATAATTTTTACTTTTCAAATAAATGAATTCACTTTTAAAATAGGTGACTATTCCCTAGATTAATCCAAAATAATACCAATTATTCATCAGAGAACATTGATTTGCTGTGGGTTCTGAGTTTCTTCATATTTATTAGATTTTTATCACTCGGCTAAATAGCTGATAGCCATTGATTTTGTAGTTCCCATAATAACTATAATCCTTTTATTATTTGCTTGGGTTGTAAAAGTCTGTTCCATTAATTGGCTCATCATTATTAGCTATTATAATACGGCATTGAAGATAATGTTGTAATGTTGATAAAGAATCATGAAACTTTCTAATATTTTTTAACTTGTATAGATGATCCCATCTTTAATATAATCAATCGCCAATTTTTATCTAGTGTTACCATCTTTGATACAGGCAATTCATGGCCTCGAGTGTATAACCTATCTTTGAACATCAATGAATAATTCAGAGTAGTACAGAAATAGTGACGGCACGGTATATTTTACAACTAAAACACCTGTCCATTGAGAAAATCGATTCATTGGAAAATAGAGGTCCGTGAGAGAACGGAAGTGTCGTCAGTCGACACCCCCCCCCCACTCTTACCTTCTACTCATCGTTATTCATTGCCTTCAATTTATTCCTGTTTCTCATTATTATTTTATGCCGACTCATTGTTTTTATTTCGATTGTATTTCAGGTGGTGATTGTCGGCAATGGGGCGGTAGGCAAGTCCAGCATGATTCAAAGGTACTGCAAGGGCACTTTCACCAAGGACTATAAAAAAACTATTGGCGTAGACTTCCTCGAAAGGCAAATAGAGTAAGTTAATAGTTCATTACTCCTACTATTCTATCAAAATCTATTATTAATAAATAATGAAAGTCGAATAATATGAGTTTGTGCTTAATTTATCCAAAAAATTAAAATAGATCGCTGTGCGGGGAGAAGTTACATACAATTGATACAAATACAAAATGTCACACACGTTAAGGAGCTCAAAACTCAACAAAACTTACTTGAGAATCTCATTGAAATAAATCCAGTAAAAATATAAATTATATTAATGTATACAAAAGAGTATAATACAGTACAGTATACAGAAGAGTTATACAGAATACAGTATTACACAGTATTATCATAGAACAGATTAGAATCTACTATCTCTTCTCTATGGTATTATGAAGACAGTTCAATGCTACAGTTGATAATTCTCAACATTAATAAGATCACTAAAAATATGACACCCTTCAGAGAGCCAAAGTAAATTTTAAAAACTCCTTTACAATTAATTTTAATCCTTCTTAAAAATGAAATAATCTTTATCTCAACGTATACAAGTGATTATTCCCACCCCACTCACTATACCAGAACTTAAAATATACAAAGTCTTCAAGCAAAGGTCAGAAATCATTAAAAAACAAAATGAAAATCAATATTTCGATTGTCCTATTCTAAAAAGTTTGTTTGAAAAATATGACGCTGTCACGCCTTTCCCTTAGTTTGACCAGTAGTGTCGTTGGTCGCCTTTTTGCATTTGGAAACGGTTAAACTTCTTCAATTATGCACGACTGTCGATGAACGTGGGCTAATCGACTTCGACCAGATCTTATCACAGAACTTTGATATCTGACACACAAAGTCAGTGTAATTAATTGTTACCTACCCTCAACCCACTCACACATTCTCATGAAAGTTGGCTCATTTTTTGCGGTGTGATTTGTACTTGTAGCTGAAACCATCGATCTACATTTCTTAGTAGAATTTCTTCTTGAGGTCATTTGTAATTGGCAAGTCGTCACGCGACCTCGTTCATATCATGAACATAATATGTTGTGAAAGTACTAATGCTCGCGCCATGAATGAAACTGCGAAGCACAGTATGTGCTGTTGATTACATGTTGACATTACCTGCATTGTTCAGTGGTCCGCCCCTCATTGATTTGAGCTCTTACTCGCGTTATCGTAGCCTACTACTTTCAACATCTGCAGGAGTGCAAAAAATAGCTTTTCAAATATCATTTCTTGAAATCATTCATGAGTTAATTTACATTTGCTGAACTAAATTTTGAAGTGTTTGACTGCAGTACTTGTCTTTCAATTTCACAATCAAATCAAAATCGTGGTCGTGGCAATATTATTTTTCAAACCCTTAATCTTTGAAGTTGTTTCATGTAATCTACAAAATCATTTAATTTCGAGTTCAATTCTATTTCTATTCAAATAAAACTATATTATCATGTTGGAGTTTGATGGTATAAGTACGAGTAATGCCACATAGTGACATTAATTTATGCTTCAATAACTGATGTTGATTCATTTTAATTGATGTAGGGTGAATTAATTATAAATGGATACTTTCTGTAATGCTGAGCAAATCTAGCATTCATTGATAAGTATTGCTGAAAAGAGTGTACACCAATATTCAAGTAATTGAATTACAAACTATGATTTTTTGGTTGATGTTCCACTTATTTTACTAATTGCTAGCAAATGAATCTGCATTACATGGTTGATATGATCCAAAGGGGGGGTAATGATTTCCTGCACTACCCAGAGAAAACAATGAAGAATCTGGTGAGATAAGCCTTGAGACATAAAATAAGGAATACATGGATGTTGAGAAGTGGGGTTATCGCCTCTTTAAAAATTCAATTTTCATTGTGAAGCACGTACAGTATAATTTTTTGTAAGAGCTTCACTATTTTAAGCAGAAACAATTCATTACCATGATAAACATATTCTTGTAGTTAAGCAGAAACAATTCATTACCATAATAAACATATTTCTGTATTTTCGTTAACTGTTTCAATTTATGGTCATTAAAACGGTATTAGAATGTTCTATATTGCACTAGAGTCTGGAAAGCTTTGAATCATGAAGTCACGCTACCTTGGATGTTTTAATTACAATGCAAGAAATTGGCAACTGTTAATTCCCTGCCTTTCGAACCCAGGATACTCTCATCCTCAGTAAGCATTGTCTTCAATTTCGATTTGTCATGGGGATTTCATAAGTGAAACATATTTGTTTCTGAACTTTGTTTATGAATTGTTTGGTTTTCCAACTTTGGTCATTATAAATTGATTTCAAGTTTCACCAACTTCAATGTGAAGCCGGTACCGGTACCTTTTCACATGCTGCGGATAACAATGTTGTACCAAGTATCCACTGAGCAAAAACAATTTTTGAACTCAAGTCATTTTATGATTCGTGGCTAATAGAAGCATATTTCCGTTAATTTGTGGCTTCCCATCGAATCAAGGCTAATCAAAACCAGAAAGAGAATTACTGCAATAATCATAAATATATTTACACGTGGCTTAATGCCTCAGGTACTTTGTAACGGTTTTTTGCACGATCTGAAACGTTCCTAATCCATTTATAGGCTACAGTATAATCATTTGCTTGCCATAAAGCTACATTTAGATGCTTTTCTTTGCTTCCTTTTTACTGTTTTATACTACAGTAGTCTTTTCGTGAGTCCAAAGGCAAGGCCATTCTATTCTACTAACCTTCTTCATACTTCATACAGGATTGAGCTACAAATTCCGGAGGAATAAGAAAATATTAGTTTAAAAATTCGTAAATTTGAAAGTTGAAACTGAAACGCATCTAAAAACTCATTATTGCATAGATATGGTAGTATATTTATGTAAATTGATATCAGATGATACAGATGACAACTTATTACACCCACGCGGATTCCTTCGAGTTTGTTGTCTCCTGTCTGCAAAATTAATAATCAAAAGCTTTAACCATGCAATAATTTGAAAATAAAATGAGAAAAATGAACTTCAATCAACAGATGGAAAAATGAAACAGTGAAACTGCCCTTGACTCTCGCCAACTAATTTGCATTTAAATTAGAAATTGGTTGCTTGGAAAATCTTGACATAAATGAGTCAAATAACTTTATGTGGGTCTCTTTTTGTTTTCTCAAACAGGTTTCCCTAATCAGTTTGATACACTGCATATACTGAATATACCTGATCGAATATTCTCATGGCGCTTTCAATTCATACGATTCTGAAATTATGTTATAATATTATGTTTTATATTATAAAACATTCATAGGTTTCAAATATGTAATTGATGAATTGATTTATAGTATAAAATTCGTTACTTGCTCACTCCAAAGGTCTCAGGTCTCATTCCATTTATTAAAACACTCCCCAGTCTTCATTCTCCATTTATCTGGATGACATAGCAACATTGCTTCGGCTGCTTTGTTCCATGAGGCATAACCACTATTCTGTCTGCAATTCATGGGCAGCTCCTTCAATTCTACTAGGTACCAGAACAGTTTCTGCTGGTAAATTGAAAAAAATGAGTTTAGTTGACTCTGACTCCATACTCAAGTAGAAGAATAAAATGAAGAAGAAGAAAAAGAATTGGGAGACGGAGGAGGTGAAGAGAAAGGAGGAGGAGAAGAAAATGAAAAAGAGGAAGAGGACGAAGAAGATGGAGGAGGGTGAGAAGAATGAGAAGATGAAAAAGGAAAAGAAGAGGAATAGGAAGAAAAAGAATAAGAAGAGGAAGAAGAAGAATTAGAAGGTGGAGGAGGAGAGAAGAAAGAAGAAGGAGGAGGAGAAAAGAAAAAGAGGACAAAGAAGATAAAGGAAGATAAGTATAATGAGAAGATGAACAAAAGAAGAAGTAGTAGTAGTAGAAAATGAAGAAGAATTGCGAGGCGGAGGAGCAGAAGAGAAAGATGAAGGAGGAGTAGGAGACGAGGAAGAAGGAATAGGAGGAGGGGATGAAGAATGAGAAGATGAAGATTTAGAAGAAGAAGAAGAATATTATGGAGGGAAAAGATTGAGAGGACGAAGAAGAAAAAGAAAGAGGCGGAGAAGAAGAAAAAACAGAAAAAAGGGGAAGAGGAGGAGAAGGAGAATGATGAGAATAGGAGAAAAAGAAGGAGGAGGAGGAGAAGAAGAAGAAGAAGAAGAAGAAGAAGAAGAAGAAGAAGAAGAAGAAGAAGAAGAAGAAGAAGGGAATAAGAATGAGAAGAGGAAATTGGCACTAATAGTTGAATAAAAGTTCTGTTTAAAGTGTACACTTTTTGGCTGGGCACCGCCGCGCCTGCTTTCCACTGCCATATGAATCGGTACTTTTCTTCGTTTTGGTCGTTGTTTTTCGTCCATCTGCGGCGTCTAATAATTGAAATACAGTACTGTACATGGCCGACGTCGATTACTGTTCCGTTCCAGACGAATGGTTTTTCTATGACGCTTCTTTGTGCCTCCGCCTCAGACATCGTGATATCATTCCCAGTGCTCAATGCACTGAACATTTTTTCTAACGGCATCAAAATGCTCTGACTATTATTCCAGTATCTGTGTTTTTATGGATTTCATTAATTTTTGTGTTGAAAATGATCGGGGTCTATTGATTCGTTACGTTACCTACCATGTTGCGTTTCTCTTCTGCCTCTTCATATGATGTTGTAATCAGAATATCATCCTCAGAATTTATATACAGAAAGATACAATGTTATAATAAGCCACTGGTATAACAATAGTGGTCAGTTCCAGACTGTAGAACCTTCAGTTAATTTTATTTGACACTGATTTTTTGAATCTCTGAATCGAGAAACAATCTAATAGATGAGTCTAAATTTCTCTAAGGTTTAAGACAAGCCGATCAATTTTTACAATAGGCAATTCATAAAAATAGTGCAGTCCAATTATGAATTCGTACTCAATAGGAAAATACTATTCCAACTAATGGAATTTAAATGACAAGTACAAGTACTACTACTTAATACTAGTAGAGTTTGATCAAATAACGAATCTTATAACGATTGTTTTATTCAATTGTTTTAACTGTATAAAAAAGAATGCAGTGATTGATTTTGTGATAAATCTTGCTTATTCACTACTGAAGTGTTAATTCAGCTTTCCGTCTTTCAAATTGACTTTGAAAATTAATAACCTGGAAGACCAGTCTCTACATTTATGGTCTTTTCTATAGTTTATCAAGTTTATTCCACAGTTAGTATAAGAAATTATAATTAATGGCTATACAAGAAAGATCATCCAAGAAGGCAACACATAGTGTGCCGTCTAGTCTATGCTTTACAAAAAATATTATTCTTTGTTGATTTTTTCCCAAACGACCTTTCCAGTACTAGAAATGCTGTAGCTGTAGACCGGTAGTTGCTCACCATTAACTTTATTTGGTCGAAGATTATTGACCCGCGTCAAGAAGTTCATCATCAACGTCAGCGCCTCGTCTCCGTGGGAAATAGTTTAGTTGCGCTCCTTCACTTTCACAGAGGAGGCAGACGGCCTGTCAACTTGACGTCGATCAGAGTTTGTTTCCTGATCTACAACAATCATATATTATATTATAATTATACAATAATGCGATAAAATTTATTCAATTTGACCTTATATGGCTAATTTATAGAAATGAAGTAATAGCAAGAAAAAAAGAACTAACTTTAAGAAAAAATCTTCTTTCAATCTCGGTTGAGGCTTAGTTATTCTAGACATCACCGTTTTCTAACGCGAATCTACAACATTTCGTTGTAAAGAATGGTATGATTTCGAAGACAACATAGCAGGCTACTCAAAAATATATTTCAAATTTGAGGGCTCAATTTCATTTGATAAAAGAGCTTTGCATGGCTCAAACAACGAGTAGCCCTAGTAGTAACCAGTAGGCCAACAGTCTTACAAGTAGTAAAAGCTTCTATTTCAAATTCTAGTATTATTGTAGATCTGTTTAAATAATATTACCATTGAGCTTCATTTGTAAGTGTTTAGTATATAGTATTTTTTCATTCAATTTGATTTATTATACTCTCGCTACCTAATTTTCATATATTTTTGTAGAATGTATTCCATTGTAATGTTTTGATAAACTGTTTCTGGGTAAGGAAATATTACAGATTTTGCTGGTATAATTGCTTATTTCAATTGAAACTTGTATCTAAATAAATAAAACATTCATTGACGTTAACTCTGTGAATAGTGAATGGAATAATTTCCAGCTCAATCAAGTAATTCAATAAGTGGTGATTAGAGAAATATTGTGTAGAGGCAGTTTTCGATACTATTTTTATAGAAGGTCGTTTGCATCCACTTGCGCTGCCTTTTGCGTAATAAATCGATTCGCTAAGTTCAAGTTGGAGGTCAAAATCAAGCCGCCACTTCAAGTATTAATATCTTATGGAATCACGAGAATAGCCGCCGCCACTTTGATGCAAGAGTTCATCGTATTCATCTTTTACAACATGAATATAGTAATATAGAAAATAGAAACTCCAAGAGCACCTTGTGATTTGCATTATTTGATGACTTTTTAATAGTGCTCTCAATACTGAAATAAATCTAAAATTGACCCACAAAGTATATCTAGACTGATCGTTTCACATACCTTTACTTTATGGCTCAATGCACAAGTATCATAATGCTACGGATTTTGTTTTGTTGCGTCTTCCAAATACTGCCTGTCTATTAGAGAAATGAAATTATTAGTTTATTTCAAGTAATTATTTCATATTCTACTTTCAACACCCATAAGTACTCATAACTGTTTTCATGTTTGTCTCAGGCTGATTTCCTATTATGTTAGTTATACCTTTCATTGAATTTTTTGTACGTATTATCTCAATTTTTATAGAATTTACATAAAATTTAATACAGAAAAATACAGGTACTGTATATACAATTTTCTACCAAAACCAAAATTTAAAGAATTCAAAATTGATTAAGAAAAGAGTAAGAAAAGTTGTGTCTAAGAGTCAGAGTCTAGCCATCCAAATACGAGAAATCTAGCTATTGAAATAGCTAGCTGAAATATTAGACATGATACAAAAAGTTAAATATATATATATTTATAGGTATATACATATAGGTATACTTTGATGTATTCTGTTGGAAGTGTAACTACGTTGGTATGTATTCCATAGGAAATGCATTCCATCTAACCACTAAGTTACCATACAGCAGTGCGGCCCCAGCCTAGAGGAGATAGTTAGTGAGAAGAGGCACTAGCACCTGTTGCATTGATGAAGCAGATGCTTGTTTGTTGGTCGGGCTTATAGGATATTTTACAGTGACTTGCTCTGCACCAGCCAGCAGTTAGCACCATGTACTGTTTCTGAAATTCAGTTGGTGAAAGTGGTGGCTGGGGCTGGTCGCCGATGATCTCAATTGCAGCAAGCAGTTGCATTGCACTCTGTTATGTGGTGGATTCGTGCTGTGGCTGTGCCACTTCCAATCTAAGATCAAAGGTGGCGCATTACGAAATTCAATTCAGTACTTGGATAGTGAATCATTCAATTAAAGTATCTTTGAATCTACTTGAACTATTCTTCAGTGCAGTATGTAGTAGTTGCTGGTAATGGTTGATTGCGCAAGGAACTATTTTCCATTCAAAGTGCAAGGTACTGTAATAGTAATAGCATGTATTTGAATCTCAATGTTAGATTTATTGTTTCTTGCCTTGAGACATGAGAGTAATGAAGCCATAAACTTGAGAGCTTAATTTTTTATTCATTCATTAATTTATTTGTGTTGTTACAGATGAAGGACTATAATATCCTATCTGTATATTGTACAGAGACAGTTTAAGAAAACTTTAAAATAGCCAACTTGAAAAGCTTTTAACTCCATTGAAAGATCCAATTCAATTTCTAATTCAGTACATTTTTTCTTATATATTCGTATCCTATTATTTGATACATAAATGTTGTTACGTCAACGTTCTGTGTCAAGGGTGGCATTTTATCAGCTATTTGTTTTCAAATCCACCCATTCTCACTCATGATTATGAGCCATCATTTCCCAAACTACTAAAACGTACTGTTTTAGCAAAATTTGAAACATTCATCAGAACTCTCACAATTAGTAAAAATAAGTAGTAATTCGTTGAATAATGGAGTAATTTTGAAATCTGGATTATCTGAAACCAAACGTTTTGAAATAATGATGTTTATTGTAAAATAGTACTTGAATTCATTATTTTTAATAATTATTAGATATAAATATAGATACAATAGTTCATGTATTGTTTTCTATCAACTTAAATAAGAAAACATATTAGATAGATTAAAAAGAGCTCAAATAACTTCAAAACTACTGCGTTCAATCTTTCCTAGAACTACTGCAGCCTTTAACTGAACAAATTTTAACTGAATTTTCACTCTCCCAATGCAATTGTATCAACAAATACAATTAAGCTCATATCGGAAAATACCTACCATCAAATCGAAAAACTGTTTACAAAATATTTTGATTATGTCACTGTTTTTCATTTATTCTCATACTAAAATATGTTGATAGAACGTTCCGCTCGATAAGCTGCCTGAGAAGAAATCTTTTACTGCATTAATTGGATTGGTAATAGGTATGAGAGCCATCATTAACATAACCATGTCTTGAGAAGTGGAAATGCTTGTTCAATTTTTTCTCTACTAACGCATCCTCACGCATTCCTAAATCAATGCTAGTTGCGTGCTCCACGAGACCCTTCCAAGGGTTTACGTTTTTCAAAGCCAGACAATATCATGTTGACTGGATGTAGAGGCAACATAAATTGAATGGAAATTATTCTATGCACGACCTGCACAGTTTGCAAAATACTCTTCATTATTCCAATGTAACTTTTGCATTACATTATTGTATTATTCTATATATCATTATTGTATTTTATTACCCTGATAATGTATGTAAGATCCAAGATTGGATTCTTGGATTACAAAAATTCAAGATTGGAGTTTTAATAGAAAATCCAATATATATTATGTTATGTGAGGTGTACTAGATTTTACTCCAATATTTCTGTAATACAATGTATAGGCCTACAGAGCGCACTGTTTGAGAGTAAATTTTCAAAAATTACAAATCGTAAAGGAGTTTCTTCAAATAAATACTGAATTTTTATCTGCTTTTCAAAGCCTTTAAATTTTTAGTATTTTACCAAGAACTGTAAATTCATGTTTAAACTTATTAGATGAATGAATGAATATATTGATTTTATCATATCAATCTCTAGCATTATAAAACTTCTAATAATTTATCATTCCATCTTGAAAACAAAATTTGAAATTGAATGTATTGAAAGATAAAATCATTCCCCCGAGCTCAGCTTGCTGAGAGTAATCCCTCAATTCTTCAATTATGGAAAAATATTCAAGATATTCTATGAAAATAACATTAATTTAGGGGTTGCAGCTCCTTTTTGACTTTCTCAAAATTTCAAATGATTTTCTATAACTTTTTGTCGAAATTCATCAAGCTTCTCTCTGAAATAGTCTCATATTACATTTTTTTGTGAAAAATAACTATCCTTCTTCATTTATATTTTCTCGTTTTTCTTTGATTTTAGTCTTATCAAGAAAGAACAATATTATACCGAACATTCAAATCAGTCGATTATTTTATAAATTCTTGTACACCAACTTTTTAAAACCGCTTGGTGAACCCCTTCTAATTTTGTATGAAAATTATATCACAGGTTTCTTACTCATGATTGCTGTGTAAAATTACTTTCTCCTAGTCTTTCTCACTCTCTCAAGTTAGGCTACTGTATTTATTTATAATAATCACGTTTTTAATGCAAGAATCAAATTGCGATTAAACCTTTTTTACATGCAATAAAAACTGACTTTCTGCAGAACTTGAGATAATTCGTGGGATGATAAGAAAGATGATTTAAAAAGTAGATATAACAAGAATTTTCTCAACGAGAGTATTCGAAAGAATCAGAATAAATCATCATGCATTTTGTTTTGCAAAAGGATATCTAAGTTGTCCACCATTTACATACTAAACTTATCTAGCTTTTCACACATAATGAAATAAATTATCAGGTTTTTTATCTGTCATGTTTTGTGCATATTTTGTGGCTGTTGACAATTTCTATTTGTGTTTTAACACGTTAAGCGCGACAGCAAAATTTAGAGCCAGCCGCATGTGCTATACAGGTCTCCTATATCCCGTACACTGCTTGGTCAACTGTGCTATACGGGTCCCCCGGTTCCCGTATGCCATCTGCACAATACTACCATCTGGTAGCGAATCTATTAACTTTTTCGAGCCAAACACACTGGTACTATAAAGAGTATGAATATATGTGATTTGATTTCCCATAGCACGCATCTCCAGCTTTTGTGAAGCATGGAGACTGTACTTAGAAAATCATGATATAATCACGAATGAATTTTGTAGAGTGGGGACATGATGAGTAATAGGGAAAGAATGTAAGAACGCTGCTGTTGATTGATTTGTTTGTATACTTGCAAAGTAAACAGTCTGCCATGGAGAAATAATAGAAACATGATGTCATCTCATCCACTTATGTGTGCAAATATGTGAATAATAGTAAATATATTATGTATTTCAGCGGAAGTTGAGACAGATAAGACGATAAAATATTTTGATGGTCTTCAAACAATTGCAAACAATATTACGTGAATTTTGAGAAATAATAAGCCTTACTTCTTCTTGTTCTTCTCCTTCTTCACCTTCTCCTCTTTCTTCTCCTATTCCTCCTTCTTCACCTTCTCCTCCTTCTTCTCCTTCTCGTCCTTCTTTTAATCTTTTCTTATTCCTCCTTCTTCACCTTCTCCTCCTTCTTTTCAACCTTTTTCTCATGCTTCTTCTTCTCGTTCTTCTTCTGCTTCTTCTCGTTCATCTTCTCGATCTCCGTATTCTCGTTCTTCTTCTTCACCTTCTTCATCTTTTCGTTGTCCTTCTTCTCCATCTATTCCTCTTCCTCGTGCTTCTTCTTCACCTTTTTCTCCTTTTCTGTTTTCTCCTTCTCCTCTTCCTTCTTCTCCTCCTTTTTTCTTCTCCTCCTTTCCTTCTCCTCCTTCTTCTCCTTCTCTACCATATTCGCCTACTCCTTCTACTCCTTTTCCTGCTTCTCCTTCTTTTTTCCAATCTTTGTCTCCTTCTTATTTCTCTCCTTTTTCTTTTTCTCCTTCTTCTTTTGCCTTTTTTCTTCTTCTCCTCCCTCTTTTCCATCCACTTCTCTTCATTCTTTCCGTTCTAAATCTTCTCATTCTCCTCCTCCTCGCTCTCACTTGCTTTCTCTCTCTTTCTCTCTGCACAAATAATGCCCTTACCGGTGCAATGAACAATGAAAAATGAATTTTTGTTACAAAAAGCTGATCATCAAATCATAAGTTGAAATGTGAAAATGTTATGCTCACCTATCCATATGAGCAACAGATGAAAGAATCAAATTCATCATTCTGGTGCTATACGGGGCTTTATGGTCCCGTACTGGTTTTTATACCTACAATACCTATTTATGGAGAAAAAAAACAGTAATGTGATTGAGAACGTGATTAATGATCAAATAATGCAAAAAAAGCATTTAGCACCACTGGTATTTTCACAACCATTGAGCATAGCAGGGGCTGACGATCCGTACGGGAACCGGGAGACCCGTATAGCACTCAACGTGTTAATTGGCTTGAGTTACCAGTTAGCTGTGCATTGCCAGGCAACTTACAGATTGCATGACTACACATCTAATGAACATATCATGGGTAAAGTGGTACACTGTACTTAATTTGCATATCGTAGACATGTAGCAGTTTGTCATCAACTTTATGTATGCTGCGTACGTTTCATGACTTGTTTCATTGGATTATTGGTGTAGGCCTTCTATTATAAAAGGAATAGAACCCCTCTGCCAATCTTTATCCTACAGGTAATCATAACCGTGTACAGTATCAGAAGAAGCTAAGATCTTCTAAAGTAGGTACCTTCTATGTCTGAAGTAATACTACAATGTAGTTTGTTCTATCATTATATTTTAATTGCCAAATATGAAATATAATACTGTATAAGTTAATAACATGTATAGATAATAATAATAATCATAATAATAATAATCATCATTTAAATAGAAGTACCTGAGTAGTCTCAATTTATTAATTAGAATACGGTACCTTTCTAATATTATTCCATTCAAAGATTGGTTAAATTCAAACTGATAATATGTTTGATCAAACACTGTACTGTAGTAGGCTGCGATAGAAATTGGTGGTACTTCATAAGTGAGTGTTGGTTTAAATTTATTGACAGAAAAAATATATTCTCAGTGGTACTGACTGACCTAGTCTGTCTAGGGAAATCAGACAAATTGTCACCGGATCTGACAGTTTCCTTCTTCCAGTGCTGGATTGATGTAAATAGTAAGGAAGTGTCGACCGTATTTCGTACAACCACCAGTACCGGATCTAATTGTGAAAACATTTGAAATGTTTTGGAAATTCGACAAAAATTATTCCTAAAATATTTTGATATTATCACCTTCATTCTAGGAATACTGATACCAAATCAATCAGCTTGTCCACATTACCAGATGATCTGGTATCCTGATTTCTGGTATCACATATGTACATTTCATCTCTGGTGTGCCATTATAAATTTATCATAGAAGGATAGAAGAATATTTCTACAATTGCATTGGAATTAGAAGTGCCTAGATTCGGTTATCTATCAAGCTTATAAAAATTGAGAACATTAATATTATTTTGAATCTTCTGTAATCGTAATTCAATTCACCATTCA
Source organism: Laodelphax striatellus (assembly GCA_017141395.1). Taxonomy (NCBI): domain Eukaryota; kingdom Metazoa; phylum Arthropoda; class Insecta; order Hemiptera; family Delphacidae; genus Laodelphax; species Laodelphax striatellus. Next base: position 18,992,179 of record CM029530.1, read on the forward strand.
TTAGAAGTGCATGCCTGCATTCTGTTACCGGTATCTATCAAGTTTATCAAAAATTGAGAAGATTAATACTATTTTAAATCTTATTTCCATTCATCATGTTTTAAACACTAGATAAATGTAAAACAAGGCAAGAGAATGCGATTTTATACAATCAGTTGGTTGTAGAAAGAAATAATTGAAATAAATAATTATAAAAAAATAATAATTTATAAAAATAATTAAAATAAATAAATAATTGAAGTTCTAAAACTTCATTCTTTCTTAAAATTACGAATCGTTGGGAAAACTTCTAAAAAAGATCAATTGAAAAATGCCTTGAGATCTGAAACTTTGTTCTTCTTATAAAATTATGTTCTTCTCCCCTTCTCTCATAAAGTTATGAATTGATATGAAAAATACAGAAAATTCTGCCTACTGTACACGATCTTCTCATCTTTTCCACTTTATCCTACAGTTTCCATCACTATTTTCACAGTCAAACGTGATGGTACACTTTTGGTTGCCGATGGCAAAATGATTAGCCGTTTGTTGAGTACTGGCTATGATAGATAGCTAGCCTGTTCATTGTTATTGGCCGTCGTAAAAGGTTTGCGAATTTTTTGTCTGTGCTGGCGAGCGATGAGAATTGAGCTAGCATGAAATTAACAAGAATGGGCCGTTTGTGTGTCAGTCGTGAGCGATTGTCTACACATAGTTTTTCCATGGTGTTCCGTTGTTCACGATCGATAGATTTCAGTTGTTGGTGTTCTTCGATGAGATTTGTTTGGGATAAATGCGGTGGCGCACCTCTTTAGTCGGACTCACGCCCGCTCTCGTGTTCGGGCATATGAAAATATTCGATCGCGTAAGCAGCTGTACCGTGAAACGGAAATGTGAATGGTGAGGAGGAAGGAGTGTGGCCGATGAGAGTGATTTGGGCAAATGCATAATTCATGGCACACCGCGTTCCAGCTCGGTGGAGGAGTGAGTGATGTTATGCTGCTGTGCGTTACCGGTAGAGCTGTTCAGGTCTAACCTGTGCTGGCCAACCAGCACCTTGCTCATTCGAATAATGAGTGTTTGTATACGGCAATGATTTTATAATCCTAGACGTATTTCCACCTCCACTGACTAACGATTCAGTTTCCAAGTACCGTAATACAGATTTGTCAACTTCTTGACTGAAATTAGGGCCCCCATCAACGTGAACCAGAGTTTATAAGTAGAACCGTTTGTTTGTTTTTTAAACTAGTCTGTTTCATAAAGAATTGGAAGTCATGTAATACAGGAAAATATGGACGTACACAAGACTTATGAGTTTTATTAGTATGCCAGTAGTAGGCCTATGCTATTCATGTCCATTAGTTCTTCCTCCTTTTTCACAGGACTTAATTTCATGAAACAGGCTCCTGCAATCAACAAAGGTATTAAAATTTACTAGAGCAAATCCTAGACTTGGGTTTTGGTGCCATAAATATTAGATACTAATTTGATTTCTGTTAAATATTCCAATAATAAGTTCAGAGCGTATTTGTTTATATAGATTACCGTAACCAATTATGAATGGATTATCTATATAGTATGAGTGATAAATCAATGAGAGCTTTCAATACCCTCTGGTCAAGAATATCAACTTTGTTGGACTACTAGACTAGCTGTTTATAAAAATTCATGCAAATGAGTCAGATCTTAAAAAGTGCATGATTGTAGTTGAAATCCTGAATGTACTTTTGTAAAAATGCTTATTTGGTACAGAAATATATTTTTGGTAGAATTTTCAGCCGCAATATTGAGAAACTAGTTTCATGTCTCTGTTAACTTGGCTATATAAACAGTTTAAAGTTTTAAGTTCAATGAAAATGAATTCTCTGAATAGAACTGTATTTCTGACTGTTAAAGGCTTGATAAAGCTATTCTGCGAACGAGAACGGAGTAGAATAACTGGTCTGAAAGTTCGACCCAAAATTTTTAAACAAGAACAGGATTGAAGAACACTTCTTAACTGACCTGCCTTATTGGTCAGTCTGATTTATGCATCTACACTTGTTGCCAGCTACAAGTTGTGCACATTGAAGACTATCAAGACCTTGAGGTAGCCAACCTCAAGCCAACTTTCGTCTCATAAAACAACTTAGATTGGTCCAGTTGAATGCTCTCAGGTCCTGTGGGTTTCAGTGCTTGGTTATGAATTGTTAAGGTTTAGAGCAGGCAAACCGGATGTATCATGTCTTCATTCTCTTAAAATAAATCTTTGAACATAATAATTAGAAATGTATCTGATAATATTTGAGTTTTAAAAACTAAATTCAATTTGAAATGTACTTGTTTCCTATTGAGTTTCTATAAACTATACGATTATTTTCATTGAATGAGAAAGTGAGCTGAAGCAATTGTATTGAGAGAAACTACACAAAAGAGGTATTATTTTAACAGTTTAACAGCAATATTTTAAAAGCATTAATATAGCATTCAAAATCTTATGTAATAGGCATATAAATCTTTGGTCAATATTTCCAGCTAAATTATATATTATTCAATATTAAAAATCGTGATGTAAGAGTATAATAATAATTAGAGGTTTGTAATTCTTTGGATATACAGTACTGCATATTTATTTTAGTTATTTATTTGCGTGTCGGCCTTAAAACAGGGAAACGTATAATAATTTCAGAAATCAAACCGCTGTTATCAAATTTAGACGAAACAAAATAAATATTTGAATTATAATATAAAATATAATTAAAATAAAAAATGAATAAAAATAAAATACTGGTATTCTTAAAGAAAAAATTATTATTAAAATACTTAATTACGCCAAAATTCCAGTTGCACAAAGCTTTGTCAATCTCCAATAAGCGTTAATTCTTTGAGTATTAACTTGCAGTATTAATACTTGAGTATTAACTATTTGACTTGAACCTAATGGAGGATTACCTAATCCATTCTAACGCTTTTATTTTACTTTTTGTTTAATTTCAAATTTGTAGTTTTGTTGCTTGTTTTTTGTAATAGTGAGTGAATAAATAAATTGAAATTGATTTTAAAAAATAAGTTAATTTTGATACATTTTTGTGCAACTGGCTCTTGAAAATCAAATTGATTTCAATTTATTCTGTGTTTTTCTCCAAATCAATCTCTAAATTAACAGTGTTAATTCTTTGAGTATCGCATACAAATGTTAACTTTAATCCATTTTTGTGCAGCCGGCTCTTGGAAATTCAAATTGATTTTAATTGATTCTGTGTGTTCTGTGTTGTAGATGCGAGGGCGAAGACGTGCGACTGATGCTGTGGGACACAGCGGGCCAAGAGGAGTTCGACGCCATCACCAAGGCCTACTACAGGGGCGCCCAGGCCTGCGTGCTCGCCTTCTCCACCACCGACCGCGATTCGTTCGAGGCCATTCACTCCTGGAAACTAAAGGTACCTACTCTACTGCTCACATCAACACCCTTAACCCCCTTTTTTTTATCGTATGGCTTTTATTGGTGGGGAGACCCTTACGGGTAGGTTCCACCTCGCCTCATTGCACAACAGTCGTATGCTTCCCCATTTGTAATCAGCTGGTCCATCCGCCAAGTTAAAAAAAATTACTATACTACTACTTCCTCCATTTTTTCATGTTTCAGAGTAAAAATTCGTGTCTTTTTTGTGTCGGTCACCCATCCGAGAGCGGTCTTGAATGTTTGTTACTTAACCCCCTTGATTGCACTCTATCTACAATGCTCTTGAGAGAAGCCTCTTCTTTACAGGATGGGTGTTACCATTGAATATACAGAGTGATTCAAAAAGAATACCACAACTTTAAAAACGTGTATTTAATGAACGAAACATAATAGAACCGTCTGTTATAATTCATTACAAAGAGTATTTAAAGAAGTTTTTTTTCACTAACAAAAAAGTTCTGAGATGTTCAATATGACACCCTCCATACACTCGAGCAATATCAACCCAAAACATCCCTCAAACTCGTTCCACACTCTCTGTAGCATATCAGGCGTAACAATTAGGTGAGCTGCTGTTATTTCTTGTTTCAAATCATAAATGGTGGATGGATATTGATGATTTGAAACAAGAAATAAGAGCAGCTTACCAAACTGTTACACCTGATGTGCTACAGAGAGTGTGGAACGAGTTTGAATACCTATCGGGTTGATATTAGTCGAGTGTCTGAAGGGGGTTATATTGAACATCTCTAAACTTTTTTGTAAGTGAAAAAAAACTTCTTTAAATACGCTTTGTAATGATGTATAACAGAAGTTTCTATTAGGTTTCATTCGTTAAATACACATCTTCAAAGTTGTGGTATTCTTTTTGAATCACTCTGTATATCCAAATATATATATCCAAAGGATATATATTCAATGGTGTTACAGAAGTTACAGAACGGCTTGATTTTCCTTATTCAAAGGTAGGCCTAATTTGACGATAGGTGTTATTGGGGATCTAAGCCCAGTCGTCTACTGGAACCGTTTTTGTCAGAAAGCGTCCGATGTCCGAACAGCTGGCCATTTGATTCAATGTTAGCATTTCGGACTTTTGGTCGATACCTGACAAAAACGGTTCTAGTGGACGACCAGGCTAAAGCTGAGGCCGCTCTGCTGGTTGTTACCATGTTCGTAGATGGAATATCATCCATAGCTCAAACAAAATCCATAATAATAGAACATATTGAAAATTATCACGGCCTTCTTGATAAACCGAGTCAACCATCCACCAACTACCCAAGTTAGGCCCACGGTTTACTCAAATTAAAAATACTACTCAACTGCGACTACAAAAATCTGGTCCGCTATCTTGAATCCGCAATTTTAAATGTAATTTAATTTTTTGTTATTAGAAGTTTGTCATGTTGTACATGATTTCAATGCGGAATTTTTATACGAAATGATTGCGAAAACTGCACATCGATATGTCAAACCTAAGGCAGCTCGTACACCGGAGCAATAAGCAATAGGCAATTAGCAACAATTGGATCATATGATCGTCTACTCTATAGAAACAAATAGTCCAATGCACACCTAAAGCAGCTGTTTCAGTGTGCATTGAACTATTGGTTTGTATAGAGTAGACAATCATATGATCCATATGTTGCTAGTTGCCTATTGCTTATTGCTTTGGTGTACGACCGGGGTTACGGAATTAATTTGATATATTTACATTGTCAGAGTGGGTGAAACGTATGAGAGCGGCTTGATATTTCATGTGTAATTTGACGGTAGGTGTGATTGAGATCCTTCTCAAATAAAAAATACTACTTTATGGTACCTTTAAAAAAAATGACGCCATAAATTATTGAATGTAAGTTCATTCTTTTGAATGGGAAATTGTTATATACATGATTTCAGTATGAAATTTGAAGACAAAATGAATGGCGAAAACCGCACATCGATATTGTTAAACCGTTTCAAAAATATTAACATTATTAATAGATGCCATGCAAATCAAATTTTTACCCACTCTGTTTGTGTGAAACTTGAACGGTTCATGTTACCACACCATTGACTCATCTAACATTACATTGACATGATCTGCTTGTATATTCTCCTATATCGACATTAATGCATAAATATACTGCAATAATTGAATTACATGAAATTTAATATCACTACAATGTAATGAGAGGTGTATGTATATGAGAGGAATGCAATAGAAGTTCTAAGAGCTTTACATTAAATTGACATGAATGTCAATCACATTTACTATGTATAGGTATGATATATTCATGTATTCTTCCATATTTACATCAAAATGGATAAAATTAAATGAAATATTATTTTAATTCAATGGAGGCATATATGAGGAATGAAGTTGAAAATGAATGAGAGCTGTTATAAAAATAGAACTACAGTAAGTTTCTTCTATAGTTGAGAAAAATCAATACAAGGAGAAATAACATTATAAAGTTTGTATAAGCTTTTGTTGAAAAAGAAATGATTATCCATTGATTTTATGAGTAGTAGAGAGAGATACATGTAAATTAAGAAGATTGTGTTTAATACAATACTAATAAATTAATTTATTAGCACAATTAATCACAATAAAATGATGATAATGATGATGATGATAATGTCAAGGTAGAAGGAAGTTTCTCTCTCAAGAACCTGGGCCAATTCTTCATAAATCTCAAAAGCCATCTCTAATATTGGGTACAATTTTCCATATAGGTATTGTGTTTATTGTTTTAACATTACCTACATTCGGAATGTATATTATGATCAAGAGAGTGGAAATTGCGGGTGTTTCAATTCATAAACAATGGCGCTTTCTCTGATGTAGACAGAATTGTGAATTGAACAATAAAAACCGCATTAGTAACTCTCCAACAGAAAATAATAGAACAATAATTCTTGTTTCATTCTTTATTATTGAGATCATCGAGAGTAATTTTAGAGTGAGAAGTTTGAGAAAGTTCAAAAGTAAGTACTAACCCTTGAACAGTTAGACGTGCATTATACTAATTGGTCATCATTCTCTTTTTACTTCGTGGGAGTCATAAGTATGATGTCAGTTATTATCTGTGAACTAATGTACCGGTAGTTCATCAAGGTACAGTGAGTAATGCATTTCCGTCTTCAAATTGATTAATTGTAGGCTACTGCATGACTGCATTTTTATCGTTCATGACAAGTTGGTTTGAAATAGCCTGTTTAATAATTTAATACATTATTTACAATATCTATACGTGAATATATTCATAGGCCTACCAAAAACTACTAGAACTCATGTAAAATGGAAATTTTTATCTCTTTCATGACCATGTATAATATCATGTCACAATCATTATTTTTAAATTTTATTTGTATCTTACAAATATTGATGATGATCAATTGATTGATGATTAATTTTGGAGAAGTGCCTTATTTTAAATTAATCCATTATCAATATTGAGTTTCATAGAATAATAAACTTATCTTATATCAAAAATGATAATTCCAACATATTTAAGTTTCCAATTATGATTTGCAAGTTTAATGTTAATAACTTCGTCACTGTTAATCAATCACAGTTCAAATAGAAATATAAAAATTATTTTATTATCTTTCATTGATACTGTAATGTTTTTAAGATTGTTTTATCTTTAATGATCATCAACCTAGATTGATGATGTGTTCATATAAAAGGTTGAAATGCACATAGACCCTGTGTATGTCAAGCATTTAAATTTTGTTTTGAAATGTTTCTTTTATTTCAAGTGATTAAGCTAATCTTTGAATGCTTTTGTACACAGTGTATTGATTTCAATTCACATTATTCGCTTTTGTTCTCACCAGGAGATGAGAATAATAACAAGTTTTTCATTTTTATTTTCCAGGTTGAAGATGAGTGTGGAGAAATACCGACTGTACTTGTTCAAAACAAGATTGACCTCATGGATCAAAGCGTGGTTGATCCGTAAGTGATAATAATTATTATTAATTAATAATTATCTGCTTTACTATGGAGATGAATATTGTAATGAATTTGGGTACTGGTGTACAGTATTCTGTTACTGAAATAGAAGTACAGTATTACTTTGTTAAGATACGGTATTATAACATCAGCTTAACACAGCAATGGTCATAGAAAAAAAACTATCTACAAAGTGTCCCATGACTCTTTGAGTGCACTTCAAGCAGGTGTTATTGTACTTATAAAAATAAGTTCCTGAGATGCTTTGTTCCTTTGTTACAACAGAGATAAAGATGGCAAAACATAGATTTGTTTCAATGTTTTGCCAGTTTATAGATTTCCAGGAGCTTATTTGGGCATGGAAATGGTCAGGTTCCATGTACAATTCGCTCAGAAATTCCCCAACTTTCTGTGACGAAAAATTTCCGGAACATAAGAACGTTTCTCTTTATTTTGATGAGTAGCCTACAACACCTAGAAATATTCTCACAGTACGGGACTCTAGTCTTATATGATTAATTTTTGAATGACAAAATAATCTGTAAATTACAAACATCACAATAAGCGGTGATTTATAATCTCTTCGTCTATTGAAATTCAGGCTTTGAGGTCGCTTGTTGAAATTAATTTAATTAAGAATCAAGTGAATTCTTTTAACTACAGTAGAAAGTTAATAATTCGGATTAATTAGGACTGGACTCCATCCAGATTATCGAAATCTGGCCGGCATGCACTATTTGAGTGAAATACTTTTAAAATAATTTTTTCAGAGGTACAACAGTAGAGGGTCTAAAAGAGATATGAATCAGAAACGTTTTATGTTCAAGCATTTTATTTAAAGCAACATGTGTACAGTGTACAATGAAAACAGACAAATCCGGATTATTAACTTCCTAATTTTCATCAATGTTCTACTGTATTAGGGCTATAACATATGAGGCGACATTACGTGCATCACGAAGATCACGATGCTCTGTGATTGGTCCGGCGTCATTGACTCATGTCCAGAAAAATTGACTCCGCGTCATTGCCGCCTTGTGTAATATGGCCCTTATAATATCCGAATTTTCATTGAGTAAGCAGCATGGTTCAATTTTACAATTTTTAATAGGCAAGCAGTAATTTTACGGTATTGTTATTTGTGATGCTCTCATGAAACTTTGTTTCTTCACCTATTTCAGTGAAGAGGCCGATCTGTTGTCAAGAGCCCTCGGCTGCCGTTTACTGAGGACTTCAGTGAAAGAAGATGTGAATGTGAACACAGTGTTTCGACATCTTGCGTCGAGATGTCTCGCCGAGTTGCGGCATCAAGAAGAGGAATATGATATTGCCTCCAATGGAATACATCCATTGACAATCAGTAAGTTGTAACAACATGCATTATGATCTATTGTTATTTGTTCTCTATGTTCAACATTCGAGTAATGGAACTTATACTACGAAACCGTAGTTTATTTTGATTTTCAAATATTTTTATGGCCTATGGAACTTGATATATCGGGTAACCCAGTCAAACCTGCATTCTTGAAAGGACTGTAAAAAATGAACGGATGAATATTTCAAAATTGTCGTTGTTACACTATCTTAATCGACATTAAAAAGCATTTAAGAAACAACATTCATATTGTGATTCCCGATTGAGACATTCTTGTATAGGCTATTTCTGAAACTGCCCGTCACATCACGGAGCATACGCTGTGCCAGCGATGAGGAACATTTCGATCTCTCCGGTTTTGTGAATAAACAAAATTTCCGATACTGGAGTGTTGAAAACCCTGAACAACACTATCAAAAACAACTCAATTCAAGCAAGGTAACAGTTTGGTATGCAATGTCCTCATTGGGAATCATAGGCACCGGTACGTATTTTTTTTCAAATGACAGGGAGCAAACAGTTAATGTGAATGCACAACGCTATTTGGAAATGTTGCATTCGTTCTTCAATTCTCAGCTCCGTCAACATGGAATGAACAATGAAACCTTATTCCAGCAAGATGGCGTCACAAGTCATACAACCCGTGTAAGCATGAATGTTCTCAAAAATGTTTTTCCAAATTAGGTAATATCCTGAAATGGAGAAATTTCTCCATGAAATGATGGGCAGTTTCAGAAATCGCCTATACAAGAATGTCTCAATGGGGAATGACAATATGAATGTTGTTTCTTAAATGCTTTTCAATGTAGATTAAGATAGTAACAAGACAATTTTGAAATATTCATCCGTTTATTTTTTACAGTCCTTTAAAAAATGCAGGTTTGACTGGGACACCCGTTATTTATCTTGAGTTTCATTGGTTTTTGTCATTGTTATATAGATACATCTCTAATGAACTATATTCAATTTAATGTAAATTAGCACTGTAATCAATTTTTATAATAAAAATCCTGATTATCTAATGAACGCTGTGAATAAATTTTATTGAAACAGAGGATAATATTAAGAGGGTAGTCACGTCGTTGTAACTTCAATCTAACTGTTGAAATAATCTATTTGAAAGTGTTGAAATGTTGAGTAAAAGTGGCATAAATGTTGTGTCTTTCATGGCTGAGTACCCATGACCGCAGAAAGCTCATTTCTAATTTCTTCAAGGGTATATTATACGAGGCGTCAGTGACGTATATAGTTACAGTTTTCGGCGCATGCGTCGATAACGTTGAACCGGAATGCGACGTCATTGACGCAAGTGCAGAAAAATTGTCGCCATTTCAAAGCCGCCTATATAATATGGCTCTAAGGAATCAAAAGTTTTCGAAATTGGAAGACAGCCTTTTTGTGACCATCTGACAAATTTTGACCGTTCTGACCCCCGATTATGGATAAATACGATTCTGGATGGCATGGCCTATTATCCAAAAACTCAGCAAACATGAATTTGAGAATTTTTTGACTACTCAATTCTCCAAATAGACTACCAACTCTCAATTTTCCAAACCAATATGCTAGTCGCTTTCTGCTTCTCATTATCTTTATGAAATGATTTGTATTTAATTTTCAAAATTTGTCTTTATATTTCCTCATTTCTCATAAGATTTTTTCAGAAAGTTTAATGCCAGGACAATATTAATTGCTTTGATGGATCTATTTGCAGGTGCCTTTGGACCTATGCAGCATAACCAAAAATCGAGTCACACGAACGGCACTATTGTTCTAAGGTCTGGCAAACTGAAAACTAGAAAGAAGAAGAACGTTTTCAGAAACGCCTGCCGGATCTTATGATATTCTGTTGCTCATTATTAGAATCATATTTACAAACTCATCGACAATAATGTTTAGAAGTTAGGTATTGTTATTGAACAGAGACCGAAGCGAAGACGTAAAAGAGAAGTTATGTATTGGAATTAACTTAATCATAGGTAGTAAGACGAACAACCTTCCATCTTTTATAAAATTGTTGAAACTTTTGTTGATAGTTGAAAATTTTGGCCGAGGTGTTATAGAACTGTAATTGATTTACAGTTGTGAGTCCTAAATAGTTTTGTATAACTTATAAGCAATCTATGAGTATTCTCTATTGTTTTTAATAATGCAGACTTGATAATGTATAGTGTAACATTCGTTTAAGTCATTTGAAAAATTGTGATTTTGTAAATTGGTTTCGATCTTGTATTATTAAATAAAACATTTTTATACAATTTTGTTCATCCTATTTCAGTGATAGTTCACAGATTCCTCTCTCTCAATATTGCATTTAGTTGTGTCTTAAAAATCAATTTCATAAGTGCGTGATAATAATATACCTTGTAGCAAATTTTTAAATAGTAAAAATGTAAATTTTATTAGATTAAATTCATGCTAAAGGGCCTAGATAATAGTAACTCAAAAAGTAATAATACGAGGAAGTCGCCAGATGTTACCTTCAACTTATTCACAAATTATCTTTGATTGTTACTTAACGTTTTTCGCTTCAATGGAATGGTACTGTAAGTTTCAATTCACTTACAAATTCAACTACGATTCTAACATTATTTAATGCATCCAATGTTTTACTACTGATATTTTATGGAAATTCAAAATTGTAAGACAACTTCCAACGTAACTCAATAAATTTGAGAAGAGTAATCAAGATCCTTGTACTAGCTCTATTACTTTCAAGGCCCCTTATTTAGATCTAAAATTTTACAACCATCAACATAATACTTAGATTCCTCTGACTCGCCAAAACCTGACCCCATCAAGTAATGCCCATTCCTCTTTACGCTCACCAAGAATAAATGCTATACAGTACTGGATTATTCAAATCACTTGTATGAATTTGGATACAAAGGGAACATATTTGTGATATTTTTATCAAACCATACGATCAACCCTGTTCTTATTTACATTAATAGAAGAAAATTGTAGCACAATTTCCCACCTATTGTTTGATCTCTAAGCTTCAAGGACTTGAAAGAAACTATTGTGAAACAGCACGTGTTCGGTACGGTAAATCGATATTATCTGAAAATTGTACACCGAGTACTTATATAAATTGCTTTTTCAATTATTAATTTTTATTGTTGCTCACAAATGTTAATATATCCATCAGCTACATCTGGAAAAATCTATTTTTTTTAGAAGTTATTGCACTTTAGTTATGTTGAATGAAATTATTGATGGCAGATTCAGTAGTAGTTTAAAACAAGAAGACGTATGAATTTTATCTCTGTAAAATGTCATTCGACGAAATCAATACAACAAAATCATTTTTGACCTCTTCTCAAATTTCATTTAACGGAAATTGAATTTGATTGGCTTTTGTACAATCGGCCGATATCAATGTGTTGATGTAAGGATTAGCGTAAATTTAAAATTCATATCGCTGCGTGAACAAAGATAAGCAATTTAATATAGATATTTAATTTTTGTATACTTCGAAATTCTCATTCTCAATTTTGTGTTCAGTACAAACAGCTGAACAAGTATTCTGTTGAAGTGTCATCTCCAACTGAAATCCTCAAAAGAACTTTCCAGATGGAAAAGTAACCTATAGTAATCAAGTAACTGTACAAATTAAAACAAAAACTACTTTTAATTCAACAAGAGAAAATTACAAGAGGAATAGACGCACAATACATTCTTGAATAAATTCTGAAACACTCAAAAACATATCAATTTAGTAACAGGATGTTGATCAGAAATAATGATGAATTTAATATTATTTTTGAAAAATTTATTGATCAATAAATGATAAGCCTGATGTAATGTGGATAACAATGAATTTCAACTACATTTGATCAAAATTTACAAAAGTTAATAATTAGAATTGATAAAGTATAATAATTAATTATTTTAAAAAAATGCAAGAGTAATTTGGAGCAAGAAGAATTACAATGATAATAAGTATTTTAGAACACGAAACATTTTTCCTGCACAACAAAAAATGGATTTGCATTTTTTAATTAGCGTAAAATATGCATAAACGTCGATTCCAATACAACTATAATTTATCAAACGTGTTCCTAAATTGAAATTGTAACTTTTAAGCACGTAAATAACCTTACATTTACATAATTTTTGTTTCGTTTTCACCCACGAGAAGTTTTATACAGCAATACAATAATGTTAAAAAAAAACTAAATGACTGGCATTTGATTTTTCGGAGCATCATTTACGATTCTAATGTCACTAAAATGATCTACTCTTGAAAATTTTGGAGACAACTATCAATCTAGAATAACTACGTAATGAATTTACTATACAGTATTATAATTTTCAGACTTACTCTCTTAAGAATGAAGAATAAATGTACACAATGCTTCATACATAAATGTAATACTACTAAACATACTCAATAGTTTCATACATAATCGTGATAACTACTCAACAATGAACGGCATTTTCAAAAAATACAATTTTGCAACTGAATTTTGTGAATACTTCTTGTATAGAAGAACCGAACTGTCACTATTCTATTTATATCACAAACCTAATGATTATTTTTAAAAAGAAATGATATGAATATTTGGAATGCAATGGATGGGGCAATATCGAATTCCTAGAGAAAGTAAGACATAACAAGAAGGAGGAAGGAGAGAGGGAGGAGCTAAGTGATCAATCGAGCTAGGGTTATGTGCCCTACCAAAATGTAGAAACTAGATCAGTTTCTCTGAATTGACCACGAAAAATTCAAGTTGAGAATTTTCCACAGACCAAATCTGTTTAGTCTTCTACTTGAAAATCATCAAATATAATGGGGAATATATGAAGGAATCCTCTAGAGAAAACGCCAAATAAAGGATCACTAATAAAATAAGCTTGAGATCCTAATTCTCATAAATAGGCACACTGCGGGATTATTCCCACACATCGGTTCAGTCACCGTCTCGTCTTAGTTCAGCTCGTTCTGTGTTTGCTCTGTGATTGGTCCGTCGTTATTGACGCATGGGCAGAACGAGCTGAAAGAAGACGAAACGGAGACTAAAACTATAAGTGGGAATAGTCCTTGAAAATTACATAACATAAAACACTTCTACTACAAGTGGTCAATAATAATTAAGAGGTAGAACAGAAAATGGCAAGACGAATGAGATTTCGAAAAAGAAATGCATGGAGAAATCATGGACGATTTGATCAATCCGATCTAAAAAATACAGTTCACTTTTCAAAGAAAGGTTTTGTACAACAATTTTAAAATTATACAAAATAGCATCAAGTTATATTACAGAAAAACATTGGCCGATTTCGACTGTTGGTGACTCAATGGAAACGGTCTTCAAAATCTTGTTACCGAAAGCGATGAATGAGGAAGAGATACGAAGCTGAAAGCTATATTTCACTACAGCTCGATCGGGAACATACAATGATTTAATACCTCTTTAACCAGTGATATTCAAATTTAAAAGAATTCTGATGATCATTGTTAAGACCACATTTAAATTAGATGAATTCAAAATGCTAAGTACTGTATTCAATTAAAATGCAAGATCAACTCCATTGAATAAAATATTGGTGAGGAAACAAAAGTGAGAGGCATGAAATGATGATGAAGTGTAAAAAAGATAGTCTTGCTAAGTATCGTCTATCAAGTTATCAAATTCCAATAATAGATGTAACACGACTTATTCATAGCAGTATGATTTCTAGATTATCCCAATAGTAGATCAGTTACTTCGTTTTACAATTTCAAGCACATTTCGAAGCTTCTATTTCAAACAAGGCATTAGTATACAAAAACGTGCTTACAACCGATCTAAACAAATCATTATTTCAAAATATCTGCAGTCATGGTATTGTTGAAGCACAGTGCGTTGTTTACTGTAACGTTGTAGTACTATCTACGAGTGTAAGTGTAGATTGGACATTGAACCACAAATACATAATTAAATATCTCACTTGTGAGAAAACATTTTTTTTCAATGAAGTGAAATATCTCAGAGTATAAAAATGTTAACCGTAACTTATATTGACTTCTCAAAAATAAACATTATCTTTTGTTTGACTGAATAATATTGATACGATATTCAACAAATTTATTTGTACAAGATGTCCCAATATTAAAAGTAGGCTAAAACAAACATCTCTAGAAATGTATTATACTGATCTACAAACAAAATAGAATGATCTCACTGATCTATTAAGAACAAGGAATATTGTTTTCAAATTATATCAAATACAGAATTAATCTTCCAGTATTTCACGACTGATGAAGTACAAATTTTGAAGAAAACTATGAATATTCTTTCAAAAAAATACAAAAGTAAACCCATCTAAATTTACCGTCCAAGCCCTTCTGTATGCATAATAAAAATACATAACGAACAATAATAGTGATCACATGAAAGCAACTTACAATAAAGCATTACATTCATTGCATTCTATCATCTGGCGCAGGGAAGAAATGTCCACGATTGATGTACTCGAGAAGGCCATTTAGACGCTTTTTGATGCGCTTCTGATCATCCAGAGTACATCCTAGAATAGCAGACTCGAACATTTTGTCAGTGATTCCCTCAGACTGGTAGGACGTACAGGCCGACATGTAAGACAGGCATTTGGTTTTCATCGCACTGGGATCTGCTTTCAAACCCACAACTAGTCCGTCAATGAGATGATTGACTTGGTGCAGCGCTTCTTCTTGGACTTGGTCTCTATTCGTTCGCACGTTCACTTCAATGGTCAGACACCTGTTTCCAATCCTCTCAGCGTATCTCAGGATATCTTCATGGTCATCTGTAAAAACATAAATGTAATAAATATATTGAAAAAGTGAATAAGTTATAATAATTATTATAATAAGTTATAATAAGTTATTCAGTTGACATAAAAAGCGATTGAAGAAAAAAGATTGAATGAACAGATAAAATCAATATAATATAAGAAGAGAAAATGTTCCTTATTTCAATATTAGTTGATAAAAATGTGAGCTTATTATGCCCAAAAATCATTTAGATGTATGGAATGTTGATCTTTGATTTTCCCGGGTTAATGCAATGTCCCAAGTTGGATCAATGTACTGGGACAAGTTAGACTAAACATTACTGTGTACATCATCATGCTAGAATAGTTAAGGTTATTGCAGGTTATAGCAGGAATATTGCTAGTTCGAGTTTGATCATACATGACGAAAGACAAACTGGGTTGGAAATTGATTTGGCTGGCCACAAAATAAGCCCCATTTATTGATTATTAGATGAACCAATGTTTCTTCTCTACGAAGAGGATAATTCAAATACATTTGAAGATTGTCCAGAGAATGTTCTGCTGTGAACCTTAAATTGTGTTTCACGTCAGAGGTGTAATGCCGTAGGATCGCAACAAGGCTAGATTATTAGCTAATTAAGAGATAATTTAGAGTTTCAGGTCCTCTCTTTTTCTGTGGTGTGAGCTATTCAAACTCCAAAAAAAATCGTACTGGTCAACCGGAGCTGAGAAATGCGCTGAGTAATAAAAAACGATGCTGAATGTTCAACGCATTATGTAGAATAATATTGCTGATACTGCATTATTTCTACCCTCCTGTTTCAGACGCTGGGGGTCATCAATCATCATTTCAGATGCAAGCAATACAATATTTTGTATTTCATTAGCTGATTATGCTCTCAGAATCCCCGGCGGTAGCCTGCCGATTATTAATGAGTAGAATATGGTAGTCGAGCCTCTAGGAGTAGATTTGAAACTGACTTTTGCAGGGTTCAAAATCTGCTAGTGCAGTAGCTTCTTGAAACTGTCAATAAAAGCCAAGAAGTGTAATTTACTTCAAACTTCTGGTGAGTCATCCAGCCATGGCTAGGGCCTGACCAATAACCTCATCCGTCTGATAAGTCCCAAGTTTTGAGATTTCTTGTATAGTTTTTACAAAGGAGTAATGAAATAAATATGGTAAACTGTCAGAGCTTGACAGTTGGTAAATATGGTACTTACTGTCAGAAAGTTCAGTCAACATATCGGAATTTCGTATCGTATCCAATGTTGTGAAAACACTATCGCGATCTTCTTCCATTTTCAATGCATCTCTGCGTAACTTTTCCACAACTGATTCTACTTGATCAAGAAGTTGCAGAACTCGTGTTTTAGAGTTTTCAGTATCACTCATAACATTGGAATCATCCACATGCGGCAAGGCAATAGTTTGGTGAGTTTCCATGGTTAAATGTGTATGGCAACAAACTGTATTGAATTGATAAATAAAAACTTGATACCAAAAGGAATATATCAATAATTCGATGAGATATATTATCACTGAATAAATGACAGCTTCCTGACAATTAGTAGAAAAACCAACAACAGTTTATCAAAGTACTTCCATTAAACCGATTACAAATTTGCAGAATGAAATCGAAAAATCTATCACATTCTAGAAAATCATAAAAACCCTTCTCCTTTGAAGGTGGTACCAACCATGCGGAACTCACAGCTGCATGCTCTAGTCCACTTTCGCCAACCTACTAAAAACAGAAAATCCTATCTCAAGCTTCAAATAAGCGTCAATTTCATCAATTTCATCATTTTGGTCCAATTTACTTACATTCCTTCACTTCCTGACAATGTGTACCAGCGACATTCTGTACCACGTTTCATTCACAATATCGATTTAGGCAAAGTATCGACTGTTGAACTTTTAGTCAATTGGGAGTGTAAGTGTGCGTCACAGATCCCAATCCGACATTACATGTTTCCAAACATTTGACACTGACATTTTAAAGTGTATGCAGTCAGTTTTCGATTAATATGCTTTTAAAAATAAAAATTGGTATAATATTTTGTCTTTTTTCATAGGGTCATAATTAAGGTAGGTTTTAAAGCGATGAAAAAACAAGGTTAAGTGACTTTTGAAATTGTCAGTATTTGGATATTTAATTTTCTGTAATGCTTCTTTTTCTCCACTATCAAAATTAAGAGAAAATCATTATTTTGAGGATATCCACTGAGATGAAATTAATTTATTATATCATTGATAAGACAGGGGAGTCAAATCAAATCGAAATCAATTTATTGCAAAAGACAAGTAATGTACATGTATAGGCCACGTCAAAACATAATTACATCAAGTTACATCGAGTTACAGTTGATTTGAAAGCAAATTGGTGAGAATTTAAAGCTAAGAAATACAGCATCCTATGAAAAAGTCAGTTGGACTATCTTCCTTTTCAAAATTCTCAATATCATGCATAACCATCTCGTACAATTCAAATTTAGAGACAGGTTTTACATTACAACCGACCGGCTCACCGAATTACGAATTTTATACCAATATATATCGATAAGTATGAATGAATCGATGAAAATATCGATATTTACATTCCTGTGATGGACCAATATGTCGGCTCCATGCACGACATTTTGGTCCATTCTATACTCCTTCATTTTCCGACATACCAACGACATTCTGTCCCATATTCTGAGTTGGACCAATATGTCGGCTCCATGCACGACATTTTGGTCCAATTTACTTACATTCCTTCACTTCCCGACAATGTACCAGCGACATTCTGTACCACATTCCTGAGTTGACCATCCATGAAACGACATTCTGTCCCAAAAATGGGACAGAATGTCGCTGGACCAAACTGTCGTTGGGACAAAATGTCACGCTCCCAATTTGACAGTAAAATATAATGATATAATTATTTTTATGATGATTATTGTTGTTTAAACACATAAAATTGAATATAAAATTTTTGATATGATTTCATACTTTTGCAGTGCTAGCTTGATTGCCTCGACTTCTGAATCAAAAATGCTGTTGTTTCATCTTTCAACTTGATCAGAGTCGTCATAATTTCAAAGAACACCGCAACACAATCACAATTCTCTTCTTTCTTGTAAATGCTTAGTAATCTTGTGATGGTACGGAATATTGCAAAAGTGCTCATCATATAAAAGTTTTATTGGAAAAATAACCTATTTCCAATCGATTTCCATCAAAACTCAGTTGATTTAACTTTGGATCTGCCAGAATGCCGCTTTTCAAAGGTAATTGCCCTCAGTAGCAGGGTTCCTAACCTTAAAATATTAGAAATGATTACCGCACTTTGAATTATTTTGTATTTTATTGTAATGTCATTATTTTCAGTGAAAGTAAAATGGGGCAAGGAATCCTACAATGATGTGGAAGTAAATACCGATGAAGATCCTCTTGTTTTTAAAGCCCAGCTGTATGCTTTGACGGGTGTTCTCCCAGAACGACAGAAAGTCATGTTGAAAGGAGCAACTCTCAAAGACAATGAATGGGGAAACTTTAAAGTCGTAAATGTGAGTAAATTTATTGAGCAATTTTGCATTAGTTGATAGCTATAATAATGTCCGCAATATTGATAGCAACGTTTTGCCGTCAAACGAAAATAGCATACAATCTACCGAATAAGAACAGTACCTACTTAGATTAGATGACTCAGTGACTTGGATGAAATTGAAATTTTTTTTTAATCGTCACTAAATTAAATTAAAGCACTTTGCTTTAGGCTAAATCAATCTATCCAATTTCTATTTAAATTAATAGTAACAAGCCTTATTATTGCTTATCGTGAATCAAGATAAGTTTTGAAAACCAACACTTGTGCATGGTGATTTGTCAAACAATTAAGCCTACTTCGTGGTCCACACATATCAACGATAAGCTGCTCATTCTCTATATCTTATTCAATTACGCAGTAAGTTTCTTATATAAGTTAACTAAAAATTGAGCGAGAGCATTGAACAATATTTTCAAGTGAACATTCTAATTTAATGAGCTCATGAATTTTTCTGTTGCTACTATTCCTATACGCCAGTAATCTGAAGTAGATTGAATTTACTTCAGCACTTGTGATATTTCACAGACTTGGAATGAATAATACTGTATTTGCTAATTGTTATAATCTTTTTTGTGGGTGCATTGTTAACATCTATTGGTTTTAGGGAGCGATACTGCTTTTGATGGGAAGTAAGGAAGATATCCCAGCAGAGCCCAGCGTTAAGACTGTTTTCGTTGAAGATATGAACACCGAAGAAATAGCTAGTGCTGTAAGTTTTTTCATGATTCAGGCCGTATGTAAACAATCAAATATTTTATATCATTCCATCCGATGAAATAATTGTTTTATTAAATCTTTAATCAATATTAAACATTCACTCAATACTTATCAACTTCTAACAGAATTTTCCACATAGCGTTTTACTGGAACTGCTCCATTTACCTTCTCTTTCATTTGATGAGCTCAGCTTCTAGTTTTTATTTCAATTTTCTTGTTTTGAATTTCAAACTTTCAAAATAAGAACTCTCATAAAGAATTGATTATAATAACAACTTATGCTTCCGTTCCTACTGCCTGATTGTTTAGATATAAAATATTGAAAAGAATACAGTATACTAGTGGGAACTGAAAACTTGAAAACTATAGTCATGATCTGAGAGCTCAATGCGTTGTGAGGAGTTCCTGGCCAGTAGATTAAATACTGACTGACTTCTCAAAGTTATTAGTTGAAGCCATAAAGCTACTGTAATGTTTTTTCCAAACTCTTTCACTATTCTAATGTATTGAGAGCTCTTTTAATCAGCAGTTACAATTGTGATGGTTTATTGTTTTGTATTGCCATGTCAATTCAATAGTTTAGATTCAAATCTGATGTTGATTTCATAATATTGAATTATTAATTTTTTTAGATGGATCTTCCTGCTGGACTAGCTAACCTAGGAAATACTTGCTATCTAAACGCAACAGTACAGTGCCTAAAAACTGTACCAGAACTAAGAGAAGCTCTACAACGCTTTAACGGAGGTATGCACCATGTAGTTTTTAATAAATATTTCAGTATAATCCTGATTTTATAATAAAGTTAGTTAAACAATTCAAGTACCTTGGAGAAATTATAACACACAACCTGGATGAGGCCCCTGCATGGCAGGCACGAACTAATAAAATGATAAAGTCTCAGAAAACAACATGGGCTACTTACAATAAAAAATGTCTATCAATCAAAACAAAATTAAAACATTATAAAACAGTGGTGCAACCAGAGGTGACATACGGCAGTGAAACACTTTTCAAGTTAACACAAAAAAACAGAGTTGACAAAATACTAAAAGTAGAGAGAAGAATAGCCAGAACCTGTATCAATAAGAAATATCAAAAAGATGGACAATGGAGGATAGTGCCAAATGAAGTGGTTTACAAAGAAATTGAACCTATTACAGACACTATGCGAAAAAAAAGAATATCTTTTGTTGGTCACATTTTAAGGACACCAGAAACCAGGTTATCGAGAATAATAATAGAGAAACTATGGGATATGAAGCAACAAGCAGGATGGATTAGAGAAATTAAAGAAGATCTGAACGAACTGGAAATAACCCTGGATGATCTGAAAAGCAAAACCGAAAATCTAAACAAACTAAAAGACATAAAAACAAGGTTCAAACCAAAAATAGACAACCGACATACTGTACAAAGGGTATTTACAGATGAAGAACGAAAGAGAAGATCAGAACGAATGAAGAAATACTGGACAATGCGAAAGAAAAAATTAAGAAAGACCAGGAAATGATTGATTTAAGTGGTCCAATGAGGCCGTAAAAGCAAAATAATAAATAATAATAATAATAATCCTGATTTTACCATATTGTGATTGGCGCTAGTAGACTAGCTACTTTTATTCAACCCTATCAAATCATTTTCAGTAACCTCCATTATTTATATATTAAAAGGATACAGTATGAAAGAGCACCAGGGAAACCCCATTATTGCCCTCATAACACAGGAAAATTATACAAATTAGATTGAATATAAATTAAGTTCTTACTTATCTTCTCGTCTAGTTTTTTGTACAAGTATCTAAGTTATTTCAATAACATTTTTTATTAATCTTGATATTCAATATTATTTATTAAGTTTAAAGACTTCCTGCTCAAAATAGCATTTTTGATCATTTTGAAACTTTTTAAGAGAAAAATCCTAAATTGATATAACATTAGTGTAACTGTAAAGCTGCATTTTTTCATTTTTTGTTATTATTAATTTTTAAATTCTAATTACATATTTTTTCAGTTTATAATTGAATAGAAGTTAAATTAAATATCAGTTGTGTTGGTTGAAGGATCTTGATTACTGAAAACTCATTCACCTGAGTTTTAGTAACAATTGGGGAATTTTAGCGAATTTAACATTGATATTACATATATTTTATACGTTAATTGGAAGTTAACGGTTCTTGATTTATTTTAGTAGCTTCATTTATTATAACAAGTAGCTTCATTTATTCATGTGCAAGTAATTTTATATTGCAGATGGAAGAAATTATTGGATATTGTAGTTAATCAATTGCTGTGAATACATTATTAGAGAAACGTCAGTGTCATTTTTTACAGTGGCATTCATCGATTACTCTCTTGCTATTTGGTTCTGTTGTCGATATTAATTTTTGTCTTTGTTGTAATTGCAGAAGTTTTCAGAACTATTTATATAGCTTCCTTTGGATTTTCGTTCCACTAATTATCAATTTTATGCTATTATTTTAAGATTTTTACGATTAGGCTATCAGTAATGTTTTAAAAGTTTCTTCGATATTTTTTCTGAATATTTATGTTTCTATAACTATCTCGATTCTAATTAATCGCAGGCGTGATGCTGGAAACTGGAACGTTACCAGCTCAATCCGTCACTGCCGCACTCAGAGACTTATATGACGCCATGGAACAGAGGCAGAGGGGAAATTTCTATCCTCCTCTACTTTTACTGCAAGTTCTTCACATGGCGTTTCCAAGATTTGCAGAGAAAAGTGATAATGGCACCTATGTGCAACAGGTAGGCTATGAAAAAATCTCGTTACCTGATATGGTGCTGTATTAATTAGATTAGCTGTGTTAATTAATTAAATTTATCAACATATTGCATCATTGAATGATCGAAAGTGAATATTATTATTTTATTGTAAATGTTATTCAAATTGAGTTTCATTATAATTTTTTTAATGAAAATTAATATGGTTGTTATTATTATCATGAATAGTGTTGTTTTTCCCACTACAGTAGAACCCTGGTTAACCGAAATAAAGGGGGAAAGCCATTTCGGATAACAAATTTTTCGGCTAAACCATCTATGCTAAAAATAGCCTATTAACATGGTGTGTAGGAAAAATTAATTTACAAAGTCTATATAATACAGTGTTTTATTTCAGCTACAACAAAATGTTATAATAGTTGAAATATTAGAAAATAGTAGAAACTGAACAACTGAAGTTACTAAAGAATAATTGTAGGCTATGCATTACATATTAGCGAAATCAGTGATTTTTGTTTGCTTTTTAAGTCCTTCACATAGTTTCGGTTAACCTGATTTCGTTTAACCGGGGTTCTACTGTATTGCAATATAAGTACACTTGACACGTATCTCACTAAAGTTAGGGATTTGGAACTTGAAATTGATGTAATTGTTCCGTTCATTTCTATGTGTTGCCTTTGCCAATATTGTAATATCCAAGTACATTTCACATTTATCTCACCAAAATTAGGCATTTGGAGTATGGAATATAATATTGTTAATTTTTTGTGTTGTATATCCATATTTTTTCTACTGATAAAATAACACCATTTTAAAAACACTAGAGAAAAACTTATACAAAAACTTGATTTCTTGTTTTTAAAATAGTCTTCATTCATGTTACATTCATTTTTATGTGATGAATAATAATTTTTCTGTTTGGATTTCGAATCCATAGGATGCCAATGAGTGTTGGACTGAGATTGTCAGAATGCTGAGACAAAAACTGCCGGCAATTGGGGCTCAAGAAACACCCAACGCTTCAAGTGATATTAAGTAAGATATTCAATTCAAACATTGTTTCTATTAAGAGCATTTTTAAATGGGCTTTCAAATTCTGAGAAAAATTATTTTAATTAGAAAATATCATTTAATGCTTTTCTTTGTATCGTAATAGAAAAGAATTGTAAGAACTTATACGTCTTCAATTCTGTTGCAAAACTTTGAATGCCATGAATCAATTATGTATCATCTTATAAATGTTATTCGTATTTGAAATTTATCGCTCATAAATCATAACATAGATTAATTTATTCATGCATTAAGAATAGAATGATGCATACCATACATTCAAAAGAAATAGAAAATGAAACAAGAAATAACTATTTTCTTAAGTCAAAATATGAAAATAATTGATAATGAAATGAATTTGATGAAAATAGATTCGGGTTTATCCGTCATA
This sequence comes from Laodelphax striatellus, assembly GCA_017141395.1. Taxonomy (NCBI): domain Eukaryota; kingdom Metazoa; phylum Arthropoda; class Insecta; order Hemiptera; family Delphacidae; genus Laodelphax; species Laodelphax striatellus. The sequence goes on from CM029530.1 coordinate 19,016,164, forward strand.
AATAAATATAATCCTTTCCATAATAACTGGAGTATTATGCTAAGAATTTTTTTAGAATATGGTTCTTTAATATTCGAACATAATATGGTCCTGCAGGAAGACGACCTCGTGGAAGAAGGCATAGATTGAGGTGGTAGAGCCATGGGGAAGCTTGGAACTGTAGAAGGAGATGCTAAGGACCAATCCACCTGGGAGGCAATTTGTTGGTGCGACTAAATATCAACTCCGATATAGATGGCTCTGGCACCAGTAACATAATATTCAGCTTTTCTTTTCCAATTAAAACCGGAGTATCATTAAATTCTTACATTACTTCTCTCTTATGTTGACTCTTGTTTTTTAAAGGTCAATTATCGACCAGTACTTTGGTATTACATTGGATGTGGAACTGAAATGCACCGAAGCTGATGAGCCTGTGGTCCGGAGTGAAGAGCAGCTCTTACAGCTTAGCTGCTTCATTCCCAATGAACAAACGCATATGAAAAAGGGAATTCTGTCTGTGAGTAACAGGTTTTTCGTTTTCAGATCCTATTAAACCAATTACCTCGAATGACGTGCATTATTTTTGGAGTGAATGTAGATCCACGAAGTATGGGGAAAGTTTCGTACTTAATCACGGTTATTATCGATATTGAAATATCGATAAAATACTTCGTATTTCTAATATAGCTAAGTTTCTAAATAGCTTTTATTTTTTACAGTAGTCTATAATAAAGGACAGTAATAAAAAATAACATTCAACTTGAAGTAATCTAACCTTGTTTTACCAACATTACTAGTGCAAATATTATTTAATCTTTTATTAGATCAGTTGAACAAATAAAATGAAAAATACTCAGGCAATTGCATAAAACATATTCAATTCCTTGATTTCTGAGAGATATGAATAGTCCAAATATTGAGGGTTCTGTCCAAATTTCTGTTTCCATCAATGATTCACGCTCCACAATCAGTTTCTCAATTTTGTATTATAAGTAACTTACCTGATTTGACATTTTTCACATATTGAATATAAATACTGTTTTTAATGGGAAAAATCTTATCTTTTCGAGTAGCCTAGTATATTGTATGTTGAATAACTGAAAATGCCTTGAATTTTCAATGGGATCGGGAGAAAGACTATTTAGACTTACATTGGTTATTTATGCTTTCATTTTATTTTGTTTCAAGGGAGAAGTTATACTTCCATTATTTACGAATTGTTCCTTTTCCATACAGGCAATGAAGGAAGACATTAAAAAACACTCACCTACGCTGGGAAAAGATGCTAGCTACAATAAAGTTGTAAGTAGTGATTTGCTTAGGTTAATGCTGTTTCTTACTATTTAAATTTATTGTTTGATTCATTTTATGGTTTTTAGTTTTACAAAACAGAGGTTCCATTATTTGAGCGTTCTTTAAAATCACTTTCCAATTGAATTTAGCTTGCTTGTTATCATTTTTCAATTCTTTTAACGAATGGTCACAGCAATTATGCATTAGGCCACTTTCATGTTCTAATTAGTGTGACTATTTCTTGAGTTTTTCTTGTTCTGTAAATTATGTTGAATTTATCATTCACATATTATTCCTGAATAAGCCTATTAGTTATATGTACACTATTTACAAAACTACTTTCTTGCACTAGATTTTAAACTCTCATAACTGTCTCGCGCTTTGGTTCTTCCCTATCTTGTAGTCTCTAATAAATGTTCTATTTCTATTTTATTTAAAAAATATGATCCTATGAGATTTTGAAAAAGATTTGTTTCAATTTAATCTTCTTCTTTACGATTAAAATCCAAATTTCATTTACAGTCAAAAAATCAAGAGGTTGCCTGCATACTTGACTGTCCAGTTCGATTCTTTTACAAGGATAAAGGGATTAACGCCAAAGTCTTGAGAGACGTCAAGTTTCCAATGGAGTTCGATGCTTATGAGCTCTGCTCTGATGATTTGAAACAGAAACTAACACCGATGCGATCAAAATTTAAGGTTAGTAGACGTTTTGTTCAGATTCTCTGCATTATTGAATTATCAGTTGATTGATACAGCGATTGGCAACATATTATGACAATAGCGTTGGATTTTATTTTGATTCACATCAAACAAATATAACATAGATCTGTTGCAAGTTCTTGAGGTAGTGACATTGACAAATAATTACGATAGACTATAGACGATTCAAGAATATGTATACAGTGTAGTATAATGTTTATGAAAATTGACAAAGAATTTAAGAAAATGGGATATGAGCGAAAATGTATGATCCATTGATCTTTTACAGTATCTATGTAAAACAAAGGTCCTCTTTAATGATCTCTTGCCCCTAAATATCTTTGAACTCAATATTTCTTCAAATTGTTCATAAGGTATGTGGTAATTGACAAACCTCTCATTATAATCAGCCATTTCATATATTTTTCCATTATCCAACTTGAAGTGACTATGCGTCCATTTCTGCTGCGAATATAATTGATTTGGCTTTATTCAAGTAGAATACTTCTTTTATATATTTTTGTTGAAGATGAATTCTTATCGCACCTAAGGTAATAAATATACGGAACTTATAATATACAAAGTCTTCAGTATGTATTTATATTATACAAAATCTACGGTAATTTTAATATACGAAATCTACAGTATATACATCATCTGCAGGATTTAAAATCACTGGAAGTTAATAGAATAATTAATTGAGAATTCAATTTATATACTGTAATACTGCTATTATAATAATTTCTAGTTTAAACCGTTATTCTACTTTCATTTCTTCTGCAGTGAAACTGATTATATATTTTATTTATTTTTTATTAGTTATGGGAATATTATACAATATTTCAATTATTCATTTCGTTCTCTTTTCCAGGAGCAAGAGGACAGAGAAGTAGAAGAAGCAACCTCACTCAAGGGCAAAGAGAAGCCCAAGAGTGGTGGGGAAAAAGAACCTACTAAAGAACTGCCTTATTGGTTTGAAAATGGTAAGTCGAGTTTGTGGGTTTTAAGCGGAATGAATAAAGTTGTAACTGGACTCGTTGAATTGAGGATTACGATGATTATTATCTCAATGATCATGATCTTGAAACTTGATCGTGGGTTTGAGAACGAGGGCGAGGCTCATTCTGTCACAGTTCTAAGTGATTCAATGATTTAAGCCAAAAATATATTCAGTAAAGTGAACCAAGTGATTATCACAAGATATTCGTGACAATTTTATAAATATATCATTAAATTATGAAGATATATTACAGAAACAGTCAGTAGAAGAAATTTTTTGATAGGAATCCAGATTAATTTTTATTTTTATTGTATCTTCAAATTTAATCTACAATTCTGTAGAAAACTTTAATGTTTCCAAAAATTGAGAACAAGTGTATTTGAAAAATCTTAACAATACCGTATTTCAGTTCTGACAAAACAACCTCAATTAGGTACAACTTTTGGTTGGTCACAACCAATGAACTGAAAAGTTATTAAGTACAGTATAACAACTTTTTATTATAAAAGTAAAGTAATTTTTATAGTACATATTCCATGTATATTGTTGTAGGATAAGTTACATCTTTTCCACTCTCATTTTTCAGATGTTGGATCAAATAGTTCTGGTTACTATAAATTGCAAGCTGTTCTAACGCATAAGGGAAGATCTACCAGCAGTGGCCATTATGTGGCATGGGTTAGACAGAAAGAAAACAGATGGGTCAAGTGCGATGATGAAAACGTCACTCCAGTTCTAGAAAGCGATATTCTAAAATTGTCTGGAGGAGGTGAGATTAATATTTTATATTAATATTTCACACACTTTAATATTTTCATGGGACATTTTCTGTCACATTTTGATCAATAAATAACAATGTTGTACAATTTTCTTTGCGTTGTTAACATTCTTATTGATTATACTCAAATATATGAAAAAAAATTAATGTCAAGACAGTACAGATATTTTTCCTTATCTTGTTATTGTGAAGGTATTGAATACTTTTACTTGGTTTTGTTGATTCATCTCATGAGTGTAGAAAAAATAACAGGAAAAAATTATTGAAAAGATATGGCAGCGATACTGGAAAGATATCAATGGCGATACTTTCAGTAAATAGTTTCTTGTGGAATGATTAAATTTGTAGTAATAAAATGGGTAAAATCTTGATGTAACTACTTCTTTTTCAGGTGATTGGCATTGCGCGTACATCTTGCTCTACGGGCCAAGAATACTTGAACTGCCTCTGGAAGATCCAGCGAAAAGTATAGCAGCCGTGGTTGAAACAACTCAGTCCTGCAGTTAATAGCATCAATCGAGTCCATCTGTTATGTTTAACTCATTTTCAAATATTAATTGAAAGTTTGCATTTTAATATTATTTATACTAACGAATACTATCGATCTAATGTTCTCATTATTTCCTCTTTGCTGACAAATCTATGCAATTAAACAGAATTCATCTTCACATGAACTACTCACTCTTTAAACTCCTTTTCATCAGATTCATTCCAGAAGTTCATTAACTAGTCTATATTGAAAAACAATAATATATGGTATTTGACCTTAACCTACAGTACGCGCAATTAGTCTGGGCACTTGGCTCTCTGACGCTACTAGCAGTCGGCTAGCCACAGATACTACGGCCGCCGCGATGGGTAGGCCGATGTATTTCCAAGTGATCGATAAACACACCGCTCTACACAAAGCCAAGTGCCCAGACTAATTGTGCACACTGTACTACAGCAGATAGTAATTATTGTTGAAAAGGATCGATAAAACAACATCTAGTGAGTAGTTTTTTTAAATCTATTGAAATTTCATAACTACCTATGCCTGTTCTGATTAACTAAAATATGAAGTACAGAAACAATACCGTAATACTGAATTGCTTTCTAATGCATCATCATTCATTACTGATTCGTCTTCTGATAATTACGTTGTAGGTGTATCAACTAAAACCGTCCACAGTAATGGCTGGGTTTCACGATTCTAGTAGACGTTCTACTTACTGGAGGCAGGTTACCAGTAGCCTATCTACTTACCTATAAACCGCTAACCTGCCTCTAGTAACCAGAACGTCTACTAGAATCGTGAAAACCAGTCATAGAATGCAGTACTCGAGGTTGAGACCAAAGTTGCTATTTCAGCATTTCCAGGATTGGTAATAAACTGCAGAATATAATTTCATTACTTTGTCATCCTAACGCAATGAATACAACCGGTTGAGGGTGTAGGTATTGTATTTTGTATATACAGAGTGGTCCAAAAAAATGTATCCACCACTTTTAAATCAATAACTTGCAAACTAATTGATGGAGTTGTCTCATCTTTGTTTTTTATTATTTGGTGAAAGTGTAGCTTGAAGTCCAAATTAAACATATCAATTTAGGTGTTCGAAATGGCCATCATTCACATCCACACACAAACGATGCCACCGAACTGCAGCACGAACTACAATGGATAGCCGTAGAGGTCCTGTGGAGTATCCACCACAATCCCCAGACTTAAATCCTCTGGACTTTTAGCTGTGAGGAACACTGAAGGACGTCGTTTATCGACAAAAGCCAGTCACATTGGATGAACTTCGAGAATCCATCGTTCATGTGCAAATATCGAACTGAACACGTTGCAGGAAGTAAGTAGTTCGTGCTGCAGTTCGGCGACATCGTTTGTGTGTGGATGTAAATGGTGGCCATTTCGAACACCTAAATTGATATGTTTAAGTTGGACTTTAAGCAAGCTACACTTTCACCAAAGATGAGACAACACCATCAATTAGTTAGCAAGTTATTTACTTTAAAGAGTGGATACATTTTTTTGGACCACTCTGTATATTGTATGTGTTGTAGTTAGGCCTACATACTATTTGTAGTCTACTAGCTCTATGAAACTAGCTTCGCTCTCACTTTCACTCTTCCACTTATTAATCCGGAGCATCAAACGGCAAAATCGTCGGGACAGAAGTATGATTGTGTCAAACGAAAGCTGTAACCGGTTCATTTTGCTGTCGACGATCTCAGTGTTTCAGAAGCCGAATAACTTATTATTTTGTGATGTTTGCCAGAAATGTACAGCCCAGTAACAGCCAAACTATAAATATCAAAGAAATGGATTGAACTAATGAGAACAACAGCTATATAAAATTGCTTTATTAAAAATAATATCATATAATTGGTTGAACTAGGAAGTGGCCTGCCCGTCGGCCTTTGAGCCAGTCTGTGAGAGATGCTTGACTATGTCGACCCAGTCGTAGCCACGAGGCATCTCGCCGCGAGCATCCACACGGTCCCACTGCTTGCGCTTCTGAGCCTTGCTCAGCGCCGACTTCTTGATCGCACCTGATTTCTTGCTACCTTGGATCTCATCGTCATCGTCATTGTCATCGACATTCTGCAACATAAGAAAGCCTACAGCTCGTAACTGTTTCAGACGCTGAATCAACCAGAATAAAAATGGCATTCCACATTGTCAATAATTATTTTTCAAGTTCGCTGTTTCCTTGTACAGGGTGGGGCACAGGAATTTCCTTATTTCAGATGGTAGTCCTGAAGCAATGACTGAGGGTGGGGGCTACACCATCTAAAAGAAGGTATTTTATGAACAACTTGAATGTTCAATGCTTATGTCCTTCATGAAGAACTAAAATTCATTCCTGTAAATTGGCAATGGTAGAGGATTTGAGCCCACTTTTTTTCGATGTATCTATTTCACACACACAACATTAAATACATCAAGCAATACAATAACATGAAATCTAATAAAACAATAGAAAGAAGGCTAATCCAAAAAAGAAAAGTTGAGGTGAAAAAAGCGAAAATAAATCGAAAATTCTCCCAAAAATGGAAATCCATGTCTTAGGAAGGCTTTCAATTCATGGAAGTTGAGGAAGGATGCAAGGAGTAAGGGTGTGATACAGGAAGGTGTGATAGTCCAGTGCAGATCAGAAAACCGCCTGCATTAAATTAGCAAGCAAGCACACAAATCAGAAGAGTCCTCTATTACGTTAAGTTTTTATAGGTAGAAAAAATAGTTTCCTTCTAATCCAACTACTGATGTCTTGTTTTATTTTCTTTGTACTTGATTTTTCCTGCTCAAGAAAATGAAGGTGAGGCGCTAATGAACAATGAATGTTATTTTTTAATTCATTAAGTTACCAAGGCGATCGCTGTAGACCTGAGATAACTCCACAGGAATAATACAGGGTGTTTGAAAAAGAACTCCCTAGTTTTAGGTGTAAATTTTATGTGTGAATTAATGAAAAACAATATCAACAAGTACATACAGTGAAAGAGAGAACCTTCGAGTTTTGTTTGACATCAGTACACTTCAACATGGGATCCATTTGTTGCCCTGCACACGTCGAGACGATATTCAAATTCTTGCCATGTATTCACCAACATTATTAGGTGTAACTGTCCCAACAGCCGTGACGATTCTTTCCCGTAAATGGTTAATGTCTCAGATTTTTTCAATGTACACAACATTTTTTATGTGTCCCCAAAAGAAAAAGTCCAGTGGGGTTAAGTCCGGGCATCGTGGTGGCCAAGCAATTGGGCCAGCTCTCCCTATCCACCCCATCTCCCTATCCCTATGGAAAGAGAGTGTCTAGAGCCGCGCGCACAGGGTTACTGTAATGAGGAGGGGCGCCATCTTGTTGGAAAAACACAAGCCCTTTTTCCGCCTCAATATCTTCCATTTGAGGAAAGACATGTCTCCATTTATTGTTCGTTCTACAAAAATTAACGGACCAATCACACGATCAACTATCAAGCCGCACCAAACATTAACTTTGGGAGAGTCACGATGATGCTGAATAACTTCATTATGTGGATGCTCTGCCCCCCAAACTCTGCAGTTATGACGATTAACTGTCCCACTCACATGAAAAGTAGCCTCATCAGAAAAAAAAATATTTTTCAAAACATTTTCATCATCATCAATTCTGTTTGAAAAATCCATTAGCAAACTCTAGAATTTTGATTTTAACACAACTGAGGGGACTGTTCCCTGGCGCCGTCTCAAGGTCAAGCTGGTCTGGCAACTGCAGGGGGACAAAACTTTGAGAGTTGCTGAATCAAACACCACAAACTAGAATTGTGTATATCACTCTTTACAGATTCTATGACACATTAACCGGTATAATATAAGTCGCAGGGTTTTAAAACAGGCGACCGAGCCGGGCAATGCAGATAAAAGCCACCCAAAACGTGTTCCCACAAAACATTAATTGATACTCGCGTGATGTAAGAGGTGGCGCCGTCCTGCTATAATAACATTTATCCCAAGTGCTGACAAGAAAAATTCTTAATCAATATTGAATTCACTACTTAATCAGTCTGAATTCACAGTGACTGTCTGGTTCTTCTCTCCGAAAATTCATGGACCAATTATTCCAACTCGTGATATCGCACACCAAACATTAACACTCCGAGTGGATAGAAAGGATATTAACTTGTTGCTGTATGTATTACAGCTGTATGGGGTGTTTGAGCTCCAATAATGGATGTTCTGCTTTTCAAGCAGGTGTCCTGAGGAATGTTCAGTAGCGCCTTAAATGCATTTTCTTGAGCAGAAAAAACACGATGACTGAAATCCTGTACCACTGACAATTTATAGGGATGTGATCATGGAGGATATTAACTTGAAATTTCGCTCTTTCAAATACATTACATAACGGCAGCCATTGCTTCTGGACTGCCAACTGAAATAAGCAATTCCTCTGCCCCACTATTTATTAAAGATTCATTTTCAAGGTTCTTTCCAACTAAATTGACATTAATAAAATCTTTAATAGATTGATTTTCTTACCTGGATATTCAAGTCTGATATGCCATTTTCTATTGCTTTCTCTGGTTGATCAACAACTAATTCATTTAGCTTTTCTTTTACAGATTCGAAAAGACTAAATGTCATAGCATTTCCTAGGTAATCTTCAGCTTCTTGGAGAACACATTTCTTTATATGGTCCTTTACAGCTTGTATTCTGAAAAAATATCATTGTATAAAGAAAACTATTACAAGAAAATAACGTGGAAAAATTATTGAAAGGAGAAACACATATTTGGTAAAGCGAGTATATCGAAAATGTGCCCAAGGGGGTAATTTCATAGATCTCGAAGCTTCGAAAGAAAGGTGAACGACATTTAAACATTGATGGCAAGGCGATGTAATGCAATAAACTTGTAAATTAAGAGTGAGATGGCATTTCTCTTTATTTAGAGTTCCTACTCTAAAATTTATGAATCATTTCTAACTAAAAAAACTTAAACTGAGTAATACTACAGTGAAATGCATCTTTCAGAAACATTTGTGATTTCATCATTATAAAATTATTTGTGCAGGAGTTGAATGATGCTGAATTGCTGATCATCATCATCATCATCGTGTCACGTTTGATGAGAATCAAGGGACTTCTCAGAGTTTCTCTATGAAACCTACCTTCTCATCTTCATCTCTATCCACGTTTCAGATGAAAAAATGTAGAACCACCCTGATATATTCTTGATATTAATTTAGTACTGTATATTAGAAGATGAGCATAAACTTCAACTCACATATGCTTATTGTAGAAAGCGTCCATATTGACTTCGGGTTTTTCATCTGGATAGTTCTCTCCCCATGATATTTCCAAAAGAAACGATTTAGGATCTCCGTCTTCTCCAAACTTGAAATAAATAGAATAAAATACAATAGCCTATCAATATTTCCAATAATTCTGTATTCAAGTATTAATTATATATACTCGTATGGCCTTTTATTGGTGGGGAGAAATTGATGGTTAGGTTCCTCCTTGCCTTATTTTTGTGTCACGACACCCATCCAAGAGCAGTCTTGAGTGCTCGTGACTTGACCTCATGATCACTTAGCAACCACTCTTACTGATTAACAGAGCCTGTCAAAATGTGGCATTTATTTTTCACAAATGTGGCAATATTGCATTCACTTTGGTGAAATATGGCATTATTTCCAGTCGATGTGGCGTTAATAATTCTAAGAAATGAAAGCCAATAACTAAATTTTTCCACGAAAAAAATATAAATACTAATTTAGGTACACTAATATTATATTACACTAACTTACAAACTATTTCATATTCATGATTGTTTGAGCATTATAAAACAACTTCATGTACATAATAATATTTTCCCATTGACAGAACTTCAATTTACAAAGGGTCCTCTCCACATCTGCTGATGTTGTGAGGGCAAATTTTTATTTTCACCATTTTCCAAAATTTCATTTTTTGCCAAATTCCCATTCATTCTTCAACGGTGCTCCTTGTCCTACAAGGTTTGCGGCTATGTTTTCAATTTCACCCCAAAGATGCAGTTTCGTTCTACAAACTCTGAGAATACGAAGATGATTATTGCTTGATCCATTACAAACTTTAATGTATACATTATTGGTTTCACTTCACTAGCGACATGCAGTCATTTTAAGCATGCTATTTAAAATTACATGGCTGCATCGACATGCGATAGGGAAGTGAAACCAATCTTGAAATGCCTTTGTGTAACAATTATCAATTATGTATTTATGTAACACATCTAACACAAACCCCAAACAAAACTATAAGGAACAAAATTACCCCTTCAAAGCAAAATTATTATACATTATAACAAAAATGATCTTGCAATGTGGCAAAAATGTGGCATTTTTGTCAATATTGGGCAAATATTAATCAGTCTCCAGCCAGATTCCGTAACGAGCTCTTTGCTCCTTTATGTTTATCATGTTCACGTTTATAATGTATTTTGTGTCATAAATAAAGAATTGTTTTTAAAAAGGCGAATCGTTACTCCAGTTCCAAAACTTATAATAATATATTGAATTGCGGACTTGACATTTCTTTATGCACAATCAATGCAAGTGTACATTTCAACTATCAATATTTCCAATAATTCTATATTCAAGAATCAATTAAATATACTCGTATGGCTTTTATAGCGTTCCTCCTATCCTTATTTTTGGGTCGGTAATAACAGACTTGTATAATTATCTCATCTTGTGGAAGAAACATTTTTGTTCATTGACATACAGTACTGTATTCACAAGTAGTTTGAGAAGAATATTTTACGCATAACAATGCAAACACTTACTAAATCTAGATTAATGTCTAGTATAACACAATATTCAAATTTTATTTACCTTGTACTGATAGGTGGTTGGATTCAATTCTTTGAATGAAGGGTCGCCATCGTAAATTGATTGTAGCACTTCTCGTTCTTCTGATTGTTGCTCCAGATTCGAAGACATTTTTGGAATAATTTGTTATACTATTGGGATTTCTTTACAGTTTATCTGAAAACAACTTTTCTAGTTTAATACATTGAAAAAGGACAATTTTCATAATAATATCAAGCTGTTCAATTTATTCATTTAGATATCCTATAGAAAACGTCAACCTGTTGACGAATAGCTGTTCAACCTGTTGCCAAATAAGACAAAGCAGTTGGAGACAGCCGATTACAAGAGAAGGATGACAGCGAGGCTTGCATCCAAGCCATTTTACTCGATGGAATTCATCCAGGACTAGAGGCCGTCCACTGACATGAAACAAGACTTAAAAAACTTGACACCATAGATATCAAATTTATAAATTCCAAGAAATCATAATATTCTAACTATACTAGGCTATATACTCCTTGGCGCTACAGCTTATTTAGGATTTAACTGTAGTAGGTATATAGGTTATCGTACCCGATAAGTTTGCGGTAGGCCAACTTCTGGGTCAAGTTAGGAATGAATTACCAATCAATAAATTATAAATTAACTATAAGAGACAGAGGAATATAACTAGTCAGTGGACAGTGATAGACAAAGATTGAGATTAAGTTAATGAGAATCAATTGATTGGATACACTCACCTGTGTACAATTTACAAATTGTCTCATAGTTTACTCATACAAAACACTGAAAAAATTATATAGCCTAAATAACATTTTGAGAAAATGGAGCAAAAAGGACTATAATAATTACAGGAAAATTCCATTAATCTATTTCCTATAAATTGCTTCATATGGAAACTATTGAAAATTTTTAACTACATCTGTGAGAAAAGGTTATAATCTTGTCTGTTGACTGGTTCGTGGTTGACTACCCAGCCGATATTTCAACATATCGATTGATCGATACTGGACAATAGATAACAAATTTAAAAAACTTATCCTTTCTTGATGTGAATTTATTAAATACTGTATAAAAAAAACTATTTAGTACATTTTTAAAGAAAATACAGAGTATATTGATTTTATTCTTCAAAATTTGACAAAAGAAAGATTCTAACAATCTGATCGAACAGCTGTAGAGACAATAACAGCTGTAGAGATGGCGGTCTTTGAGGTTAGTTTTGTCACGGTGATCCATGTTGCTGGGCGGGCGCTTTATATTTTTGTCATTTAGACGCGGTCTCCACAATATCTTAATCAGTTGTAGGCTAATCAAAAATTGAAGAATTTAAAAATGACAGCTTTAGCATCCAGTTGACTATCTATTCATTTGCATTATCAATCAGTTACAATTTAAAATGGATTCTTCAGATGAAGATGTGCCAGATCTTGTACCTGCGGTATTCAAACCTGTCCCTGTTACTATTATTACAGGGTATTTGGGGGCAGGTAAAACTACACTTCTTAATTATATACTGACTGAACAACATGACAAGAAAATTGCAGTCATTGTTAACGAGTTTGGTGAAGGTATGTAAGTGCGGCAGCAAAATGTCCTTTTTTAAATGTTTGCCATTCATGCGGTAGGGATCATAGCTTACTGGGACTGATTTCATTTGAAAGTTTTTTTCAGCTCACTTCAGTCGCCATCAAGCATTAGGCTCTACTCACACCTGGAAACTTCAAATCGCAAAGCAACTCATCGCTCGGCAACTAGTGTCTTCAGTTGCTTGTCATACTCACAGCCGCTACTCCTAGTTGCCAGGTTGCCAATCGACTACTAACACAATATTCTCAAAAAGTAAATATTTTGAGAATTTTATAACTTATCTTCGATGATTATTTTATAAGTTGAAGTTACCAAAAAATGATGAAATACTACTTTTTAAAGCAAAAAATCGTACTTTTTCAGTTTGATGTGGTTAGAATATCACCTAACCTCACTTTCCTGTACATAGAATCTGTCCACACATGGCAACTTGATCACTCGGCGACCAGCATGTCGGATCGCAGAGCAACTGAGTTGCGCGGGGATGGAGTTTCCTATTCTGGAATCGCCTAGTCTGAGCGTCACCATTTAAAAACACATGCTGCGTCGCAGAGTTGCCGAGCGATGAGTTGCTTTGCGATTTGCAGTTTCCAGGTGTGAGTACAGGTTTAAAACAATGAGCAACTTCTGTTGGCCGTCGAAGTCCTTCTTTACGCTGTGATTGCAACCCAACCTCCTTCTCTGTAGCCGTTGAGTCCTGTCTCGGCTCTCGGGCCGCAAATAAATAGCTTATTACAGTCATGTAGAATAATATTCAGACAAAGAGTGAGTGTGTGTTTGTGGCAAAAGGAAGAATAGAAGCCGGGTGTAATAACAAGAGCTTAGAAAATTAAGTCAGTTAAAGCTTGAATCTTGCGTTCGCCGCGGCATACTGCGCGTGAAGATGCGGTTGCCCTAGCCACTCAATGACCTTCTAGCTTTTATCGCGTGGTTTCACGATACCAGTAGACGTGTAGGTTACTGGCAGGCAGGTTGGTCATATGATCTTCCACTCTTTACAAACGAACAGGGCAATGCACACTGAATGGTGTGCTATTTGTTTGTATAGAGTGGAAGATCATATGACCAACCTGCCTGCCAGTAACCTACACGTCTACTGGTACATATATCGTGAAACCGCGCCATTAGTGATGAGAATTATCCACGATGACAATTGTTAACAATCCCATATACTAATTTAAGTCTTGAACGAATCACAATTTCAGACTATATTTTTAATATAGTAAATATAGTACTATATTTAAAATATATAGTATATTAGTAAATATAGTATATTTTAATTAGGTACCGTACCGGTAACTTAAGCTACCTACATAAATAAATAATTATTTGTCATGCGGATGCCATTGTGCTGCGTTTGTCAGGTTGTATTGTTGATTATTTGTTGTTTAATTGAGAAATTATTCCGGTGTGATGTTTTTGATTGGTAACTTCAAATATCATTTTCAATTTTTCACTCTGGAATGCTCATATCACTACCACAATTTTGTACAGTGGCCTTTATCGAATCTCCTCTTGGTATTCGATCTGTTCTCAATGTTTGCAGTTGCACAGGTCTTCAGAACTATTTATTTTCTATGGATTTTTGTTTCAATATGTGTAATCACAGCAGTTGATCAATTGCAACGTCTAATATATTTTTCTATCTTCAATTATGTTTGCTCTGATAAATTTTTGCTCACTTGTTGCTGTTAGACAAAGGCCTTTTTTAGCATTTTCATATAATTATGGTTAGTTTTATTTCAGGTAGTGTAATGGAGAAGAGTATCTCAATCAATAACGAATGAAACCTTTTTGAAGAATGGATTGAGTTGAGAAATGGTTGCATGTGTTGTTCAGTAAAGTAAGTAATTTATTATTAAAATGAATTACTGCTCTTTTTAAGAATGATGGCCTGCAAGTGTAAATTCTCAATTTTTGTTTGCTCCTGGTCTTTTTTGAATGATTTTTCTGAGAAAATGAATTCATTTTATGAAGTCCCTAGCTAATTATCATCTGCATCTTAAATTCATGGTTCACATTCCAGTCTGGAACGTGCTTAGTTGATTTGATTCGGACCTACTTTACTCACAACATTTAAATTTTTAATCTGAAACATGAAAAAATAGAGGAAGTAGTAGTATAGTAATTTTTTTCAACTTGATTACAAATGGGGAAGCATACGAGTGTTGTGCAATGAGGCGAGGTGGAACCTACCCGTAAGGGTCTCCCCACCAATAATAAAAGTCTTACGATAAAAAAAAATCCAAGTGTTGTTTGGCTTCGCGCACAGCCGCTTGTCTGTCTCCAAAAACAAACGATTGTATCTTACTCTAAAAGTAGAAACAATAAGTATAATTTTATTATAAATTGATTCATTAAAATTGACCATATTACAACTCTAATTCATTTATACAAATTTCAACCTTAAAACAGTTAGATTCTACAAATGCTGGATCTCGCAGATCACTCGCAGACTATCCTGTCAGAGCTGAGCGTAACACCAGGCGTTTATTGAATAACAATCTTTCGCCATCCGCCAATTAAAAATAAATACTATACTTATATCAATGAATAACTGGCTTGCTGTCATTATTCTAATATTATTAGTTATCACTGTGACATCATTTCTGAATTAGTTCGATTAATTTCTAACATTTAAATAGTACCATAGCGAAGTATACGCCAAGTAGACTACTCATCAGTTAGGGACGGCTGTTTACATTTTTAATGTACGGCAAAAATAGTTCGTGTCAGGCGAGTTCTGAGTTCGATCACCCACTTTATTAACACAGCAAGTGCTTGAAATACTCTTGAGTCACCAGAGATATCGCCTCCATCATGTAGCTTTTCCGTCGTTCACCATTTAACTTAAGGATAAATCATCTACTTGCGTATGCTTTCTCTATGATAGTACCTACTGATTTGACGGTTGAAAATTAATCGAACTTTTTCTCATCATTGAATACAACTATTTTTCAATACCTCTAAGTATTATTTGTAACCTGTCTCACAGTTGGGCTCATAAATAATCTAAATTTACTATGTATACATTTTTTTCAGAGACAATGGTGTAAAAGCAATTGAGAATTTGATGACAAAACGTGGAAAATTCGACTATATTTTATTAGAAACTACAGGCTTAGCTGATCCTGGTAAGATTTAAATGATATAATTGTTTCAGCACTGAACATTAATAAATATAATATAATGTTAACCTGTAATATCAGTAACTCGTCTGAAAAAAAATCATTGAACTGTTTGTTTGTGATTTAAAAGGTGTACTATTTTTTTGCATTTTAGAACATTTGAGTGCATTCAGCAAGTTCTTCGGAACACCCATCAAGAAAAATATTATGACTTTCACAAATAAATTTCATGATGATTTTACAAATCATCAGTGTCACTCAATTCTTCTACTTCCATATATACTAGCCAGGGGGCTCCGCCCCCTGTACACCTGGCAGAATCATTTTCATAAAATAAAAAGGATGAGCGCTTTGCGCTCACCAGGAAGCTGCAAAAACGCAAGGAAAACTGCAAAAATGCCGATATCTGGAGTAATTTTGGGAGAATCTCAAACATTTTTCAACAGATTATTTTTTGACCTTGAACAAACCTAAGAACCAAATTTCAACTTTTTAATTAGTTGCCAATATTAGTTCTCGAAAAAGCTGAGAGAACGCACAAAACGCGAATATTGGGCATATCTTTGTGATGTTTTCAAAATCCGTTCTTAGTGCCGATCTAAAGGTCCAACTGAACATGCATGTCAAATTTGAACGCATTTGGTTTAGTAGATTTTTAGTTCTGATAGATGAATGAGTGACATTTCGCTTTTGTATAGATTAAGTGTACTACTTACTTCAATCGACTGCGTATTTGTCTTCCCTATTTGTTTGATTGATATTGATCCAATAAAGATATAGTATCACTTATAATATTATTCACTATAGACATACTATCACTTTCATGATCCTCATATTGTATTTCAGTTTAGGACGTTCCACCGTTCGCACAAGACAAAAACTTACAAATAAACTCTTATCTGTTCACTTATTAACTAAAAAAATAATTCTCCCTAACAAATATATGAATTTTTGAGCATAATAAATTATTGCATTTATAGTCAACTTTCTATCTTGAATGTAAAAATAAGTGAACCAATCGATATTATTGATTTACTCAATAAAAAGTTAATTTATTTTTCAGGTCCGATAGCGAAAATGTTTTGGCTTGATGAAGAGTTGGGAAGTGACTTATATTTGGATGGTAAGTAAGTATTCACGACTTATTTAATATTATTATTATTACTAAATGCCAATCCTATCCCTAATGCCTTCTTTTCATTAGTATTACCATCGATATGGCATTATTGGTATCATAATAATATGGTCTTTAAGGCGCTTATTGACAGGGAAAGTAGAGAGAGAAAGTAACTTCCAGCAAGTACTTGCATCTTCAACTTACTAGACATTTGTTTAGTCTACATTAAAATGGTAGGAAAATTATAAAATGTCAATTATAGCATCTCCTTAAATTCGGAAATTATTGTAAGTCTCTATTTCAATCGTCATTCACTTCTTATCATGTTTATTCTCGGATCATTTTTTTTTTGCTTTACATAGGCTAAGTGATTTTTTTTGAAAATGGTTAAATAACATTTCTCTTTTTTCACTCTTCACTTTTTTTTTAAAATGAAGTGTTCAGAATCTAGGCCTAATAACTCAGTTATGTCTCTCATTTTCCAATTTTTGAGTTTCGATTGACAACGTGCGAAAAAACCAATGGATACAAACGCTCTGTTCATTCTTATATTGCTTCTGTTAATTAAAAGATGCCTTCCAATTTTCTCTAGACTTGTTAAATACTCCAGATTCATTTTTCTCAAAAATAAATGACTACTTTATGTTGATCTGAAAGAACCTTATTGGCCATGTTATAGTATATCACCTTTATTGCATAGGTTTCATTCCTTTAGAACTTTTAGAAGTATATAAACTTATACCACTTTTCAGTGGAGAAATTACTGAAAGTTGAAGGCATCGAAGTTACCTCATTGTATTGAAGAATTTTGTAGAAAAAGTGAAATATTTTTGAATAATTTTTTTTTCAGGGATTGTGACAGTCATTGACAGCAAAAATGGCCTGAAGGTGAGTGTTCTACTATGAAGAAGGTACAGTAGAACCGCAATAATCCGCCCTCGGGTGATTCGTCACTCCGTTTAGTTTGACCATGCTCGATCTCGCGAAAAAAGGTGAAACTTAATTTTTTCCAGGTATATGTATTTATTTTGTTTTACTGAAAAAAACAATGCATACAGTATAAATGTTTTCCAATAGTAATTTCGTAAATTATATCATTTGATTCACAGCTACTATAAAATATGTGACTATTCCATTACTGTATGGAAATTGGATTTTCGTTTTCCTGTGTTTATAAGACAGTAATCAATCTGTTCAGACAAACCATAAAATTCAGTATAGACTGTTTTTGTAGTTTATATATTTTATTTCACACTAAAAAATTACCGTTTATATGCTAGGTGATAAAAATTGAATTTCTTGGATAATTCGACCTCTTATGTGTTCCGACTTCCGACCATGCCCCCAGTCCCGAAGGCGACGGATTACAGAGGTTCTACTGTATAGTGTAATTTTTTTTTAATAAACCATCAACTCTCCATTTAAGTTTGTATAAATTTGAACACAAGTGTACTATATTTGTTTTAATGGTTCTATTAGGTAGATCAGGTTGACCCTTCCAGTTGTCCACATGAGCTCGCGGGGAAGAGTGATGATGAGAGATGAATTTAGCAACTGCTTTAAATTCAGTCAATTGTAGACTTCAATCTCCATTCCATTGCAGAGCCTACAATTCGCTCTATCTCTCTCTAATCGAAAGGGTCAAAACTTGAAATAAAAAACACTTCTTTATCTAAATATATATTTATTTGTTTATAAAACTATTGGTCAGTTTGCCACCAGCTATTCATACACATTCCAAAATACGATTTCATGCTCAGAATTGTAGTTTCTGAAATTTCAGGGTTTCTTATTAATATTTATCATTGAATTCTTAACTTAGGTTTTTATCTTCTAAGTTCAACTGTTCTACGTACAGTAATTGAAAGATACCCATCACTTCTTATAAAGTAAAAAATGAGGAATGGTTGAACTACATTACTTCTATTTCCACTTATCCGTTATTAATCCTTGATTATCCACCACAGTGAATGCAGAGCAAATTTTTCTGATCAACTTATGTGTTATTTATGTGTTTCATAAATATTGGAAATAACTTCAATATTATGTTGATGTTGGTTGATGTTGTTTATTGGTTTCACATCACAGTAATCTATTTTCTATCGCTTTAGAAGTCTTCTCTGAAATATTACTCTATACCAGTAAGATTACTCTTACTGTATTAACAATCCTAATAAGATTCCGCTAGATATTTTCAAACAATAAGAAAAAATAATTGCGTAGTATTAAATTCCCTTGGAGATATTGTAAAAAAGTATCCAATATAAAACAGATCTAGTTGAAATAATCTATTATAATACGCGAGTATTTACATTGAGCTTATGTCTAGTGGTTGATTGGAGGCTTTCAGTCTATTGTCAATTTTCTGAACGATCCTTCCAGACCAAACTGGCTGGGATGAAAACTTGCATTCGATGGTCTCTTGCTCTCATCTGTTGTCTCGTTACCCTCATTCATGAACCAGTCCTTGTAGCTTTCCAGTTTCTTGTCCCACAAAGCTGTAAAAGGCAATTAAATCAATCTGACAACGAATGAAAGATTGGGAAATAGCCTATTATAAAGATGAAAGATTCTTTTAAATTTTTGCATTAATTTCTATAAGCATAGTTCAGTATGCATAATACGGTAAGCATAGTACAGTCTGATCATGTTAAAAATTCGATTTCAAAACATCCATTCCACAGGGCGTTTTATTTTCTACGCCGAATTTGAATTTTACAGCATTGCCTTATACGATTTACTGGTTAAAACTGATGAAATCAGGCAGGAAATATCGCGCATGTTGACCGTATAGGTTAGGACAGCTGCTAAAAGCACTCATGCATGAGTAATTGGAGTGTTTTGATCAGCTGCGATTCTATTTAGTTTCATTTCAGTGTTTTAAAACTGGATTTTGGGCCAGATTGAATTAGAAGCGTTGTATAATGTTCAATCCGTTTCATAAAGTCGACATTACGATACAAGTTTCAAATTCCATTTCGAAAAAGCTACTGTTTCGATTTCAATTATGAAACTGTAATGATTGCGTGATAACATGGTCGTAGATAAAATACATTCTAATTCATCGCAAGAATTTGATACGGTAACATTTTTTTTGTGAATAAAAACTTGATTTTAAATATTTACCATCTATTACATCATCAACAGGTTCATCACCTCCCAAATTCTTAGGCAGAACTTCTTTCGGGAAATGCTTAAGCAAAGCTGTGTGATCTTGTGAGTATAGATGAATCTGAAAAGTGGAAGAATCATTGGGGTCAATTGGAATGAAGTCATGGTGTTACAGTCAATTTCAATACTCTGTTGTTGGAAGAGGAGAAAAACTAATAAGAGAGAATTACAGATACGAATTTTTATGAGTGATTCAGAATTTTAATAATAATTGATTTATGTATTCGTAGCAAAAAAGTTTCAAGTTGAACATAAATTTTGCAGAGAAAGTTACATGGCCGATTGAATATTAAATGGCTATTTTTAGTGGCAAACTCCTAGAAGGAGAACAATTTGAAAATTGTGAGAATCGGAAAGTAAATTTTAATATCACATTGTTCTGGTTGTCGAAAATTTCCCAATTCGAGATGTTTTCGTGAATTCTGAATAAACTTACTCGGTCTGCAATCTTCTTTTTCAAAAACGGCTTAATCACATTGTTCAACGTTTTTTCCAATATTGGTGGAGCATTGTAGAAGACAATGCCTTTAATTTGCAATGGCAATACATCCTGGAATTGAAAATAAAGTAAATTATATAATAACACATGAGTTTTCCTCAAATCAATGTACAGGTTTCCAAATAACGTGAATTTCCAGTCAGTAACGTACATAAATTTAGATTACATCAACATATGAAAAAATTTTGAATTAATTATGTAAAATATCTGTAGATTATTGTTACAAGAAACCCTAGATTGAAATTAACACTCGACATACTACTAGATATCCAAGGATGACTCTTGAAATAATTAGATGAAACAAATATAATTAAAAATAATAGAGAAAATCAAATTTTAAAAGTTCATAAATGAAGTTTGAGCACTTGAGAGGCGTAACATGTAGCCGATTATCTAATTATTTTACGATTTGAAATAAACTCCTAAAAATAAATCACACAATACCGTAAAATACACTTGATAAATTTATTGAATTCTGAATAAACTCGGTCTGCTATCTTCTTTTTCAATTCTTTTCTTTACAATTCATAAAATCTTATGCTGCTATGATAATATAGCTCCATCTAACCTCCACCAGTAATTGATCAATGAAACTGATAATAAATTACTTGGGCTTTTTGGAGAATAGCTCTGAAGTCTTGTCGAGACGGCCATTTTCCTATAGAGTAAGGGCGTTTCCATAGGTTGCTCAATGGTATTTTAAATCGGAGGTATACAAAAACTGAGATTGTGAATAGTCATTATTGTGAATCTCTAAATTAGTTCTAGTTGAAAATACCTGTATACAATGAAGAAAATTCCTCATCAGGGTAGGGGTCAGTTTGACAGCATGGCCTAGTGAGAAATGAGTTGCATCACAGATCATGTAGTCGCCCCTATAGAATGGCTCGCTGTTCATGCGTACTGTCATCACACTCAGAATACGCTTCAAGTTCTCTTTGACATCATAATATGTTGTATCATTATTCCTGTAAGATGTTACCAGTATTCTGCATCCATCTGGGTGGAGCTTGGGCAGGAGGAAAATGCGACTGAAACAACAAAATCACACAATTCTGAAAATCAGCTCACAATTTATTATTAAATAAGTTCACTTTATAACTTTTATCAACTTTAACTTTATAACTATTCTTAAATCAGCTTATACTTCATATTAGTAGTACCAAAGCAAGTACAGCAATATTAAAACCAATATGCTCTTTAGTTTAATTTTCTAATAACAACTTCACTATTATTGTACATTAATTAACGTCTCCCATAAAGACTGTACCTACATTATTTAACTACCACTCAAAACTTAATTTCAATAGTAAATGGCAAAGAACAGTTTAAATTCAATGTGATAGAAACAAGAACTCGTATAATTTTATTTATAGGAAAATTTAATCCATCTACAAGGTCCATCCTTTTTAACTTTTCTTGCTTCTGAATATAATAGGACTTTTTGCTCAATTTTTCAAACTTAATGGATTTTTCAATTAGTTTTGATTGAAATGCAGAATTATCATTTGATTCATTCTTGCAACAACCAATTTATAAAAAAGTGATTCTTTCCTATTCTATGCTCTTCTCAGATTATGATTATTTGATAGAAATATTGGTTGATACTTGAAACAATACATTAGAGCTTAAATTCCTGTATAGACATTGTATACCTGTTTATAAGATGCAACCTCATTTTTTGATAGTTCTGAAATAACATTGCATTAAACAAGGGCTTAACACGAATGTCATGTATTTTCCGATTGAGGAAATTCATGAATGTGAGGTGAACCTGTGACTGCTCTGTCAATTACTAGGTCCATGTAAGTAAGGTGCAGAATATTTGATCATAATAGAATTAACATTACAGTAATTCACTATCAAATGCAGAACCACTGTATGTAAACATTGAAACATTAATTTTCAAGTACTTGTTCACTTTTCAATTTCATTATTTGGGACCGGAATATCATTCAATTGTGAATTAAACAACGAAGGAAAGAATCCTGTGCATTGTTGGTAACTTACTTATAATGAGTGCTCTCTTCTGTTATTTTTGTTTTTAATAGCCCTTTATTAGGTTTACAAAAATATTTCTTACCATGGTCTTGTTGCATCGATTGCTTCTTGTCTTGTCGGATCGTTATTCAGGAATAATTCCGGTAACTGGTTTCTAATTGTGTAGAATGCATCTAGTTTTTGTTTCGTTCTTTCTAAACTATTTTTACACCCAACAATGAAACTTGCTATCAAATTATCACCTGAAATGAATCATCATTGAACATCAGTTGATGTACTGAGGTATCGAAGTAATGAAACAATCAACTTACAATGAATTAATAAATATAATATGAATCTTATATTCGTTATTGAAAAAAAAAGAATAATAATTTATGAAATGATATAAATATCAGTATATTTATTTAAATATAATATTAATAAAACATAAATATCTTTTTGCTGTACAGTAACATTTATATTTGAGTCGAAACGCGTTCCGAACAATGATTTTTATTATAGGTGCTTTGAGCTACAACATTAGTCGCGCCTTACAACAGCTCTGCGCCTTAAATTCAAGTGTTACTGTATAACAAGAAGATCTATATATTTATATTATTCTATTAATCACTACTGTATATGACATTGATGAAAGAAATTAACTCGAGAAAATCATTGATGAAAGGAGGGGTTTGTTAATTAGATAGATTTTTAGGAGGGATGTTGGAAAGAAATGTTGAGAAGCAGTTACTTCCATACAGACTTTGGTCCATACCTTTATTATCTCTAACAATATCTCTACACAATCTTATGAAATTTGAAAGTTCAATATCTCTTTATTAATTATTGTTATGTAGAAAAAAGAACAGCAATATTTATTATTGTTAACCATACTGTTACCTTCAACTTCACTCAACTGATAAGAATTCTAGAAATATTAAATAAGTAGTTTTGTTTTCATCAAATTTTAAAATTTGTTTGCAAGGTCAGATTATTATTAAAAAAACTTCTTCCTGTTTGATGGTTGAAAAACGTTCAGCTAGGCGTTGATGCCACAATTACCATCAAAATGTATTCGTGGTTAAGTGGTATAGAGTGGACATTACTGTTCAAACTTCGCCACGTCAGGAAAATACAGGGTCCATTCTGTTCTATTTTATAAAAATGATATATCCAACTAGATTGAAGAGTGAACTCACTAGCAGTTTGTGGCAGATGAGCTTGTTTGGCCAGCCAGGTTCTGATGGTCTGTATGTCTTCTTTCAACTGACCAGGATTCATTTCAAGGTCCTTGTATAGCTTTTTCCATTGCTCCGATGTCGCTGGTTCCAGTAATACTTTTGAATTGTAAATCTGCAAATCAAATACATTTTGAATTGGAATCCAGTTCAATTTGAATTAAAATCCAATTTAATTTATTCACAACTGAAATAGTACAGTACCTATTGTAGTTGCTAGCGTCTAGATTCTTCTAACTTGAGAGGCCTTAATTCTAATACCTTTGGAAAAAACATTAAAACAGGCACACCGTAGTTTACTCATTCGGTCGCTATTTTCAAAGCTAGAAATGTGTGGATGGTTTCAAATTGAAGATAAACGTTGTTAGAATAATAATTATTCCATTACAATTTCTATAACAATTATTTTTGATGTAGCTTAAAATTTTATTATCACTCATCAACTCTTTTTTAATTGAAGGTTGAAATGAGTGAAATTTGCTTCATGTTCATCGCCATCATTAAGTTGAAAAATCGTATTTTCAAGGTTATACAACAATTTTACAGATTTGTTCTGAACAATCTGGTTCCATCTTCATGATTATCGTTCGGAAAATAGCGCCCAAAGGCTATTTTGGTCCAATCTCGTATTGACCCCCCTTTACCCGCCCCTTGCAAAACTCACCTCGTTCGTATAAAATCAGTCAATGTTATGAAGGGCTCTTAACCGAGAAAACAGGTTCGGCATTCAGGCTTCAATTTTACAATTTCCAATTTCATTCATGATGTACCAGTAGAATAAATGATGGTTTATTTGTTTCAATTCAGTGGTAGTCAAGGTTTCTCTGTTGTCTCCATTAATAAAATTTATTAATAATTATTTATTCTCTGATTTTTTAAATATTCTGTTGCAAATATACTTTATTAGAGCATTATATTAAAATCTTGAATAGAGGTCTGAATACAGGTACTGATGAAAATAATAAATAATCTCAACAGTCACGGCTATTCATCTTAATTTCAAAATCTCATGATCATGATTAATGGTGGAATAACTAATTGGCTCAAAATAAGAATAATAAAGGGGGACAAAATGAGTTTGGACCAAAATAGCCTTTGGACATTCGAAGTAAACACTTTACTATTAATGTTGATATATTTTTACCATGACTTTCCTTTTCAAGCCATTGATTTTCAAAAAAAGAGCATTACTGTATAGTTTTTTTTTTCATTAATCAACGTATATCATCTCGAAATTCTTGCAAGAAGGCTAGAGTAATGATTTCTCACTATCCAATAAACAACGACCTTGTAGATGTACATCCAACTGATGTTGTTATTGGATTCATTTACAGTGACTCTATAAAGTCACTCTTATAAAGTTTATGTAGATTCATAAAGGGAAGAGTGCTGTTGTGTGGGCTTGACAAATTATATAACTTGTGATTTTTGCGAGTTACATTTTCAGTTTTGTTTTAGGATACTACCGGTTTTAAGTGTAATCAGCAAGCTGTTTAAATACAAGAGTTGGCCTTGTAATTTGAATTGCTCGCTGAATGCAATACTATGTTTCTTGATTTGAATAACACATTTTAATTAAATAAACTTTTTTCATTCAAATGCACACTTCTTATGAGTTTGAGCAACGCCTACCCATTTTGTATGCAACTAGATCAACCTGGAAAAAGGTTGAATTTTTGATTTGGGAGATCAATAGAATTTGATTATGAAAGACTGTGAATTGTTTCAAGTGGACCAAACCACATGAGTTGTGCATAAGAACAATATACTTTATGGTATTTGGTAGGAAGTTAGATGAACTGCTGATTGATAGAAGACTAAACATTTTTATGCATATATCAACATGTCTCTTCCAAACATTCACATAATGGACTTTGCAATGCAATTGTAGATAAGAAAAGCTTATTTTAATACATATTAGTAGTAGTAGTAGTAGTAATTCATCGACATAATTGTAAAATTAGTTTTGGAGTTTGTAATTTGTCTCAATTAAAATGCAAGTCATTATCATCCTTCAATCATTGTAATTGCCTAGTTTCCAATTAAAATAGTAAACGTTAATTCTCATCATTATTCTGGTAGTTTTTTTTACTGCCTTGTTTAAAAATTACTGATTAGACCATCAATATTATCAATTCAATTTTGAGTAATTAGAATGCTTATATTGATGCCAATCACAACACGAGAAACTTATTAAGTCAATATTAAATTCTTCTAATTCACTCATCCGAATTTAGACCATAATTATAATTCCAATCAATGCGTTGGTCTTATCGTTCTTGATCTTCACGCCTAGGATTTGGATAGTGTCTGGAAGAATTTAATGAAAAATTCTCTAGGTTCCCAAACGTTTTTCACAGCCATTATTTAGATGATTACTGAGAAACTACGATTTGCAAATTATTTAGGATTCTAAAATGTCTTGTTCCTTGAATTATCCTGATCATGCATTTTCAGCCTATCAGTGCTTAGAATACTAATTCAATTATGATTACCAATTCCTTCATTTTCACATGGATTTTGAGATTATATTCCTTGATGAAGTATATATTTGAAGGCTATGACTAGGCCTACCTATCACATACAATTCAAGTCTAAGGGCCGCTTGCACAAAAGCCAATTTAAGTTTGACTGCTGTAAGATGATATCATTTTACGAAGCTCAATAATGATTTCGATTAAGCATTACTTATTTAAGATGATGTCATTTTTGGCGATTGAATAATTAAATTCTTATTCCAATCAAGGTTTCTTGCAACATTGAAACTGACCGTAAGACTTGTAAAAACTCTTTTACTGAACCAGGAATCTCAATTGAAAGGTAGCTTACAATTGAAAAAAAAAACACATAGGCCTATTCCACAATGTACTATAATATTATTGTATCGAAGTTATTGAAGATAAGTTTCAAGTATAACTAACTAAAAAATTCTCGTACAAACAATTGTCATTGTTATCAACTGGTTTGGTTTATACAAAAAAAGCTGGCTGTTCAATCACTTTTCCTTCTAACTAACAATAATGCGAACTAGCTCCGTATCAGCTGACAATATTAATTGTATTACATGTTGATGAAGGCCCGATTTTCTAGCTGCCTAATATTACTAGGACGCGGATCGGACTCAACACACAGGAATAGGTACAGTCATTTTCAACTCAGGAAATCGGGCCTTAATAATTTAGATACAAATTTAAATGTAAATAAAGGTGTGAGTTCGAACACACTAAAGCTACCTCACCACAGTGATTCCTATATCAATATATTCCTATAAGTTGTTACCCTCGAATAATTATTACTTCAAAACCTATTTAGTTGAAGCGAATCTCCAATATTTATATACTGTACAATAATTTATTAATTTTTGGTTTCTTTCCGGCTTTGAAGTCTGATATTGAGAATGAGTGATGAGAGAGGCAAGAGCTTTCAAAATTATTATTAATTTTGCTAGAGGTGATGCGCACTTTAGCTATTTACTTGTGCTTCTATTTTCATGAAGAATGTCTCTGGATTTCTCATTCGATTTATTCTATTTCCTCTCTTTTATTGTTAGTGACTGTCGCATTTTTCATGACTTTCATCTCAAATAATCACTAAAAACTGCTCAAATAAGAAAAAAGTTTCAATTTCTTGCTGGTAATCTTGATTTAGGGCATTATAAACACCTTTTGAGATTCCACTCACTTTCATAATTACTTGTTTGCAGATCATTCGACAGATAATTTAGTGCTACTTCCAAAGAAGCCTTGCAAATACAGAACTGATGGATCTTATTCTTAATTTTTCTAAATCGCATTAGGTCCTAAAAAAATGGGGTAGGTCAACAACCATGTACAGCTATTTCAATAATAAATTGATCAGTAAGATTATGTTTTTATTTTTATAATACACATTTTTTCATCAATCCATTTACTCATTACTTTATATTTAAATAATAGTAATAAATCTTTGATAGTAGCCCTAATTCTCTCTTATTTGATTATGTAACTGTAATGCATCATAAATGCATGATCATGTGCTCCAAATTAACTCCAAAAGGAGAGGCTTTTGTCTTTAATGGATGCCTATAATAATATTGCATCATATCTGAAATTAAAAGACACACTTGAAATTTGAAATTATACCTAAATTTATATGTATTGAATTTCGATATTTTTTCTACAATTTGTCTTTCGGTTTATTGTAATGAGTATAAATTATTTTAAATTTGAATTATCAATTAGGTTAAATAAGTCAAGGATGTACCTATTATTGGAATAGGTTTCTATTGGCTTGATTATGTCACTTGCTGGACATTCAATTTTGTTATATAAATTTAAATTTGAGCTGTCATATCTTCAGGTTATCATCCTTCTGTTGAGGGGGCAGATGTACAATTTTTTTTCATATAACAAAGATAATTAATCAAGATACCTCTTGATAATAATCTATTCGTTTTCCATTGGATTATTTCAATGATTGTGTCTGTCCTTTGAATATTCTGGTTCAGTCAGATTGCACTTGCAAATAAAGCAAATTAAAGGCTTCCAAAATTTTCTCCACAACAATTTCTTGGATACAAAAATGTGAATTTTGAAGTTTTGTTAATAAAGTTTATTTTCCGAACAGCTTGAGAGGAAACAAAATAATATTGATCAATTTATGTATTTTGAAGAAATTAATCTTTATAACAAAGATTCAAGAACTGTTTGTATTTAAGTTACAGTTAGTAAAAAAATAATAAGTTTGCTGTTGAAAGAGTGATTGATTATTTTAGACTTACCGCATCAACTTCGCTCTGTAGTTTGTTGTCGAGGTTGACAGACGGTGCCATTCTGCTTGATTGGAAATATGTTTACTTCCAAAGGAATTAGAGTCGACTTGAATGAGGCGTTGCACTTATCAAAACTTATCACTTGGACGAGCTGAACAAAAAGAAGCACTAAACTAAAGCCATGACCTGAACTTGACTGACTGGTGCACTGCCGTCGACAATCCTAATCTGCACTTGGGAGTTGTTTGTCCGTCTGTTTATCAATTACTTTTTTCCCCTCTTCCATTCAAAATTTACCTCTGTCTCAGCAAATTTTCCCTTTCGCTTAAACCATTAACACTCAATACAATCACTTTCTGATCATTGTCACGGTCGTAATCATCATTGTTATCTCTTATCCATTGTTTTAAAATACGGAACTCCTTGGTAACACATTCCTGTACCATTCGCCAGTGCTTAATTATTCTAAAAATATAGAATAATTATTTTCGCTCGATCAATATCAATTCTAAACAAATTTCGGATTCACGAATATTTGTTTCTCAACAATTACTCTCTTCCGTTCTCTTGTATTTTTCATATAACCATTCAAGGTTTTCCAAACCTCGCAATTAAAATGTTAATTGATATTATTTTTTGTTAATCTCCACTGTATCCAAACGAGCAATAGTGGGAAGGAGTGAGTTAATCATTATTACTAAATGACTTTTGACAAACCGTGGTTCCAATAGTAAATCCAGATTCAATTTATATAAGAGCTTAGATTAATCTTTAAATTTTTATATGACACATTTATTCAATTGATGAATTAGAAAATTGTTGATTTTGGTATTCAACCATTCTTGCAACCATTCTAGTACTGTAATTACAAACTTAAAAGTACTCCAATTTCTGAGTTCCTTACTAACTTTCTCATCGATTAAGAGATCATAAACTATTCAGTAAGAAACTACGTATTAATCAGTTTCAAGGGGTTGGAAGACTTCAACATTATTGTTCAATTTAATGAAACAATCGATAGTTTGTAGAAATTATCACTTTTCTTCATATTTTTATGTGTTTTCCCATTTGATTGCCTCCTCCAAAACTAATAATAATTGAGGGAACTCTCAATGTAGGGTTTAAAAAATAATTTAATATGTTTTTTTCAAATTTTAACAAGATTAATCAACTAGGGCATCCGTTGCCCGGATGCAACAGAAGTGATATTTACCATAATTTATAATGAATCAACTATTATTGAAACCCAATTCAGTAAGTTTTTCAAAGGCTTCAAAAATATTATTCAAAAATAACATTCCTCATTAAACAATGATTTAAAATTTACTCCCTTGAAAAAAAAATATTTTAATATAAAAAAATCAGAATTTTGGGAAATCATGTTTGTAATAATGCTTATTTTCATTAATGTCTTGACTTCCTATTTGTTTTCTTGCAGCCCAATGCAAAAAAAAACTTTTCCAAGTATTATCGTTTTTTTTTTTACCAATTTTAATAGCATGTTTACTCTTTTAGAAGTTTGTTTTAGTCTATCCTCAAGTTAATGGAAGAATTGGAGACTAACATTTATGAAATTCACCTAAAAACATTGAATTTTCCAGTTTTACTTTTCAATATACCGGTACAGTACTTAGTGATGTAGGTACCGGTTCTTTATTTGACAGTAGACTCAATGCTGTAGCAGCACCTCTACTTTCAATGAACATTATTGAATAATACTGTTTATTGAACCTGTATGTTATACAGTACTTAGTTTGTCTACCTGGTATTACAAGTCTCTTCTGAACCCATTATTTAATAAAGTTGAGTATTTTCTTCGTTAATGGCAATTGTTAAAGTCGAACAAGATCTGTGCTTATCAAGGTCAATCGTCAAGTGTCTGGAGTTATGCAACTGAAGCGGTTGCATGCCATATAAGAACAAAAATACAAGGAGACATTTGGGAATTTCTCTTGGTTTTCTCAGAGTAAGGCTCATTGTTTTACTAAAATTGGGCAGATTATTTTAAGTGAATAATTCAAAGAATTGAATAAATCTTCATGCTCTGAAATATAGGAAATGATCTTAAATTTAACCATAAAAGTTTTATACAAAAACAAATTTTTATGTATGAAATTCTTACAAAATATTAATGATTTTAGTCTGCTTGTTCCTAGTCATCTCTTTAGCTTTGGAAAATTGATGAATGAACAGTATGATAGTACTTACTAACCTTGAAACGATCCTTCCCTTTGTCATATCTTTTGAAATATAATGTAATTTTATTGTACAGGTATAATTATTAATAATATAATATAATTTATTATTGAATATAAATATAATATAATTGAACATTATAAACAGTAGAAATTCTTTTTTACATGACAATAAAAACTATAGTCAGGTTAAAACTGAAACAAATGGAAAATCAATTTTCCAATAGAAACCAATGGAAATCAAGTGTTGTGGTTGTGATTCCTTACCACCAAACTTTACTCTCTTTTGTTTTTATTATCACGACATCATGATTCACTGTAAAACACCTAAAAAGTTCAATTCC
This sequence comes from Laodelphax striatellus, assembly GCA_017141395.1. Lineage (NCBI taxonomy): Eukaryota > Metazoa > Arthropoda > Insecta > Hemiptera > Delphacidae > Laodelphax > Laodelphax striatellus. The sequence continues at coordinate 19,047,261 of CM029530.1, forward strand.
AGCGCCCCTTATAATGAGATGGTGACTTATAAATACTTTTCCATATCACCGTATAGTAGTTTGAATAATATTATCTATGACATTGGAAATCAATTGAATTAGTAGTGTTTTTTTTAGTAATAACCTGGTATAACTCATGTTTATCTGTATTATGCTATTATCTATACTGATAGAAACTGCTTTAGGATTGAGACCCGCTTGGCCTTAATGGTGGACCGCTCTAGGTCGGTTCTAAAGCAGTTTAAAACAAAGTATAGAGATAATTCAAAACTATTTGATAGAACAAATTTTCATGAATAATATAGTAGTACTGTACAAACATGGCCTTCCTTTAGGTTCATTAAACTTCTTTCGTGAGCGTTTATTCAAATGGGATTCCCTCATTTCCTTATGTACAGAGGATTTCCTTTGATTTTCTAAATTCATTGCTGTCTCTTCTCGTCCTTCAAATCATATTATTATTATTATTTTAAATTGAATAGAAAATTGCATAAAAATAAGGAGGATAACTAATCATTGTATACTGAGAAACCTTAGCATTCTACAACATATCCTTACAAACTTCATCTTCCTGTCTTTTTTGCATGTGTAAGATTCACCCATTAATAATGCAGCCTAATATGCAAATACCTTGATTATGACTTTCTAAGAGACGATTTATCGATAGAGGTCTCAGACATTCTCTGAGAGAGGTCTCTTACATTATACATAATAATTTATTTCTACCATGATCATTTTCCCATTCTCCAAATTATTCTTAATTTCCATTTATTTTAATGTTTTTTTTCTTGCACATGATCCGGTATCCCATTTGAATCCCACATGAATCTAATAAAGGGTCTATGACAACTTGTATGTGAGGGATGATTAAAAATGCCAGATGTGATGGGAATCGAACCCATGATCGGGGAGCCGTATTAGAGTGAAGTTGCCCGCTTTAGATGACATCTTGTTCTGTAGCTATACTACACTGTTCTCTATTGTAAGCAACTCTTATGCGAACGCATTAAAATCCTTAGTCATAACTGATCGCTATGTAATGGTCATTAAAACCTACTTGTTGGATTTAGTTAAGCAAACAAATGCTATCTAAATAACTTTTGGAACGGCTTTTTCCAAAAAGATGGTTATTTCAATAAAAATGCAACCGTTTCATCTGTACATAATTCATTATATTAAATTCAATCACACAACCCAATTGAGGCAAATATTTTTCCCCCAATTTTATTCAGATTCGTTTCAGCCGCCGTAATTTTATTATTGCTTCCCTTGAAATTAATAATAGAAATGTAGAAAAGTATCACTGGTTTGCTAATAGTACTATATTTTACAATAAATTACCTAATTTATATTCTCTCAAAACCATTGAAAAAATTATTTTTCATTAGATTTTCGTCGAATTCTAGAAGTTTGATGATGGTGACGGTATTAGTCGAAGTTGAGTTTTTTGAAGTTGCCGACGACTCCGAACATGGCCGAATCCTTGCCAACGCTGTCATCTGGGCGCTTGCTCTCATCCGCCGCCATTGAGCCTTCCTTGATGAACCACTCCCTTTCGCTCTCAATCCTCTTCAACCAAGCCTCTGCAATCGAAATGTTTCGGAATTTGTAAAAAATAATTCAATTTTATAAAAAAATAATAGAAAATAATTGATCAACATTTTTAAATTGAAAAATGAACATTGCAATACTAAAGACTTTGAAGAGTACAGTATGGGATGCATAATTTAAATATAAATTTAATACCCAAATACAGTCAGATTCAAAATTATATAAATTTCATATTCAAATACATTCAGATTCAAAATTATATAAATTTCATATCCAAATACATTCAGATTTAAAATGTTATAAATCTCATATCCAATACATTCCGATTTGAAATGATATAAATTTCATATCCAAATCTACATTCATATTTGAATTATTCAATTCCTCTTAACACATTTCCCTGTATAATTTTGAATAGGATATGCACATCGCCATACTAGAGAATTTGAATAGCACAGAATTGGATAAACATGAATTCTTTGTTATTCAAATACATTGAGATTTGAATTTTCTTTTTCATCTTATAACGTACCCTAATTATTGGCCAACCACTTGTATGTCCAAGTATGCCTATTGTATTGTTATAATTAAGAAGTTTGAGAATTTTATTTTATTTGAGAAATTTGATGAATTTTATAAGATCCATCTTGCTTTCAATGCTCCCAACCAAATATTAATTTTAAAAATGAGATATTTCCCTCAAAATAACCTTGTTAGCTACTATTTTCAAGTGATTGTTCATTTTAATATTTTGTTTCATTTCTTTCCAGGTGAGTCAACTTTCTCCTGTAATCGATTGAATATTGGTGAGATTAAGTCAGTATTTCCATTCGTAATTTATTAGAAGTGACATAGTAAAGTAACATGGCTATGTTACAAAGTAGCACGGTAAAGTAAGTGATAATGTATTCTTGAGTAGTGGTGATTTCATAATTTGCAGCTTATTTGCTGATTTATTTCAAATAACATTCTAGTTTCTCAGAACTAACATTGTTACACTGATTAAATATATTTTATTGATGAACTTCTTTATGGTTCTAAAAATAAGGACATGCACTAAACAACAAAATTATTCAAAACTTGCTTAGTCTAAGCTTATAGTCCTGCGTGAGAAACAAAATCTTGACTTGAAAGAAAAATTTTCAGGAATATTACCCGGCTCTATAAATAAAAAGACAAAATCTAACAAAATTTTCCACAAATACATAAATTAATATTCTAAAGTTAAATGATTTCCCATACAACTTTGTCGATCAATAAACATTAGATCCGCACTATATGCATGATAACATGTTTACATTGTAATTATTATACATTTCTATGATCTGCATAGACATTATTTTCTACAAAGGACAACATCTTGTTATTGGCATATTATTACTCAAGTTTTAATTCTCACTCGATAATTAAATATTACTTGTTAATTATTACTCCATTTCCGCTGTTTTAACTAAGCACAACAGCGATAACTAGTCAAAAAATGAATAGGAAAAATTATATTCTGCTCTCGTAGGAATGTTTTTAATCTTTCCATCTAGGAATGTTTTTTGGACCTTAATTTTCACACAGTTTTTCTTACTTGATAACTCGTCCCTGCTTCCAGCCTTGCCGCCGTATTCGTTAGGCAGAATATCCTTCGGTATGAACTTGTACAGCTCTTTGTGATCGCCCGAGAAAAAGTGGATCTAGAAATCAACATTCATTCATACAATTTTTGTTTGGTCCAATCCCTTTCTGAGTTATTATTCCCATTAATTATATTAATTCAATTTGGAGATTTGGGCATTTAAATGGAGAACATTTTAATGTATAAAAGATAATGTTGGTCAGTGTTCAAAAGCAAAATAAAAGTTGAAAGATAGTGTTACTAATGTTAATGCTTCTCATGAATCACCAAAAATTTTAAAAGGATCTTCAATTCAAAAATGAACTTGAATAAGTGAGTTGTAAAAGTTTTCAATCATTTCTTTGCGTTTCCTAACTTAACGTAAATTAGGTCCTTAACAAGAATTTAGGGTAAATAGTGAATATATCGCTGTCTAATTTTATAGGGTATAAATTAAAATTCAACTTCAATCAATCTGATTCCATGAATCGATAAAAAAACAAATTATTTTGGGATGACTTATGTAATTACCCACATTTATGAATTTTAGTTACGAGTAGGCTTCACTTGGCTCCACTTTGCATCATTTCATTAATATTGCAGCCAATGTTTTGTTATTACCAGAAGAACATACAATATTTCCTCCAATATCTTTGTTGTTAGAAACTATTTCTGGCATCAACTCAATAACGACCTCAGATATTAAGGTTATAAATTTGAATGGAAAGGCGAGACAGAAATTATATTGCACCAATTTGAAGAAAAATTTGGGAATGACCAGAGTTTACTTTTTTTAGTAACAATATTTTAAAGTCCTCCAAATCATGTAGGCTATCTTCCACATAATACAATAATCATGGAAAAGATGGCTTGATAACTCCTACTTCATCACACTAACGGCTCTAAGTTGTAAAGCGAACAATGTCATTATAACATTTTTGTTGTGATGTTGTGTTAAGCTCTACGTCTTTTCCTTGACACGTGGCTACACATGTGACTTATATCGCCTTGATCTGGGTTCTATTTTCTGCTCCAATTCAGCTACAAACATTTTCTCCTTGTATGCCTAATTTATTTGAAAATAAGCTGGGCTGAAGCTTGTAGAGTCCAGTGTAAATTTCAGTATTTTAAAATTCAGGACTGCTTGACCTTGAAATCCATTTAATATATTCTAGGTTAATTTGCTGTGGTTTCATCTTCTCATACAATACGTTTTTCGGAAAATCAAATTATGTTGCTTGCTCTAGTATTACAACGTTCAAAACGTAATGCAACCTTGTTAGCAATTCATTACAATAAATGAATAATTCTTGTCAAAGTTTTAACTTATGTTTGAGAAAAGTCAGATGAACTTCTAATCCAGTGTCTTTCACATGATAATAAGGAAGTGAATGAGTTCCTAATTTTAATCACTTGATCTTCATGTCAGGGGTAATGCGTGCTTCCTCTTCGATAATGGAACTTTTTGTCCAATCTTACAGGCAGTGTACAATACTTTTCTCTTGTGACTATTTCTGAAATATATTTGAATAAACGGTAAATTCACTTACCCTGTTTGCTATCTTCTCTTTCATGAATGGCTTGAAAATATTCACTACTGATTCAACGTATTTGTTGGAGTTGATCAAGAAGATTCCCTTCATACGTGTAGATACTGCTTCCTGTAATACAATAATACAAATATAAATTATTTTGAGACAATTATAAGTTATTATAATTTTAAGTTGCCAGTTGGACAACAATCCGTATCGGTGATTTTTTTATTAATCCAGGACATTCACTATTCAAAACGATCAAGATTAATTGATTTTTTGCTAATGGGGATAGTGAAGGATAACCATCTTGCTTGACCTGTAATTCCAATTAAACTCATAATAACTAATTCAATATTCAATACAGCCTGTCCTATTTTTTGTGATTTAATAAGACTCAATTATGAGTCCCATTGTTGTCTAAAAACTCTTGTTATCTTGTGATATTCTGTATCAGCATCATTATTTGCTGAGAATAAGGGATATCATCTGATTCATCTCCCATTGATCAAATAAATATGAATTTAAGAGTTGTATCAGTATTCTAAACACTATAGAGTAGATGTGATTAGGCCAAGAATATCTTGGATAAGCTCTTCTGAATTAGCTTACTAATGAATGCTACAGCTAAACAATAATCAATTATAAAACCACTGCACTATAGCATAGGACCATAACAATATATTATTACAGTACAAACTACCACTTATAAAAGTGAATACTTGGTCAACTTGTTTGACTCAATATTCACTCAATAACTCAATATCAAATAATATTGAATAAAGTGAAGTAAAATTATATTTACAATACCGTATTAAGCTACATACACTTTTGTCTTTGCGCTAGTGGATAATTTTTAGTGTGATTATTAGGATAATAATGTTTACTTGTAAATAGATCGTCAGTCCTACACAGATGCATAGAAAGATACGACAGTAAAGATATCCATATAAAGCTGTTTTACAACTTTTCAATAATAATTGAACTATCAAACGGGTTATCATAGTTTAATACAGAGAGTATATAGTACACTCTCTGTATAGTTTAAGCACTATGTCCGCATTCTGTTGGTTGGAATCATCAATAAGAAGTAATTTAATTCGCCGTTTCAAAACCAGATAGCGTTGGATTTCTCAATCACAATGGAGGCTCAAGTTTTTTCAATAAATTGATTAGGCCTATTTTAATTGCCAATTTTCCAGAATATGCTGTTTCCTACCTCATTGCTACTCAGTACATCCATCATAGGCTATTATAAATCCGTGCATACTGTACAAAACACCTCAAATATTAGCAAAAAACGCCTCATATCTCATATTGTAATATTACACACATGACCTCCTCATATGTTATAGAAAACAATGAAATATATTGCACTAAAACTTTTCTCATATTTCACAAAAAAAACTGATCATGTATTACAAGAATCATCCTCTCACATATTAGAGAAAACCCACCTTAATATTGTTCAAATGAAGTAAAATAATTACAGATTTATTATTTCATCCTGAACAATTCTACTTTTCACAATATTATCAAAGTCCGAGAGAAAAACACTTTTGGCCTTTTGTTTCCCCTTTCAAATCATATTGTCGCTTTCAATGCTCTCTTACCAAGTCTCTGCTATTGAAATATTTTAGAATTTTTCAGCAGTTATTTCATACAATAATTCATTAAATTCCATTTTATAATCCTAATTATATTTGAACTTTTTTGATTCAAAATAAGTCAAAATTAAAGTATAGAAATCTGAGTTTAGGCCTATACTTGCAACTGAAAATTGACTACTTTGTATAGATTGACGACTAATTTTTATAGAGTTATCCCAGTTATTGAACTGTAGAGATTTGTTGAACAGTCATAATTTTGGACTAGATTATTAATAAAAAATCCGAAAAAGAAACCCTTTTTGGCTAAGCTTGTTTGTTTCTCTGCAAAATGATATTGTTATGTTTTTGCCTGTATTATACAATTACATATTTAATATTACACAAAATACATTCCTACCAAATTCTTTTTTAATAATACTCAGTACACATCACTCTAATAGTACATTCCACATGTAGTAAGGTTTAAGAGTTAGTCCACATGTTAATAAAGCCCTAAGGCTGGGGTTTTATTACCTACTATAATTAGAGGTAGAGTAACTGGCATACTAAAAAGTAGTAGAGTAACTCTACTATGTAAAGTTACTTTAATAATAGTAAGTTAACATAGTGTCGCTTTACTCTCCTCTACCATGTACGTTTTCATTGGGGGAGTTAACAAGATAGTACTTGCTCAGTATACTCTACCACTAATTCTACTAATGAAAATAAGGCTATTAGACTGGTTACAATATTGTATGAGAGTTGAAGTTGATAATGTTTCTTATCAACTAGAAAAAATATACAAAGAATGAACAGAAAGCGAGATAATTTTCCAAGCGCGTTCCTTTAGTATCTACCTTTACATGTAAGTCCAAGCGCCCACTGAGGGAGTGGCGATGGCGTGGCAATACTCTAAATATAAACATATGTAACTAAACGACTTCATTCAGTTTCATATGTTAATATTTAACGTGTTGCCTTGTCATCGCCACTCCAACCTTAGTGGGCTATAAGATGTTTATCAGTAGACTAGACTAATTCTGACAAATATTGTATTGAAAAAAATATTATTGCTTCAGAAATTTATTATTAAAACTATTTATTCTCGAATTTGAGTTCTTATCGCAATTGAAATTGTAGTTTCACCATTGAATATAATAATTAGGTATTGAGTAGGTTAGTAAGTTCTGTAGGTATATTCAATGGAAATACTTATATTCAATGGTTTCACACACTGACTCGCCCAACATGGTTCAATAAATATACGGTCGTATTAAATTGTGGGGACCGACCTGTGTACAGAATAGGGCCTTGCTGGCAAGCGTGGGTGTGAACTTGGATAGATGCGAAATGGTGAAATGCTGACAATCGTAGATGATGTAGTCGCCGGAGCAGTAGGTCTCCTCTTTGCGGCGGATGTCGGCAATGGCCAGCACGCGCTTCATCGTCGACTTCACGTCGAAGTGCTTCGAGTCCATGTCGCTCACATAGAATATGTCCACACGGTAGCCTTCCGGCGTCAGCTCTGGTAGAGGAAAGTATTTCCTGAAAATGTATAGTTGAATCAGAATCCTTAAAAATACTTCACTTGTTGAATCGCCCAATATATTCTTGTATTGATACGGTCATATTGAATTATTGGTGGTGGTTGGTATGTACTGACCTGTGTAACGTTTGCAGAATAGTTGTTCAGAATATATCCTTTCAGTATAATAGCTCTGATTTGTGAGCACGACACGTTTTGAATAGTGAATGCAGTTGATAACTTGATAATTTAGAAGAAAATTGTTGATTCAGATGAATGTATCTTAATGGTAGCTAGCAAAACGTTTTTCAGCCATTTTGTTTTTGAATTGACAATGTTAATTAATCACGTGTATAATCCAGTATTGATTCATATATTTATTTTAAATTTCAAACAGTTTTATTGCTATGAGTTATTTTCACACTATCCAATTCATATTGCAACATATATAGAAGTTTTAGAGCACAGATAAAGGAATACAACCTCTAGTCTTTCATCTGTGCCTAGAGCTATGAAGTTGATAGCGGCATTAATCAATTATTTTTTTTTATTAATAAACTTTCAAGTATTCATTTTTCTGATGGAAACAGTGGAATTTCCCAACTTTTAATGAAAAAAAAAAAGTAAACTGATACCAACAATCGCAAATTATAAGATTCGGTAATGTATTTGATTTGCAATTGAAACAGTTGATAAGTTTTAATCTCCTTGGTAACTCATTAATAGTATTTTTTAGTTTTTCTAAACTGGCTGGTTATTTGATATTTTGTATACCAATTTAGTATTTCTTGACAATTTGATATTTACTTTATTTGTATTAGATTTTTCTAATCATACTTGGCGGGGTTATTTGGTATTTGTCTATTAATTTATTTGTACATCTTTCTGAACAAGTGGCAACCGATAATGATAATTTCGCCATTACAAGTGACAGCCCCTATTTGTGGCAGCCATACCACAATATTAGCTTTATCACTTTGCTTTTCCCACATTATAAAAGACTCCCCGAATTTAGAAGTGTAATTTGAAGAATTTAGTTTTCTTGAACCGTGCAATAAGTTGGATGTGAACTCACACAGCTTCTTCGCTTTGACGTATCTCGGGCAAACAAGGGTCCCTGTCGGTGTAGAACTCGGGACATCTGTTCCTTGCACTCCAGTAGGTGTCAATGCTCTTCTTACTTCGTTGAATGCTGTTCTTGTTCATCACCAGCACTGCTTCCAACTCTTTGTCGCCTGAAATCATTCAGTGTTCTGTAGTTTATACTATACATGCGCGTCCCCTTTTGAACAGAACTATAGGTGAAAATATCTTGATAGCATAATATCTCCATGAACTGCAATACATTTGTATGATAGCATAGCCAACAAAACATTATTATTTTACTACCTTATAAAGAGAGGCTTTTGTTCATTTATGGATGTAAATAAAGCTTTATTATATAGGTGAAAATCTGAACTTGATCAAAAAATTAGAACTTTACTGTCTGATAATTTGTTTGTTCGAATTTCATAACTAAATTAAAAAACGTTGTACGGATTTAGACATCTTAATTACTACATATAGGATTTTTCAATCCTAAATGAATAAATTCTCAAATAGGTACTTAGCAAAATTATGTGAGAATTCTCTGAAATTTGAAATTTACTCTTAAAATTCAAAATGAAATGTTAGTTGAAATAGTTTTTTTGAAAATGTTGGTTCAATACTTAATTTAAACGTTGTCCTGTATTTTTGTAAATGTTTCTACTATGAAATTATAAACCCATACTGCCTTACATACGTTGAATGTTTATTTTATATAAAGTTGATATCCCACTAACGAAATCTTTGTAGAAAATAAATAACATCAACTGTCATATATAATTAAACATTTACAAGAGTAATCTTAATTTTCAAAAGTACATACTAATATTGTCCTATTTTCGATATGAATAATTTCAACTAGTCATATTTGAAAGATTGGATTGGTTCTTTTTAATCCTTCTTAGTACAGGAAAATGTAATAGTTCTGCTTTACTTACAAAATATTTTAAAAATATTATTGGGCTATATATATATATATTTAAAATCTAATTCATATCTTGTAATTATACTTGAATAAATTATTCATCCAAGCAAGGTTAGTAGATTACACATAGTCTCTCTACATACCTTGCACTTGCATTTATGTACTACATTTTATTTCTCGAATCATTATTCTATTTTCTACAAGAACATTTTGTTTAAAGATTCATAAATATTTCAGTTTTTCATTTACTGTACTCACTTAGGCAATCTGGTAGATGAGGCTGTGTCTGAACCCATTCTTTTAGCGTTTTGATGCCCGTTTCCAAGTCATCTTTCTTGATGTCAAACTCCTTGATCACGCGCTCCTTGGTCTCGGTGTTAGCTAGTACGAGAGTCATCTCGATCAGTCTGCAATACGGATTAGAAGTTATTGAGGCAGTCAGAAAAATTATATTTGATTATATCATTCACAACATAAAATCATACAACTTAAATTAAAAAATAGTTCTGTAAGGTATGTCTTTCATAGTTTCTAAATCTTATGCCCACACTTGGTCGATTTTATGTGCTACTCAAGCATGCTGCATAATATGCTTGAGAATTGGCCGCATGCTGTGCAGCACACAAAAATCTAACAAAGTGATTGAGGAAAAATATTAGCCTACTCCTTTTTCCTTTATATTAGCTATGAATTCGGTTATCGCACATTAAAGAGTGGATTGACACAATTAAAGTTTTAAAGAGTTGAGTAATATTTTTCACGCCAAATATTAATCAAGCCATCCGAGGTTGCTGAAAAATCAGACACTAATTAAAAGTTCAACATTTAATTTCATATCAAGGTTTTTAAATCACAAGTTTATTTTCTTTATTATCTTGTTACCTATCTATTACCTCAAAAGTTGATCTTGAAAAAACTTTCACATCCCTAGTAAATCTCGAATTTTGTTTTGGTCAATCCTCCACATTTTATATTGTTTTGTTAGTTTTTATTGAAAAATATGAACTGGAGCTTTGTGAATTAGCACTAAACATGAAACCCGCAATAACCAATTTGGAGTTCCCTACATATGTACTTTCGCACTCATCAAATGCCTCTCACTTTTATTTAAGATAGAATTATCAAATAGTCTGTTGCTGCATTCGCGTAAAAAACTATGGACTAGGGTGCATCATTATTAAGAAGCATGCTTGTACCTCATTTATCACGTGTTTTTCTATCTCAGGCCATCTCAGGCCTATTTCTGTCTCTTATAATAAAAGATAGTTTTTAAAAATTGTAATTACAATAACTTGCCCCAAGAGGTTTGTACTTGAACCTTCACATTTATTGGCATTTTCATCTTCTTAATTATGAATTTTTCACCATTTTACTTCCATAATAAATCAAATTTTTAATTACATAGTAGTGTTTTGAGATTATTTCTACCACAGGGCCTAATCAATACCTAACCGTATGAGTGACGTTCAAATTCATTTTTTATCTATTTCTATTATTTTGCTGGATGCACATCCAGCTATCCTTCTCATGACGTGTTCTTATCCTGGATGTTCATTGTTTGGAATAGCAGTTGTTTGGTCTCAAAAATAACCTTCTCTTTCTAAATATTTATAGCTATAATGATAATAATCGGAGGCAGTGAGTGATTCATGTTGGAGTTGGTCAGCGTGAGCCTTGGTCTACTGGAAAACCGGTCAAACCAGCACATATAAACGTTTCCTTATCCTTGCTACGCCTTAACTTATTAATTTTCAATTTTTCGATTGCCTTCGCTCTAGCTATGATCGCATCAATCGGCTGCGTCAATTCTTTCTTGCATTTTTTGCTACAATCTTCAGTAAGAAAAACGTTGTGGTGCTTCCTGCATCACAAAAACGCCATGAGGGAACCAGTCCACTTCCACTTGCCTTTTCCTCAGGTTATCATTCTCTGACGTCATACTTTACTCATAAAATTAATAATATTTATAAGAATTATTCAAGTTCAACGTAAATCAGGTTTTGGTTTGGTTAATTAAATACTTAGAACAAAGTGTTGTTTAACTCCGTTGCTGGTGTAATAGGTTTTGCTGGTGAAAGGAGTGTTTTCAGAATAAATTATTGTTGATTTGTTTGTTTTGTTTTGATTTCACGAGATCGACGGACGGTCTTCACTTTCATGTATTATTATGGATAATAGGCACTGAAATTGTACGAGAAGAACTCGATTAGGGAATAGCAAACAGTTCTGTTTACGTAGATAATTTACTAAATACCACTAAAGACAATTAAATCCGATGTAGTTGAATTCACTACAGTAGTAGTCAATTCAATTCAATCTAAGTTCGATCTTAGAACCTTTGGACTATCAGACTGGCGCTTATCGCCCTCGGCTACGGACCACTCAAAAGTTGTAGAATTGTCTTTGATTTTACTTGAATTTTTTGCAGTGGAAAAAAATGAGGCTCTCTACGTTTCGAAGTTTATGATTATTGGTTATCTTTTTAATCTTAGTAGAACATTTTGGTAATTTTTTTTATATTATACTCTTTGAAAGTGAAGACTTTTGAACTCATCATGCTTGATTGATTCCAAATCCCGGTGAGAAGAGAGTCAATTATAGTGTATGATTATATAACGTGCGGCTCAGTGGACTTCTGAAGAGACAGAATAACGATTATCACAGACTTGAATTGTGCAAAGCACTCAACGAAAAATGCCATTCAGCTTAACTGAGACCTAAAAAACCTGTTGAATACTACTATAGACAGTCGTATGTGACATTTTGAATAGCATAGGAAATCAAGGACAACAGCAGAATTTTGGAATGAATGCTGGAATTATTCACTTGAGATTTGAGCTCTTAATTAGTATGAAAGCGTCGACCAGTTTGAGGGAAGTAATCAAACTGAATTTTGAAAGCAACCTTCCATCAATCCAAAACAATTTTTCGTATTTTGTATAGCTATTTCTATTTTTTGAATTATCAAAAATTGAATACATTGTACAAAAATGTCCGAAAAAACGCTAGATCGAGCTGAAAGATACAGTATGATACGGAAAGATACAGTATGATACGGAAAGATACAGTATGATACGGGAAGATGAAACTGAAGAGGAAGCCGTGGAGGAAGAAGATGATAAAGAGGAGGAGAAAAAGAAGAAGACTGGTCGAATTGATGGCATATAAATCGCTGCAGAAAAACGCCCCGCTCAACATTTGCAATAACGGCATGTAGCCGATGTAGGCCTATTGCATTCGTAGTTTTTTTACGAGCCACTTCTGGATTTATTCATACGATTACAGGATGGATGGAAGAAACATATGATTAAAAAAAGTAGTAAAATCTGAAATAAGTATGAATTGCTTAGAGTGTATTGCTGTACTTTGGTTCTGCATCGTAAAGAAATGCTGTACATCGATTGGCATGATAACTATCCGATTATTATAACTTACTGAACTTGTTATTCGACCTGTTATTCTACTGTTCTGTATAAAAATTACTATTATGGGTACTTGTATCCAGAACCAGTTTTCAGGGTCTAAAGCCCAATAATATGGTTTATCAGAATGTATGAGCAGTATTGAGAAACATCTCTATCAAGTGTAGGCTACTGGGAATTCTGCATTCCGAAAAACATTTTTTTCATAATGTCTTACTTGTCTAATTCTGCTCATTTAGTTGCGAGAAGTTTGTCAGTATTTTGCAAAAAAAATTTGGCCTCCTATGTGGGTCTGGAAAGGATGATGAATGTACCTAAATAAATTATTCATGTAATTATTAAATCTTTCTATAATTCATATTATAAACTTATTTGTAGAACTCCATGACAATAGAAAACACTATGATGTTGTCAATTCAACTACCACTAGTACTTTAGTGCTGTAACAATAAAGTGATGGAACTGACAACATCATAGGCTATGCTTATTGTGTTTGCAACACATAACTCTCATTCAACATCACAAAGTTGATTGTAAGCTAGAAAATTCATTGTCATATCTACTTGAGATCTTCCCCGTTCTTTATTGTTCAAGTCGCTGCTTTTTGACTTTACTGATTTGTGTTATAGGTGGCGATTTTCATAGGATATAATCCGGAATTTTGTTATCTGTTATGCTTTGAGAAGATTTTAAAAACTCTAGTGCCAATGAAACCAGCATATGCATAGGCTATTAAATATTCTCATTGTTGTGCCCTTTGGTTGGAATCCTTAGAACAAACGTCAACTCACTTGAGATTGTTCATTGAAAATCATTCTTTTCTAACTCCACCATCGGACATGAAGGTTCTAAAAATTCATATATTTTTAATGAACCACCATAAATGATAGGCCTATTTATAATTGATAAAGGAAATTTTTGTTTTATTTCTTGAAATTTACTTGAACTGTACATAGAAACCATAGGTTTGTGCTGGTAATGCTTCTTGTAATGGATAATTTTAACATTAATAGAACCAAAACTTCTAGAGATTTTCAGTTCCACACTGAACATGTTTTCTTATTTCTAAATTAGATTCACATCAATAAACTTTGAGATATAGAAGAGGATCTTTTCAAAGTTAAAAGGAATGGAAAGAGGAATTCATAATTCGTGCAATCGAAGAACAAATTCTTATTTCGAGGTCCAAACTATTCGTGCTTCTCAACCTGCATTGTACCAACCAGCCAAGTAGCCAAAAGTTTAAAAGGCGATGAGGAACTAGTCAAGAAGAGTCAAGGTTGAATATCAAATAGGTGTGCGTTAAACGGGAAGTGGTCCAAGATAAAATTTGTATCTGGCATCCAACTTTTTTATAAGATCTTAACGTTTTTTAGATTTACTACTGCCTAATAACAGTAATTTAAGGTTGTGATCTATCACTTACGTTTTTACTCTGTTAAATTCCAAACCTCGAGGAAACCAATGCTACTTCTTGCTACCATTGATTTAATTCTAATCCTATTTATTGTTTCTATAATTTCTATATTTATTGATTCTATAATTGTTTCTATTTGTGACTCAATGAATGGAACTTCTCATGTTCTGTGTCTAAATGGATGAAACTTGAAAGAATTCATAATCAACTGATTAATAATCTCTTCCTTTTGTGATAGATAAAATATATTAGGAATTATGAATTAATTCCAATAAAATATCATTGAATTAAATTGTAATGAAATGTTTACGAAGAATTATTCAGCTTTGAAAGTTTAGCTCCTTGCATCTTCATAATAATGAAAAATATGAAGAGTAGTAAAAACAATTTTGAAATGAAAGTAAAAACAATGTTAATCATGTCCAGAAAACAATAATCCTTAGAAGTAGAACGTATATTTAAATCCCATTTGCAATAATTTATATCCTACATGCTGGGAAAAACACATAAGTACTTAGTAACAATACTATAATTTCACTAGATAATACCTCGTGAACTGATTGAAAATCTCCATTGGAATTAGGGTGTTACCACCAGTAAATATGTGGTCTAGAAAATAAAGATTCATAAACATTTAAATTATTCAGAATCTTAAAATTTAACCAGGTACACTTTCCATTTTGAAAAATTATCCCCGATTAAAAACTATACTTGAACAGAGAAACTCAATTGTCATGTTTATTAACTTGTGATAACAAGTTTTCACTCGAGCATGATCACAGAGTGGAAAAAATCGAGAGCAGTCAATTTTGCTCAACGAAATTTTTATTTTTTAATGAAATCATTGTAGGCTGCTGTAAATCAAAGGAAAAAGTCGAGTTACTGAAGTACCAAGTGAACACATCAAGTTTTGAAGGCAGGAATATTTTTGTTTATCCATTGTATCTTCTATTTGCTATATTTTTCAACCCATTTTGCAATAAGTTATGTTTGTATGTAATCGACCGCTTGAAACCGGAACTATAAAAAATACTTTTTCACTTATAATTTACATCAACAAGTCCATGTTACACAATACGATAAATATGTAAAATCTAGAGGTGCAAAAATCCATATCAATTTAGTACCAAAATTACAAATGGAAAATGAGAAATAATTCAATCACTATACTTATGTCCACCTAGTATTTGGGAGAAATACAGTTTCCATGGGCTAATCAATCAAAATGATGTATAGATTCATCCTGTACATTGAACTATCTTTCAAATTCAGTAATAGGTAATTTGAAAATTAAGCGTAATCACAGTCAACAGAAATCTTAGCGCGTATTATTCCTAATCATTCATTTAACAAACAATATTATAATATACAGGTTCTATTAAACAGTATAATAAGTTAAGCTTTCTTTTATAGTACTATAACTTCTTAATATAGTGCTATTGACTACAGTACTATTCTTTCAAAATAGTCTTATTTATTCATACATTGTAAAAACTTTCACAAACAATATTAGATAATTTGTTTGAGATAAATTTTAATAAATGATAAAAATTAGTTTAGTAGTTTAATAAGTAGTTTAGTTGTTATTGTCAAATTTTTTTGGTGAGATATAATGATTTTGTAATTTTTTAAATCATAATTACTATATTATAATGACTTCTTACCCCTTCAAATAGGTGGGAAAATGGTAGTTTTTTAGTTATTGTAGAAACACTTTAATACGTGAACTTGTTGCTTTATCCCACCACTTGAAATACCTCTATTTCTTATAACCATTCAATTATATTATTATTCTTGGCTTCATATATCATCTCTGTAATATCCATTCAACTTCTTAAATGCAGTTCATTACATAACACTACAGCTTCTCACTGTATAATTAAAATATTCAATCAAATAGATGTTTAATTCATGCTTGTCTCCCACCAGGCTAACATGTTTGAAACGTGCAATATAGGCATGAGAATTTCAGGTTATGAAAATGAAAGCGTACTCACTTATGGGCCTGTGGGTTGTGGGTGATGCTGATGTTGACTGAGTAACTAAGTTCTCGCGGTAAAGCAGGTCCAGCGCAATAACCCCCCATCCCCTTCGTCTATTGGTGATCTTGAAAATTTCAGGCCCGGCTAAGCAAACCGGTTCAAATTCGCTTTGACCAATAACGCCACTTGCTAACCATCTTCCTTCCGTTTAGTTTTCGTATAAATTCGAAAAAAATTAATAGTAGAGCAGTCCAATTATTTTATCATAGACATTTTTCAGTAATTCATATACTTAGCACCTTGTTGTCCGTGATTGGTTCATATGGTTCTCGTGTAAACAGCCATAGAGTAATACTTAGTTATTAAATGAATGGCACATTAATTATTAAATTGATAAGATTGAATAATACAGGCTTACTGATTATAGGGCTAGTTCAATAAATGCTAGATATGCAATATGATTGCTAATATAGTTTATAATTTTTCGTGAAGTATAATTTTTTTGCCAATATGGCTATTATTTTTCGTGAAGTATAATTTTTTCTCGAAGTATTCAATTAATTAATTTAAGAATACTAATATTTTCTTATCCCATACCATCAATTTTGTATCACTCTACAGGGTGTTTCAGAACTCCCTACCAATACTCTAGGGCATTGTTCCAGGATGAAAACCATATCTAAATATCATTATTTAAATTGTCCAAAAGTCTTTAGTCACTCACACAGCTGCCATTTTGTTTTTTTCACTTATTTTTTTTTTATCTCAATAATGGTGGCACATATGAAATTGAAACTTTGCACCAACATTTATGACAACTAGACAAAGCTACAAAAAAATTATGACAATTTTTCAAATCCATAAAACAAAATGGCGGCCATTTAAAATTTTGTTCTTTGAATAACTCGAAAACCGTTGATAATACGAAAATTTTACAAGAATAACTTTTTTTAGTAAATTTAATTACAAATCGATTAAAACCTTATTTGTTAAGATTGGACCAATATTGACTGAGATATGGCAGCTTTAGAGACAAAATGGCGGCCATTTAAAATTTTGTTTCCTGAATAACTCGAAAACCGTTAATGATACGAAAATTTTACAAGGATAACTTTTTTTAGTAAATTTAATTACAAATCGATTAAAACCTTATTTGTCAAGATTGGAATAATATTGACTGAGATATGGCAGCTTTAGTGAAAGGTGAGCGCTGGAGGCTGGTTGCAGTGCATCCTGGGCTTGCGGCTAAAGTCTGTTACAAAAATGCAACAGTCTCCGTCTGCTTTGCATGTTATTTTAAAGCGATTTTAGATCATTTTGTGTGAATTTTAAAGACAGTAAAAATGGGTGCAAGTAACCTCCAGCGCTCACCTGTCACTAAAGCTGCCATATCTCAGTCAATATTGGTCCAATCTTAACAAATAAGGTTTTAATCGATTTGTAATTAAATTTACTAAAAAAAGTTATTCTTGTAAAATTTTCGTATTATCAACGGTTTTCGAGTTATTCAAGAAACAAAATTTTAAATGGCCGCCATTTTGTCACTAAAGCTGCCATATCTCAGTCAATATTGGTCCAATCTCAACAAATAAGGTTTTAATCGATTTGTAATTAAATTTACTAAAAAAAGTTATTCCTGTAAAATTTTCGTATTATAAACGGTTTTCGAGTTATTCAAGAAACAAAATTTTAAATGGCCGCAATTTTGTTTTATGGATTTGAAAAATTATCATAATTTTTTTGTAGCTTTGTCTAGTTGTCATAAATGTTGGTGCAAAGTTTCAATTCCATATGTTTCACCATTATTGAGATAAAAAATAATAAGTGAAAAAAACAAAATGGCAGCTGTGTGAGTGACTAAGGACTTTTGGACAATTTAAATAATATTTAAATTTAAATATCATATTATGATATTTAGATATGGGTTTTGACCAGGAACAATGCCCTAGAGTATTGGTACGGAGTTCTGAAACACCCTGTATAATGAAAAATAGTTGATCACTGTGAATTCCAATCACTGTTTGATAAGAATCACATTATTCATTTTGGAAGGTGAACGTTTTTTGTATTGACCATATCTCACTTTACTAGCGGTCAATACAGCCACCTCCAATTTTTGTTTCATCCTCACCACCACACATTGTTGCAAGAATATGACAAATTTTTTCCCAATAAAATTATTACCTATTGAAGTAGGATACATGATTTACTCCGGTTACTCTGGGGGCAGGATTACCTGCCGCTTCTGGTTGGAAGAACCAATATATCACCCAGAATTTGCTTTTTAGGCTGCTTGATTCAAATGCAAAGACTGCTTTTAACCACGCTCACTTGACTGTAGAGCTTTCTCGAATGTCTCACAGATGTCGCTAATAGTACTGATAATAGCACTGACAACAGTCTGCACACAATGATGAAAATGAAACTTATGAATTTCACCCTCTATTAACATTGTTTCTTTCATCATACAAGGAAAATAAAATTTTTCGCAGACATATTATTCCTTGGGCTATAATGAAGGAAATTTTTAGAGGGTTTAATACGTAGATTTTATGGGGCTGGAAGATGCATGATACTTCAATTTGATACTGTAGTTTCACAAACTTTATCTCTGTTATGTTCCATGTTTTAGCTAGATATTTGTTTCTTATACGACTTTCCTCTTTTTGTGGGCTTTCTCCTGGGAATCCGTTTGAAAATCGGCTCTTGAACAGCATTTTGTGCAATATTAACTCCCCTTTTCCTTTTCTCTGATTCCTCTAATTTATTTTGAAATAACTGCATAATGATGGGTTATAAGTACAAAAACGTTACATATTATAATATTTTTGTGTTAATTATGCATCTGCGGTGTAATATGGATATATTAATGTATTATTATGTTGGGAAAAATAATATTGGATGTCATATTTCATAATTTTATTCATTTATTATTCTAATAAAACGAGATATCAGTATATCAGTTATTCAAATCTCAAATCATCTGAAGCCAATTGTATGTGGTATAGCCTAGTTCAATGAAATTGTCATTAAAAGTAGGGTTGACTTCGCATGAAATGGGGTAGCCCGTTTCTTTTCTGTTGTATAATTGTGGAATGCTGAATCAAATTATTCGATCCGGGCAACTTTCCGAATTGCCGCCAAACATTTTTTAAATTTTTTGTTATAAAATGGTTATAATGTACGATTCATCGTACATTATTATTAAAGTGTTTAATAGTTCATAATGTTGTTATAAAGTGTTCAAAGTTTATATTACTGACTGGAATTTCTAGGTGGCATTAGATTAGGTTTACAATCCTATTTTATATAATTATTAAATGCTTAAATGCAGTTTAAATCCATATAAAATCAGTACCCCCCGGTCATCGGTTTGTAGAAGCCCCCCCAAAATCCATTTCTAGATCCGCCACTGCATGACAAATTTCTAAAATAATAATTGGATAAGACATACTTGATAATATTGTAAAGAAGAAGAAATAAATTGCAAATATAAAATCCATAGAATAGAGATTCCTATCGGAAAAATGAGAATTTTAGTAGACTTCAGTAATATCTTTATTATCCTTAGGAATTATTGGAACTCGATTATTTGGGAGTACGATTAAGACACGATAGGCTACTGATGAGAGCTTAATATTTTGTTATTGGTCCACCGCTCAGATATTTGAAATTATTTACATTTGAACTGTCGTCATCTCTCATCATCACCCCTCTCATTACCCACGCACAAGCCTAGAGCTCATGTGGGCATCACCCTAAAAAAAGATATTTACATTTTCTAGGTGTCATTTCATGATGTCATACATGATGCAATATTACTGAATTTCTTTTCTTCCATTCTTGGTTTTTTCATTGTTTAAAATATTCCTAGCTATATAATAATCATCATCGTAGTTGCTAATAATCCTGCCTCAATTAGAGGTCTCTATTTATATTATATAGATGAGAACCATTCACATCTCTTTTTATTGCCAAATAATCTTAAAATTAACGAATGAATTAACGGTTTGAAATGAATTCGAATAGAAAAAGGTCAGTCATTTATTCACCAATCTCCTGTAAGACATCCTAGGACTATTCAGATACATTTGTATTTACATAAAAAAAATTATTGACAATATTTATTGATTTTTACATTATAATGAAGCTTAAAATACTAATCGATGGAAAGTTTCTTGAATGTGCCATCAACTCCGAAAAGCTGTGTGGGCTTGTAGTAACTCTTGGCTGGTCTCTTCTTCTCATCTGTTTTTTGAGAACCTTCATTCAGGAACCAATCACGATTGTCTTCCAGAAGCTTCTGCCAATTCCCTGGAGAAAACAACAAAAAATATTTGTCAGATATACTCATGGATTTGAGAATGGAATTTATTCATAAATTTATTTCTACTGTAGTTTTAAAATTACCTTGCATTAAAAAAGCCCCTATTTGTTTTCTTGAGACATCCAATACATTTTTATACTTGTCTTGACTTCAGGAAAAAGTTATAATTTATAATTGTCTCTCAGATTATTGTCTGTTAGAATAACTTACTAAATTAATTTTTTTAAATTGTTATTATTTTTTTCGTAGAGGTTTGCAAAAAGAACCTTTCAAGGATCAAAATGAGCATACATCTAGGGCATGTGAAAGTGAACTTATCTTTAGAAACAATGGCTCGTTATTGTCAGCTCATCAAGGCGGTTCAAATTGGGTATTATTATAACGTGGTGATATAATATAGCATTATGCTAAATTCATTCAAAATATTGAAATTTCATTTCTGAGAATTTGGGTTAAGTTATAGATTATTTATTATTATAAATGATGAGATAGGACGGGAAATAACTGAATTTGTAGATTGTGAAGCAGATTGAGTAATTTGAATTGGTGAGAATTGCGGAGAAAGCTAAAGCTAACACCAAGCACTAAGAAAAGTGGGAGTGGCAATGCTGATGACGTAGAACGCCTACACAATTTCAAAGAGCCGTCTCATTGGCCAATAAGCTGAACGGACGCCATTTTACGATTTCGGCCAATTAGAAGCTAGCAGCTTGTTAACGTCCGTTGAACTATAAGATGTCACGTGACCGTTTTCTTGAAGCTGACTTTTGATTGGTTAAAATCATAAAATGGCGACTGTTCAAGTCATTGACCAATAAGACTGCTTGTTGAAAACCTTAAAATAACAGCATTACCACTTCCTCTTTCGTTAGTGTTTGAGATCGTTTCAGATTCCTCGACATTTCTCGTAATGATATTCATTAATTCGAAATCCATATTAATTTATTGAGGATTGATTGATTATGAAGCGAAGTTGATGTATCTATTCAGATATAAAATTAAAAAATTCAATGTGAAAAGTTATTTATTGTGAAATTATATTTTTAATAATCATTTAATTAGGCCTATCAAACATTTTATTTAATTTAACCCTACGTATCCAAGTTCAATTTTCGCTAAGTAATAAAAAAGAAGACAATATCCCTACAATTAATAATTAGGAAGAGTTGCTAAGAATTCTTCTAGCTTGAAATAGGAGTCGAATAATAGAGAAATTCTATGCAATTAAACTTGAATCGCACGGAAAATTTATTTGGTTGCAAAATATTTCTCTCGATGAGAATTTTCTTTTATTCAATGATTAGGAGTGTATAATAGAGTAACTTATTAATTTTTCTGACGTGGCAAAGTTTGGGCAATATCACAATAATGTCCACTCTGCCACTTAACTACGTGATTAATTCCCAATACCAATGCTTTTTTTTTATGAAATTGATCGAACATTAGCTACTTACTGTTGAGGTTTTCAATAGTATCTGCCTGGCCTCCGTATTCTTGTGGGAGGATCTCTTTGTCGATGTATTTGTAAAGTTCTGTGTGGTCACCGGAGAAAACATGCAACTGTGAAAAAATTAACCGTATTAATTATCTCCACAAATATTAAGCAAATTTTAAAGTTTTAATTTGATTTCATTCTGTTGATTATAGTGTGAATTATTTAACAAATGCTATTTAACAATTATTAACAAAATTTAAATACATAATCTACCCAATTTCATAAAAAAGTTTGAATTTGAACGGTATTGTTGATTACTGTAATTCACATTTTTTTAATTGTATTTTGAAGTACATATTATTTCAAATCAAGTAGTAATCTACTAGAATTTGAAGAATTATTACGATTTCTGTTTGAAAATTTAGTTTTTCAATACAACTCAAAGTTGTTGTTCATAGCATATTCAGTTTTAGGAGAAAAATAACATTAGGATTCCATTCTTCTTTTGAAATTGAAGATTCATTGAATTATGTTTTATACATCTTATTAGAACGAAAACTCATCATCATGCACAAACTCAGAAAACTATTCATAATCATCACATTCAAAAAATGTATTGCTTCAAAATATAGATAGTAATTTAGATTTCACGTAGCTGATTTCAATCAAACTCTATTTTCATGACCGTCAAGACCGTATAACTTGAAAGTGTTGTAAAAGTTATGAATGTTATATGCTTTCTGAAAACTTGTGTATACTCTTTTGAAACAAATTTCATGCTTAAATTGACTAATTTATCGCGTGTATTCCATCAATTCTTTCAAATGCAGATTGGTGTGTGATTCAAGAATAAGCCATTTTCAATGAGAAGCTTATTGTTCGGTAATCATAGACAAGTAATGTTTGAGAAATCCTATTTAGTTATCTTTTTACAATAAGGAAAGCCAGTACCCTACGTCACAGAATAGGAGAGACTCTCTCCTATTCTGTGCCTACGTCAAGGTCTTATCACAATGTGATTGAATCAATCATTTTCAGAAGATACTTGTTTCCGATTTTTGTGTTTTTATTCATTCTATGCAAACTATTGACAGATACACGCTCATTTACATTATTAACTTAAGATAGGTGGTATCTCTCTCATGATGTATGCTGTATCAATTTCAACAAGTTTGATAGTTTTAGGAGGCACTGTACCCGACGTAAGACACTATCATTATTTATTTATTTTCTGACAATTGTTATATACTGCACAATATATGGGAAGAAATAATTTAATATAATAATAATCTATTTCCTCAATTCCTAGTCTCCTACTACATAAATCATCTCTGTTGAAAATATTGGTTCTCTATTTTCTTTTATTCAAATTTAGAGAGTACTCAATCGTAGTATGAAATAACCATGTATATGTTATTGTGGGCTCTCGAATATTATCAATGACAAAACTTTTGAACTTATGTAAAAAGTTCACAAACTCACACTGCTGAACGTCAATGAAGTAGTATTTTGAGAAATAAAAATTTCTAAATAGAGTAGTGAAAGTATGTCGATGTTGATATTTCAAATTTTCAAGAGATAAACCAACTAAATGTTTGTGATGCAAGAAAACTATACTGCCCAGAATTGCGAAATTCAGTAAAAAAAAAACAATAGTTCACTTGGAATGGGAATCCAAAACTATAAAATTCAGTTTTAAGAACATTATTATTACAATTTTTTATTGAAAATTGCGGTGATGAAGCTGTTGCATTACAACCTTTTTCTTTCAGTCATTGCAAATTCTCCTTCGACCTACTTTTATCAATTTGAAAGTCCTCTCACTCTCAATTGCACTTTTATGATTCGACCTCACTTATGAATGAATTTTACGAGACTGGCTAGTTGATAGATGTTTCGCAAGAGCAACAACTCATTACAAACACAATTTTTCAGTGAACTGGACGGTTATGAAATCTTAGCATTTTTGAAAGCATTTACTTTGGATGAGAGCACTCAAAGACTGTTAACACTCATTACGCTTTCCCTTCGAAATATTTTTATTGTCATTAATTGCTGCTTACTCTTGGTCAACTTTTGAAGTTTCTGTTGATTTTTCAGCCTTAATCAAGTTGACTGGTTCGTGAATAAAATTTTTAAAAATAAATAGTTTATTCAAAATTTTTATTTTCCGTACTCACCCTCTTTGCAATCTTTTCTTTCAATAGAGGCTTGAACATATTGACCATAAGCTCTTGGAAATGTGGTACGTTGATGAAGTATAGTCCCTTAGGTCTACTAGGAATGGCATCCTGAAAAACGGAACGCAATGTTAGAATGATTGTAAATAATTGTCAAAATTGAAAAATCGAAACAATTTTTTTATTGGTAACCTTAAATGTAGTTTACTTTTAACAATTTAGCATCGAGGCAGAACGTTTCCACAATTTATTTGAGGAAAAATATAAGATCCTACTGCCTAATATGAAAACAGCATACACTGCGAATAGAATGCTTATCAGTAATTCGTGTAAAAAATTAAAATTTATCTTTACTCAAGAAATAGCATTTTAAATAAGTTCAAATGTATCGAGGGCATTATCATGATTCATATTACAATCTTGTAATTGGCTCTTTTTGGACTAACAATGGTCCAACATAATAAAATTCGGAAACTTATGACGACTTTAGATTATTTTCATCGTTACTTCTCATTAAATTATTCTATAATGCACTACTTCCAGTATCAGTAATCCAATAATGTTTTGCGTTGCTAATATTTCGAATTTTGATGCACAATATTATAGACAACTTCAGCCTTCAAACTCTAATCATCCTCCAAGTAGAAATATTTCGTGATTTCAGATCTTTATCATCAGGGTCAAGATGTACTTGTTAATTGCATCTGTAATTGCATAGTACTGAAGGTGCAGTGCAATTATTGTAGATTTGAGTGGATTACGCGTCAAATATAATATGGACAAGTGCTATAGGCAACATGAAAATATCAATTTGAGTACTACGTTTGTATTTATCATCGGATAGAGAAACTTTCTAAAACCGGCAAGGAAAACCGGTGACTCAACAACGAATCCCACTATTACTAGGCCGTCGCGATCCTGACCGAGTTAAAGGCTCTGTAACACAGTTATCTCATGTCGAGATGATATTTGCATTTACGTATTGTCGAGTATTACTAGAAAACTCTTTGGTACACGCAAATCAAGCTGTAATGAATTTTTTTTTATCGTATGGCTTTTATTGGTGGGGAGACCCTTACGGGTAGGTTCCACCTCGCCTCATTGCACAATTTTTTGTGTCGGTCATCCATCCGAGAGCGGTCTTGAATGTTTGTTACTTAACCACATGATTACTTAGCAACCGCTCTCACCGAGTGACCACTGATATTACTTTTGAATAATGAATTCTAATGAATACTAATGAATAATGAATTATTATGAATTTTTATTCACTCGCAACTAATATTGTGAACTTTATGAAGGTTACTTGAAACTAGATACTAATGCAGAAATATTCAAATAAGAAAATTTTGCATGCCATTACAATAAATGCAAAAATTTTGAAATAAAATTTTAGTTTGAAGTCATCATTAATAATAATATTTACAAATGATGAGCTTAGCATTGAGCTATAGGCATAGATTTTTCCATTCGAACTTGACAATATTAACTTTCATACTGTACATGGAAAATAATCTCTCCTAATAGATATATTTCCTGTGTTTTCCAGTGTGATATCACTTTAAAATCATTTGATGAATACCTACCTCTTGAAATTATAGATCTGTATCGAAATTTATTATTTCGAATATTACTGAGTCACTTGAGTACATTTTTACGTCTAAGATTGAGTAGGTTAAATAGCGAGAGAATTAAAGTAATATTAAATAGATAAAATATTAAAGTAAGGTCATTAATATTATTATTGAATGATATTGATCATCGAAGTACTAATAATGCGATTGATTTTTCATAATTTTGAATAGAAATTCACTCATTGAAATTTTAGGCTAACTACAATTGTCTACAATAGTACTATGGAGATCTTAAATATTGCTGTTCTCAGAAACCGACTTATGAGAAATTTATCATAAATCCATGAAACATATTCAAATCTATATCAATACTAAATCCGTACTTCCTAAATACATCTTCTATATTAATAAAAGAGAGTTGGTGTCTGTACGCTCGCTTATAACTGGAGAACGGCTGAACCGATTTAGATGATTTTGGATTCGTTTGAATTGTTAAAGCACTGGTTAACATAATATGTATTAAAATATAAGAAAATCCCTTTATAATTAATAAATAATTATTACATTAATGACCTAACCTATCAAACATTTACAGACCAAGTTTTGAATTTGCCGGCTACCGAAGAACGGAAAGATAGTCGTGATTCAAGATCAGAAAATTAGCAATATCATCTCAAGTCCCAATAGCCCAGTGGATAGCGATTCGTCCTATCCACGAATTGGATTTCCAACGACCAAGAGGTTGGGTGTTCAATTCCCGCTCCGAACCATTTCTTTTTGTACTAGGTTTTCTGCTCTAATTATTTTTTACGCTAGAATCATCAATATTAAGAATGAGTTATCGTTCATATAATACAGTCATGTTCTATCATTTCAAATATTAAAAGTGAAGATGGAAATAAAATAAAATAAAAATAAAATAATAAAAAAAATAAATAAAAAAAAATAAATAAAAATAAAATAAAAATAAAATAAAAATAAAATAAAAATAAAATAAAAATAAAATAAAAATAAAATAAAATAAAATAAAAATAAAATAAAATAAAATAAAAATAAAATAAAATAAAATAAAAATAAAATAAAAATAAAATAAAATAAAATAAAAATAAAATAAAATAAAATAAAATAAAATAAAAATAAAATAAAAATAAAATAAAAATAAAATAAAAATAAAATAAAAATAAAATAAAATAAAATAAAATAAAATAAAATAAAATAAAAATAAAATAAAAATAAAATAAAAATAAAATAAAAATAAAATAAAATAAAATAAAATAAAAATAAAATAAAATTATTTTTTAAGAATAAAGAATAAAGACATTTTTTAAGGGGTGGCATGAAGGGGGGACATTTGGGGGGGGGGGAAGAGTGCGATACGAAGTTCGCCGGGACAGCTTGTAATTAATAATTAAAGACTCGAATATAGTCACAACTGCAGAAGGTTCAATTAGAAACTACAGCTTATAACATTTGATTTCATAGTTCAATTTCGAGTTGAATGAATGTAACATACACATGAATTATAGACGGTATGTGATTTTGGACACAACCTGATTTTGAACATTTTCCGAGTAAATCTTGGAACAGAAGATGACTGTTTTGGGCTTGAGACTGTTTTCCTTTCCTTAATACTGTATTGTATTTATGATCAAATGAATGTATTTGAATATAAAATAAAACAAATAATTATTACTGAAATAATCAATATTTATTATTAATGACTAGGATAAATAATTTTTCTACAATGAAAAATTCCTACATTAATAATAAACTTCACATTTCTAGGAATTATAAATCGAAACAAATATAGCAGGATCCTTTTAACTTGTCAGAAAACATATGTTTTACTCGGCCACCAGTACAATACTTAACCTACAAATGCTGAATCTCGCAGATTATTGAAAAGGTCTTTTAAAAAGTTATTCTTTGAAAGGTTTTCTTTAAAAAGGTCTTTTAAAGACTTTTAAGTCTTTTGATTATTGTGTCGAAATCACTGTTTAATTATTACCGGAACAGCTGATTTCTGACAAGTTGAAAGGAACCTGCTATAGAAAGAAGCCTACCTGGCCGCAATAGACGAATTTCTTGATCATAGAGGGCATGACTTTGGTGAGATGTGATAGGGTGAGGCCCTTGACGTCAAATATGACCACCTCGCCTCCCCACACCGACTCGTACTGCAGTCGCATGTCGGATGTGGCCAGCACCCTTTTGCAGAAGCTGACAAATGAGAAGTCCGCCAAGTTGTGGTTCGGCGTCAGCATAGCCACATCCACACGGTAGCCTTCTTTTGTGAGGCTGGGCAGCGGGAAAAATTTGCTGGAACACAAAAAGTCCATGTGTTAATCATAATAATTGAAATACTTGGGAAAATATGATAACAATCAAGATTGCTATCATTTTTTTTATCGTATGGCTTTTATTGGTGGGGAGACCCTTACGGGTAGGTTCCACCTCGTCTCATTGCACCATTTTTTGTGTCGGTCACCCATCCGAGAGCGGTCTTGAATGTTTGTTACTTAACCACATGATTACTTAGCAACCGCTCTCACCGAGTGACCACTGATATTACCATTGCTATCATAATTAGGGTGATACCCATATGCTGCGTGAGGTTCATGCATTATATATGAGAAGGGTGTTGATGAGGGGTGATGAATTATAGAACTATAGAGTTGAAAAATTCTCTAGAATGATTTTATCACTTAAACACTCTCCTTTGTCAAGAAATAGAGTGAAGGAGGCGGTTGATTGAGATTCATTTACTCACTGGTAGAGGAACTTGAAACTTAGGCTGCGTACATTCAGGGAGCAACTGGGTAAGCAAAGAAAACCGTGCTTATCTTCACTCACTCAGCACTAGTGCCCTGCGATTGGTCCTGCGTCATTGACGCATGCCCAGAAAAATTGGCGGCAGACTGCGTTGCGTCGCTATCACCCAGTTGCTCCTTGTATGTACTCAGCCTCATTGTTGAAGTAAGATTTCGATTTATTGGATAATAATGATGATATTTTTGTAAGTATTAATAAATAATCTGAGATTATAAAGGAATCAGGACTAAGAAGGCTATTGATTATGTAATTTGCTGAAAAAATTTATTATTGCTTACTATCAAATTTCTAAGAAGTGTATTGAATTTCCAGAGAATTCAAGAAATATAATTTTTTTCTTGATTTGAAATTTGATAATAGAAATTGAGGTATCAGATATTATGTTCAGAAAGTTGTACAAGCAATAACAATTATTTTTGGTCATGATTCAAATATAGACAACAACATGCATTGTTTTTACCAATTTTTTGTTCGCTCTCCAAATAATTTTCAGTTTCAAGTTACAGTTATTGCGTGCTTTTAGTAATCTTCAGACAAGACTTCCTTGTAATTCAAGAACTGCATTTTAGAAAAATTCGGTTGAAGGTCTTTCAAAAAATCTAGGTCTATTTCTACAAGGTCTCCTTGATAAAATAGATCAGCTTCCGCCTCCTTTATTCTATTTTCATGTCTATACAGATGCAAGGTGAAAAATGCTTGTTTGAACCTAGCCTTTCATGCACTCTAAATTGTTCATAACTGAGTTATTTCGTGTAGGCTTCTTCATTCATATGGCAGTATACTGTGTAATATCGCCAGAAGCGATTTTCGTGTTATTGTAAGTAGAAGGCCACTCTAATTTCCTTCTTTTAAAAAAATTGTCAACTAATTGAAAAACTTGGTGTTCAATTCAAGTGTATTTTCATGTAAGTTATCATAACAATGGAAACATGCAAATTAAGGCGCTAGCAGTTAATGAAATCTTGACTCATAGAAGCTAGGGGAAAATGGATCAAAATGAAGAAGAGATGGAGGTGCTGATGGTAACAGTGGTAATGAGGGGGTAAGGTAGAGGAGTCAAGAAAAAATGTTACGGAAAATAAGAAGAGGTTGAAGAAGGAGATGGAAAAGGGGTAAAAAGAAGGAAGATACAGAAGAAGAAGAAAAGAAGAAGATGAAGATGATAAAAAGAAGATGTAGATAAGATTATGAAGAAGAAGAAGAAGAAGAAGAAGAAGAAGAAGAAGAAGAAGAAGAAGAAGAAGAAGAAGAAGAAGAAGAAGAAGAAGAAGAAGAAGAAGAAGAAGAAGAAGAAGAAGAAGAAGAAGAAGAAGAAGAAGAAGAAGAAGAAGAAGAAGAAGAAGAAGAAGAAGAAGAAGAAGAAGAAGAAGAAGAAGAAGAAGAAGAAAGAAGAAGAAGAAGAAGAAGAAGAAGAAGAAGAAGAAGAAGAAGAAGAAGAAGAAGAAGAAGAAGAAGAAGAAGAAGAAGAAGAAGAAGAAGAAGAAGAAGAAGAAGAAGAAGAAGAAGAAGAAGAAGAAGAAGAAGAAGAAGAAGAAGAAGAAGAAGAAGAAGTAAAAAGAAGAAGAGAAAGGATTAGAAAAAGACTAGGTATATAAAAAAAAAACTCTGAACAATACCTCATGCAATTTTCCAACCCTCCACCTTTGATCTAATAAATAATGTTAGTTTTAAATAGAATAACTGTTGACTGACAGTGCTTTGGAGCCGTTCCTGATTTCGGGCCCGCACGGATCGCGGTCGCCGTACATTTCGGGCACCTCGGAGCGCGCTGTCAGGTAGGCGTCCAGCTTGGCCTTGGCGCGCTCTATGCTTCCCTTGCACCCGCACAGGAACGACATCAGTGTGTCCTCGTCTAGCAACATACAATACCGTACTTATATTGCCAGCAATCAACTGTAATGAATATGCTTTTTATAATAACTAATAATAAACTTCTATAGGGTCTTCAACTCAAAAGAGGCCCCGTTACTAACACAGTTTGTAACTGACTCTTTTAAGTTAGATGGGTCGCCACTATTTGCGGATCGAAAATTAACTTATCCCCTCAAATAATTTGATCCATAGGATTTATTTTATTATTCGCAATCATTAACAGGAGTTATATTAGCCAGCTCGTCTATTGATATTATTTTACACACCCACTATGTGGTAGCCTACTTCCACTATAAACACCCTATATATTCAGAACTTTCCCTTAGTACCTTCAACTCCACTTGGCTGGTTCTAATTAAATTAAAAAATTTATTATCAAATAAACCGATACAAAGAAATGTCCAAGGACCTAACAGTTCTTCTGTATGATCACACAAAGTTTTTTATGTAAAAATTTTGGTATGATTGTATAGGGTATAAAGATTTTGTGGGTTCTTCATCGTCATCAATATTCCTTGTTATTCGGAATGATGTATTAATGATTTCTCAAGGTTACTATGTTGATGAAAATTGATTAAATTATCTAATCAATTTTATGAGCTACCGTATGTGATAACATCTTCAAACAATAATTCAAGGTCATGAGAACGTTGATGTTCATTGTGGTTGTGTAATTGACATTGAAATTGGTAAGTTACTTTAATTAGTATCAATCAAAATCAGTTGGAAAGCGGCATGTAACTTCCATAATTCAACATTTCAATTTAACGTATCTGTAACTTTCCTGCGCAAATAATTCCCAAAATTGAAGTGGATCAATAAAGTTTTATCATTCAACAAGATCAACAGCTCACTAGGATTTTACTCTAATTCTGTGGAAGATTTCCTAGTCCTACACACTGTTGATAAACTTGTTTCCGGGCTAATGATTTCGATCACTTCAACGTTCTACTGTGAAAAACGTTCTAGTTTACAAAATTGGCAAATACGGAAATGTAATGGATAGAAGTTATTCTAGTATCTTAACAAGATTTCAAGTTGATGTACTATACTCGAAGCCTTCTCCATTTATATTATTTACTGAACTCATTCCTATGATAGTTGGCTACTCAAATACAGTAATGTTGTCGATCTTGACCAGGGTTGGGTTGACTGCTGTCGATAGGGAGCAACTAGTCAAGGTCGCTATAAGTTTTGCTAGGAGCCTATTCTTATCTTCCACAAAAACTTAACAACAAAATTGATTCTTAAAAAACGTTAACTCCAGATTCATGAATAATTCAGTTTCATGAAAAAGAACATGTTTTCCAACAACCTCAAGTTTTTGAACTTGAAAACTATTTGGTGGATTTATTTTCTTCCTACCCATCAAATGTTATTATGTTATAACCAATTCCATATTATCAAATTCATCAAAGTAGAAATTTATTCCTTTTATTTAAGCTCTTTATTGGCCAATTATAATAATTTGTTTCAATATCCATAGTTACTGTTTTTTACTAGCTGCAATGTTGTTATTTTAAATTTCATATTGCATTGTGAAAAAAGTTGAGTTCTCATTAATTTGGTTTAAGAGGATGAGGAGGCTTTCATGATTGAACTTTGATCTCAGCTCTTCGGGAAGTTTTTAAGATAAATAGTACAACGCAATGCACTTCATCATATACGAGAATTAAGGTAGTTTGCTCAATGACAAAATCTTATTACTTATATACATAAAAAATAAGTTTAACTTATCCTTTTAATTGAAAATGAGTATGTACCCAACTATGAGTTCCAATAAAATCTTCTTTATTGTGTTTATACATACAAATACTTTTGATAACTGAACAATAGTATAATTCAACAGTCATCATGCTCTTTCCAATATAAATGAATAAGATTGCTTGTTTTGTGACATTATCTAATATTATAAAAAATGAATAAACTGATACTTTAATTCTAAAAGGAGGTAGGCTATTCATCTAAATATTAATTTTTTTTTTTAATGTCGCATGTCAGTAAATAAAATATTTGCCACAGATCTTTTGAGTTCACTTTATAAGGAAAAGTATCTCGAATTCAAATAAATCTGAAATTAATATTAATTTAACCTTTAAAAAAAGTAATCTCCTAAAAATACTGATTTTAACAGAAAACTTATCTATGATATAATTTCCTCTTACTCGTTTACAGACATGAATGTAGTACCTTGAAATAATTTTTAATTTCTAGATTGGCCCTATTTTATCAAAGTGGAAAAACCTGAATCAACCTCATAATGAAATAATTTGAAATTAATTCTATTTGTTGTTTTTATGTTTATTCGAATTATTCATGTTTTGCTCACCCATATAGTGCGGTAGATGCGGCTGTTGATTCAACCAGAGCTTCAATACACTAGCATCTGCCTTGAGTTGTTCCAGTGTATTTTGGCTCAGCTCAGCCATTATCTTCTCCAACTGTTGCTCGTTTGGTCTTAGTAGCTTCATGTTGATCTGCAAAACATAATTTGTTTTCAATCAATATCAGTTCTTCATTTATTTTGTTTGTCAAAAGTTATGCCAACAATAAACCTTGTAGCATTCTGCATCATGGTTATGAAAATATTAGGAAATTCAAGAGAATTGTTACATTTAATAATAATTTATTCTCTGATTATTCAGTTTCCCAAATTTTAGTCCACATTTAGTCCACATTTATGTCCACATTTAGTCGATTTTCGTTTCGTCATGCTTTTCGTCTTGCTGCTCGTCTTGCGCTTCAGGCATCCTATTAAAATTTGGTGGAAAAACGAATAGCATGCACTGTGACGCATGCTGTGCAGCACACAAAAATCAACCAAGTTTGGACATAAAGAATTGTAAACTCTTGAAGTTGATAACAATTATGATCAGAATGTACTGAGAATCAGTTTCATCATCAGGTATAGCAATAAAACATTTTTATTGCTATGTGAATGTTATAGATATCAATAAAATTGATTTATTCAATTCTAATATTGA
This sequence comes from Laodelphax striatellus, assembly GCA_017141395.1. Classification (NCBI taxonomy): domain Eukaryota; kingdom Metazoa; phylum Arthropoda; class Insecta; order Hemiptera; family Delphacidae; genus Laodelphax; species Laodelphax striatellus. The sequence continues at coordinate 19,081,100 of CM029530.1, forward strand.
TGCTGTTAACTGAGTATTTCCAAATTCTCTTTTATATTATCTATTGAATATAAAAAAATATTTAGAAAATCAAAGTAATTCTCATTTCGTTTGGTTGAACAATTGGTCAATTAATAATAAAACAAAGAAAGACTATTAAATATCCCTCAATTAATATCATTCAACCATAAAATATTCAGTTTACTACTCTCTATTTCTACAATTCAAGTCATTTACTATGTATAAATAATTTAATATCAATGAACCTCAACAAAAAGATTACAAGAATCCACTGAACCACTGAAAGGATATGTGAAATCAGAAATACCATCTCACGAAATCTTCAATAGTCTTTGTGTTTCAATAAATGCATTCTATTATAAAGTTTCTAAAAAATATAATTTTTCAGTAAGTAAGTGTATTCCCAATTAATCTGTTTCCACAAAAACAATTTCGATCAGAATTTCAGCAATCCTTCACTGAGAAAATTATGCCATATTCTATTTTGGGGTGTGCAAAAAATTATTTGAAAACATTATATTGTCAGTTATTTATTTCTCTAGCTGAGTGTATTCAGTAAAACCAGAAGAGTGTATTCTAGAATAATTCACTTGACATCGCATTAAAATTCTGACTCAATATTCACAAATCTAGATGGATAATAACAATTTATGGAGGGTGACTCCCCTTGAACTATTGACATGAATTGAAGTACGTGAAATATCAATGTGACTGCCTATTTGAAAGCATTGAAACAGTCAAATGGATTGAAGCAAGGTCATTTTTGAAAGACCTACTAAGGAAATCGAAATAATTATCAAGCCATTCATATCTATCTTTAACAATTAGAAAAAAATGAAAATAGGCCTACAGTACTTCTGAGCGTGTATGTATCTAAAAGTATGGAACAGATCACCTAATTCTTATTATTGCTTTCTAAACAAATATTCTTCAAATTTGTTAATTTGAATGTATTCTTATTAAATCATTCCATAATAAATTGACTTATTTCAATAAGTCTAATAAATAAGTGATTAAACACTATTTCATTTAAGTGACTAATAAATTATTCATGAAGTACTTGGAAAGTGCAAAGGATCAATGTGGAAGCCGCCAGCTTTTTGGTATGAAAATACCCCCAAGTTGGTTCAAGCACGAAAGTTTTGACAGACGACTAGAAAGGAATCGAAAACATTCTTCCTTAAGTATTTTGAATTAATTTTCGAACAGTTCTAGTTGAATTTGAAAAAATAAGTAGGCCAATATCCGAATTATAAATAGGTCACCTCATTCCATAAATTATACATGCATACTTTTTTATTTATAATATAATTTTTTAACAAATTTAAAAAAAAAATCAATTTCAATGTACTGTATTTCTATCAAATAATCAACTCAATAGAGAATAAGAAACAGTCCAAAGCGTCTTCTCACTTCTCCCCTCAATTTCAATAAAAGTATTGAATACAACTTTTCCACTTATTAGCACTTATTGAATCCATTGACTGAAAATCGCCTGTTGGTTAGCCAAACTAGTTTATTCATTACTCAAGTTCTCAACTCTACTTTATAAAATTTGAAATAGAATGACTTGGAAACAAGTTTTAGGCATATATTATACTTTATTGTTATCAGCAGGTGAAATTGAATTATTGTAATTAACAATCCTTGTAATTATTTCAATTTATTATCTTTGAAATGCTATATATTTTTTAAATTTTAACCATTGAAGCAATTGTTCTGTTTACTTGTTAATGGATTAGGCAAATTAGTCGAAAGGGATAGAGTGTTATAAAATTTGAAATAGAATTATTGAAAGTATAGAACAATAATAATAATGCCGTGTAACCTGGCTGGCTCAGGTCTAGTGTCTTGAGACCTGGCTCAGGTCTAGTGTCTAGGTCTAGAGTTTTCAGGTCACTCCTGATCAGTTCAGGGTCTCTGACGTGACTTAATTGACGACTGTTTTTAGTATAGAATAGGAACTGTAATATTATTAGCAGTTGAATTTTTATTCATTGAAACAGTTCAAATGAAATCATTCAAATCAACTTGAGCATTTTATTGCATCTATGATATTTTATATCATATATTTATATTAGGCTATATATAATTTTATATAAATAAAAATATTTTTTAATATAATATTTTTATATTTATAATTTATTATTTAAATTTTATTATATTCTAATTTTTATTTTATATCATCTATGATATTTTAATTCAACTACATCATTTTTCATCATTGAAAACAACTAAAGCATTTTAAGCATTTGAATTATTAAACAAATAAACAATCATTTGAATTAAACAATCATTAGGCTTACCTGTTGATGTATTCAGCAAACTAGTTGAAAAAGCAGTTGATAACAGCCGGCTGATGGCTGATTGAATAGATAACAAGCTGAAGGCTAGCGCGTAGGCAACGCTGAGGTGTGCTGGTCCTCACTCGAGCAACGGTCTCCGTGAATCTGGTTGGACGGACGGTCGGCGCGACGCTCACTTGGCGGCTGCGGTCAGGGTTCGAATCCCCTCTACCGATCGCTGTCTATCGTCTGCTGTGCTAGTAATTTGACACCACGGGTCAACTACTGTTCAACAATATTAATCAAAGTGTTAACACGTTTTTATAACTCTGCAATGTAAATAATACTCACACTATATCCTGAATGAGATCCTTCACATGTACTGTAATGCGATATTGTAGCAGTCAAATATTCTTCCGTAAAATTCACGGTTCACTTGTTTATAACGTAGATCTGAATATTTCCCTCTCAAAAGTAATGTTACTGATTGCGTGAAAGAAATTTTTCTATTTTGTTATTGAATAATGTTTTAATGTGCAGTCCTGAGTAGGTTGTAATTTGGTATTGTGTTGAAGAATTGAATTGAAGACCTGATTGTAGTAATTCCACTAATAAAGTTGATTAAAAGTCACAAAACTATGTAAAAGCTCTTGAAGAGTTTGAAGGAGTTCACAGTACTAGTTCACTTATTCACAAAGTTAATGGATGTGAAAAGAGAAAAGTAAACAAATGTTTCAATATTTGACACAAATCACTGTTGAAATACTAGGTCTCGTAGAAATTAAACTAGTACATCATTAAACGTCTCGAAGTGAAGAACTGTTCATAAAAGATCGAAGCTCACTTATTTATACTCTTTCAAGTGGACCTCACTCTCCTATGGTGAAAATATTATGAAATCCAGACTCGGGAAATCCTTTCAAAAATAAACGAAGTCCAGACAACAAATCTAGACGGTCATTCATCGTTGGAAAATTCTTTTAAAACGGAACTCAATCGATTTGTATAAGCTCTAAGTTGAATGATTTTTTAAAAGCAAATTAATGAGAGCAACTTTTTTGCTTTGGCGAAGTCTCCAGCGCTATGGAATTTCCGTAATTGCTTGTAGCGAGTCCGTTCTTGTTTTAATTTCTGTACTTAAGAGTCAGTCTGTCAGTCTACATTGAAAACTTCCCATCAAAAAACGATTAGATCAAAACTTCTAGTGTGTCGCGTTATGCAATGATTTTGAATACGTATCTTGTTTCTCGGGAAAATCTTTTGAGGTGGAACTTTCCATTTTGTCTTGTTTATCAAGTATGGACAACTTCTTTTCGAACTTGAACGAGCTCGAGTTCACTAATCACTATTCATAAACAGTCATTTTGTAAATATTTATCGAATTGCATCGTATGGTAAAACCAGTCAGGTTCTAGTTTTACTATTTTTAATAATTGTTGTTTATTCTCTGATAGCTTTTTGGAATGGGTTTGTTGATGAAGCTATTGAATATTTATTTTCATTTTATTCGAACTAGTCTCTTGTCTACAATTCCCAATAATTATTACTTGCCGTATTGAATTATTCTAATGCAGGTTCTAGTGTTATTATAAACAATTACTGCAAGCTTCCAGTAATACTTTTTGTTGATGAAGTATTCTCTTATATCTTATATAAGAGTATTAATTATTCCAACTTGTGAGTATCGTTTATAACGTATGGACGTGATCAAATTTTTTTATCCCAAGCTATTGATCAAATCTTGATAGCGATGGGCATGTGGACAAAATGGAAAATCTTATACTCTGATTAAAACTGCTTTAGGATTGAGACTTGCTCAGCCTTAGTGGTGGACCGCTCTAGGCCGGTCCTGAAGCAGTTTAAATCAAAGTGTAATACTTTTTATAGTAGCCTATAATACGATTTGACATACTTATAAAGTCTTGTCACAACACATATGAAAAAATTGTAAAAAAAATTTTGTTGCAAAAAACCTCAACCCAGTGATTATCAGCCAATTTCCAAGTGATTTTAATAATAAAAACCAACAAGATGTTTTTAGAAATCATTAATAGTTGAAGATTTGAATAAAATTAATCAATTATAGTCATAAATTCTGTAGAGGGTAATAATAGTATAATGATTATTGAATATAATTAAACCAATAACTAGAAATCAAATTGAAATTGAGTTATGATCTTCAGAAATGAAAGTTGACAATAAACGAGTCATATATTAATTCTGTGCCTCTTACACGCTTCCATTCTCTAAATGTTTTATTACACTTTTTACAACTGAGCTCTTTTATTTCCCACTACCTTTTCATAGCTGCTTCAATTTAGTATTCCACATTCAATCAGCTCAAAATTTAGTAACCTAGTCATGTTAACATCTCAGTGCATCCTCTCTCATGATTGCTCTTGTATTTTTATAATAAAAAGTTGAATAAGTTGAAAATTCATGGCACTCTTCAAATTTACCCAGCATTTTTCAAGTCAGTTATAGGCTATTCAAAGTTTCTTTACATTACCATTCCACTATTATTATACTGCTTGTACTGTATTTTTTAGCCAGTCTTCCCAGTCCTCATTGAAAACAACCCATTAAAAAAAAAAAGGTTACGAGACCAAAACTTATTTTTATACACTTAATTAGTTGATACAGATACTAGTTACAGTATACAAATTTTATCAAATAACAACAGTAACAAATATTATTATTACATCCAATCAAAAAAGTCCTTGAGCATCCAATTCTTATTCCATTTAATAAAAATCTATCTATAAAATCCATCAAAATCAATCCATTCTATCAAAAATCCATTTGATAGAATAACCAAATAAGACTTCAAGAATTAAAACTTGAAACTTCCAAGTCATAAGGCTTTCCAGACCTAACTAGATTTTTTGTGTTATCTGTGATAACAACGTTGTATTTAGGGCCGGTTTCTCCAACGACAGTTTAACCAATTTTTAGTTTAAACTTAGGTTTTACCGCTCACTAGAAACTTTTTTGTCAGAAAGTCCGATGTCCGAACAGCTGACCATTTGATTCAATGTTGATTCCATTTGATTTATGTACGGTCAACAGAACAGTAGCGTATATAAAATGTCAGGTCTGATTTCTGGTTTTAGGATTGAGACCTGCTTGGCATTAGTGGTGGACCGCTCTAGGCCGGTCCTAAAGCAGTTTAAATCAAAGTATAGTTTGAGAATTGATTTGATTTATGTTACTGGTTAATGAAGATCCCGTTTTCAAATGGAACGATTGTATCATGTATCAGCGCGATGTACTGCGCTGACATTGACACACATAACCTGGGCGTAATGCTATCTGTCCCACTATTTGTGGCTTGCAAACCCAACCGGTCCAGCTGAACTTTTCATTTCATTCCATTCAGCTCCTAACTTCAACTCATAAATGTATCACACTTGTACGCATGGACTTGTCTTGTTGCCGGTTGCACAAAAGTGGATTAAAGTTAATCTTCAGACTGGTAATACATTTTTTAAATAAATTATCTACATGAGCAGCAGAACCAGAGCAATATCTAACGAAGCACCCCTCTGAATTTTAAAATAGGCATTTTATATCTATGGTTAGAATAAAACCCCTAATGTTAGATTACAACAAGCGGGATCAACGAAGCAGATCCCATTAGCATTATACTGATCATGGATCAAACTTGATCTTGCTTGGTGCAACCCAACATAGAGAAAATAATGAAACTTAACTATATTGCGATTTGAAGTGATGTTTTTTAGAAGATACTTGCCAAACCAAGGAGTTTAAATCTTCTTCGTTCAATTTTGTAAAACACCCAGAAGTACAGCTAGTTGAGGAAGGGAATGTAATAGCCTATATTTTTTCTCCCATGTTGACATGTTTTTGGTTTTTTGGTATATTTTTTGCTTATTCTTGTATGGAACTAGTTTTAATTTGTCAAATATTCATTCACTTCACTTTTCCTCCTCTTAAAAATCCACTTTGAAAAAGTAGAAGAGCGCGTTTGGTATGTCGAAATACCTGAAATTGAAACGAAACTTGATAATGACACACAAAGAGGTCCTGATAGTCCTTCATAGTCGAATTATGAGAATTCGGTTACGTTTATAACAGCATATTGCTTTGCTATTGAGGTCAAGGTTCTCTGTGACTGAAGGTCGGCTGAAAAAGCTGTAGAACCGGATGGACCCACTCGGAGTCTGGCGATTTTTCGCAGACTGACTCACGATCGATGTGAACTTTTAAGATGAGAATCATTATCTGAAAATGATACAAACACGTGAATGCAGTCGATAATTTGTGCAACGACATTCTCCACTCATTTAGCCAACCTCGCAACCTTCCATGTTTTTCATGTTTCCATGGAATTTTCTTCAATCAAATTCCTGTTAATTTTTTGTAGTAGCTTTCATCAATACTCACCGGCTATTATAGTCTGTTGTCAACATTCTGAGGATGAAATCCTCTAGCACTGAAAAGAATTTTTGTTCAAATAGTAAAATTTTTAATTAGTAAAATTCAATTTAACGTTATTAGTAATTTTTACAAATTTTATATATGAAAAGAGTTTCATGCCCGACTTTGGAAAGTTTGAGTGGACCGATTTTGATGCGCTTTGCGCCAAAAGAAAGATAAAAAATCAAAGTTTTGCAGGCTCTGGGAGAAATTTGATATAAAGCTTAAATTGTTTTCTGTGGTACTATATCTGTTGGCATTAAAGTGCGTTGAACTTGAGTTAGTTTATTAAATGACACATAGATTGAGTTTTGAAAAGTTTTTCTAAAAGTGATACCGTGACCAGTAATCACTGTAGAATTTCATTGGTATGACAGAGCTGCAGATAGTCAAAATAGCAACCATTTAAAACTAATTTAATAAACCATTAGAATCTTGGAAAAATCAAGTGAGCGGCGCTTTGCGCTTCACGGGGTGAACTCGTCTTAGTTGTTGATATAATTCAATGTTCATATTTAGTGAAATAATGTATACATAACCAATGTTATTTTTGACAATCAACAGTTCTTTCTGCATAGTATAAGTATCAATTAAACCAGTCAAATTGATCAATCACTGTCAAACTTAGTTAGTCAAAATTAATTAATTGACTTCTTAAACCATGAAGAAGTCATATTAGATCAGGTTTATTATCTTTTTTAAGCAATACAATAGAACTCTTTATCTCAAATTTAGTATTAGATAAAGCTCTTACACGTTGAATGAGAGAGTAATGGATTTCGCAGCATGATAGTAGATAATTATGTTCTTGAATTCAAAACTAGATTGTAGTTGTAACCTGCACGTGGAACCTGTTGTTGTGTTGGAAGCTGCGAGAATGTATCCTATTATTGCATTGATAGTTTCTGTTGTTTTCCAATAGGGAAGCTTGACTTTGTTTGCTGTTACTTGGGATGTCAAGGATGGGGAGGGAGAGCCGAACTTGTATTCGGAATAGATTTGCGATGAGGGTGGGGGTGGGGGCGACTCGCTTACCTAAGTTTGAGTTTGCGGTGGTGGTTGGAGAGCGGGCCGTGGATGTTTTGGGGTTTGGTGTGGTGGCCCTCGGGGGCGGGGCTTGGAGGCGGTAGTTTAAAGACGAGTCGGAGGCGGCGGTGGGATTTCCTCAATAACACAGCGTTGTCACAGAGGTTGGTCGGGCTGAGGTTATGTCTGGGGGCCAGAGTCAACATGTAAAGCTCATTTCGGATCTCGTCTAATGAAACTTGTGTCAGACTTAGCAAAGAGTTGTCTTCAACTTGCAATTTCACATAGCTTTCTGTTTACTCTCAGTCGTCTGCCTTTGTTCCGCCAACGCGATGCTACCCTCCACCCCCAGCCGTCAGCCCTGTGTTTGTCCTCGTGCATTGTCAATTTCCTTTTGCCTTGATCTCTCTCGCATACAGTATTTACTTTGGCGCCCGTTCTTCTTGTTTAATAACGTCGAGATTCGCTGCTCTTCTTGCCAGTATCACTATTTTCGTTGCGCTGCTCCGGCTTGTACAATCGCCGTGGCCGGCCCGCCTCGGCGTTCCCCAACTCACGCACCACATTCCAGAAGGTTTATACATCGCCTTTGACACATACACCCGCACACACACTCACATACGTTAACTTTACGTTGACCAGCTATCTACTTTCCCCGAATAGCTGGTCCCTTCGTGTCATACTGATGATCCATAAACATGTATGAAGTGAATTAATACAATGAAATTTAGTTGATTATTCCATTTCACTATTATTAACTTTTCTGGATTCGAATATAATTTCAAATGATTGCCATATCTCAATCATATTATGCATTTGAAATTATCATGGAAATGTGTAATGGAATGTATTTGTTGTTATTAATCTCATCTTTATTTTTTACAGAGGTTTAATATTATTTGTTGTCGTACAATGTAATGTTTACTTATGCTATTTTTGCAAACACAATTATAGAGATTGGGTTCTGAAATGATAATAACAATTCTACTCCTGAATACTATCAACTATATTTTTTCCTGATAGACATAAATTTATCATGTTTCAAATACATTGGAAATCAAATAATTATTCTAATATCCTACTGAATATTTCCAACATTATTTCAAGCTTTCAATTTATTATAATCCACGTATATTGTCAAAAATATTATTTTTGAACAGTGTTAAATAAGAATTATAAAAATTTTGTTTTATTGGATTGTTTTCATCATAAGAGCAAGAAATAGTTTACACGAAAACCTATTCCCAGATACATAAAAAATATGAATGTTCAAAGATAAAAGTTGATGATGGGACAGTGGTAGTCTATCATTAGCTTGAGAATTGTTTTAGAGTTCCCAGTGAGTAGTTTCATTTAAGGCGTTTTCAAGGCAAGACGACTTACACTTTTCCTCTTTGTATAAGAAAATCTTTTTCAGCTAGTTAGTAGGCTCCAAATTTGTTGAAAAAACTAGGCCCATAGCGAAACATTCCTATTCTTTGTTTGTTGTTAAGTGGTGATAAATTGATTAGGAGTCGGAACAACTCCGAAAACAGTTAGTGTTTTCAGATTCATGACCACACCTGTGCATGCCATGACTGTTCTTAATGATACGTCTTAGCTACATAACTAGGCAATTATTTTGTCAGAAGTCGAATAAAAATGTTCGAAAATAGCCGTCAAATCATCTTTATCAACATCTTACTTGCTGATCTTAGATCAACAAGATTGAAAAGATTGTATATTATAAAGCTGTATATTATAAAGGTGTAACAAGTTTAATCATTGATCACAGGTATAAAATTGACATAAGCTTCATATTATATTCATCTGTTTTTACAGCAACTCATGGATGAAAAAACTGAAGATGGCCTTGTGAACGCTTGCATAAGGTACGTAGTTAATTCTATTATTATTAGGTTTAGAATTTATTGCATCATATTTGTATAAGATAATAAACAACTTTATTCTCCCTTATGATTTTGCTTACTCTACAGATGTACCAAAAGAACAGAAAACAGTAAAACCATATAGGGAGTCTTAAGTATGCTTTCTCTATGGTAAAAACAACTTCCATCCATTGCCTACTTGCCATTTTGAAGGATTTAAACGTTTGAAGATTGATTGATCGTTTCGATCAATCAATCTTCAAACGTTTGAGACTTTTAAACGACTTTTAACCCAAACGTCCAACTAATTCTCTTTATTAGGTTCTACTTGGTTTCTCTTTATTCAATCTTCTTCATAATTTGTTAACAGCCAAATTATGTCGACATCACCACAGCAAAAAATCTCATTTTATGAAATGCACTTATAAGTTTGAATAAAACTATGAATGACAACTGTTCATTGAATACAAATTTTCAATGTGAAGAAAATAATAATTGATATATTGTTTATCAAAGTCCACAGTATATTGAAATGATAATGATTTTTTATATCATGATGAAGTACTGTATAATCTAAATGAACTATAGTATAACATAGTATCCAGAAAAAGTGGAAATGAATCTGGTTCCAATTTTGCCCTAGGAACTGACTGAATTTGAAACATTCAATTATAATCTATATTAAAAGAGTTTGGTGCACGTGTAGAATAGACTTTAAAAAGTTCGTGGAGTAGTTTGAGTGGACCAATTTTGATGCGGTTTGCGCCAAAAGAAAGATAAAAAATCTAATTTCTGAAGGCTCTATTTGTTTTTCAAAAATAATAATTTTAAATTGGAGAAAAATAATGAAAACCAAAAATAGGTGTCTTCGGCGCTATCTGTTGGCATTAATACGTACTAAGTTATTAAATGAACTGAGTCAGTTTGTGAAATCCCCATAATAGAGCTTAGAAGATAGAAGCTAAAAGTAGTATAGTGACTATAAAAATAGTCATCTGCACAAAGTAAGATTTCATTGGTATGACTGAGTTGCTGACAGCTGCAGATAGTCAAAATAGCAATTTGTGTTCAAATTCAAGTGAGCGGCGCTTTGCGTATCACCTTAAAATCTTTTCAGTCAATGAATTACGATCAATTTAGACGTACAATGAAAACAAAATAGCTTATTAATTCCTCCAAACCGGTCAAGTAGGGTGTTGTTCGGCTTAGTTGAAACCAGATCAATGTTAAGTGATGGGTTTCATGTGACGTGAATAGTTATTCTCGGTTTGTTCTCTATAGACTTTTGTGATAGAATTCATCAGACGAGATCTGCTTAGAATTGACGAATCAATTTTGTTAATTCAAATTATATGCACGTTTTCCTTGGAGAATCTAATGTATTCTGAATAAAAAATATTTCAAAAAACTTTTATTTCTAAAACGATTCATCTATTATCTTTTTCTAATCGCTTCAAGTTTGGTTGATTATGAACTTTTTGCATGAAGAATTACTCAAACTATGAAAAATGTTATCCTGATAGATCTATTATTTTCTTACAACTCAAAGTCATCTAGTCGGTTTCTACTCAAGTCTTTGCTTGAAGAAACAAGTATTTGCTTTCAATCTAGCTCCGTAAAATATAACTAAATCGAAACAGGTAATATGAAAGGCTAGCTGCCATGGTATGATAGAGATCAAAACTAAGATCATTGACATTTTTCAAGTATACTAAACTTGCTTTTGAAGCCCAGTAGATTTAAGAAATATTCCAAAAAATAAAATAAAATAATAGAAATGCCAACAAAATTTTTTACATTCACGGATATCTTTGGTGATGTAATGGATGAGATAGAAGGACCATTACTAGATAGTGAAGTCATCCAAGTTATTGCCATATACATCTTATGTCCGATGGACATGACAATTCCGTGGCATTTCGTCTCCTTTTATTGCTGCAAAATATTATCCCATTCCGATTTAAGGAAAGAAATCGCCATTGCAGGGATGATAAAAATGATTTATGAACGGCAATAAAAATAGATTATGGCTCTAGGTATTTCTGGTGAACACTCTCATCCTTGGAATTGTCCAACCATTGCAATTCTTGTCCAACCATCTTATGAGGTTTCGACGAAAAACGTTTTTCTTCCCATTAAAAATTATGTTTTCCGTTCATCCAAATCGAATTATTGGTCCCACCTTTAATTCCCAAATTTTAATTATTGTCATGGAAAATAGGGTCCACCTTGCATGAAATTATGTAGTGAGTTTATTTATAGTGGTTTGAAGAGCTACCACAAACTGTCAGGCCTACAATAAACATGTTGGTCTTGAATTGTAAGTAATTTAATTTACTTTAAAAAGAGTTAATGGGGGCTGTTTTTCATGAAAAAGTGATGCTTCAGGGTCAGAATTGGCCAAACGTTGAAAAGTGAAACTTTTTGCCGTTGTTTACGGTTTATTCGGCGGTAATTCGGAAAATTGTCTTGGTCGAAAACGAAATTTAATTTCCCACGACTATCAACATAGCCCCTTTAAACTTCTACTTCTGTAGTTTAATGGGGGCTATGCTATCATGTACAGCAGAAAAAAGAAACCGACTACCCCTTTTATGCAAGGTGAAATTTACTATTCAAAACATATTATGTTATTTTTGCCATAAAAAGTTTACTTAATTCAATCAGTGGTAGCACAGAAAAGGAGAGAGGACTCTGAATTATCTCTGGTTGAAGCTATAACATGACGATGGAAGGGACAAAACAAAATTTCGCAAGTATAAAATTCATGTAACTTTATCATATCTCAGAAAAATGAAATCTATTCTTATTAATTTTATTATTATTTTTTTTATTATGAGCACTTTGTTTATTTTTTAAATGAATTTTAACTGTCATATGATTATTTTATCAGTATCTCGTTTCATCGAGATTTAAAATTACTTAATTCAGCTACTTCTATCAATTGACTCTTTGATATGGTTTCTATGATGAACTCACTGCTTTTATTTTATGAATTCACAATAAAATGCTCACATTAGCGACACTGACATTACAATCAAATCTTGAACTTTTCAAATATACAATCATCTATTAATTTTGTTTATTCAAACATTTCATTGGGAATCAATAAATATCGAAGTTATTTAATCAACTTATAAGAATAAGGATTCAACGATAAATACAGAGGCCTACGGAATTGTATCTTTGGATTTTAGATAAAAATGTATCGCCTCCATGATTACCATTGCAATAATATCTCACAGAATTTACCAATCTTGAGAAAGCTATAGATTTTCTAAGCAGATAGATCATATGAACAGGAGCAATATTGGAACAATAATATTAATAACGCGCCGACATTTTTGAAGTGGAATGCAAACAAAGAACATGTGTTACCCCTCTCCTTCAACTCACCCCCTCCCTTTTCCAATTCCCAGCAATAAAGCATACGCGCATCCCTTGTTTGGTCAAATATTGCTAGACATCTTGACATTCTCACATGGAAGAAACTCGAAGGAATTTGGAGAGAAACGGAAAACTGTTATTGACTTTATGAAGTAAAGAAAAGTTCCTTTGCAGTGTTAAACTTTGTCATCAGATAGCAGATATTCTGTGCAGATTCCACATGGATAACTTTGTCGAAGCACTGCTTTCCATCCATTTTCTTTTATCTTCTTACTCTGATATTATATTATCAACCCTTCGAAAATCTGTGATAACGTTGCCTTCTCTTCAGTTCAATCCTTCTCCAAAAGATCATATAACTTTCGTTTCATTGTTTCTCTTGTCTTGATTGTTTGCACAGTATTCACTCACGTGGAATTTGCTGCTTTTCAAATATAATTTGATACAGAAAAGAGTTTCATCTTTACATTTCCTCATTGGCTATCTTGAATTAGTCGTCAGATTTCAATAACGAATATTTTTACAGGTTTTGCCCTCTGTCTTTTCAATAAACTTATTTTGGATTTCCAAATTCTCAAAATTTTGTTAATTCTAGTAGTCTGAATATTTCTATGTAGCAATGCTCTACATGGCGAAATTTTTTTCAGGTATTCGTTTCTTAAAACTCAATAAAGTGGAAATGAAATGAGTGCGTACTGGAATTCAAATAATAGTTTGACAAATTGGAGGCGCCTATTTTCAAAACACTTAACATTTTACGTAGTATTTTCTGTAAAAAGGCTCTGGCCTAGAACCTTCTCCTCCTGAACAGTATTAGAGGAGGCTATGGTTCTGGATGAAATTACTGCCAGTTAAACTGAAGAAATCGCACCTATCGCTCATAAAGCGATGTGTTAACGATCAATAAACATGAACTTGAACATTTTTTCTCAATTCTTCTTGTACGTTATGATGTGAAAAGAAAGATTGAAGTAATACCGGAATACTCTAAAGTCCAAGCTTTGTACATAAAAGGATAGCTTTAATGATCACGGAAACTAGTACGTACAGATCTTGTTACATGGAAAATTAGACTGCGGTTTGGTAATTCAATTCTTGATTTGGTATTCGATCAACATTCACATGTTCGATGAAAACTCATGCGTCAATTTGGCTCTTATTTCATGACATGCAACCAAAAAGGAATTTCCATTGTAATTTTTTACTCTTTCAATAAAAACCTTCATCATTATGAATACCAAAAAGGTGGTGATCGTTCAAATCAATGCCACTGAATTTTATTCATCAGTTTACAGTTAACAACATCATCTTAACATGATCAGTCGAAAGAAACATGTAATTAATGTTTTTAAGTAACAAACAAGTCTATTTTAAACTAGGAAGCAATTAATCAATTATGAGCCCACTTATATCGTGTAATGTTTGATCAACGAAGTTTTCAATTTTCCTTGTTCTGTATTCATTGAAATTTGAATATAAGTCGTTATATTTGAATTATTGTCAGTCATTCAAATTCTGTTTTTAGCTGGAAAATATAAAAAAAACAGCTTACGAAAATCAATCATCCATTTTTAAAAATATGTTGAAATATACGCAATGGCGGATTTGCTTAGTCAGGGCGCCCTCGCACTTTGGTTTTTTAGGGTTTATATAGTTTAATTCTACATGTGACGAATTGCAATTAATACATGAGTTTCATATGTATTTACATAAAACTATTACCTTTGAATGCATAAAAAATGCCTATGTTTCATCATGTTTGCCAATGTGAAACTGTTACAGCAACAGTGAAATAGTCCTACTGTGTTAGCAGTGGGAAATTTTTGCGTTCTTCTGCTAACGTTTAACTTATTTTTATCGTAATATTATTCATCCAATAATAATAATTGTTACCCAACAATTCTCTCATTTGTGTGCATTTTTTGCATCAATAGTAACTGAATTACTGTAAATTTAAATGTCAATTAGTAACAGTTATTGTAACTAGAATTTAAATTGATTCATACTGAAAGAACCGCACAGATTTCAACATTGAACATGAATTGTTATAGATTCACAAAGGCTAGGCTATATATTCCAGTTCCTCAAGGTAGATAGTACAGATTTTTCTTTTGAATTTTACAGATTTCTTAATCTACCTTGACTCCTATCACAACAAATTTTCATCTCAAATTTACATGTATCTATTAGATCGCTCTAGGAGGAACAGCTTTGCAACTCCTCCCACAGTCAAGATAACAGGGTTTTTCGTGTATTCAACTATCCAACTCCTTTCTCAAAAACTGAAATTTTGATGTCCTATGTAGAAAAGTGCTGGGTATTGAAGTTAGCAAAGCTGTAGGATTTTGAAATGCGTGTAAGAAAACGTTTGAAAGCGTAACGGGCTTTCCTTGCCGATGTAGAACAATATTTTTGGTATAATTTTAAGCTGTTTTGATGTCAAAAGAAGATGAAGCAAGCGGCTTAGTGAGGTCCCCCCCTCCGTTTGGGAGAAGGATGATGCTTTTCCGATGGTCGATTTTCGTGTTCAGGCAGTCTAGCTGGCTGATTGAGTCGCTCGTTCTTAACGAACTTATCCCGTTTCACGAGAGACATCTTTGTTTCTGCTGAGTTGCTGTGTTTCCGGCGAACAAATGATATGGTAACCGAGTTTAGCCAGAGCGGTCTCCGTAATCCTTTTACTGGCAAAAGACGGCGATTGACGTAATGCGATCCTCAGCGCTGATTCGATTTTCCCGAGGAGCATGCGCGCTGTCGCTCCGCTTGTCGTAAAACAATTACGCGTAATTCCATCAGAGCCGTCGCAGCCCGTCCCTACCCGGCCTCAATTCTCCCTTCTCGGCTTCAAACAATTCTGTTTTTTCGGTAGACAAGCGCATAACACGATATCGCAGTCCATCCAGTCAACCATCCATTTTCGCTATTCAAAATAATTGCGCCTGATCGTCGACAACAGTTTCCCCTGTGGGGGCCGTCTCCCCAATCATTATTCACAAACAACAGGAGGGTATCTTCTCCTCACAAGTAAACAACTTTCATCAATATTAATTTTCAGAAAAAAATTCTTTAGTCTTTGTTGAGATTCTAAAATTCCAATGGGCCTTCGTCTCACAATGCTGATCAATGTCAGTGTAATTTCTGAAGATGAAGTCAATAAGGGTCCTACCACAGAAGCGATACGAATATTAAAGTATTCATGGAAAAGTAGAAGTTATTTCACTATTCAAAACCAGTCATCAGACTAACGGCTATAATAATCCAAAGATTATTCTAGCAATCTTGAAATTTGATATTCTATAACTATTATTTTGAAAACGAGATAAGATATTCTCTTGAGATACTAGGTTGCATTTTCAAACAATCATTATCAATCATAAACAAATATGAGCTAATAATGCCCTTATGTATGATGTCCACTGAATAGTTATTAGAGTATTTCTTGTCAGGAGATCATAAGTTCAAGTTTATTCTGTGCTCGGAACTGGTTTCTTATTGATTATAACTAATAATATAACCTTTTTCATGGCTGAAAAGCGGTGGTTTAGCATTAAGTTCAGAGAACTTCCGTAAAAAATACTATAAAGGTACTTACTCTCCATATTGATATTAACCGTGAGACGTTAAGGCATAATTTTTACTTCATTATTACTGCGGTGGTAATCACGGTCGACTTAAACGGAGTTGGCCATGTGAAGAGACAATTCAGAATTCTCTGTGGCTCCTCTCCTTTTCTATGGCCATGGAGCGGTACAACATGTGAACTGAACTTGTGTGTTGTGCGGGTTGCGTACAATTAATTGTAGGGGTATCTTGAATAAAGTAGATTCTGATATTGTAGAGGATTTTTTATGATATTCCTGATGTGTTTGATCTGATGTAGCCGAATCATTCCTCAAATAATTACTCTTGAAAGTACACAGCGAAAATGAATCAATCACAGTTATACGGAATAGAACGTAAGGAGCTGCTTCCCCAAAAGAGTAAGCTCGGGTTTAGTGACAGGAAAAAAGATTAGTTTGAAGATGATCTGTATACATATTTTTATAGATTCCAGAATTAGTATTGCCCTAATCAGTCTAAAATGAAATCTACATGCTACAGTTTATCTATCAGCTACAATCATATCTGTAGGTTTTTTCTGTTATAATACTTTCTTTTCTAAAATATTGTGATTAGAACTGGTTCTTCAAAATCTCTTTCGAAAACACTCACTTGAATAATTCCACAAAAAGATCTCGTATCGATTATCGTGAAAAATAAGAGGCTACTTCATATTATATTTTAGTGCCATATTACTCCGATTATTATTATTCTTTTTTGTCATATACAGTACAACCTACTCGTATTATAAAAAAGGATTTTATAGACTTGTTGAAAAATGAGAAAAATTAATTATTGATTCAAAATGAGTGTACTAACTCCTGTATTACTTGTATGATTCCAGGCAAATTGCTTTGTCCGATCTCATCATCGTAAACAAAGTTGATTTGGTTGAGCCCAAAGATTTGGACTCCCTGAAAAACGCTATCAGGTATGTTTTTCAAGTGCTATAATTGATATTCATTCATAATGCTTCACAATATCATATGAAACTTGCAGATGGATTATTGTTATGTTTGTGAATTTGAAACTGACATTTACTGGGAAAAATGAAGAGGTTCAAGAAAAGAATAAAAAGTGGAAAGAAAAGTAGAAGAAAAATTAGAAGACGAGTTCAGAGATAAGAATCTGGGGAAAATATAGGTCAACGAAGTATCAAGTGCAAAGTCTCTTATTTATAGGCTACACGGTTTTTGAGTAACTTACAAGCTACTGATTTATACACCTCTTATTTATACAATAATAAATAAACCTATAGATGTACTCGTATATATTAGTGACATCGACATCTAAAATAAAGTTATTCAAGGCGTATTTTGGTTCAGAGTAAGAAATTGTTGAACAGTTATCCACTTCCACTCTTAAGTGAGGATCCAAAACCAATTGCATTATTACCATTTATATGCAATAACTATGTACTATGACATTCACAGTGACAAGCTCTCAAAACAGAGGTGAACGAGTTTCGATCAGCTGAAGACAAGCATGCGAATATATCGAACATTCTTGTGGCAGTTAACATGCGGCAACGCACACACGAAATCAATTTGACATCGAAATTACACCGTGCTACAATGCAAGGTGTGGCGAGGAGAACTGGCATAATACACAAGTGTAGCATAGGAATGCCAGTGCTGCCTTGTGGGCTACTCGTCAGAGACTAGAGCAACGCTGATGCCACTCAAAGCAGCAAAGTCAATGCCAGTCTTTGATCCGCGGCGACGAACACAATCTGTGTTTGCAAGTGTCCTTCTCCAGTCAGACCATTGTCTACTCCCCTTTTCATCAGCATCCACGCCTCGTTTCATTCTCATCGATCAAGTGAGACCGGAGACGAGCACAGCACAATTCCAATGAAACGGCAATGCAAATGATGACACTTCTAGTCCGCGCCGCCGCCGCCATCCTCAATTACAATCCATCCAACGTTCGTCGTTTGTGGAGACTGGCTCGCAAAGGAGACACTCAAGTGGTTTCACTCCCTTCGTGGCATGGCTAAGCTGCAATAGAGCAAATTCACTGAGCGCTTTCTCACCACTCGAATCACATCTGGTCGCCAATTTATTCTGCAAAGTGGAAACTGTATGTGTCCTGTCCCTACCGACAAATTCCATTTCACAGTTAAATCAGGGACTATATGATACAACTAAATCAGAGCCCAGAAGACATGGAACTGACAATGATTAGTTCAATGTTGAATCATGCGTACTTTCAATTCCACTTGCATTGATTTTTCAAACATTAAATTGTTTTTTTTTTATTATGTGTGAATGTAGTTTGAAAATAATTTTTCATTTGATTTAGGATGAATCTACAAAACTGATATTATTAAGTTTGGCTAGTTTCCTCAAGGAAAAAAGATTACCACTTGAAAAAATCATCACTTCCAGTTCTATAGAACAAAAATCCATTTTTATTCTCATAGATGCTGTTCTTAGATGATTGTACTCCAATAATTCCTGGTTAAGTGGTAGAGTGGACATTACTGTCCAAACTTCGCCACGCCATAAAAATAAAAATTTTGTTCTATTTGACAATAGCAGTTCTATTCATTCAGTAAATAATACTATTATGGAAACGTTTTCAAATACTGTTTTGAAAAACATGTTTATGTGTGAATGATGTCACGCATTGATTCATTGACTCACTGGCATCCTGTACTTATAACAAAAAAATCAGCATAAATTTTAGCAAACCACATAGTATTGGACTTTAACCGTATATGAGAAGTGGGAAATAATTATTCATTTGACTGCACTGTTACTTCACCTGTAATCACCCGAACTGAAGAGGTTATTAAATAACACAGTTGGGCTTTGAAGTGAGCGCCTTTTGATGGGCAAGGTACATAAATGCGTTCGCGGGCGGATTTAATCAATCGCTGTTCAGGATTGTAAAGATGGCCAGGTGATGATGATGATGGGAAGGAGGAGAACAGATTAATGGAGTTGCTGAAAGGGATCAATCGCCAGGTCTCTTACAGTAGAAAGTTAATATTGTTTCGAACACGAATATTGTTCGGCTCAGAGGAGTTCAAAAGTCGCGTTAAGGGATGAGGATTGCTTTGCAATGATGATGGTAGTGGGGGGGCGGGGGGGTGAAGTAGCGAGTGATCTGATGTGAGCAGCGCGCATTATTGGCATTCCCAGCCATTGTCAGCCTCCGATGGACCGCGATTTGGCCCACGCGCCTCCAGAACGCACCTCTGACGTCACAGGCGGGCACACAATTGATTCTCGACTGTATTAGATCTACAACAAAGCAACACGTATCGTTTCTTTTCGCGACTTAGAATTCCTGTTGAAATCTAATAATATTTAAAGGATCGTTCGACAATAGCCGGCGAACAATGCTGGCATTTTTCAGCCCTTTGCTGCCAGGTGACTGCACCGACCAGGTAGCAATTACTGTAATCGGAAGACATGGTGTCTTTGTACGCCTGTTCAAACGCCTGCTCTTATCATTCTTGAAAAATATTTTTAATATCTCGCAGCTGAATCGATCATGTACAATAGTCTACATTTTTCCTCCATTTAAATGTAATTGAATTATTTGTCAAACTATATAATTTATCTTTTGTCACATTTGGATAAAATTCGAACTTTTCATCCGTAGGCTATTCTAATTGATATTTTACTAGTAGTTCTGTGAACAGTAGACCTCACGAAAAAGCCATGCTAGCTGAAATCAGCTGTCAATGCGCTTAGCCGTAAATTAGCGGTTTTGTTGTCAATGTGTACAGAATTGGTCCTGTCAACTGTATCGAGAGAAATGTTGTCAGGCGCCCCCCAAAATACGTTAGGCCTATGTACATCTAATTTAATTTTTTTTATTTTTCTATTTTTTAATTTTAAACATTTTTATTTATTTTTTATAATCTATATTTTTTTAAATTTTCATTTCATTTTTTTATTATTTATTTTATTTTTTAGTTATTTATTTTTTAAACATACGCGACGTCCCACAAGCCGCCGCTTTCGCGGCGCCCCTCTGACTGCAGCGAAAAAATCTTATTCTGACCCAGCTGATGATCATTCCATAATATATATGACGATGTTTATATTCAACTAACTGACCCCGCGAACTCAAACCAATCACTTAATTTTATAAGGTTATGAAAATTCACACGTTTGAAACTTTATGCTTTAAAACCTCAAAAACATCACCAGTTTAAGTCCCAGAGGTAGGTCGAATAAACTTGGAAGCAGGATTAGTCTAACTCTTAATATTAACGATGAATATTGAAACCCATCAGGATTGAATGAAATTTTGTAAATGGATTTTTGACATGTGCATAGACACATTCCATCATCATATTTATAAAAAATGTTTCTTCAAACACATCACTGTTAATAATCATCTGTTTTTTTATCGTATGGCTTTTTGATTTCAGATTTGGTGGGGTACCACCGATCTGTTAATAATCATCATTGAAAAAAAAAATAAAAAAAAAAATTGAAAAATCATCTGTTAACGCACGCATGCTCGTGCAACTTTCAACTTATATTCTTTATCTTATCATAAGATTAACATGGGATACTTCGTGGTCCTCTATGCTCGTGCAACTTTCAACTTCCCTTTCAACTTATAGTCTTTTTTTCAATTTAAAATAAATCCTATCACGTGTTCCATATAGCTATTGTATATTCTATATAGCTATATTCCATACAGCCATTCTCTTTCCCTTCTATTTCGTCCTCAAAATGCAAAATTAAAAAAAACCTTACACTCGATTTGTTTATTAGTTTTATTTTCCATTTAACAAATTTAATTTAATTTTCACTTATAGATTTTTTTTTCTCACTTTTATTAAATGCCATTTGCAGATGAATTAGATGAAATCGATTTTGAATGCTATGATACAATTGAAATAGATAACTTTTTTGACTATGAACCAAGACAATATGCACTAACTTCATCATTATTCTTAAATGTATTACATATGAATATACGAAGTATAAACAAAAATTTCGATCAACTGCTTTGCTACCTGAAGGAAAGCAAAGTCCGATTTCAATTTATTGTTTTAACTGAAACATGGATTACTGATGACCAATTTTGCAATTATAATATAGAAGGTTATCAGACGGTTTCAAAGTGTGGTAGATATACTAGAAGTGATGGAATATGTGTGTTTGTGGATAGAAATATTGAATTTCATATATCAGAAGATAATATAGGTAACTCAACTTCAATGTTTATTGATTTCAAGTTAGACGGTAAGAATTATACTCTTATATCCATCTATCGTTCTCCTTCTTTAAACGTTTTTGATTTTATAAATAGTTTAGATGCAGCATTGACCAATATTGATACGGATAGAAATGTAATTATTGTTGGAGATATGAATTTAAACATATTGGAGGTTGGAAATTTGTCAAGTGAGTATCTTAGCGTTATGCATCTAAATGGATTTAAATCTTTAGTAAATAAGCCTACGAGAGAGTTGGGTGAGAGTAGTACTTGTATTGACCACATATTTTCAAAAATTGTAACATAAATACTGGTGATATAATTGGTACAGTCTTGAAAACTTCTATTACCGATCACTACTGTACATCCATACACATAGGGCATAATAAATTGAGAAATAACAATAATAGTGATTTAATAAAACAAAATCAATAATAAATTATACAAATCTTTCTTCTTCTCTTGAAAATGAGACTTGGAGCAACATTCTCCTATCTAATTGTAATGATGTGAATATCTTAGTTGAAAATTTTATAAAAACATTGAATGGTCACATTACAAATAACACACAAAAAATTAATATAAGTCATAGGAAAACGCATTTGAAATCATGGATGACTGATGGAATCTTGAGTTGTATAAGAAAACGAGATAAGATGCACTGTAAATTAATAAAAGAACCTTTCAATAACAGACTGAAAGAAGAATACAAGAATTATAGAAACACGTTAAATAAATTAATCAAACAGACAAAAATAAATTACTTTGATGGCAAGTTTGATGAGGCCAAGGGAAATAATAAAAAAACATGGCATTACATTAGAGAAATAATTGGTGTTAAAAACGAACGTAGGGAACCAAACTTAGAGCCAGAAGTACTGAATTCACATTTCGTTAATGTAGGTCGTAAATATGCAGATAAAATATTGAATGAAAATGGCCCAAATACTGCTGTAATCATCCCTCCTCCGCTATCAGAACCCCCAAGAAACAGTTTTTTCATTCATCCAACAAATATATTTGAAATAGAACAAATAATATCTACTCTTGGCAATAACTCTTCACCCGGATATGACGAAATAACAGGGACTTGTCTTAAAAAAATCTCCAACTACATTGTACATCCTCTAGAATTCATATTTAACAAATGCTTTATTAATGGTGTATTTCCCGAAAATTTCAAAATTGCTGTGATTAAACCAATTCCCAAATCTGGTGATCTGTCAAAACCTGAAAACTACCGACCTATTAGTCTTCTTACTAATATTTCAAAAATAATTGAAAAAATACTAAAAATTAGGCTTTTAAACTTTCTAAATAAAAATAATTTTATAGAAAATTCTCAGTATGGATTCCAGGCGGGAAAATCAACAAAAAATGCAATTCTTCACTTAACCGGAATTATAAGCAGTAATTTCAATGATAATAAAAAAACAATATCAGTGTTTTTGGATCTTGCAAAAGCATTCGATACCATACCACACATAATATTGTTAAATAAATTGGAAAATTGTGGTGTTAGAGGTGCAGCAAAAAACCTTTTTGCTTCATACCTCGCGAACAGGAAACAGATCCTCACCCTTAACAAAAAAACTGACAGTAGACACACCTCAGAATTTGGACTTCCACAAGGAACGGTACTTTCACCTCTATTATTCTTAATTTATGTGAATGATTTATATAAGCTAAATATACCAAATTGCAATATAGTATCATTTGCAGATGATACAGCATTAATTTTCACAGGGGAATCATGGAACGAAGCTTATGATAATGCAAATAGAGGGCTGTCAATCACAAACTACTGGTTACAAACTCACATTCTCACTTTGAATGTGGACAAAACAAAATTTATTGCATTCTCACCAAATAATAGCGGACAACCTGCCAATAGATTACAGCTAAAAATGCATAATCATAATGAAGTCTCTGTGGACTGCTCTTGTAAAGTTATAGAAAAAGTTGAAAAAATTAAATATTTAGGTATAATTATAGATCAAAACTTGAAATGGAATGCACATATACTTTACCTTTGCTCAAAATTAAAATATCTGACTTTTATTTTCTACAAAATCAATAAAATTAAACATCCAAGTATTATTAGAAACATTTATTTTGCTTATGCACACTCTTTATTTCAATATAGCATTGAGGCATGGGGGGCAGCTCAGGATACTCACTTCAATAAACTTTTTGTTCTACAGAAACATATTATCAGAGCAGCCCTGGGAAGACCGAGAATGTACCCTAGTAGACTATTATTTAAAGAAATTGATTTACCAACATTGAGACAAACATACGTAACTAACGCAATTCTGTACATTAATAAAAACAAAGACAAATTCACTACTCGTAATACACCATATCTAATACGTCCAAATGCTTTCAATACCTACAATAACCTATTCACTAGACTTACATCTTGCAAACACCAATTGTCCTTCTATTGCCATAGAATAATAAATTGTTTACCTGAAAAATTCATTCTAAATAGAATTACTAAGTGTTTAATTTATGAAATAAGGGAGTGGGTATGTAGGAAAGTTTACTTCGGACTTGAGATTTCAGAAGATTAATTGGCTTTTGTTCTAGTGTTTACATTGTTATATTGTTATACATTTATATTCTAGTGTTTATATTGCATATTGTTTCTTCTGGTACTAATTAAATTGTCTTATACATCCATCCAAATTACCTTTAAAATTTTTGAACTCTTTTCCAGAGCTCAAGCATTAGCTTTTCTGGGAGAGCCCATTATTTCAATATTAAAATAATAGAAAGCATTCGTTGAATATGTTTTAAAATTAGTTTATATTATAATTAGTTATTCATTATAAGAATGTTTTTGTTTCACTTGTGTGTAAAAAAGAATGGCAATAAATTGATAAATTGATATACATCGTCGCGCAGTCTCAAAATGAACATTCCTGCCAAATCTTATTGGAATCTGTCAATGCGTTTAGCCGTAAATGCATTACAAACAAACAAACGAACAAACGAACAAACAGACGAAAGCCAATAGACTTGAAACAAGACTTCACTTCGTTCAGACTGAGCTTCGCTCAGTCTTCTCTTCATTCGGTCAATAATATCCTTATCAATATGGAGGCTAAAATCTCGATAGAATTTAGTTGTCACATCTCGAAAAATTGAAATTAGTTTTCTATCCTTAAGATAATTTAATTTTCATTACCATATTCCTTGCTATTACAGTGCGCGCAATTAGTCTGGGCACTTGGCTCTCTGACGCTACTAGCCGTCGGTTTGCCACCGCTACTACGGCCGCCGCGATGGGCAGGCCGATGTATTTAGAAATGCTCGATAAACACACCTCTCCATCCTGCGCCTTGTCAAGGCGAAGAGCCCAGACTAATGGCGCGCACTGTTAGCGAATGAAAAATTAAGATTTTATGTTATTTAACTATCAGTATGAGTGAAAGAATACAGTTTTGTACAGTAGTATGATCAATTTTCAAATAGAGGATCCATTCAATCTTGCAAGATCAAGTGATATAATTCAAAGAAATACTTTTTTAGTTTATAAATGTTCAATGATAAGACAATATAGAAGTGTAGATGTGATTAAAAGACTACAGAAATCTATTCAAGATATGAGTAGCCTAGATAGCAGCTTATATTCAGAGCTATTTGAATGACGACTTAGTTTTCTCTATTTTGTTTTTTCAAATCACTGAATGGAGATGCTCGACTTGTGGAGACAGTTCGCTGCTCGTAAGTTAATTATAATAATTATTGTTCTTTATA
The DNA here is from genome assembly GCA_017141395.1 of Laodelphax striatellus. Taxonomy (NCBI): domain Eukaryota; kingdom Metazoa; phylum Arthropoda; class Insecta; order Hemiptera; family Delphacidae; genus Laodelphax; species Laodelphax striatellus. The sequence goes on from CM029530.1 coordinate 19,106,664, forward strand.
TTTTGAAACTTGTCAGTCATCTGCTTAAAAATCGATGCAACTTCATCTATCAAGAAAAAAATTATTAATAACAAATTATTTTTATTAAAGATTATTAGTTGATACAATGCTGCCAATATAATACATCAGAAAAAGATCGGATGTATTGCTTAAACAAGATTTATACCCGTGAAAAGTTAAAATTCAGTTGCTTGAAGAAAATAAAATTTCACAATGAATATCATGAAATTTACTATTGAACTCACAATATACGAATTAGTTCTTGAACTTGCATGAATAGAAGTTGCAGTAACTGAGCTGCAGTTGCCGTCAGCATTTGTGTAATCAAATTATGTGATAATTGAATATTTATTAAAATCCTAATATTATTATTCTGCCATTTTAAAAATATATTGTGCTTTTAAAAGTTTTATCTTTGATTTTACAAAAATTCATCTATGTTCCAGTGTATCTTTGGATGACATTTTGGATTTGAAAGCATACAGTGGTGCTGGAGTGGAAAGGTTAGTTGCTCCTCTTCAGATTTCTCTCGTAAAAGTCTCAACCATAATATTATTATATTGAATGGGTTAATTCCACAAATTGAAAGACTTTTCAAGAAGAGTATTTGTTAACAAGGAATGCATGGCCTGAGCTTAATATTATATAGGAATAATAATAATTTCACCAATGTTCACATCTTTGCGAAAAGCTATCACATAAAGTAATTTTAGGATTACATTCAATAGGGTCAATACTTAAACAAGAAATTATCAAGCAATTTGCAAAGTTTATGAGAAGCTACACATTCAAGAATAATAATTTAAAGAATAAATTTCTGTCAGAATGAAACTTGTATTTTTAATTCAATCGGAATATTATGAAGCTATACTTTTTTATTCCAAACTGGCAGGTCACCCGTGCTTCGCTACGGTGTCTCAGAAATCCTGTTAAGGTTAAGGATATTTGTGTGAAATATGTAATCACTTCGTGCACGTTGTTCGAGGGAATTTTTAAGATATATAGTCTAATACTCAACACCCGCTATATTGATTTTCCATGTTAACTTTGATATAGAACCCAAAAAATGTACACGATTAGGCGTATTCGATAGATAGAAGTTTTCCTCCAAATTAGGTTACCAGATAGAAAATTTGGGATACATTTTTTGATGGATTGGAGCGTCTCTATGTTTTTATCATCCTAGATTATACTTTCAACATTATTATGTTATTAATATCAAAAAGCCTCTAATAAGTTTGAAAAAATCATATGATTTTGATCTCAACATTACCTTATCAATGCTTAGAGCTGAATTTCAAATCCTTTAAAACTATTCTTATAACTAGCCTTGAAATATGTAACTAAGCCTATGTCACTCCTTGGTATACAGACAATCTTTGTGCAAAATTTCAGCTTTATCAGTCAAGTATTGTAGACGTGTTGGACCCACAGACAGACACCATCTCATTTTTATAACAGTATAGATTATCTTTGATAACAAAATGAATAATTTTCAAATTGATTCAAATTCCTTTGATACTTTGATTTTGATACCTATTCGAGTATCAAAAATCGGTAAATGAAAATCATGAACTGCTTAATCTTCTTAAAGCTAAATATCTATTCTTGTCTTCAGCTCAGCATACATTCAGTCTACACATACTTTGTGTTTCACTACCTACTATCAAGATTGGACTCGACGTTTTTTTGTAGAGAGATAGAAAAACTCAGAACAGGGCTGAATACAATCAAGATGCAAATGGAAAAGATTCAGAGACTAGCCAATAAGAAAGGTTTGGTATCGTGATGATGTCGTTGAGAAATGACGACACATCTGTCGCTGAGTGAGGTGATCGTAAATCACGAAAGATCGGGACATTTCATTAGCAGACTGGGGATTTGCATGGTTTAGGCGTGAGGACGCGTCACTACCGTATTTGCTCACTTTATTAACGCTTAATCTATTCTCAGAGGGCTTATTAGGGCTGCTGTGGTGGCCACATATCGTCTAACGCCCCTCAATTTATACAGCAACAATCGCCTTCTCTAGATATTCGCCCGCTTAGTTATCCACCCCATAAATTACTTTGAAGGGTGGCCCACCGTTTACAATTATTATCCCCGTTGATCATTTTTCATTCGCCAATTCATCCTCAAATTAATAACTCTTGATGTTTATTGGCTAGTGGTGAATAATGGTTTATATTCAATTCAAATATCGCTACTTATTAGCAATTCATAGTAGTCTGATATTAGTAGTTAATATGAATTCTTTGTTGAGTTCTCCACTCATGTAATTTATTTACACCATAACGTAATTTGAGCTGTTCATAAAATTGTAGGCTCTACTAACGTATTATAATCAGGTTTATGCATATATTTAACGAGTACTTCGTGGTTTGTAAAAGAGTTGGTACTCACTTAACTACCTACTAGTACTATACAGATTCAGCCTCCCATAATTTCGTCCCAGTTAAATTTCGGTTTTGGTATTGGAGGTAGAATGCCTCAGTAGAATTGGAGTATTTCTACACAATATATATTAATAAAAGAGAGTTGGTGTCTGTACGCTCGCTTATAACTCGAGAACGGCTGTAACGATTTAGATGATTTTGGATTCGTTTGAATTTTACGGCACTGGTTAACATAATATGTATTAAAATATAAGAAAATCCCTTTATAATTAATAAATAATTAGTAAACTAATGACCTAACCTATCAAACATTTACAGACGGATGTTTTGAAATTGCCGGCCAAAGATGATCGTGATTCAAGATCAGAAAACACAGCACTCTCATTCAATGCCTCAGTAGCTCAGTGGAAAAACTCTGCGTCTGATGCTAGAGGTCGCGGGATCGAATCCCGCTACGGTCAAATTTTTTGCTCTAGGTTTTCTACTCTAATTATTTTTACGCTAGAATCATCAATAATAAAAATGAGTTATCGTTCGTATCATGCATGTTTTATTGTTTCTAATAATAAAATTGAAAAAATATATAAAATAAATTAAAAAAAAATTATTGATTATATAAAATAAAAATACATTGATTATATTAAATTAATCTCTTTACTTCGTGACATTTTTGTGGGGAGGGTGACATGAAGGGGACATTTAGGGAAAGAAAGGGGTGAAATGAAGGGGGATTTTTGGGGGTTGACATTTTGTGGGGGAATAAAGGGGGGCATTTGGAGGATGACATTTTTTTAGGGGGTGTCATGAAGAGGGGGACATTTGTAGGGATAAGATGGGGGACATTTGTGGGGGGGGGAAGAGGGTGATACGAAGTTCACCGGGACACCTAGTATATTTTTAAAATTCAAATTTCCATCAACTAACAATTAGAAAAAACTCTATTTCGAGTAAAAAAAGTATTCCTTAATTTAGCTAATCGTTCTTAAGATGTTTGCTTTTTAGAGCATATCGGTGTGCTGGTAAATGACTCGAAAAATATTCGTTATAAACATTACAATGTATCTTTGATCTTTGATTTACAGTACTGCAGTCGAGTGCATTGATTTCTCCGAAAGTCGGATTAAATTTTTCATTACTGTAGTATTAACGTGTTTGTCCTGTCAGTTGAGGTACACGAGAGAATTAATTGAAATACTCTGTTTTTCAAGTCGGGCATTTTTTCACACTTAGTGCTGCTCTAAAGCGTTCAAGCACCGTAAATTGAGTTTGATTAAAAAATTGTCCAATCGAAGAATAATTCTTTTCACAGTGCGCTGTATTTGAAAACATCCACCTGTGATATTATTCGACTGAGGCATAGTCGCTTATTTTTATCATTTCAATGTTGCTTTTTGGCTTTGAGTTTGTCTCCTGTTTTCCTGTTAGAGGATTTTAATTAAGACCGCTGTTGGAAGGGGGGAGGAGGAGTAGTGCTGAACGCCCCTTGTCATTTTAATAAGCTTTTGCGACTCGTTTTATATAATTCTAGGGACGCTTCAATGCTCAATATGAGCGCGCGCTTTTAATAATACTCCATTCTCTTGCATTGACGTCCGATTTTATATTTAGCGGTCACAATATCGACAGACAATTGGCATAATTAAATGCTTATTACAAACATTAAAACGTCAGTTTGACGTTTTATGAGTTGGAAATCGACATTTCTAAAACAAACAGGCAAAGAGTGGCTGGCTATTGGCTGCTGAGCTCTATACATGAATTTTCGATGTCGTTCGACGATAGGCTAGTATTTGTTGAAAGCCACCACATTTGCTCATTGCCTCATGTTACCAGCATTCGAATATTATCCGACTCCTCACAAAATCCAATATATGCGTTTGATTGTACGTTGCTGCTTAAATTAATCCATTTTTCAAATATTTAAACGGTAATAACCTATCGTTCAAACTGCGGAATCATACTTTGTTTCAAATATGACCTGTTTTCAATTTAATATCGCTGATATTTGAAACCAGTAATATCTGAACTTCAAATATAACCCTTTACGATTCTGTGGAAAAACTTTCTTTTGCACATTGTCTCGTCGATACGACGTTATTGACGAGACAACGGTCGAACCAAACGCCGCTACTTTGAAATGATATGAGAAATGTATTATCATTATTTTGTTATAATATAAATTATCATCCTTGCTTGTATTATTCTCAACATATTTTTTATATTATAAGCAGATATCCAACCACTCAATCATATCTTTTTAATGTGTCAATCTTTAATAATGTAGACTATATATAAGGGGGAATAGCATCAGGATTTGGCTATAGAGATTGTTTGCGTCTCACCCAACTTTACAGTTGTAGCTCTTCAATCTCAACCTTCAATTGGATTAATGAATTTTAAGATTGATAATGATAAGACTGAGCTAGTATCGTGAACTCAACACTTGGGTTTTGCAACATGTTAATTGTTACAGTTGAGTTTCTTCCTTGATAATATCTCTCAAGATGAAATCCGATTTATTGATCTTCCGTCATGTTACCATCCTGCTCATAAAATGTTCATCAACAACTATTTATTTTAAACACTAACGAATATAATAGCCTAAAAATACAACAATATAACATGATCATATAACAAACTATTCACATAGTTGTTCCACCCCAAGGAACCACCCCATAGTTGTTCCACCCCAAGTCATAATTCCAAAGTTTTTTCGTCAACTTCTTGGTGAAGATGCACTTAACATCCGAAAACTACTCAATTATCTCAAGATATCAATCAATGTTGAGGTGACATTGTGAATCCACCCTGTGTTCTCACTTTACAGCTTGAAGTAGTGTGGTTGAAAAAGAAGACAGTTCCGTGGATCATTACCAAGTGAGGCGCACTCTCCAGAGATGGCTGGCTGGTTGTTGAGGGAAGCCGGACTCCTCTTTTTTCACGTCAGCTTGATTTTCGCTGCTCTATCGTTTTGTCTCCTCCTGCGCAGCGGTTCCTCTTTCTCCACCCCCTCCCCCCCCTTGTGCTGGAGAGATGTTGATCGGCGCGGCCAGTGATATCTCTGTTTGAGGGGGGCGGTGGTAGGAGGGGGGGGTGTTCTCGAGGGGGTGTCCGGGCCGATTTAAACGCCTCACAATGGGGAGCGAGAACTGATCGTTTTATTGATCAAGGACCCGTAAAGTCTCGAAGGCTTTTCAAACCACCTATAAATAATGTTATAGAAGAGCCCATCTGCCGCCTTGTGGACGGACATTTCTCCGCTCACTCTCTCTTTTTTTCACTCTTTCTCTCTCCCTCCAAATTCCCCCCGATATGTTCACTGTTCACAATGAATGCCATCAAGCAGATAGATTATGCTGATCGTGTCCAAGTGCCGTTATCTGTGCTGAAGGGATTCACTGCTGTCAATAATTCAATAAGAAGGGATCCGGAATTTGTTAAATTTGTCTTCGACACTGCAAGTACTCCACATGTGTATAAGTTAGTGGGTGTAAATGGCTGCAGTCTCAAATTTAGCAACTCTCCTTTGTTTAAATTGAGCACTGATGCCTTTTTTTTGAGAAGGTATTCCGGTTTGAATCTCAAGTACGTCCATAAGCAAGCACAATGGTTACCGAAATGAAATTTTCAACATTTCTTTTCTTGATTACAGAATTATTGTGCATTCAAGTTTTTTCCTAAGATTAGTGGTCTATCATTTCATCAATGTGAATTCTTATTAATCTAATCATTGATTACTAAAAATTGCGATTAAAGTGTGATTAAAAAAATTCTTAAACTGTCTGTTAAATAATATTATATTTAACCTTTTTCAGAATACAAGGACTATTGAAAAACATCAATGAATACTCCGCGCCACACGTTAGTAAGGTGAGGAAAAATGAACTAAAAATTCCTTAGATGCTTAGATTAATAGTTATTAGAACGATATTATATTCGATAGTTGATTTGTTTATATTCCGGCAATCGATTTAGATAATACTCTTCAAGTTTCCCCAGTAACAAAATTTCATTAGATCAAACCATTTGATAGTACTGCTCTTTCGTTTGAATGTTATTATTTGGTTGCTAGCTGGAGGAGTCGTATCATCGTTTTTCCTAATAATTGATAAATGGCTTCACATTCATTAATGGATTGTCGAAGTTAGTCAATCTATTGGTGTAACTTGATTCCACTCATCAATTCGACAGGAAGTTAAATTAATAGTAGAATTGAAAATATAATCAGATGTCAGAAGCACCAGAGATACGAAATGAACATTGTCGTTTTTTGAGACCAGATTTCGACTGGATTTATTCCACTTGTGATGATTAATAATGTTGAATGAGTTAATTTTATGCAAAAGTTTCCAATCAGTAGCGTCATTTCACCAAAACCTTTGGGGGGGGGGGGTGTTTGCCGGATAAAATGCTCATTTGTACATTAGCTAGTACATAATATTTTCTGTAACCCAGGAATCAGGGGGGGGGGCCCCCCCCCTGCCATCCCCAAATGACGCCCCTGTTTCCAATGTTTCTATTTAAATTTGATTACTGTTTGTTGCCATGATAAATGTTGCTAGAATCGATGCCATGTCGATGATGTTTCAGATCACATTTCAAATACCAAGTAGAAAATATAAAATGATAATTTGTCTATTCAAGTAATTCATCTCCAAAATGAAATCATCTTCATAAGGAGAAAGGTTTCGCATGCAGAATCCGTATTTGTATGGTAAAATAAATATTTTTACAGATTTTGTCATCGTACTCATGATACTGAAAACATATTAGTACAGTTTTCAAAATGTTTGTGATCAGTTTGACAGAAAAGACTAATTCTTTCTCTCGCACAGGAAGTGAGCTCGCTGACAATACAACTGGAATCAGCCATTGCTAGGCCGGTCCTGGAGCAGTTTCTTCAGAAGCTACTGTGGGAGCGAGCTGTGAGAAATAAATCTGGGGAAACGACGGATATCATCAGGTTGAAGGTATAGTAAATCCCTGTATTAAGAATCAGAATTTTCTACTCCGTTGATCATTGTTGAATAAAGGAGGGTAGCTTGTTTATTATGTTTGTATCTTTGTTCCTTGAGCTACTGTTAGACTAGCTTATCAATCGGGATCAACTTTTGGTGCTCAATTCCCATGGATGAGAAAATTTATTCCCCATATTCATTCATTATTCTCAACCGAAATTATGATTCAATTCCATTTTTTTATCGTATGGCTTTTTATCGGTGGGGAGACCCTTACAGGTAGGTTCCACCTCGCCTTATTTTTTTGTGTCGGTCACCCATCCAAGAGCAGTCTTGTATGTTTGTTACTTAACAATTAAATTAATTTTATAACTCGGAAGTTGTCAATATGGTAGATGTCAGATTCATAAGAATAACCTCATCTCTCCATCAAAAACACCAGTTTTGTCTTACCAACTCATTTCTTTTATATAAGATTTTGAGGAAAGATTTCCATTTTCAGCAGTCACCGGTGAGAGCTGAGTTTTCCAATACATATTCTGGAAATGATGCTTTCATAGTTCGAAAATCGAAAGGATTTTGTCGTCAAATAAGCCACCATCAATGATGAACTATTATGATGAGTCCCATCAATTCATACACCGATTTCAATCTGGGACTTTAACTATAGTAATAGGGCCGTCAACAACATTGAGATCTCAGAAGCCCTCGTAATTTAATGGCAATTACTTCGTAAGAAGTCTGGGTTAGAACTACTTTGATATAATTTTAAGCATCCTTTAACTATTCATAACAGTTTTTTCAGCTCTATAACCCTCTTTGAAATACAATTAGGAGATTATTCGAAAAAAATTTTCATTTCTCATCACACAGGGGCTAAGCTCAAGTCTCCCTGGCTGTCAGACGCAAGAGAAATGTTATTCGAACGCCAGTTTAGTCTACTATTGCCTATGGGGAGAGCCCACGATAGATGGCCCCCTTTTGAATGTATGCCCTTCATTGGCAGAACCATAGTTGTTATTGTCATGTTAATTGTGTTAATTTTATTTTGTCCGCGTATTAATACACATATGGAAGGGTGGCAGCATGAAAGGAGCCAACAATGAGTGAATTTTGACAAACGTCACTACAGAATTTAGTTTGATCATTTTTTGTGCGGAAGGGTTGGGATATTTTTGCCAGAGGCTAGAAATCATCCCTTCCTTATTTTTTCGTATCGAGTACATTGAGAATTTTTTGGGGTCGATCGTCTTGGTGTTGCGGTCTTTGCCTTATGTAATGCATTGTTATGAATTTAGATGCGTTTCGAATGGAGAGCTCCCTTCTTTGCTATCATTGCTCGTCCCCCCCCCTTCTCTTAAACGTGAGAGTGAGAGGGGAGATGGATTAGGGTGATGAATGAAGAAGAGGAGGATGATGGAGAAGGGTGCTGACATATCGATCTAGGCGCTGATGGCTGAACAGTACCTGGAATGAACCCTCCGGCAAGTTTATAAACGAATGTGAAGGTTTGGGGGCAGGCAGTTGAAAACATCATGAATGAATTGAACGAGCAGTTTGTAAAGGTGGTTCCTCACCGGTCGAGTCATTTCAAAAACAGGATTATTGTCAAAATGGCCGCATCGGGCCTTATGTCCACAATTATCATAGCCGACTAAACGTTTATTTGCCCCTCTCCACCATCCCTTGGGTCTTGATCTGGCTTAGGTCTTTCTCTTTCTCCTAACTTATCTCTTTTTTCTTTCAACTGACAAACAGCCTCCGCCAAATTCTTTTTCATTCTGTAGCTGTTTTGGCATCTACCGCAACGGCTCAATTCACTTCTTGCTCTTTCTCTCTATCTCTCTCTCGCCCTTTTCCCCCCTCTCTCTATGATGCTAATACTGATGCCGACAACGGCATGCTGACAACATGCCACTAAACACCCAATAGAGCTATTTCATCTGCTCTCTACTCCACATCACCTTTTTAACTTTGTTACGGTGCAGACACGACTCGAGCGGGCGAGGCGGAGCAAATGAGCCGAAAAACGCGCTAATTCGCATCTAGATGCTCAACCTCGATAAAACTCTTAATCATTTTGTAAAGACCTTGGTTCGTTCACGAAAACTTCAAAGATAAAAATGTTGTTGAAATGCGAAATACTTGTGTCTACGGAATTGAGATGTATCCACGGCACTTTTAATAAAATTTTCACAAAATTGAAAGTAGGGTACTTTGCAGTTAATAATTTTCGATTTGCAGGTAATCCATGTTTGTTGAACCTTTCTTTAGAATATAATATATTTTAGTCACAACTTACTTTATAATCATAATTTAATATTTCTAATGGATATCATATAATTTTTTAAAAGTTGAGTAGCTTTGAGTTGTATTTTAATATTAGTATAGTGGTCGCGCCAAGAAAACAAAGTTGGTTGATCGGTTATGTTAAGGGAGAAATATACTTAGCATTATTTCAGTCAAATCTACGTGAAATTCCTTATTTCCTTGTTGCTCCAGCTTATTTCAATTCCCATTACGTCGCTTACCTAAGTCGCTAAGCTCAATGAAGTGTTGAATTAAGATTCAAAGTGCCAATCAGATTACGTTATTCTTTTAAAGGAAATAAAAAAACAACATTTATATTTTCTTGAACTATCAAGCAATCTAGCCTTGGTCGGAAGAGAAGAGAAACCTCTTTTCAAGTTCATATTAGTACAGTACTATATGTTTCCACGAGAATTTCATTTTGAGTTGATGACTGTTTGTTAAGTTTTGATTCCATGCAAAACATCTCGAGGCACTTCTTCGCCTTCTTGAAGAGAACAACTTTGCGTCAGCGGGGAAGTATAAGATGAGAAGTTTCGTTTGTTCGTCAGACTACATGAAATAACAATTTGTTTCAGTAGAGTAATCTACTGTTGTCGTTAAGGAGATAGAGTGCCTCTATTCTGAATAAAGTGGATAAAAACGAGGTTCGCCTTGAAAAACGATGAATATTACTAACGAGAGGAATAAATCAGGTACAGTCTACTTAATAAACTTGAGTAGCCTGCAGTAATAAAAAAATGTTAGAATATGAGACTTTTACCGAAATATCCAAGAAGACCAGACGGCTGTACATGACTGTTTAAGGGTACACTTATTAAGTTTAGATTCAAAATCAAAATCATAACATGAACAATATTCTAGTACCAATCAATCGATCTATAAGATAAACTCGGTATGCTTCTGAGGGTAGAATTGCTGATAAAGGCTGAAAACTGTAATACCAGAGTTCAAGAGTAAGAAATTTAAATTTATGGAATAAACAGAGTATATTACATATCAATCAAAATACAATACAATTTTTATACATACTGTATAACCTTTGGATAATGCCAATGTTATGAAAAATTATGATATAAGAATAGAAACAAAGAAAAACAGATGATTATAAAGTCAAACAATAGCAATAATCTCAGAAACACACTTTTATTCATATTGTTCTGCAAATAAATGAAGGGTTTACAGTGGAGACGCAGTTGATTTATTAAAAATTTGATGTGCATCTTACATTGAAAATTATTAGAAATTGTTATGACAAGGGTTTTTGTATTCTGCCATGGAAAGCTTGTATTCTAAAATAGAATTCACTCTCACACTCACATTATCCAACTAGATTCTACAATATGATTCATAATGTAGCCTACTGCTTTCAACTGTGTATCAACATCAACTACTTAATTTGTTGATTGATGTACCTTGACTTAGTATTTACGGTACACTTCAGGCTTAGTTACCTGTATGTTATTAGGCTACACTTTACGGCTACAGTAGGTTTAGTTTTTCCAGTATACTTCAGTTGTTTGTCAGTGGACCTATCTATATCTACAATATCTATGTCTCTTTTCCAATTTGCTTGACGTTGTTGATGGTATTGTTAAATATTTACCATTCAGTTTCAACAGTCTGTCACCGATACCTTACCACATGATTGAACATACAACCTACTTGAATGGCTGGTGAAATTTAGGCTAGTCAAGTGAGCATTGAGCAAGCCTATTAGGATCGCTGGCCATTGAGCAAAGAACATTCGGCATTCAGGTTACAGTCAAGCAGCGGCCGTGTGTGTAGCACATAAACAAATAGTATCAAACTGTGTGGTGGTTGATAAGGGTGGGGGGTGAGGGATCGTAAGCCGTTTCCGCCCACTTGAGGCTGGACCGTGATATTATCGGGCCGCGCTGTTTACAAGCGAATAAATGTTATACAATTACGCACTATTATCAGGGGTGTGGGAGGGGGGCGGTTGAGGGGTAGAATGAAGAAGGAGGGTTGTTTTGGTCTCAGCTGCCATTCCAAGCGGAGTGTAAATTTGAAAGCTATTGGCTCGTTCCCTCCATCCCCCTCCCATGGGGGCAGAAGGGAGGGAGATTAGCCGACGTTCTGTTGCAGTTCCATCGACCGGAAAAGGCGGATATTCCGGCCGGGCACACGAGGGGTTCTATGCGGCGGCGGCGGCAGCGGCCCCCTTTTCACTTGGCTCGGACAGCCAAGCCGAAGCCAGGCTCTCACATTTCCGTAACTAAACGATGCATTTGTCACGATGCTGCACTGCAGTTGCACTGTCAACAACTTCTTACCAGGTTTTGACGTGACGAATGAAGTAGTAGCCTCATGAATGACTAATCGGTTAATGTGATGTCATTTTAATCGATCTGACCTATAATTTCAATGGAGATGTTAAAATTTGACATAACGAATGAAATAATAAGTTTTTGAATGATTGATAGATATAATAATTAATTGAACAAAATTCCTAATTAATGCCATATAATCTTCTGAAGACTTTTGCTATTTGCATAATTTTTGAATGATTGATAGATATAATAATTCATTGAACAAAATTCCTAATTAATGCCATATACTATTCTGAAGACTTTTGCTATATGGCATTAAATAGGAATTTTGTTCAATTGATTATTATGATTTAACAGCAACTGTATAGTTGCAATGTCTCATTACCTTTCATTTTTATTGATAGATATCGCTACATATATACTATACTATTCATATAAAAGATCTGATCTATAATTCAATGATGATGTCATTTATAATCGTAATTTCTAATTTACTTCTCTTTGAGGGAGTCGAAGGGTACCGATCAAAACCTGAATGTGGTTACAGTAGGCTATTCAGTTGTATCAGGTGCACCTGAGAATTCCAGTACGGAATTACTACAGTTTGAATAAAACTAGGTGTCACTTGGCCTGGTGCTCAAGAACCACTCACTAGAACAGTTTTTGTCAGAAAGCGTCCGATGTTCGAACAGCTGACCATTCGATTGACCATTTTTTGTATTTCAGACAAAACCTGTTCTGGTGAGTAACCAGGCCAATTGAAAACTTACTTAATTCAAACTATAATACTATAAATTATAGTATTTTCGGAGAACACGCTAAGCCGTCGGTCCCGGCTGCTAAAAAAACAGTCGTTAAGTCACGTCAGAGACCCTGTACTGATCAGGAGTGACCTGAAAACTCTGACACCAGACCTGAGCCAGCCAGGTTACACGGAATTATTATTTACTATAAATTATCCTTTTTTAATTATTAGGAGGATATTATCCAAACTTGAACGTTCGGGATGGGATTGATTTGATGACTTATTATCATTAGAATTTCTCTCTATTTCCCGATCTATTCCTGAAAAGCACTGAAATGGAGAGTGGCAGAATAGTTACGTATCCTTCCCACTTTGCACTAAACGTTTTAGAAGAACTCGTGAACTTATCATTCCGTGTCCATTCTTCCCCTGTAGACTGTAGAAGATGAGTCCTGCCTGCCACTGGGCATGCAGCTAAATTGAATTACACAAACCTTATAACATTCCAATCTAAGCCATTTGTGACAAAATTACAACATTTGTAGAGCCGGAGAACTTTTGACTGAGAAGTCGACTGATTATTTTTTGTGTGTCAATCAATGTTATGGGAATTTTTTATGATGAAGAGTCACAGTACCTTTCTATATTATCCTCTCCTCGTCTGGCTGGTGTCCCGCCCAAGTGCAGACAGTGTACACACGAGCGACAATTGAAGCAATCGCATAGGGTGCAAATCGCAACTGTAATTCGCTATCGATCAGTAGGATCGGGCGGCAAGTCGCGAACGAATCGCAACAGCAATGTTGGGGAGCTTCAATCGAAGTAGAGTAGAAAACATAGACCTCACTATGCTCGGTTAAAAATATAACAGTGTTTTCTATTAACTGTTAGTTTGATAAGCTTCATGTTTATGTTGTAATTCGCTACAATTGTCGCTCATAACTCTGTCAAGTAAATAATAAATAGATTCAAATAGATCTTACCTCATGATTATTGAAGAGTCTCACAGGAAATCCGTTGAGTATGTCCAACATTTTGTATTTGTGTTGGGTGTATTACATTACTGTAATTGGAACGCATCCGAGTGAAAGAGAGTCTGCAGTGTGAATTTTCTTTGAGCTCGTTTTTGTCTGAGAGTGTTGAATGGAATGAGAAATATAGCTGGCTCTAGCAGCACGAAGGACAGACAACTATGCCTCGCCAAAACATTTATCCGAACAGTCATTCGACAGACGATGGTCTGGGGTGGAAAAAGGAAGGGACGGGGAAAGAGGAAAGGACCGACGGACGTTCGATGAACAAGAGCTGGATAATCCCTGGAATTCTGGTTTATAAATATGAATTGTGTAGGAAAAGCAAACTAGAGGGTTGCCGGGTGTCGTTGCGCGGGGGGGGGGGAGGGGGACGCATAGCGACGCGACGCCTGTTGAGGGGCGTAGGGGGGTTTCGCCATCTTTGCGTGGGGGGGGGTAATGGTGGACGGGTGGGCGCACTCTAATAACAGGCCCTGTCCTGGCGCGGATAACACCGTGTCAGGAATTCATATTGGAGTGGAGAGTGGGCTCTCGACACTCGTCCCAACTATTTGTTTACCCCGTCATACCCCGTAATAAAAATAAATAATATTCTCGGCATCGCGCACTCTGCTCCCATCATCCTGTTTTCCACCGACTACGACCTCCCATTCGCTTTATTAACGCCACCGCCTTCCCTTCTATTTCCATAAACTCACTTGCGCATCACCTTCACTCACTGAGTCATCACTTCTCGCCTGTCAAGTCGTCGCAATATCTGCCATCTTCATACATCTCACAGTAACAATAACTGTACTCAAGTGACACATGCTATTGTTTTTTAATCCATCATTTCTAATATCTATGAATTAGAATAGTATAGAAATATTTTTTCATCCTCTTGAAAACGATGTATTACGTAAATAAATATCAGTACATCATTTTAATAAACATAAGATATATACTTATAAATTAAAGTATGGATTATTCCGTGAAAATTTTTTTGAAAAGTGAAGTGAAGTGGTCTGTATCACATCACTTCTATATTTAAGTAAGAAAACAAATGAATCCTTTAATGTTATCAATCTGAAGGTTTTTCTTACCCTGATAATAAAGTAATGCAACAATTAATGGTAATAATATTATTTTTGTAATAATGTATTGTAACAAAAATGGAAATAATTATAAATAAACATGAAGTTCGTTATTGATCCATACAGAACAGTTTATTTTTAGTTGTTTCTCTGTTTGGCTTGAGAGAGAGGGAGAGTGAGTATTAGGGTGAGAGTGAGAGAGAGGGTATGTGAGAACTTTTCCGTATGGGGCCACATTTGTTGACGCCCGGCCCAACACTGAACAAAGTTTTCAGTGCAACGAATAATGTATGACGATGGGAAAATAACTTTTTCTACCAGCGAAGGCAGAGTGAGTTTCGGTGTCGTGAGCTCTCCCCCTGAAACCGCCATTTCGCTCACACGCGCGCACACACATTCATGTGCAAAAACACAGACGCCCACCTGTTTCAAAGTACTGGTAAAGAGATTTCAATGAATAATTAATGAAAGAGGATATAAAAAACATGTTTCAAGTAAATGAAATAGTTACTTCGGAAACATGTAAATAAATTCAATTCTGTTTCTTTCTAATTAAAATAAGAACACAGATTATGTATGGACCAGTCCTACACTCTCAATAGTGACTCTTAAGAATTTTGCAATTGCATTCATCAAAAAATATCAAAAAAAATATACATAATCATGTATACATACAAAATCATGTAGTTCCAGTAAGAGTTCCAGTATTATCTTTGTTTGAAATTAATCCAGGTTAAATTGGCTTCCAAAACTAGATCCATTGTCCCTTACATCATCAGCCTTCCCATTTCTCGCGAAAGAGTGCAATGCCTAGTTGGGCATCAACCTCAGCAGAAAAAATCATGCTTATAATAATTATAAACTTCCAAAAAATTATTCTTTGATTATAAGGCATTGCTATTGAAGATTGAAGCATTAATTATAGAACATTCAGTGTTGCTCCCGCATTCAAATCAATCATTCACAGGGTTTGGTATAATGTGTTTATTCGTTAAAACCAAAATTTGAAGGCTCAATTATTATTATTATGTTGAATTAATAAGTTGAAATTGAAGCTTTAAACATGATAACAAATTAGAATTTGTACAGTTCACGCCATAACAGATTATAAACTTCATACTATGTTATTGTCTCCCTCGTGAGGGTTAAAATAAAATATAATGTGGAAGTAAAATCTACACAATAATATTGAGAACGACCAGATCTTTGTTTTGGTTGAACAACGTCATGTGTGATGATCGGCATTGATGTTTGGTGGCTGTAGCCGGCTGTTATCAATTAGTGTTTATTGCTTGGTGAGGAATTCAATATTTCTGTCACCTCCGTTGTGTTGCTTGGAGAACCCCAAGCCAGTCGCTAATGCTGCTGCTGCTGCTGCCATGCTGTGCTATAGGGAGACTTTGACATTCCACCGCGGCTTTGAGGGGCCCTAACGAGAAGCATCTCAGCTTAAGCACGAGGTTGTGCATTAATATTATTGTTATTATTAAATATAAATTCGTCATCGGCGAGTGAAGTCATCCCCCTTCATCATCGTAAACGCCTCCCTTTGTTGTTATGGTTCTATCATTTTCATTACTGGGTGTTTCAGACACCCTTTTAGCTGCTACCGTAATAATGGTTGTTGCTCCTACTATGAATAGTAATTGCAGTGATGAATGACTCGAATATTAATAGCTACACTGTCTCCATTACAACCTATTTGAATGAAGTGGGCTTGTGAATTTCAATGCTTCAAACTTGAAAGAATACTTGAAATAATCTATTTAAAATACTCTACTCTTTCCATTATTATTGATTTCACGATAATATAATGTGTAAATGCCGCTCATTCAACAATATATAATGTCAAATCATATACCTACCTATTTCTGAGTACTGTCAAAAAGAAGACAAATAACTCCCCAACATTCGTTTCTAACTTCTTGAAAATATCTATGTAGGTATATCTATAGGCTTGTCGTGAATTTCAACGTAAACTTTAAACTTCTGAGCTACTTGAAACAGAATCCTTTATCTCTCATTTTCTCATTAATTCTTAGAAATATTCTAACGTTTTTCTCTGTATTCTCCTGTTTGTTCTGTCTCCTGAATGTGGGGAGGGTATTCAATACGGTAACCATAGAATCTCGACATTTTTATTTTGTCTTCCAAATTTTACCCAAATAGAAGACTTTGAATAATGGAAGGCAAATAATAATTTAAGATTAATCGACCTGTGTTGCCGTGTAGAAGGAAAATTGAAGATAGAAAATGAGCTTTCCTACTTAGATGCATTCCGGAACACCAGGTAGATTTTCCAGTAACTCAAATAGTTTATGTTCCCGCTAAATTCGAATTGAAGACATTGTATTTAAATGCAATTGAAAGGAAATTGAAAATAGGAAATGGGCTTTCCTACTTAGGTGGATTCCGGAACACCAGTAGATTATCCAGAAATTCAAATGATTTTTGTCCCCGCTAAATTCGAATTGAAGACATTGTATTCAAATGCAATTGAAGATAGGAAATAAACTTTCAGTTCTAGGGGGATTCCGGAACACCTGGTAGATTTTCCCGAATTTCAAATAGTCTTTGTTTCTCGCTAAATTTGAATTGAAGACATTGTATTTAAATGCAATTGAAAGGAAATTGAAAATAGGAAATGAGCTTTCCTACTTAAATGGATTCCGGAACACCAGGTAGATTTTCTAGAAATTCAAATGATTTTTGTCCCCGCTAAATTTTAATTGAAGACATTACATTTAAATGCAATTGAAAGGAAATTTAAGATAGGAAATATTCTTCTAATTTTGATGGATACCGGATCACCAGGCAGATTTTCCAGAAATTCAAATAGGTTTTGATCGCCGCTAAATTCACACTGCATTCAAATTGGATGCATTTGCATTCGAATGGTATTACAGTACATTCAACAAGCTCTTGATAAGAGCCAGCTGTGACTGTGGGGTTGGCTTGAGGGACTAACACCAAGAGGGCGGTGTAATGAGAGAGCAAGAAACCAGTCGAAGGTGGCTTTTGAGGCACTTGCATTTTGGCCGAACGAGGCGGCTGAGGCAGCGGCTGAACAGTTTCCCGGCTGGGGCGAGAGCTGAGGGCCAGTATTAAACATTCCTCCGACACCCGTTCACCGGTGTCGCTTGCGCGTGTGCTCACACTTCCCGATGCACCTCGCCAGCGCCTGTTATCCATCCGCTGATATTAAACACATCGGGGGGTCTGCGCTATCGATTTCTTCCGCAGTAGTTGTTCCTCTTCACAGTTAACGCTTATTACTTCTTGTCATCTCTGCTGTGAATGTCAAACGATCGTCCAACCCGATGACTCACACAACAATATAAGAATTGTTCTTGATTCTTTGCATCACTGTAATGCATGAGCTTACATTATTGTTTGAGTGTTATAGATTAAATTGATAAATTTAATTCACATTGATCGCCGAATATACCAAAATCAGGCGCTGTAAATAATATGACTATCCTGAATCACAACTATGTATTTTTGCTGACGGTGATGCCCACAAGCTCTGGACTTTTGCGTGGACAATGATGATGTTGATGGGAGATGAATGGACCTTCAAATTTAGATATGATTTTCAAGCTCAAATAATAAATTACATTTAGATGATCTGGTCTTTAGCGGTTATCTGTCTAATGGGAGAGTAGTAGCCACTCATCTCTCATTTCAATTTCTTCAAATTGAATATATTCCCAATTTTCAGTAAGAAACTAATGAAATAAACTTTTCCATTCGTATATTTTTCATAAGAAATTTTTCAATTTCCAATCTCTTGCCGTTTTTAATTTTTTCATTCTTTGTTTTTCTCATACCTATAAGCAACGTATTTTTCTGACCGATTCCTCAAAACTATCGCAGAGATTGATTATTTTTCGTTTTTCTTGCATTCTAATTATTATTATCATTATTGTCTTAGCAGAACCAATTAATTTTATAATCTTGTTAATTTGATAATTAATTTGTTAATTTTGTAGTGTACTTGGATATAATGTCACATTGATGTATTGTTGAATCTATTCAGAATATTGGCCTTGTTCAAGGTCAAGTTGCCTTATTACTTTATTCAACACTATTCATGAATGAGACATCTCATTACCCAACAACCATATTTTTCCAAGAACTCTTCAAGAACCACTTATCAAACATATGAATCATAGAAGAATTCAAGCGAAATTTAGGTATCCATGAAATAAATTGTTGAGTCCTTATAGAAACTTATTTTAGGAATATTATGCTGTAATAATGGATTATCAGTGTTTTCTCTTGGAGTATCTTCGATTGTCACCCGGCAAACCCAAGCTCGGTCATTTAAGGACGATAGCCCCGCGACCAGGACAACTTCGGTGTCGCTAAACCTTTGATCTTTTAATTAAAATGTGATCAATATTGTTTGGTGTCGCTAGGGAAGGGCGCTAATTCCGTCAGGCCCACTGTGTTGATTCCGAATCATCGCCTTCCTTCTCACTCCTATGCACACCCTCCTTTGCAATCATCTGCTGAATGCTTGATCGGCACCCTTAAATGCATACACAGCGGCAGCATCTCTCTCGCCCTATGTCACACCGGCCTGTTCTAATTGAATCTTAGTTTTGCCAATGCGGGCCTCCTAATCAAGGAAATTCCATTCAACCAACCTTACCCCTGCTCCTCCCTCAACCTTTCCCCTTCCATCCCTTTGGTCATCCTCGTTTTTTCATCTGAATAATCTCTTCCAAATAACAGATTTTCCTCTGACGTCACAGTCCAGTCGTCTTTGTCAAAGCCAGCATGGTAATACCCCTACCCTCCCCCCTCCACCCACAACAACAAACTCCAACCCTTGACGTGATCCACCCGCTTATCTTGATTCTTTGACATATTATGTACTCGGCCAGTTTATATCAATATCGCTCCGTTTTACGTTTGCTCAGCTTCTGTGAGCGCAAAAGTCACATTTCATGTTACCCGGTTTTGACTTTCAATGTTTATCTCTCTCATTCATTTGTACGCCTTTATTTCCTGCATAGTAGCTTGAATCATTCTGTTTACTTGTTCCCTTTGTAACTGAATTGTTTTATTTCCAGGAATGAGAACTACAGATATATGTCAAATGAATTATAACAAGAATCATAAATAATATTCAAGTTGAATCTATGTTAGTTCTGCTCCGGGCTCCAGGGTGTATCAAAATTCTGAAGAACTTTAAACTTCAAATATCATGCGAATTATTACAATTCTTACAAATATTCATATTTAATATCTTGTCTGTTAGTTTCTAATATTTCCCTAGAGGCTCTACATTTCATTTGACATCTACATTTTTGTTTCAGGGAATCGTGAGATTACTGGAGAATGATGATTCAGCTCTGATGATTCAAGCCGTGCAGGATACGTATGACCTGATTGAAGTCAAATTACCTGAGGAGAATGTTTCTAGCGCTCTCATTTTCATAGGTGAGGCTTTTTTTCACTAAAAATGCTGCTATCTTAAGGTAGTAACAATTTTTTTCTATCAAAACTTCCTAAATAGCGAGTGTCATATCATCATGGTTTGGCATTGACACATTCACTGAGGTTTCGTTTGGTTTGGCAGCCAAGAATAAATTTTTGTATGGCTCAAAAGTATTTGATAAATAAAAGAATGAATGTATTGTATATAATGAGTGCTCATTTAATGTGTCATGACAATAAATAAATGATTTTATTCTTATTTATTTCAGGAAAGAATCTGGACCGTGAAATATTGGAAAATATGATAAATAGCAGATGACACTCTCATCATCATAGCCTACTGAAAGAAAAGAATACAACCTAATAAATATGAATAACAAGATCTACAATATTGAAATAATTATTTCCTTTTACTGTTCCAATTTTTACCTAAGCTCTACGCTCTAACAATATTACTTTATAGACATGAAAAAAGTTTACTTCAAAACATGAAAAAAGTTTACGCCCACCGTTGTCCGAAACCTTTAGCATTTTATTTTGAGAAATACTTACTTTCAAACATCCTTTGCGTATTTCCATGAGTTTGTACTGATTGTTTCCATGTTTTGATTTTCAAGGAATAAAAGAGCGTTTTTCAAAAAAATTTTTGGTTGAGATTTAGTTGTCCTTGATTTCTAGTTTCACTCAAGAGCCGTAATAAAAGTTCTTGACACACACAATTCACAATTCGTTAACTGTACGGTTCAAATCCCATCACTGACAGGCGTTATAGTTTTATTTATTACCTGAGAATTATGTCGACGTTCGAGTCAAGTATAATACAATTATTACTAGAATAGAAGGAGTAAGCTTAGTAAATGTATATTATCAACATTGGTCACTTCCTAAATATTCTTTCAAATTTCATTCTGTTGTTTTGTACAGTTTTAATAATGTTTTATTTCAATTAATTATTCATTCCAAAATTAATCAGAGACCCATAAATTACACATTTTTATTGTAGGCTCTTGAAATATGCACTAGAAAGCCAATTGCGAGCTCTTGAAAACCTTTTAGTTTAGTTTAGTTTAGACTGACTAAATAAATAAATCCTTTCTAAAGAGAAAGGATTATCTCTGCTTTTAGTTATAACCCATCTGTAGCCGAAACATGTAAACAGAATTTCACAATAATTAACTATTAGGCTAGGCGTACACCAAGACAAGACGAGATTAGTCACGGTACTACACACCAATTAGTCATTGCATCGGTATGTGCTGCTTCATGAGCAACTATGTGAATTACTGTGACTAAACGTGACTAATCTCGTCTTGTCTTGTCTTGACTAACCGGTGTACGCCTAGCCTTACAATTAATTCATCTGTTTTGGGCCAGTCCATGAATGGACGCTCAGCCAATTATTTTGTGTATTGTTAGTGATATTTAGTTTTTTCTCTATTTAATATTTGTTTCAAGCAAATTTTCTATTTCTCTACAATGAAATTGATTTCTGTTGTTCAATTAATCATGACCAAATAATAACGGTCAAACAGCCTGAAAGAAAAGAATATTTATGTTGAAAGAATAAGAAATAGATTTTCTTTGAAATTTGAGTCGCCTAATAGATTGATATTAGATGAATAGAAAACTGTAGTTGAAAGTTTTCCAAGCTCTCCCAGAGTTGTTGAAATTGGAGTGAATGTTTTTGGATGGCAACTAGTGTTTTTGTTGATGAAAATACTTAGGCATCTACTAATATGTTTTTAGAAGAGGAATAATGCGGCCTCATTAGCCGAAATGTTTGCTTTGGCGGCCCAAAAAGATAAGAAACAGCCGCCGGCTCTCAACTCTCGACTTGAGTGTGATATGCTTTACTTTGGCACCTCGTTCTGCTTTCAGAGATGAGACGCTCTTCTCAAAACAAATCGCACACATGCGTAGCCTGCGATCACAACAAAGTGCACCTCTCAAAGCCGAATCTCTTCGAAACTATTAACAGAATCCTACAAAAATAAAACTGGTCACCCCAACTACAAGCAACCAATTTGACAGGTTTTAGAAGCCAGTGAAATGTTATCAGAAATTTCTCCTCTCTTATGGCTGGTTTTCATGATTCTAGTGGACGTTTTGGTTACTTACGTTTTGGTATACTGGAGGTAGGTTACTAGTTTATAGGTAAGTAGATAGGCTTCTGGTAACCTGCCTCCAGTAAGTGGAACGTCTACTAGAATCGTGAAACCCAGCCATAATTGTGAGAGATGAACACAAGTTACTTTACTCGTCTTTTGACAGTGTTATCACATAATATGATAACTCGTCCGATATGGAATGAGATTTATTTGTATTTTTATACAAAACTGAAATGTTGAGGTTTTCGTTTTAAGATTTCCGAACCATCACAATGCAGTGTGGAAGCAAAACCAACATGTATTTTATGGAAGCAAACTTGATTCGATAAAAAACATACTACATGTAACTAGATTGTACAATGTACATGGAAGCTTATTGTATTCTTATGAATAAAGCGAAATGGGGCAACAGATTGGAGATAAAAATAAAATTGTGATGACAAATCTCATTGTCTACCAGTTTGTTGTCATTAACACTAACTTCCATTTTATACAATCACAAGACTTCGAGTCTCGTTTCCCACCCAAGACTAGGTCCATCATTATTATCATCATCATCTTCTTCATTGAAATTATTAGGCTACCAAAGACAATCCTACTACTTGGATTAAATTAATCTAAATTATATTAATAAATTGAATTAATTGTAAATTAGATTTATCCTACTACTATAGATTAAATTGTCTTTGTTCTCACCTAACAATCATTATCTTCATCATTATTATCATAATCATCTTCATAATTGGAATTATTACCAAAGACAATCCTACTACTCAGATTAAATAAATCCAAATTAGATTAAAAAATTAAAATAAATGTAAATTAGATTCATCCTACTACTATTGATTAAATTGTCTTTGTTATTGCCTTTCAAAACTCTTTTGACTTCTTTCATTCGTTAGGCCTAATTTTCATTCGCTATTAATTCCTAAAGATTTCTGTTTATAAACTCCGTTCATCTAAATCCATTACCCACTTTTCATCCAGCAGTTACCACTTTTCAGTCTTTGTTATTACCTTACAAAACTCTTTTGACTTTTCTCATTCATTAAGCCCAATTTCATTCTCTATTAATTCATATACATTTCTGTTTATAAACTCCGTTTATCCATTACCCACTCTTCATCCAACAGTCTCCTTCGATCCTTCCTCTTTGTCTTTAGGGGAAGAAATAGTCGTCTGAACCGACAACAGAGTGAGCGAAACGCGAGTTTAGTAGCGCGGTGCCGCGTGTTATTGCAAACTCGTCGCGTCGGATATGAACGCTGAGCTGTTTAATGCCAGTATTATTCCAGCCGGGGACAAGTTTATGCGCCTTCCATAAACTGCGAGTTAGAATTCGACTTGCTATTCAGAGTACAGGCGTTGTGAAGCAGCAGTCTCT
Source organism: Laodelphax striatellus (assembly GCA_017141395.1). NCBI lineage: Eukaryota > Metazoa > Arthropoda > Insecta > Hemiptera > Delphacidae > Laodelphax > Laodelphax striatellus. Next base: position 19,130,414 of record CM029530.1, read on the forward strand.
CCATATTGTTATTGTCGTCGTAGTGATATTCATAATCATCAAACAGTCCCGCTATCCATCTTGTTCCCCCTGCTACGGAATATTATTGTTGTAGACATCCACTGAGCTAGGGCATGTCTGCAAGGGATGTCCCTTTATGTTGCATTTCCACGCTCTAGTTGCGTCCGCCATTGCAGTCCAAAAATTCTTCTTTTTCCCTCGTCAGTATGCTATGTCGTTACCAAATGCGAAAACACTTCTCAGGCTTGAAGTTTCCCTTCCATATTGCCTCTGCTTCCACTAAATGTGTATTTCAGCAGAAAAAATGACGGCGAGCGGAAATATGAAACTTTACTTGCATAGGCCTAGTAGTATTAGTAGTAGCCAGTAGGCGTAATCAACTTTTCATTCTCAATATTAAAATGGTCTTTCTACCATTATGAAAATAATACGAGTACCCATGTTGTATCCACCGACGGCCGACGTTGTTTCTCATGAGAGAATAAGAGAAGAATGTTACTGTATGCATGCCTCTAGCTAGGAGACCTTGCATATATATTTTGCGTGTATTTGTGTAAATTCAGACTTAGTTTTGATATCATCATAACGATTAGACTTTGAATGGGAGAGTAACTTGCTTGATATTTTAGTGAACAGGACCGCTAATTCCATCTCTAAAGATTCATAGAAAAATCTGTGTTTGTTATACTTTCATATTTCCACCTTTTTTAAATTTTATTCCTACAATTGATTGTAATATATAAAATATTCATTAATCTTATGGATTAATGAATATTTTATATATTCTTCACCTGTCGGTGATAACCCCTTTCTTACTTCACAAATTTGATTCCGTAATAGAGTACTCATCGATTTTTTCCAGTAAAGGTGAGTTTTCTTCATTGCGACTGAGTGCCGCAGCAGAGCCCGACCCAGCGTTGCCAGATGCAATTGATGAAAAATCCCCACTATAAATAGTTGAGATTTTTCATCAATTGCATCTGGCAACGCTGGGTCGGGCTCCGCTGCGGCACTCGGTCGCAGTAACGAAAACCCACCTTTACTTACATCACCTTGACGAACTACAGAGAGTTTATAGCATACATAGTTTTACTGTACATAGTATACTGTATATACTGTAGTTTTTACTATACACTCTCTGTACGTCGAACTAGTGAATTCCAGAAGTAGATCAAATTCCCACGAAGTTTTTATTCATGATGCAAATTAATATTGCAATCGGTTATAAGAGATAAAATACCGGAAAGTCTATTAACTCAACAATCTATCGTTGCTTTGTTGTAGGACAACTGTGTAGATTGAGCCAGCCGGTTACGCCACGCATAAACATCCATCCACATAAACAAAAATCTTGATCTCTTCAGCTGAAGGAGCAGCATCTGCATATGTTTAGGTTTCCGAAACGAAATAGAGTTGCTGTTTGGACCTGCAGTCGAATGTCGCGCGTCAAGATCAAAGCTGACGGATTCGTGCGCTGTTGGCAACAAGCTCAATAATCGTTTCCAATCTCGTCTGCCATTGGCTGTCCGTCCGTTGTGGCGGCGCGATTTTTGAAAAACGGGAAGAAAACGCCGCCCCGCCTGCTGCCCCACACACACATCAAACGACGAAATTATTACGCACCAAAGAAAAAGAAAGCAAACAGATCAGCAGCGGCTAACGCAAACAGTTGCTCGATCGGTTTACAAATAAGTGGCTTCAAGCCTTTGAGTTTCCGCCAGGCTCAGCCAAGCCTAATCTATTATTTCTTTACTGTAGTTTTTTAAACAAGAACGCTGTGTTCAAAGGCGCAGGGTGGTCCCACTCTGCATCGCATCGCTTACTCCAAACACGCTTCCGCAGGCCTACATCAGCCTCTCTTGGACCTTTCAGTTCTGGCTTGTATTATTCTGCTACAAAAATTCATACTAATGAGAAGTAATTTTCAATAACATTGAAAAAGAATCATGAATGAAATGCGTTTAATCCTTCACACAGTCTACGATCTAGTTTTCACACCTCCATTGTTTTTAAGGTTAATAAACAATAATTATAATAATAAATGACAATGACAATGACAAAAATCTCTTTATTTCCAAAATCAATAGAATACAAAATAAACATATTGTACTTGAAACATAGGATGAAAGTACAACAAATTGCAATCACACAATCATCCTTGCATCTACACACCTCTAAAAGCAATATAAATTTGTGATACAAATAAGCACACATCGCAAGATACATGTTACTCATAATGTACACAATTAAAAGTATAAATGAAAAACAAAAAGTGTGAATGATGAAAAAAGGTGCGATGACAGATAACGAAGAGTATAGATGAGTACAATAAGAATTTATATGAAAATGGTCTGCAAGGGCTAGTGCCTGTGCGCAGACCAGAGTTACTAATTCATTATATTTAAACGAAAGAAGAGATCCCCCCCCCCAAGTTGATCGTAAATATTATGCAAATTTAAACTGTTGAAGAAAAGGGTTTTCTAGCAATTTTTGAATCAGATGCCTATTGTAAGATTAGTAGCGCGTTGCACAATAATCCAATTTAATTTAACTACCGTAAAATGACGTCATTGCATATCCGTCAGATTCGTTCATTGGTTTCGTTAGATCGTTAGATGACATCATTTTACGGCGATTGAATAAAGTTGGATTTTCGTTGCAAGTTTTAAAGCAATCTATAATACTTGTCGCTGAATAACTTATGGCCCTATTTGAGTCCAAAGGTACTCAAATTATAATGAGAAAGCTTCATTGTTGTCATAATCACATCAACCGATGAGTCAACAAGTTTCATCAAACTCACATTCACCAATAGATGATTTAGTTGTGATAACATATCTTACAAATTACAGATTTCCGACACTATAAGCATCACAACGCTATGAGATTGGTTCTTGAAATTGGAAAACATAATGCCACCTCGTATAATATGGACCTCATTTTATTATCCTCATCGCCTCGTATAATATGGACTCATCAACCATCCTCAAACAAACAAAGATATGGATGTTTTATAAATTTTAAAGCATGCCTCCTCCATATTATACCCTATGTCAATGTCAAAATCTCTTATATAAATAAAAATCTGTCAGGTCGAACAAGAACTAGTTATAGCAGAAGCCAATTAACTTGTCATAAATCAGCTGATCCAGTAATAATTTAACAGCGATTTCGACACAATAATCGAAAGGCTTGAAAGTCTAAAGAACCTTTTTTTTTTTTTTAAAGAACCTTTAAAGTCTTTAAAAGACCTTTTTAAAGAAGACCTTTCAAAGAATAACTTTTTAAAAGACCTTTTTAATAATCTGCAAGATTCAGCATTTGTAGGTTAAGTATTGTGATATTGCTCTTTGAAACAGCTGATTTCTGACAAGTTGAATTGGATTCTGCTATAGTTGGCTGAGGAAAGAGCAAACAGCAGCAGCAGCGAAGAGACTATTCTGGAAATCGATCGCCGAGAGAAACTCTCCGTTGGTGAGGTCGGGAAGGAAGGAAAACGGCCACTCAAGAAGAGGCACGCAACAAGGAAAAGACAAGATGAAGACGGGGTAGACGAAGACACAGGAGAGTGAGGAGGAGAAGAAGATATCGCGAAGTATGCGACATTGACGCCGAGCCTGATATGGTGGGCGAGGGGGTTGATAAAGGGTCTTGAATTGCACAAATTCCGTTTCCTCTTGGTTAACTCGTTGCAATTGATAAGGTACACAAAGGCTTTGCCATTTCGCTTCTGACACTCTGTCGAGCGGAAAGTTTACGTTCAGCGCTGAATCTTCATGCCTCCGTCTTGGCGGGAACGGTGAACATACCCACTAGCGCTAGCTCGTGTGTAGACGTGTGCGTATGTGAGTTATCTGCAAGAGAGATATGAATGTAGGAGTAAATGTTTATTGTAGTAGCTCCTAAAGGCTCTCAGGTATTATCGTAAAAATATTGTACAATACATAACACTACAATACAAACTAATATAATAAAATCTTGTTTTTATGATATGCTGTGTACAACAATATACACAACAATAATAAGAATGTTGTAATAATTAATATTGCCTCGAGACTTCGCTTCGATTCTGACTGAATTCAATCAATCAATCAATATTATTGAATTATTGTTATTAAACAATTAAACCTAGTGTATATTAATGTATAGTAGTAATTAATATTGTAGTAGCCTACTCAAGAAGTAGGCTATAGAAGTATATATTATGTGATAAACTCATTCACAGGATTTCATCCTAAGTTGAAGAGGATGCAAACACACGAATTCCAATTAATTCAATACTATAAAAACACGATATCATACTAGCACTTTTGAAGTTTGGAGTTTATGGAGTCTTCTATGAGTAATGGATCTTCTTTTCTTGTTAAATTTAGCGATTCAGCAAAGAGTAGCAATGATGGAGCAAGGTGTAGTCAATATCAACGATGATATTATTCATATTCTTGCTCCAAACAAATAAGCTAAAGAATCTATGTTTTATTTTTTTAATGAATATTCTACCGGATTCTGTTTCTAATGACAAGAAAATCCTTCAATTACAGAAGATTAGACGCTCTTTGAAACAAAGTATTTCCGGTACTACTGCAAATCAAAACCTGGAATGAAGGAGTATACTCATCGTATATCTTCAGTCCTTGTTCTTTGGTTTGAACAAGTGAAGAGAAATAACGAGAATCACAGCTCCACTAACAAAATATGAGATTAGGAACGAGAAGAAGAAACAGCTTTGAATAATGTCCAAAGAGAAGAATTGGAATCAATGACTAAAGGAATGCTTCCGTTGTCTTTGAAGAACAATAATTAATTATTGTTGTAATGGAAAGAGACAGAAATTCAGTCTGTTTTCGATTAAACAGGCGGAGTGTGAAACGAGCAAAATTGAGTCTGTAAACAATTGGACGACGAAACGACAATAAAAAGATACGGCCGGGAAATAATAATGAAAGTTGAGTCGGCACTTTTCTTCTTTCAGTCTTAAAGCAGCAGTTTCTGCTATTTATTTCTGGCCAATCGCAGTGCGCGAATCTCCTTTCCGCTCTTTACAGAAAAGAAACATTTAGATTGCTTCCAGCAAGACGATATTACCAACTCAGGATCTTTTATGAAAATATTATTTAATTTTTCTTCTTGAATCGTCAGTTTGACTCGCCAAGTACTTTGAAAGCCTGTTGAAAATATTATTAAAAGTAGCGGCACTACCTAGAAATTCGCTCCCGCGACTTTCCTCATTGCAGCTCTTCATCCAGAAAGAATACTCCAAACTTTATTGTTTTCATTCGAAGAAAGTACCTTAGTTTTTATTTGAGTTGGACTAGAAAGACGAATCCAAGCTTGAATATTTTAATAACTGCATGAGGGGAGGGGGGGGGAGGATGAATTATTAGAATAATAGAAAAGTGATGAATGAGATTGTGTGGGAAGTCTCTGCTAATGATTTTCTCTTGGAAAATCATTTTTTCATCTTTCCACCCACTACTTTTATCGTTTTTAATAACTGAGATCTTACTTCGAAAAATGAAATAGTTGATCTCCACCCGTCATATTGAAACTAAAGAGGAAATTTAACGCCTATCAGCAGAAAAACTCCTATTACTCCAACTTCATGACCTAGTTAAAGTCAAAATTCCTCAATATAAACCATTTTAGCTCATAACTTTATATTTTCGGACCTTTCAGATTCATTCATTCTTATCATCATAATAGCCTACATGTGAATATGACCGAAATCATAGCCTCCTCTAAGAGGAGGCTATGCCGAAATCCAAGTTATGGTATACGATTGATAGATATTAATAGTTGTTCTTATTATATTATTTTCCCATACATAATTCATTGTGCATACTACTCTTTTTAATTCCCTATTGTTCAATAGTGCATGAGTGTCTACTATAATTACCTGAAACAATATTGTGCTTAGCCTTAATGCATATTATGCACAATAAGTACTGTAGTTACCATGAAACAATATTACAATATTTTCCATACAATATTGAATGCACAATGATTTCACTGCACAGTGATGGAATAATTATCATTGATTAATTATATGGATCAATATTATTTTATTATATGATTCAATTATTGAATTATTCGTTCACAATATTGGTTGAGTTAGCCCACTTCCCTTTGAGGTTTGAATATCTTATTTATTACAGTTATTTTCTTTATCTTTGACTAGGTTGTGTTGCAGTGGAATTCCGAATCATCATCAGATCAATAGCCTAATTATCCATATCCATGATCCTATAATTGTTCGATTTGACCATAAAATAATCTCTACTCGTGATAGTGTGTGACTAAAGTAGTCAAAACTTTCCTCAATATTGTGATTCAGTTCGTGAGAACTCAGGACGAGCCAACTCTCCAACACATACTCACAAGAGTGTTCTCAGTGATTCTGACAAGAAAATCACCAACCGATTGTTACTGGAGGATATGTATTTAAAGAAGAATAGGACGCAACCTCTTCAAGTGCTCTAGAAAAGGTTACATCCTCGGAAATAGGAACAATGGCCCTGAAAAGGACTGCGGTGGCTTGTAAGTTTTTGTTACTTAGCAAAACGAAGTCGTTCAAGTACCGCTTCACACATCATTAGAAATAATGTTTGGGAGCAAAAATATAGTTCGGATGCAATTCTTTCTGGAAATGAATGAGGATGAGGAACCAACTATGTGTGTTTCCGCTCCCAGGGATTATAGGCTGCGCGTAGTTTACAGGCCAGCCGAAACCTTTTCGGTCCGCTTTGGAGCCGAATGAGTGAATGAAAATAAGCGATGAATGAAAACGTAAAGGTTTGTTTACTAGAAAACTAAGTTGGCGAGCTCATGAATGGATGAACCAAGCATTATACTGAAGACGAGCCTCTGAACTAACAAAGCTATTTCTACATTCATAGTATACTTGCTTTGACCCACTTATTCTTTCCAGGGAAATCACCATCAAATTTAAATTTTGTAAGACCAATGTTCTTTGCTCAGTTGGAAATTTCTTTGGGGATTGATGAACCACAATTTCTAATCATTTATTCATATTTATGATGATTGGATTATCAATTCCTTGCTATGCTACGATATTCGCAAAATAATTCTTCGGAATTCAATACTGGCATTGTTAATTCACTTCCGGATTATTTATTTTATTTTGGTGGAAATGTTTGATGGAAACGGAAATTTGGACATAAACTTTTTGGACTATTCATGTAAATAAATTCATAGAAAGTATATTCATACAGTATATAGAATATTATATTACAGTATTATAGTTTCTCTTTCCTGAAAATTGTGTTAAATGATTTAGTAAGAAAATGTAAAATACATGAGTTTTGACCTCAGTGAGATTGGTGGCTTCTTACTCATTCTAGCAGAATACATCTAAACGTTTTAAATTGCGTTTCGTTCAATTAAGAGTATGGTAGTAACTTGAAATCAAACAAAATTCAAAGTTGATCTCTATTGATGACCTCCTAATGAACCACTCTGATATGAGAGGTTATTGAAAGCGGTTGGTCCTTGTGGCAGAGGCGAGGCAAATCGGTGAGATTTTTAGATTTTCAAATTTCTCATTAATCAAGGATTGTTTGAAGATTACTTCAACAAGCAGATACAGCCGCTTGAATCGATTATGTAACGAATTGATTAAAAACGTGAAAATATATCTCAGATTTGTAACTATATCCTAATTCCTTCGAATTTCAAAGACTAGCTCTAATTTTAATCAATACGACTATGTAGTACATGAAGAACTCGAACTTTTGTTGAATAAAATACAATTAGCTCAAATATCAGCTAAAAATCGTGACTAAATTCAGTATGTAGGCTAAATTAATTCTTCCTCCCAATCAAGATGGTGTGAGTCAACTGAAATTATAATCTGTTTTCCGGCTTACGGATCACGGTGTGTGTGAGCTGTGATCACTGGGATGTTTGTAGGGAGAGACAAGTCGATGCATTGAAATGAGTGCCGACAGACTGAGAGACATTAAAATAGTGTTTACCGAAGTAGGAGGAAGTCTTGCAGCTGTTTGTACACAATAAAACAACATTTTCGAGAGGATTTCAAACTGAAATGGATGCGAAGAAACGAGCCTCTCGTTCAAAGCTAGTCTATACATAGCAAACAGCATATGGCGTCATGTAGGAGTATCTTCTGCATTTACAAAAGAAAATATTTTCTGAATAACACGAGATTGCTTCTCTCAGAATAAGGTATTGAAGTCAACGTTCCCTCTGTTAAAATGTAGGTCAATGGTGGTTGTGGTTGACAGGAGAAAAGTTCTATCCTTTTCTCCTGTCGTTGAAGGCTTCATTGATGGAAAACCACTAGAATTGTACTCACAAATATTATAAAATACTGTATGGATTTTTAAGATATGTACCATTCTTCATGACTATGATTTTTTGAGGTCAAAACTGATGTTTTGTGAACCTGATATCGAACAAAATTTCAACAGGAACAATATTGCTGTAAGTACGTTCCATTTCTTCCTGTAAATAGTCGTCTCCCTGTGAACAACTTGGCTGTGATGATGATTGACGTTTTATAATGAAAGAATCATTATTATTGAATCATAAGAATCATTAATCCTAATCTTGTTATTACTTTTATAAAATAATAACATTGCTTTGCCTAGAGATGAGTATGTTACGTACTTGTACTTTGATAAGTTCAAAACCATCACTCTGATGTGCTTGAAATAAGTTACAAGTTAACAAGTAAATTATCAATTAAATATACCAGTTATCCAGTTATGAATGTCATTCCAAAAATATGTGAATGAGAAAGCACAATTTTTGAGGATAATAAGGTCTTTGCGTTCACTAATGGAGTAATGGAAGCTATTAAATCACTATTTTTCATAATTGAAAAACGTTTTAAATAATCCTATTTTTATTATTATGCGTACCGGTATGGCGATTATGCACGTGGAGGAGTCAAAGATAAAAATTAGAAAACAAAATTTTATAATCCGTCAATCTAATTAGATTAAAGAGAAGATGGGGAACGCTTAACCACTTACCTGAAAAAGCTTGCGTTACCCGTGTTTCCCGAAAAGTTGGATTGCACCAAGTTTAGGAACACTTTTGGTTTACTTCATCAAAAAATCCTCATCTCAAGCTTTATAAATTTTACCTAATAATTTATCGCATAATTCATACTATTTTGCTGCTGAACCTTTCAAAACATTTTATATTTCATTGAATCTTTTGTATTCAATACAAAGAAATAATTCTATTTGATCATAACATTGGTTGAGAAGCGGATTATGAGTTAATGACTCGGTTAGTATTTTATGTGCGAACAGTGTGAAAGATGAAAGAGAGCCGAGGGAGGCTGTGGGAGGGCAAATGCTGGAAGGCGGGGACCACACAGATGGGCAGGGCGGCTCATATCAGCGGAAGGGCAAAGGGAGTCGCGCCGCCAAAGGACCAAACGATGCTGCTGCCTGACCCAACGAGCATCCATATGCACTTCCACGGAAGCTGGTCACCTTCTTCTTTTTCTTCTTCTTTCTCTTCTTCTCCTCCTTGTTCTTCTTCTTCTTCTTGTTCTTCTTCTTCTCTCCTCTTCTTCTTCTTCTTCTTCTTGTTCTTCTTCTTCTCTCCTCTCTTCTTTTCTTCTTCTTCTTCTTCTCCTCCTCTCCTCCTTCTTCTTCTAATTCTCCTCTACTCTCCTTCTCCTACCCTCCACAGCCTCTTCACTCTTCATTCTTCTTCTTCTTCTTCTTCTTTCTCCTCTTCTTCTTCTTTCTCTTCTTCTTCTTCTTCTTCTTCTTCTTCTTCCTCCTTCTTCTTCTTCTTCTTCTTCTTCTTGTTCTTCTTCTTCTCTCCTCTCTTTTCTTCTTCTTCTTCATCTTCTTCTTCTTCTTCTCCTCCTCCTCCTCCTTCTTCTTCTCATTCGTCATTTTCGTCATCTTCTCCTTCTTCTTCATCTTCTTCTTCTTCTTCTTCTTCTCCTCCTCCTCCTCCTCCTTCTTCTTCTTCTTCTTCTTCTTCTTCTTCTTCTTCTTCTTCTCCTTCTTCTTCTTATTATTATTTTTCTTCTCTTCTCCTTCTTCCTCTTCTCCTTCCTGTTTTGCCTACACTCTTTTTCTTATTTTCTCTCTTCCATTCTCCTTCTCCTTTTCTGTTCAGCCGATCAGTGAACGACGTCCTCATAAATCTTCTTCCAAGGCAAAGCATATTGTTATGTTTCCAATTTGTTCGAAACCAAACGAATTCTGGACACACATTCGAGGGCGGAGACCGTGAAATCAGGAAATGAGTAAGAATTTCTCGTCTGTATTCGTGGGTACAGTTATGTAAACATTGGTGGCATATAACTTTTATTGAATATTCTTCATCCATTCATTTGTGAATTTCATAAAGTTTAGTGCGCCAACCTTTATTAACGGTAAATGGATAAGTATGGTTCAATTGTCTTGCTCCTGGAGTTTGTCACTCCTATTGACCTTTCATTATAAAAAATGATGACATATGGGACATAGTGATGAGGGATAGCGGAATATAGGATTATTAGTTTTATTATTTTTATTTTTATTTCCTGAGTTCAATTGATTCAATCGTAAGGAAAATTTCAGTAATGATGTTGTATTATGAGGAATATAAGTGAATTTTACAGAACAATGACTTCCTGGTCTTTTTTTTTATTGAATAGAAGAGTGAATTTATTATTACAGTTTGTGGAAGCAAACAATTGATGAGTCACAATTTGATTGGTTGGCATCATTTGATTGACATTATTTACATCTGAGTCGAGCAATTTCAAGGTCTACAGATAATTTCATCCATTGATACAGTTTTAAAAATGAAGTTTCTGCTTGTGAAAAATTTATTCACAGATATTTAGAAAATCCAAAACAATGAGAAAATACTTCAACAGAAACGTTATCGACAGGGATACCGGGATACAGGGATATTTTGGCAGAAACGGCCACTCCCGTCTTTCGGAGGAGACGAAAAGCCGTCGGTCCCGACTGCCTAAAAACAGTCGCCATCTCTCATCATCACCTCTCTCATTACCCACGCACAAGCCTAGAGCTCATGTGGGCATCACCCTCAAAAAAAAAAAAAAATAAACCGACTGTACCAAAAATCCCGTTCCATAAAGTCTTTCATCACATTTGTAGGTTTAGGCTGCGCCGCATAGGGACTCTCCTCAATACACTTTCAGAAATAGGCCTCTTAAGGCTCAATAAATAGTAGCGGTTTTGAAAGCCGACAATGAGGTGTAACGGTAAAATGGAGTCGCTGGGTCATGAATGAAAATCAGCTTATACGGAAGGCTTCATCGGAAGCATTCTGCGGAATTTTCAAGCTACGAAAAGAGTTGATGAAACGGTGCGGTGCGGTGCGGGCACGAAGCGGATTAGAGGCTGTGCGCAGAGATGAGCGCGTATTATAAATGAACGGATTGTTGACAGGATGTTTTGCCAAAAGAAAGGATGTTTGGACTTCAAACGGGTAGCGAGCAGCGGCCGCGGCACAAAGTCCATCAAGCGAAATAAATTTGTTGCTGGAAACGAGCTCTGCAGGGTTGCCTCTGCCTTTGCTACTTTCCGGCTTGTGCTTGCCACACAGGTGCACTACCTGCATCACCCCCTCCCCTCTTCGCCATCAACACCCACCCCTATTAACATCAACAGCCACTTGAAAATCTTGATCTCTCCTTATCTAGTCTAAATCGATTCAGAAAAACAACTTGCTTGACATCGTTTTATTTTTCAGTTGTAATTTTTATACTTTTTAAGTTTCATATGTTATTATTTTGTTTCAAGGATAAATAAATGATTTGATTTGATTTGATCGTGCAGCTACAAGTAGTGGATGTGAGCTACATTTTTCTTTTTTATTTATTGACTGCTGTCGATTTGTTAAAATTCGGTTTTCAAATGATATTTGAATATATGGAAGTTTTTGTATGATTTTGATTTCAGCTTAGGGTGTTTGAGCTGAAACATAAAGATATATCATATAAATAATGACAATATATTCATTATAATTAAAGTCACAGATTTTCAGGTTACTGTTGTTGTTGCAGTACAAGTCTACTATGCAGTTATGTATAATTTCATGCAACGCCTTCTCCAGATGATGGCGTACTATATCTACTACTATAATCTACTATATTTTTTCGGCAAGCGAATTATCACTTGTACGTACACAAAACTCACGTGTGCGTAATGAGGTGGATGAGGATGATGATTCAATACTTTTATTTGTATTTCAGAAGTAAAGATACTAGTGCTGGAAGTGCTTTACAATAAAATTATCAAGTACCGGTTGTTGAATTTACCCATTTACACGGCTGGTAAATAATGAATGAAAGCAATATTGAATGTTCAAAGGTTGATAACTTCAAGTTCACTCCAGAGTACGTGAAGGATGAAGATAGACTACACGCTAAGCATGTATTGACGCATTGTCAACATAGAACTATACTACACATGGATAGTTTACTATGATTGTCATGCATTCCTTTAATATGTTATACAAGTATGATTAAGCTAGGCTATTATGGTTATACTTATAACCAGATAAATACTATCAGTTTATTATCAAAGAACAGGGAGATTTTATTTAGATTGTGGAATAATTATGCTACTTGAGCTTACAGTATGATAGCTTACAGTATGACTACTTCAGATATCTAAATCAGAATTTTATTTCTTCTCAACTAACTGATAAGAAGGATTTACAATTTACCTTACTACTGCCATAATTTAGACCACAGTCGACAAGATCTTGAGTCTCGTTCCTTCGTGTGAGAAAAATATAGAACAAATTTCAAATCCCTTCAATTTCCTTCTTAATCTCAGTTTCCGACTCTGTGGTACAAGATCACTTTTTATTGGAACCATGTCATCAGCTTGTACCATTTTAAATATGGAGATGTTAGGTTTCCCTCTTTATACTTTACTGAAACTAGGCATTCGGAACTAGTTAATTTAAGATTTAAACCCGAGGAATGATAATAGACAACACGTGAAGCAAACATCAATCGCATAGAAGCTATTACTACAGCTTCTAAAGGAGTTCCTACTAGGAGTGTGGAATCACTGGTTCAGCTCGTTATAGAAAAGGGTGATAATGAGTAGGAGAGAGATAGAAGTAGGAAAAAAGAAACGTTTCAGCAACTTTATTACTCAGTAAATAATCATAACAGCCTAATCTCTTTGACATATTTTCAGCGGCAGCGTGAAAGAGTTTGAGGTTTATGGTTTGTCGTGTGGTGTAAAAAATCTCTCAAGCCTTATCTCGGTTCGGCTTAGAAAAAACAATCGGGTGTGCATGTTTTCAGAAGGTGGCCAACACCACTAAGCCGGGATTGGGGCTCGTTTCGAGGGCGGCATCGAACAACAAAACAGTTTGGTTAATTTACACGTTTCCGCAAAAATAGTTTCTCCAAGAAGACGGATTCCACACGTCGCCCCGGCTGCCCAGATGTGAGTCGGCTCGTCACCGGCATTTGACGGTTAGAACCAACTGTTCCCAAACGCTTCACCTTTTTTTGCTTTCAGTTTCTCAAACTTGACACCCTTTGCAAGCATAACGCAGCCTCTTCTTCCACTTTTCCTCCATTTCTTCTTATCTTTCTTCTTCTTTTTCACTTGTAAAACAACTACAAACGGCAAGAGGCGACAGGCTGTCTAGCATGGTCGACCACTCCTACATCCTGTCTTGCCCTCAGCAACACCTCTTCCTAATGAGAATTAGTGTTGCAAAACTGTGCCTACGCTCAACAACCTACCACCGTTCTGTCATTATGAAAAATGGAAAGTGGATGGAATCTGCAGGAGTTGCAGATACATTTTCCAAATTTCACGTGAAAAAAAAAACAATAAAACTTTTTGAATATAAACTCTATCAGCTCTTAATTTAATTATTTGATTCACATTCAGAGTTTCAAGTACCTGCTCAGATTTCACATTTTTCAATCATTGATTATTTATTTTATCTACAATACGTGAGAGTGCAAGTGGAACTAAAATTCGTTGTAAAATGAGTTGATCTATCAAACGCAAATATTCATAATTCACGTGTTTGAAATGATATTCATTCAATCTTTAAATTAGATAAATTTCAATCAATTTCAACCATTTCCATCATCTACTAAAAAATTATAAAAAAGGTTATGGAGATAAGGAAGAAAAGGTTACTAATCTGATATAGTTGATTCATCAAAGATTCACCTATCTGAAGAACTATGAATTAAAAATAAAATCATATAAAATGAGAAAATAAGTTGTATGATGAACTTATTTGTTGCATTACATTCAGTTTCATATACTTTTAGCATTCGCTGCAATGGTAGCCACTGGAATACCAATTTCACCTTTCAAATTTCGAATCAAATTCATGAAGTTTCTCGTATAAGCTCGTCTAAATTGTTCTTTCATATATGGATTCCACAGTAGGTTTTTTTTTAAATCAAAAGTCATTTGAGAACATAAAACCTAGAAAATAAATGTTCAGATAACAAACAATTGTGACTTTAAGATTCATTACAGGCATGAAAATCAGAAACGTGATACAAGAGTTTCTAGAGCAAGTAACCTCCCAAATCATTAAGAATGCAACTTAATTTTAATGTTACAGGGGAACCTGGATAATTCGAACTTTCTTAATTCGAATATTTCCCGTGTTTCCTAGCTCTCCGGTCCCATTTATTTAAAACTTTTTTAATTTGAATTTTTTGATAAATTGAAATTCTAGCTGGTTCCTTGAGGTTCGAATCATACAAGTTCGACTGTATTATTCAACTGCTACTTCTGCTGAATTTTCCAGTAGCTGCTCATTATTAACTTCACACTCAATTACTGCCCTTCTCCACAGCTTCTTCATAGATTCTGCTGCGACTCCAATTATATTTGCAGTATAATAAGAAATTTTCCCAATACGTTGTTCGAAATGACATTTTTGCAGAGTAAGTAGCAGCAGAGTAGGCGTCTATTGGAAGAAGCACCCGTATGTAGGATAAGAGCTGGACAAACTTTTGAAAAAAGTGGAGTAAAATTGGTATTCTAGTGGCTGGCAGTAGGCGAATGCTGATAAAGGCACTTGTCTCTTTACCAACGGAGGGTGAAACATTTACATAATGCTGATAACATACTTTGGGCCCTCATAATACGCGTCTCGCAGACTCCAAGTGGTTCGCTTCACCCACTTATTCTTTCTCCATCTCTTAAGTGCCTTTTCTCTCCTCTGCAAAATTACCGTACATGTTTGCCGAGAAGAATATGAGAGAACTCCACGGCGCTTATCCTCTTTACTTTATTTCCCTTGTAAAATTCTCTTCTCAGCTCAAACGTGAACTTCGAGCTATTATTTTAGAGTTTTTCATGAGAAATTGGAAATTTGATGTATTAATAGTTACTCTTATTTCGCATCTCACTTCCAGCGATCAACATTGAAGAGACTCAAATCTTTCAACTGCCTCAGTAAATCCAGCATGTTTTTTTTTTTGTTTTTATTTGTTTGAATAATACAGAAAATTCTTCAAGCACATGAATTATTCTTTAAGCAATAAATGTCAGTTCATCTTTTAGCTTGGAAAAATAAAATTTGTGGCAATAGGAGTGTTACGGAGCATTAAAATTGAGGTGATGATAGTGCCATGAATCAAGCTAATGGTATTGAATAAAAAATTAGGATTGTTGAGATTGTATCTGTATGAGTAATGTTATTCTCTCAATTCATGTTTGGATGAGACAAGATGAAGATAAGGATGTACTCACCATGAAAATAAAGTTGTACTCCCAACCATGGAATTTTGTCTAGCTATTTGTTTTTGTTCTTGTATGTTTCAAGCTATTCTAAACATCGTTTCCTGCTATTTAAAATATTACTAATACTCACAAACTTTAGTTTTACGCTGAGCCATCAAAATATCGAAGCTTCTACACTCTAGAAAAACTTGAATTTTGATTAGATATTTTCATCCCTCATTTCATTTTAATCTAGAAATAAAATAATCTCTTGCTAAAATAAGTAATATTGAGTATCATCTGCAAGGAGCGCTTATTAATCCAAATAATAGTTTTGTGAAGACTGCGTTTAGGCAAAAATAATTATTAATAAAATATTAATATAATGAAAATCATGTGAATTTTTCGATTACTCTTCACAGTGGAATTGTTCCATGGTTCACGGTACATCTCATGGTGGAGATGTTTACTGAGACGGGCTGGAGCATTCTCTTTTAAAAGCGAGACAAATCAATGTTTTCTCCATGCCTGAACAAAAGAACAGCTCTAATGCGCGTTTCTCTTGGAGGCAGATATTGAGGGGTGGCGCGCAGAATTAAATCCCTCCGATTGAAGTTTGATGGTCGGCTGGAGAGGGCTTGAATGTTGGTTGTTTAACAGTGAGAGGGGAAGAATGAGAGGCTGCTGCAATATAGCAGGCGCTGGAGACCGGCAGACAGCTGGTCAAGTACTGAGTCTAGTGCAGGGCCCGTATTTTAGGGGTGGTCTCCCTAATCCGCGTATAATAACCTCTAACTCAATTAGTTATTCAGCCATCAGTTAGCGACTTCGATCCCATGTCGTTCAACTCCTGAAACACATTATTTATTTTCGCACAAGGCAACAAGCACCTGCTGTACTCTCATTTGCCTCAGATACAACTACTTGATACAAGTGCGACCTGCTGTTCATTCCGGACTTGGTATATAGAAATATAATCTATGGAGATATAGCTATACAGTTGTATAGAATCTTAGTTTTAGAAATCACTCACATGCTTTGTTCATGTGATTTTTGTGGCACATGTGCCTGGTTGCTCAGTGTTTGTTTTTTCTTTCTGGGTTGATGTGTTTTGTTCAAATCTTGTGTTTATTGACTTGACAATGATTAGTCATGCTGGAACAATATACTATGCAGTTTATTTGTAGTTTTTCTTGAACTACAAGTCACTAGTATCAAATGTAAAAAATATAAATATTGAAGTCACTATACATTTTAATTCGACATAAGAATTAGGATATGAATAGGAATAACATAATTTTCAAAGATATATAATTATATCCAAAGGATAGTATAATGAGCAATTGGATGTGTATAAAAGGTATTTTACAAAAATAAATTTCAATTAAAAATCATTTTGGAAGTTAAGTTATTGTAGAAATTGATGATTGATCACTACAATCGAATAGTGTGTGACTGATCACATAGTGACTGATCCATTCTCCAAGCTTAAATTAATGGATTATAAGCTTAAAAATTTTGAAGCAAAAACCAATGGATTTGAATGACTTACGTTGAATGTACATGAATAATCCTATTACATTATGTTGTACAAGTTTGTACACTATCAATTCATGTATTTACATAGTTTTCAAAGTCATTTTTTTAATTCAAAACATTCGATATTCAAACCAATCTTACTTTGACTCATGCACATACATTAAAGTAGAAGAGCAATAAGGGTGAGAAATGGTTGGTTATGACAGAGATTGTGTAGGATTACTGAACAGAAACTTTTTATCGTTGACAGACAGGATCAATCAATGTCAAGTGGATTGTCAAAATCGTCACATGGAAGTTAATATTCGAGACTGGTCGTAGTTTAATCCAAAAACAGAAGCTTTTGTGGCAAATAACCGGGGTCTTGGGGAGGGTGAGTGGGTAGGACCACTCCTGTTGGGCAAGGTGAGATTTTGTAATATGTAGACACAGATAGCGATGACAATACGAACGGGGGAGAGAGAGGAGGGGGTGGTGGATTTGGGGGGAGGGGGCAGTTGAGAAGAGCAATCAGGATCGGTGTAACGTAATTGAAATCGGGACCCTCGAGGAGTCGGCCAGGAGAAAGTCCGTTGCAAGTTGTGAGAATGTAGGTTGGGGGCGTGATGGGGGGGGGGGAATGGTCTTAATCAACTTGTGCCGATACCCTGTAGCCTAGGCGGCAACTGATAACAATTTGCCCGAGATAGGTGAGGGAGTGAGAGGGTGAGTGGTAACCCAACTCTCGCGGCGAACAGTTTTTATCCGCTTCAGCAACTTTGTGTAGTTGGACGTAAATGTTCTTCTTCCCCCCTTCCAACCCGCTCTCACCCATAGGCAAGAGAATAGGCTGACGTCGACTCCCCCTCCCCCTCCCTTCCTCTTCTGGCGTCGCGGTGCCACAATTTATCACTCGACACTCTGCCATTGTCCTCTGTTCCCTTTCCTTCTGCCCTTTTCAACCTCTTCTATTTTTCTTTTTTCTCCTGGGAAGCGCCTTCGAATTTCCTCCCCTTTCTTCAGCATGCGCAATAAGTTCTTGCACGAAAACAAGTTTCATTTCGTGTTCAATCTCCACCAAAACTTTGCTACCTCAAACACATCTCCCATGAACTTCTTGTTAATCACTTTTATCTGGTTTCTTCGTTGTAGCTTCGGTTGGAGCTCTTTCATCATTCACAGTAGTGTGAATCTTTGGTCTTGGGTTGACCAGAGCTACCGCTAGATTATTTTGACAATAATACTTACTTTTCAGATGCCAAGATTAGATTACATGGTAATAATCCATGAATGCAATTATTATTTTATTATTATAGATTCACTGAATGCTTCCTCCAAGGAGACCATTAAATTCAAGAGTTTTCATACGAACAAGTTTTTGCAAACTCTAGATTTTGAACTCGTTGGAATTTTCCATTTTGAAATATATTTCTCTGTTGATTTCCGTATTCGAATGATGAGAGGATAAAGGCTTCCTCAACTCAAAAATGCCATGGAATAAAGGAGAGCCAAACCCATTCGTAATACTGTTAACACCGCTTGAAAAACACTGCATCAACACTATATTATACAAACAATGCAAGCATAAACATAACTACATGATATAGGCTACTGTAGTATGGCTTTAGTAGTATTTCAGGCTTTACCATTATGATAAAAACTTCAATCTACAATCTGAGTATATTGTGTTGTCAAGGCTTTTCTAATCTAACTTTCTGCTAAGAACTCTGGTGTTCGTGATTAATCAATATTTTTATTTAGAGGTGTTCCCCAATGTTGGGGGTGCATTGCATCGTTCTATTATGAGGACAAGAAACGATCAAAACATTATCAAAGAAGGGGAAGCATTGTATTTTCGGGCAAGTAAATTCCAGTTTTCTTCCGAACTGTGGCTCTTCATTGTATTTAGCCGCAGTTTCTGAGATAAGGGATGACAATGGATGAAAATCTGCCTTTGAAATGCTGATAACAGGGGTTAGGGCGTTAGGCAGATCGGTTGACGAAACGGCACCAAGCGAAAGCAATAATAGTCATCCCCCTTACCACCTTGCTTTGTTTCAAGCATCCCCCTCAACCCCCCCCCCTCACCAATAGCTCTTCCCTCGAGGCTCTAAAATAATAATAATCTCCTTTCTCCCTCTATTTACATACAACAAAGGCATTTGCAAGGAATTAATAAACAGTTTTATGATCGTTAGAAACCTCCTGTGTTAAGGCATGGAAAGCTGACAGTACCCTTTTCATCCAAGGTTTTTCATCATTTCACGAATACTGTACTGGGTAAATGCATGCATTTATGTAAAGAAGTAGTGGTGTGAAAGACGAAAAATGAGTACATTAATGTTAACAGACTATAGGCTCCAGGCTCTAAGCAAATCTGTCGTTATCTATTATTTTCAATAGTTATATAAGAGGATAATCCATGAAATTCTGTTATGAGACCTGAAACATAAATTAACAAAAAAAATTCTTTGCTTCTTAGATGCAGTAGGCCTATTTTGTTACTTTCCTTGCCCTACCTACCACCATAGGTTAGGAAAGTATTGCGATCCAAAAAAAATTAAGGTACCCCAACTTTTTTGTGTACGATGATCAAGGAGTTTGATAACTTCCTAACCGAAAGAGTCTTTTTGTGTGGATAATCAATGATGATCTGTATTCACAGCTTTAAGCTGCGTCCATACTGAACAAACTTTTGACAAACATGTTTGTTGAAACAGTTTGGACAAATTTTATTTTGTTTTACAAACAATGTTTGTCCGTGGCCAGTGTGGACGCGATACAAACAAAATGTTTGAAGGTGTGTGTAAGCCAAGGAGGAAGAAACCCATGGAGAGCTTTTTTTGAGTTCTAGGCGCATCTTGATCTGCGCAGTGTGAGCATTATGAAAACTCTCTATCCTCCTTGGGTAGAACAGATTTTGTGTCGCGCCGCCATTTTTGTTTGGACTATTAATGTTTGCTCTGGTAGCGAAAACTAGCAAACTGTTTGTAGAGTATACTTTTTTAGCATGGCGCCTCATGAATAGCTTGTTATTTGAAATTTCCATAGCAACAAGTGATGTTACCAGTATTCAATTTCCATAACAAGGTCGTAGCCAGGAAAAAATTTATAGATAAATACAAATTAAATAGACTTAAAATAATTTTAATACAATCATCACGTAATCTTTGAAAAAATTATAAATCTACATTAATTAATAATTAAATAATTAATAATTATAATTTAATTAATAATTAAAATTAATACAAAATCAACACAAGAAAATATGATAACATAAGAACATATGATGATTCGATATCATCACACACAGCAAACGCCGAAAATGTTTGGCAAAACAGTATAGCAGAATTCTTTAACTTGTCAGAAAACAGCTGGTTTAACGTTAGTAAACGAGCGTAAATCAATCAACTGTTTCTGACAATTTAAAAGAATCCTGCTATAATTTTTGTTTGACAAACAATGTTTGTCCGAACTTTTAAAAATGTTTGTTCCTTGAGCTCCTCAACAAACATGTTTTTCAAAAATGTTTGTCAAACATTTGTTGAGTATGGACGCAGCTTTACTCAGTATGAATCTACAATCCTTTCAGGTAAAATGTAAGATCTCAGATCAAATCTCATAATCATTGATTGAATTATTAAAAATCTTATAATTCATTGCTCATTCATATTTTCTTTGAATAGTTCAGAGTGGAAGTACGTAATACTCGGTTTGACAAATTCAATATCATTCATTGGTATAGGAAATATACCCGGCGATGACCAAATAAGTATACCACGCTTCACCACTAAAGTGGTAGTATAAAGAAATTAAATAATAAGGAAATTCTACGCACATTTTTGTACAGTTGCTTGAATTGTCATACCAGGTTTTGAATAATCATTTAGATTTGTTTAGTTTTAGATTAGTTTTGGTGAGTAGCGTCATTTCACCAAAACCTTGTGGGGGGGCAAACACCGGGGGCGGGGGGTTGTTTGCCGGATAAAATGCTCATTTTTACATTAGCTAGTACAGAATATTTTCTGTACCCAGGAATCAGGGGGGGGGGCAAATGCCCCCCTGTCCTCCCCAAATCACGCCCCTGGTTTTGGTTCATATTGTCTACGCACAGACCACAGTTCAAGTTGTCCTTGTAGGCTCATTCCTTAAGTATATAAGGAAAACATTATTCTAGTTCCGTATCTATTTATTTTGTATAATAATGCTATTATAATCACTTTGTACGTACAGTACTATGTTTTAGTTCAGGAATAAACGAGATTTTGATTGTTTGTTTCTACTAGGAATCCTTTCAAGTTAGCAAGTAAACTGACCAAAAAGTGTGTGATATTCCATGAAGTTCAACCCCTTTTCTGATCAAAGGATTGCATTTGAACAACTCTACACGACTAGCGCCAGTTGAAAAGAGCTGTGTAAACAATGTATACATAAAGTACAGTTGAAGCAGTAAATCAATGCTCTGCTCTGTTTACTTTAAAAAAACATTGCCTCTGAACTCATAAATGATTTTTTGTTGTTGATAGTTCACTCATTCTCCCCTCCTAGTATCTTGCTCTGGCTTGTTTTTGTTATTATTATTTCTATTCAACCTCTATATCTCTTGTGAAATATATCTAGTGATGCCTTTTCTTTCATGCTGTATAGAAAATAGTAACTAGCAAATAATAAGAGATGGACTCATTGATTGAAAAATGAAAACCAGTTCAAGCTCTCTCAAATATAAATGATCAATACTAAGCAATCCTCTCTTGTGTAGTCTATTTTTTTATTAATTTTTGTACTTCCAATAACATGTATTTGGGTTATGAATCCCTCATATTGATTTGTCATGAAAGATAGTGAATTTTCCACTACGTTTAACAAGTTTGCTGATGAAAAATGTTCAATGAAAGAACATGAATAATTACGTCATTAAATTTTTAAAGTCCTAATTTTTATTGATAGCTTCTAAGATACTCATCTAAAGCTCAAATATTAATGGCTCACTATTTATACAGCAATAAAACCATGTTTCAACAGAGACGTTGTTAGGTTGGGAAAAATCAAGACTTTAAAATGAATATTTCATGATTATAAATACTTTAATCTCTCATTTAAAGTACTGAGTACAGAGTAGTCATTTTCAGTAGAGTATGAGTAGGTACACTACTTTCCAATGTATAAATTTCATTGTTTTATATTTTCGTTCTAAATCCGGTGTTTTATTAGTAAAATCAGAGGTAGAGTGACTGGCATATAAAAAATGGAAGAGGAACTTTACCATGCTGCTAAAACATGTACTAGTACTCTTTATTGGTAGAGTTAACAAGATGGTTAGTACTTGTCCTGTAAACTCTACCAATCTTTGAATCCGTTCCTTCCAAAACATAACATAACCACAGAAAAGGAGAGATTCTCTCCTATTCTGTGACATAACATAAACTCCACTAATAATTCCACTAATGAAAACTCAGTTTTAAGAAAAGGTCTCAGTGCAGTTAATCCTTCTTGTGATTAAACGGGAAACAATCCGGAAAAGAAAAATCAGATAAGTTGCAAGAAAGTTGCATTCAAAATCATTTTCATTCCAACTTGCCACTCCGTCGCTGGTAAAAATACTACAAAGTGCTCAGTTGCAAATTGGAAAGTTATAAGAGGAAACAGCCGCAGGACTGTGGTGGCTGCTTGCTGGTGTTCGCAATTAAAAAACGTTTAGTCCTCAGGCTTTTGAACAAATCCACCATTCGAAAACTTTACTCCCTTTTCTTCTTTCATTAATCTGCATCAGAATCTTCTCCGACTAGATTGTAATCTTAATTTTCTCTCAAAGTTCAACTTACAGGATTAAAATAAGACTAATTGCTTGAAGCTACCAGTTTCTTAACATCGCTTCAACCATTTTGTAAGACAAAAATTTTCATCTCATTCCATTGCTACACATTGCTTGCCAGTTTTGTACGTTTTTGTCTGCATTCTAATATTTTATTTCATTCTCATTCTCTCTAACATTTTTCTCTAGAAATTTGCTCTCAGTGCAGATAGCCTACTCAGTTCAAATACTTGCTCTGTTTGTAGCCACTCAGAAATACGGATGTCAGGCATGGCTAAGATGTGCTTACCATTTATCCGTATTGCTATAATTATTATTGTAAAAACGTGCAATATTTCGGTCCAAGCCAATCTTGGGTACATTTTTCCAAATGTGATTTGATACAGAGATACAGAGATTCGAAGTAGGTCGTAAAGATTCATAGTATTCAATAAAATTTGAATTTTATGTGAGTCATCATTTGTGTGCTTACTATATAGAAGAATACGAGTAGATTTCCATTCAAGTTAAGAAAATTCAGGTGATTTTTTCTTCATTGATCGAGGTAGTATTGATATCTATCCAGCAACGAGATTTAGAATAATGATGTGAACAGATTGAACAGATCATAGGAATAAAATCATATAGAGAAACATGTAGACCATATTAAAATATCATTAATTAAGAAACATTTCATATTGAGATATCTATTTCCAGAGAAACATATTCATGATATAAGAATACGTTCAATAGAGCATCTTGTTCAACAAGAAAACTTTGTAGTTGAAAAATAATAATTTGAGATGTTCAACGCACTTTGGATAGTACGCATGCAAGATGCAATGTAGCTTTTAAGGAAGAAATCTCGTTAGTGATAAACTTTCTGACAACAAAAACAACAGCTATGGTTTCTCAACAGTTTGCTCAAGATAAAATTTGATTCAAAACCTTGTCAGTTCTGGGAGATTAAAACAATAGTTTACTCAGTAAATTGTTTAGACAATGATTTACCTGCGTTGTAAATAATGCCATTCACCGTTTTTACATGGATCCTTTTGTTAGCTTATTGTATCATCATTGTAAAATGAAGTGATAAGGGAAGGTTTCAAGTTGCTCTGAATCTCAAGGTAAGCTTTTGAGACTATTATAATGTTTGCTCAAACAATCCAACTAAGCTAAGAGAAGAAAACGTTTATTTCATGTCATAAATACTGAACTGCAACACTTGGTGACAGAGATAAAACTCACATCATCTAACTTTGGACCAAGAACATTTCTTGTTCAGTGGAGTGGATACAATATTTCGGTATATGATGAGTTGCCGGTAGGTTTATATTTTCAGGCTGATTAGGGGTAATAAATATTACATAATTGCTTATTACAAGTTAGTTTTCATTATGATATGACCTTCAAACCGCAAATTTAATACTCGCAAGAATCAAATTTTCAACCAGTCTCATTCAACCTACACAAACATATTGACAATTCATTAAAATCACAATACGAGAAGAAATATAAATTACGATTACAAGAGCAAGTCTGTTGAAAGAAGAGCCCAAGTATCAGTAATAGTTCAAGAATTAGGAATTTAAGATATTCGATTTATAAAAATATGAATAGCCTGTACTTATTTGAACTGTGAGGATAATTTTGTAAAAAGGAAATCAATAGAAAATGATACAAAATTAACTTTTTTGATTAGGGAATTTTTCTCAATAATAGACATTTACCAAGTTGGCCTAATCAGTAGGCTCTTTTACAAACCAAGTTTAAAATAAAAAAATAATTGACTTTTCATAGTTTCAATCGAATTACATTTTCTGGTGCTGTTTAAATACACGCCATGCGATATTTCATCTGATAGCTGAATCCGAATAGCTATTATATCAGATAGCTTAATTCAAAGTGTGGTCGATGATCATGCTTTTGACCTGAATATCGTTTAATATCAGTCAGTTTGTAGTGTTGATATGAAGAGCAGATCCTTTCACAACTGTTATTTATTTGTGTAGATTTGTGTAGATAGTCTGTTGTCATGCATGAGCAAGCTTTGAGTAGGCAATAGAAGCAGCAACCACAAAAGACTCAACAGCGCTTGAAATGAGCCACTGGTAATGCCACAGACAATTATCGGGATCGGGATGCTGTTTTACTGAGCACTGAGCAGTAGTTGCCAGGCAGAGAGGGCGTTCTAAAGGGATGTTAAGCCGAGCCTCTTGTGATCTGCGGGGGTTTGATAAGATGCGGTTTAGTGATATGAGGCAGGGCTGTAAAATTTATTGATACATCAGGAGGATCAGTGTACCCTAAGTAACTGAGGAAGACTGGGTGAGATGATTCGCTGAGTTTGGTAGGGGGTAGGGTAGAGTATTCTGGAGCGTTTTCATCCTATACTCTAGAGTGCTTACCAGTCTCCAACGGCGTTGCAAACTCGTAGTACCAACCAATAGTCCCAATCCCTCTAATATACTATACTTTCTCGAACGCTTACCATGCTCCCTAGCAGATCTATTCTATTCTATTCTCCATGTTCTTCCAAACTTGGGAACGTTTTCGGTTTCTGTTTCTTCTCTTTCTTTCTTTCATATCCTGTGTTTCTTTCTTCTCTCTTTCCGTTCCTTGCTTGACGATAAAATTAGTTCGATAAGATTAAGTTATACATCAATTCCTCTGTATTGTCTGCTTTACTACCCCTATCCCGTCACTAGACTAGACATCAGACCAGACAAAGAACAACGTAAGTTTTTCTCGATAACAAACAATCTAGCTTCTTGTTCTTTATCCAGTGCCTCGTGAAACATTGTAGTTTTGTGTAACTGTGAAGGGAACTGTTACTGTTATAGTTCGATAACCAGCTTAGCTTGGTATTGTAAAGGAACTCTATGTTGGAGATTTATTGTCGTGAAAAAAGTGGATTTGATCTTTTTTTCAACTTAATAGAAACAATTCTCTATTGCAGGGTTTCAGAAACAGCGAAGCAGGTAATCTCGATGCTTCACATCGGTTGCTGAAAGGTCATTAGGTTAAGTCACGAACCCTCGAGACTGCTCTTGGATGGGTTACCGGCACAAAAATATGGTGATAACTACCCGTAGGGTCTCCCCATCAATAAAATCCTATACAATTTTTTTAGCAGCAATGAGTCACACTTATTCACATACTGTACAGTGTACAAGCATGTGTAGTGGGAAAGTCAGCCTTCAATAAGTGAAATGGGAATATAAAATGAATTTTTATCTCGTTTCCAAGAAATACCCAAGGTTATATTTTGTAATAATTGTACTGAAGTTATTAAATACGTTCGTAAGGAAACCCCCTGGAAAAGTAGCGGTGGTGATTGGTAGAAAAGAGAAGGTGTTTTAATTCATCAGTACTAAATATCAAATTCATTGATACATTCTCACTCATCGTATGCCCGGTTTTTCAGTCGCTCAATAGACAGTTTATGGATCCAATAGCACTATATTGAATCAATAACCATGTGTTTTCAAATGCAAAAAAAAGTTATTGATTCAATAAGTTTATTGAACGAGAAGGACTGAAAAACCGGGAATTAATTCCATTGATTCCGTTCTAAATTAACCCTTACAAAAAGTCACCTCTCTATTAACAACGTAGAGAAGTAGCTTCTGGGTTACTCCAATATGGATAACAATGACTATTATGGATGTGAACGGAATGCAATCCCTATGAATGTGATAATTTTAAAATAATTAGAAATGATGTAACATAACGTACCATTCATGAATGGAATAGACACGTTTGAGTGAGCTGAGCAGTTTCGTTGATGATAATTTTTCCAATGAGTTTCTTTATTAATGATGATATTATAAAAGACAGATATATCTGAGACAGTTCAACCAAGAAATACAAAAGGTAGTACTAATACCACGGAGAAAATGGAACATAACATTCTTATTTGGATTATGACAAACTATTTTTTCGACCTCCAAGCATAAAGTATGCATTCGTGTAACTGCAATACTGTATTTTGTAACTGTTACTCATCCCTTTATCACATCCTTTCCCTTCTACCTAATCCTTTCTAACGCCTTCCTAATCCATGGGAAATCATAGTTGGAAGAGCTTTCCATTCCCCTCCTTCTTTGCACCACTCTCCCCGCTTAGCTTCTTATTTTTATTTACGTTTGTATTTTGTTTTATCTCAAATTTGTACTTCTGTTGCTAATTTTTTGTAATTGTGTGTGTGAATAAATGAATAGAAATTGAAAAGGATTAAAACTGCACTAAGACAACGCATACAAAATATAATTTTGAGTGGGTTGATTTCCATTAAAATTTCCATTTAATTATTTTTTTTGCTTAATATCTGTGTAGATTTTAAAATTTTGTGTAAATTTTCAATATTTCAATCGTGTAGGATATTTCTAGGCTATTGTATTTTTAAAGGAAATAAATCATTGAGCAATTTTTATTATTGATTGTAATGATAGGAATTGTATTAAATATAATCCACCATTGAAGGATCGATGACCTCTTGTGATAATTTCTTATTGAAGAGCAAGTTTCGATATTTTTGAAGTACGTATGAAGTATGGAACAACGTATGAGTGTGAGATAGTAGTAAAAGTGAATGAAGGGATAATTTAAACGGAAACAGCGACAACATAATTTGACATGGGAGTTGCGGTCGAAAGCGTTCAAGATGTTGGATGTGTATCGTTGTGCAGAATGGATGAGGGATGAGTTTTTGGAAGGGAGGGCAGGGAATAAATGGGCGGCGGCTATTGGTTGGCGCTGGGGTGAAGGGGCGGAGGACGGAAGGCCCGCCCCTTGGAGAGGAGAGCGCAGAACAGAGCACAGCACACAGCCCCACTCAGTGTTGTAATGTTGTTGACGGCATCAGTGGTTCCCATGTGCGTCGCCATGCAGGACCGACACCGCTACGAGGCGACGCCGCTCGACCTGCGACCCGTCGCCACGCCGACGCCACCCACCATGCACTCCGACCTCGACGACATCGACTCCGACGAGGACATCAACGTCGATTCCGACGGAGAGCCCGGATCAGCCGCCGCCGCCGATGCACTTGACTTCCATCGCCGGTACATGCAGCAGCAGCCGCAGCACGACCAACACTCGCCCGGATCACCCTCGCGAGACGACTCTTGCTCCACCGACAAAAAATCGTCTTCATCTCTCGTCAAACCACCATACTCCTACATAGCCCTCATCACCATGGCAATCCTGCAATCGCCGCACAAGAAATTGACGCTTAGCGGCATTTGTGAGTTCATAATGACACGCTTCCCATACTACCGTGAAAAGTTTCCCGCCTGGCAGAACTCAATACGGCACAATCTGTCACTAAACGATTGCTTCATTAAGATCCCGCGCGAGCCGGGCAATCCAGGCAAGGGCAACTACTGGACACTGGACCCGATGGCTGAAGACATGTTTGACAACGGCAGTTTCCTTCGCAGAAGAAAACGCTACAAGCGACAGCCGCCCGACTTCTTGCTGAGAGATCCGCACGCGGCTATGGCGTTCCTGGCACCACCAGACCGCTTCAATCCTCTGCACCCGCACACGCTGCACTACCCTTATTTGTCGCCGCTGCCTCCGGCCGTGCCCCTACTGCCCCCCGCCGAGCTAGCTCGTCTCTCGCTCGGCCTCAACCTGCTGTCATCGTCTGGCCCGCCGATGCCGTGCAAGCCGGTGCCCGTGCAGGCGGCTCCTCGCTCATCCGCGCAGCCGGCCGGCTTCAGCATCGACTCGCTCATCGGCAAGAACCCTCGTCCGAGCAAGCCGTCGCTGCCTCCGCCGCCGCCGCCTCCTTCTCACTTCCACCACCTGCAATCGTCGTCGCCGCCCCCCGTCGCCCGGAGTATCGAGTCGGCTTTCACGCCCCTGGCTGCCGCCGCCTGGGCCAGGTGAGTAACTGGGCTCACGCTGCCGCCACATTATCACAATTAGGTTAACTCTTTCCGCGCCTGATCTGCTCATTCTGTTACCTGAATTATTGGTTTAAAGTGCTCGAATTCTATTTCCCGACATGACAACTAAGCCTAGGAATTTTTGTTGGTAATTTTGTTTAATCGGTGTGGAAGCTAATTTATATTCGCTATCTAACGTTACATACTCTTGCTTCTCTAGTGGAACACGTAATAGAAAACACGAGTAGCCTTCAATTGAATTTTTCATTTAGCCTGAGTATTCCAATACTTCAATTTACCTTTCAAAGTCAGTGTGAATTAGCTTTCTATACTGCTTTGTCTCTCAAAATTTCTAATCATATTCATTAATCAAAACATTAGTTTTGAAAAAAAAGTTCAAATATTATGTATGAACTCTCATCCTCTTCTTATTAAGTAGCGGCTCATATTCATACTGAGATGGCAATCCAATGCACTTCGTGCTTTCTATTATTTTGTTTTTCCAATAAATAGATAATATCTTGGAGAAAAATTAAATCTACATTCACCTCCAACAATGAATACCTATGAATTGATTGAGAAACTCTTGAAGGCTGTTTTATCCAATTGAAGGATCAAGTCTATTGATTAAAGAGATCGAGACGAACGAAAGTGTGAATAATTTCAGTAATTTATTTGTTTGGAATTGATATTCGATGAATATTGAATGGCTGCCATTTCAATGAAAGCGAATTCTCTAATGTATTAGGCTATGACGTGAAGAATATCATTTTCGTATTGGGATTGTCGTAATTGATGTTTACTCAATCTTTTTTTCGATTATTGAATTTCGATCCCTCCTCATCATGATAGAAGAATCTAATGATTAACTGTAAAATTAGAACACATGAATGGCTTTAGTAATACTATAAATTTCTACTCTCAGCTTATATCAATAATGCATTTCAAGTCAAAGTTGTCTAATAAGGGCCCTATTCTATGTAATTGCCTGATGATTACGCTCTTGATTTTTCATAAGCGAAAGGATTACAGAACTAGAGGATTACATAAATAAAAGAGCTTCAAATCATTCTCACCGTGATTCCATTGTAGCAAAAACGTGAAAATTCTCTTATCATATGATAAATATTCAAAGCTATACACTCAAGTAAAACTTGGCTCATCCTGGAATTTCATTCCTAATTATTTAGGTGAATGAATAACTGTATTTATTTTTTCCATTTCCCAACAGATATACATTATTCACTTCAGGATTCAATTTTGTATTTTTTTTTTAATAACGAATAATCTTGTGAAATAATGTTGATCCTTGTTGAACTATCAGTATTTAGTAACAAATTAGAACATGTTACCCAAAGAAAGCATGTTACCATGTTACCAATAAAGTTAGGAGAGCTTGATCAGGCCGGAGCCGAGTGATGCATTTATTGTTAGCGCAGTGTGAGCTATGAGTGTACCTACATCTATTTTATCGGTGTAATTGATTTTGAAAATCGGAACTCTATTTGAATTGTATAAAAAGTGTTAATGGTGACCCTAGTTCTTAATCTTTGTTGTACCGATCTCGTTCGAGGTTTTGCTGTTTATCACATAAACGTAAAGAGGCTAGTGATAAGTATAAATAGCTCAGCCGTATTATTAGAGTTTAAGAACCTATACCTGTTAGCCAAAGAAATTTTTATATTAGGTTTAGCTATTTTGTATTTAAAGTGATTGGTGATATTGTATTCAATGTAAATAATTGTCATTTTCAATTATTTTACCAAAATTAACTAGTATAATGACCACCATGATTCGACTCTTATGATAGTCATCAAATAAGTTATCAGATAAAAAATATTATCTTAACATTTCAATAAACCATCTTGATCATGATGATCAAAAAGGCTCTCCATTATATAATTCTTAAATAAGCAAGGCATTTATTTTTGAACCCAAAAATATACTTTTATAATATATTATATTCGAGTATAAAAATATTTTTGCTTTCAATAACATTATTCCCATTTACTCCAACTATTTACCAAACAAAAAGTTTAATTTTTAAATTACAGACAAACAAGTCTTCACAGATATTTTTTGGAATCATTGTAATTATTCATTTTGATCAGGAAAACATCCTCAGATCAATTTCAAATGAATACAATTTAGCTCTTTAATTATAATGTAATAACCAAAGCGTTGGCCATTTGCGATCAAAAGTCTGGACAAATTATTATCATTGCATTTAATGTTAATGTAATGTTCCGTAATGAGCAGTTTCAAATGATAGTTCCTTATTTGCTTGTTACTTAACGATTCATTTATTCAAATAAACATGTAATTTTGTAATGAATTTCTAGCTATTTCAAATCTGGCTTGATTTTCAATTATTACTGCAACTTGAATGATCGTTTTTCTGATACGAAACTATCCCAGAAACGGTTTTTAAAAAAAAATTTATTGGACTTTTGAGATTCTCATGAATCTTGTGAGATATCTTCAATATGAGAAATATAGAATCAATCGAACTCAGGCCTACTTATTTTTATAAAGATTCTGTTGTGTTTTGTTACAATTTGCACCACTTTTCTAATAAGTTAAGTTCCTACTGCTAGTCAGAATGTTTGTTTCTCTTTGAAACATCAACAGGCATTCTTCAAGGAGATTTCTTGAAACAGTAATATTCTCTCCATGACAACTTTTAATTGTTGAATTTCTTTCAGTGAAACTATGAAATGTTTTTCTCGAGAATTGTCTTCTATAACTAAAATGCTATTGACTCTCCTCAAATCATTTCTCGATTTATAGCTTTAATTGCTCCTTTAAAAACAACATGATATACAGGTTTCTTTGTAAATTCTTTCGTTTGAATCTCGAATATTATTCCTTGTTACTTTCAACCCGAAAAAATACTTCAAGATCTCTGTTATCTTTGTAAATAATATGTAAATTAATGTAGAATCGTCTATTCTTCGTAAATATATCTATCGATGTATAATGATGTAATTATGTACCAAATAGCTCAAAATATTAGAATATATATACTATGTAAAAAAACCTATCTGTATTGTACATAGACGTGAATGACTGATTATACGATTAATAACATCGGATACGTGCTGTTATTCATGACATCAATCCCTTTCTCCAGAATCTCTAGTCTTAAAATACTCTTTCATAAGATTACAAAAATGAACAAAATTCTCATAGTTTTCAACTATATCTATAAGGTGGTAATGAAGCTCAAAAGAAATATTTTTCATGGATCATGAACAAATGTCAGTGGATATGATACGGTTTGTGACTTGATTTTCAATTTCGTCAATTTTCAATTCCATTTTCAACATCAAAGACAATATATATTATAAAAGCCAATATAAAAATGGCACGACATACTATACTTGAGTATTTTATTATTCTCTTTGATGATACGTATATGTCAAGAACTATTTAGTATACTAATTTTAATCGGAATAAACGTGTAAATCATCGATAGAAAACAACTGGAACTGTATAATATTTTTTCACATTCGCTTCAGATCATGGAAACATCTCGTTGGTTACCATTACCAACCACTCATTTTTAGAATAGTAGTTTTTATACCACAATCAGACCTGAAAAGTGGTTCTTATCCTCTACTAAGGATCAACAATGTTTACTCCCTTTCAGGATTAAAATTAATGCATGGGAATGTATGATATAAAAGGTGAACAATGTTACCGTAGGAAATTGAACAGTGATATCTATACAAAGAAACTCAATTTTATTTGTGACGAAAGTATTGGTTTCAGTGATTTGAATGAAAATTGTCATAAGCAGACTATTCATTTAAAATAGTGACGTGCCACTTTTTATATTGGATTTCATATCTATATAGAATGGCACAGCGTGCTATACAGATATAAAAGCCAATATATTTTAAAAATGGCACGACATGCCATGCTTGTGTAGTGTATGTGTCACTTCTAATGTAGAATACTTTTGTTACTAGTACAATAAATTCAACGATGATTAGAAACTCTGTTCATAAATTGTTATTGTTCAGATTAACACAAAACAACTCTGAAAAGTGTTTTTAACACAGAAAAGCTTTTAATATTATATTTCTCTGAAAAGTTTGAGTTGAACAGAGTCAAATGTTCAGTTTACCTCTGAATTATCAGAATTTTCTTTGTCAGTTATAATCACAATAGGATAAAACATAAAGATAAACAGATATCAGGCTACTCTTAGTCATCAGAATAAAGATTGATGGAACTAATCTCCTGACTGATTGCTTAACTTATTGAAAAATATGTTTCTCTCATTATGTATTCGTTAGATATAAACATTCATTAGTACTGTTTTGATTATGGTGGAGCAATGAGTTCCATCCTATCAATTGTATACATAGGCTACTGTAATGCAAATGCGCAACTATTATGTAACGACTATAGCTCAAAGATATCACAACGAATATTCTTCAAATTTCACCAACACTGCACACTATAATTAATACAGACAATGACAAAATTTATCATAATTTTATATATTTCTTAGCTAATTAATATGAATTTCATTAAACAATTTTTCTCTGCGCTTTCAATATAAATTCATGATATTTCAACAAGTATAATTAATTATTGAGACTGGGTAATGACATCACCGGAATCGGTCTCACATAATAAAAAATGAATACTATTTCAGACTGCGTTTATTACAGTAATACGTCGCAGACGTCGCTTACGCATTACTATGTACAGTCTCGAATAGCCTTTTTGATAATTATTATTAATAACATTGACAAGTAATCCATTTATACAAAACTATCGTAGGCTATATCAAGCAAGCATAGCATAGTAGGCTCACTATCAGGCAAGTACTACAAAAGTACTTCATTCTAACCAGTACATTTTAAACAAGAGTGTAGCAGGATACTCTTTTACTGTACAAGTTATCTACGGTAAATCATTATTAAAACGGATTAACGGTACGTGACATGCAGATGGTTATTGTAGAGATGTGTGTATTATTATAATAGAGATTATAATTTAGAAGACTAGGAGGTAAGTGATAAAGTTCGATGGGGCGAATGAAGAGGCTCAACGCTCACACACACACCAATACAGTAAGCTACCACCCTACAGGCGAGGGTAGGGGTTTACTTCTGAATTGGGTTCACCAGATGCAGGCTTTTCGACGGCGTAGCCCCCTTCCCCTCCCCGTGATATTGGGTTATAAGGGGGCAGCAGTTGCTGAACCACTCATCACCATTGTTGGGCGCAATCATATTTGACAGAGATGATCTCTGTGAGTGGAATCGCGTCTACTTGAGGCGGCCCGGCAAAAAGAGCCCCAATTCACGCAACCTCTGCTAGCTGCCTGCTGCGATTCTTATCGCCTCCTATAAACGTGTACGGTATCGCTTTAACAAACCGTGTTACCAAACAAAGTTCATTCATGAAAATATGCTCTATTGAAACTCATTCTACTTGTCAGCGAACACCAAACAATAATAAGCGATATTGGGCTTCTGACAACTTATATCATGATGTGTTATCTTTATTATTTGATAAGCTGCTCATTTTGACTGATGATCATAGATATAATCTCATGTTTTTTATTTGACATTCATTAGAAGAGGAGAATTATTAATTTATAAGATCTCTGACAAATCAGAAGATAAATTTGTTCATCTATTTTTTTATCGTTTAATAAATAAGTTGTCAGAAGCCTCAAACTTGTTTATTATTGTTTGGTGTCCGCTGTAGTGGCGAAGCGTGGTATATACCCGGCGATGACCAAATAAGTATACCACGCTTCGCAACCAACTTCGCTGCTACTCATCTCAATAACCATTTTCAACAAAAAAATATTGAGTGGAAAGGAGATAATATAGGCTCACCTCTGGATCATGGATACTTTTGGAATACAGTATACAGTAATTTAGTACACCAAATAGCAAAACTACGGATTTGTTTATTCTGTTGGTCTGCTCGACAAATTGAATACTCCACGGGTACTAGAATACACGGTATGTTTATGTTTCATGTGTAGGATGCGCAGTAGACTGATGTAAAAGTGTCGTAGCTCTGGACCACGGAGAACTTAATAATGAAAGTAATTTTTCTGCTCGGTTCCGGATGACGTCACAATTCTGAATACCTAGGCTGGGATCTGTGTACTGTGTATTCTAGTATCCGTAGCTCCATGGATTACCTGTATATATCATATAGCTCTCTATACAGAGAATCTTGAATTTTTCAAGATATGTTTTTGATATGTTTTAAAAAAGATGAATTCACATTACAGTATTGAAATTCTTTTATTATTTGATGAATACATTGAATGCATAGGCTACTCATTTGTCAGTACTTTCAAAGACAATTTGAATACTCAAGAATAATTATTTGAATACTTAATCCTATAAGTTTGTAAGTTTATAAGATTGTCTTTGGTACTTTGTTCTGATTCATATTGGAATATTTTTGAATTTGTTTAGAAATGCCTCCGGTTGGTAATAAGATGAATCAGTTAAATATAGGGAAAAATTAAAAATATAAATTAATTCTCATTACATTGGTTTCAAATGTTCAATCAAATGAAGACAATTTTGTAACAAAAAAATTCCAAAAGAGAGTTATTTAATATACGAAGAGCATAATTTTGAGTTACTTGATGGTTAATGTTCCAGTGTCCAAGACAATTTAACAAGAATAATACTAAAAGAGAGTTATTCTATGTATGCAAAGCACAAATAATATTCATTAAAGTGATCATGCGAGAGTCATGATGGAAATTCTACAATTCATACAAAGAAACAGCCATGAACCAGAGAACCATAGAAATTTATCTGCTAAATTAGGTCATAGTAGGTAAGATTCATGATTGAAGGTAAGAAAGCCTATAGGAAACTATGTGGTTCTTAGTGGAATTTTCCACAGACTCACGCGTAATCAGTTCAATCAATATTATTTATGCTTTGCATACATATTAACTCTCTTTTGGTATTATTCTGTTTAAATTGTCTTGGACTCTGGAACATTAACAATCAAGTAACTCAAAATTAATGAAACTACTTAATTATCTTTGAAATCCTGTAGTCCCTGATACTACATAATTATACTACACTAACTATACTACACATTAAGATAGTGTTTTGTTATCAATCTAGTTAACAGTCAAATTCCTACTCTGCTTGAATTGAGATCAAACTAAGTTTGATACTTCACATCTTTTCAGAAGCTTTACTTCTTAAAACTCTTTTGGCAAGTACTCGAACCTAATTTCAATTCCTGTTTCTTATTTTCTCATTAAACATAGTACTTTGTCATTGTGTGTGCAATCAGCGGCCTATTGTAGTTGATGGCAAAGTAATCATGGGAAAATTAGGGGAGTTGAGTGGGAGTTTAATCAGTTGCGGAGCGCGACATGTGTAAACAAGCAGATTTAAAACCGTCTTCAATTGAGAGGCGGCATCGCGTGAAATTGAGACCGGCCAACATTTGTTGACAAACACTCTGTAGTCACGTGCAGCGCCTCAGGCCACAAGCATCATGCCAGTCTAAAGGGAAATTGAAATTTTCATTCACTTTTAATGATGTCTTCATAAGGTCTAATGCTAGAAACGACCTTTTGATCTACAAAAAATTGCTCTATCAAATACATTTGATAGAAACAAATCTAAGAAATACATTTGTTTCAAATTTTATTCTACTTGTATTCCAAATTCAGTTTTTATTCCTTTGATTTTTCGAATTCAGTTCATTTTTGGAAAAGCAGTGGATGACTTCAAAGAGGAAATCTCAATCCTATTAACATCAACAGACATCGGACAGTCACGTAACGTGCCAAAGTCATACGGACATTTATTGTATTCTTCATTATAGTTTACAAAGACATTGTCTGTGCGGTCAAGTGCTGAAAAAGAAATATTCTGTGATTTGTTTACGATCATGTTTAATATTAAAGGATAATTCTCTGCTGGCCCAGATACCTTAAATGCCTGTCTGGAGTAGGTGGTTCAAGATGTTGATGGAGCTTCCTTTGATTTTTCGAATTCAGTTCATTTTTGGAAATGCAGTGCATGACTTCAAAGAGGGAATCTCAATAAAGTCCTATTAACTGATTATGGTTAATTTAAGTATTAAAATATTACATGTTATGCAGATGATATTATCACGTTTAAAAGTTACTAAGCTCTTATGAGTCTATGATCTATTATTGGTGCAGATTCTATTGAAACGTGCACTTTGTTACAAAACTTCCTTTGAAAATCTTCAAAAAGAGAGGGTTCTGTACCGTATAGGGAAACTGTACAAAGAAGGTTCACGTATCTCCGTTGAGTTATTAATCTCTTTTCAAACATCAACTTTAAAGATGAATAATTATATGAAACGATTGATTTCTTCATTTTGAGAAAATGACAGTAAAAGTAGATTGAAGTGAGATCATTCCATCATAACTAACTCTATGGTCATACTCTAAAACTAGAGGTTATACAAAACTCTGGAACACATTCTTGATGGAATGTCATATGAAAGTGCGACAACAATAGAAATTTAAATTTATGTTATTTCTCTCGGTAAAGCTTGGATGAAATAGATACGTGTTGTCACAAACGTTAACAACCGTCTTAATTTTTTACTACCACTCCTAATTCTGAAAACAGAAGTTAATAGGTTCAGACAGTTTGAAAAAAAACCCAACCGAAAACATTGGCCGAAGCTAGTGAAATGTTTTTAAACGTTTCCAGAATCCAATTTTAACGCTTTTATTTCTAGTTCTGTCTACTGAGAGTGAGGGAAGAAAAATAAGTAGAGACGGAGGAGAAGGGAAAGTGGAAGAAAAAGATGGTGAAAAAGGAGGTTGAGAAGGAGGAGGAGTAGAAAACGAAGAAGGAGATGAAGAAGGAATAGAAGAAGAAAAGAAAAAGAAGAAAATAAGAAGAAGAAAAGAAGAAGAAGAAGAAATAAAAATAAGAAGAAGAAGAAGAAGAAGAAGAAGGAGGAGGAGGAGGATGAGGAGTACGAGGAGTATGAGGAGGAAGAGGAAGAAGAAGAAATGGAGAAAGAAGGAAAAATAAAAAGTTTGTCGACAGTATCAGTCTCGACACTCGGATGACAAGTGGTAGCTGTGTGTTGGTGCAAGTGAGAGCGCGCCCTAGAGAGAGAGTCTCTCAACTAATTTGTCAACACGAAATGATCCTGTCATCCACTCCTCTAATCTGCTGCTGCTCACTCTCCGTCCGACTACTTTTCCACCCTCACGCCCTTCCACACTCACACACGCACGCGTACTTCCGCCAAGTAAATAGTGCACAACGTTCTCTACTCACTCTTGGCGCGCGGACCTTTTTCAGTCGTCGGTACACATTGGAGAGTGTGTGTGAGAGAGAGAGGGTGTGTGTGTGATAAGAAATAAAGAGTGGGAGAGAGAGAGTGATAAGAGAGAAGAGAGAGAGAGTATGAATGAGGGTGTGAAAGATTCCTTGCCGGCACTCGACCACTTCATGTCCGAATTCAAATTAAGCCTTTGTGCTAGCCCATCTTTAGTATGGAGCACCCTCCCACTCGCTAATGCCCCGTGGCGTGAATCGCAAAAAAGCTTGCGGCTATCCTATCCTATCCTGCCTGTATCCCGGATGACATGTTGACAAACGCTTTTGTCCATAAAGAATAATCAAACACTTTGTATTTATTGTATCTAGACAGGACGCTTGATCACTCATCTCAATTGATCTGTTGATGGCTTAGAGTACTTCGATTGCAAAGAATACTATAACTATGAAAGCTCAAACTCTCCAATACAAAATATTATACCATAGAGAAGAGATAGGAGATTTTAAAGAGATTTAAGGGTTCAAATTTCTAATATGTTATCCATGATTATACACAGTACAATGTTTTGTACTCTTTTCCCAAATCGAACATCGCATTTGATATTATTGAATATCTTATAGATAGAGTGTATGGTATCCTTCACTTTTCATACAGCTTGACTGTAACAAATGCAGAAAAATAGGTTTTGTTGATATTCCGGTGTTGTATGGTGTGTTGTGGATAGAATGATGTTGTGGTGTGGTATCGGGCAAGCCTTGTGACACTTTTAAGCTAATAACAGTTAATGTTACAAAATATATTGGTAATCGTGATGTTGTGTTGACTATCGTAAGATACAAAATGGTTTGTGTTGTGATACTTTCAAACTTTAATTTACAGGTTCGATACAATGTAAAGTTTCAAGCCAACAAATTACACTCACACAAGGGCTCATGAAATGATATTATTACTTCTTTTAGATGAATTGAATGAATTGCTTCTTGAATTTGAACACATGTATTTTGAATCGCTTTGTAATCATTCATATTTTTCATATTGCCATTTATCATTCCCATCTTGATCAATATATGGTATCTAGGAGAATAGAGTAATTAAAATTTGAATTTGGATTTCACTATCCCTTGAAATGACCTGGATTTTCCGTCGAGAGGTAGAATAGAAGAAGCATTTTATTCTAGTCAAAGCTATTTGCTTTTCAAGAGCCAGAAACCGCAAGCTTTGAAAACACAAATACACCTGGAACAGTTCTGCTTCTGGGCATTTCGCATCTCATGTGTTTTGCCTGCTTGAATGAATTTTCAAAGGGGTGATAGCTCAACGATTTTGAATAGTTCGGTCAACAGAAGACGCATTGTCACTGAACTATTTGATAAACCTATCCGTTTTTTCAGAAGTAATCGCCTTATCAGATCTTTTCAAATAGTCGAGCTCCTGTTTATACGAAGTCTTGAAAATATCTTTACTTTTCCCACGACCGTGCTCTGACATGAGAAAAAAATACAGGTAAGACTAACTGAAATAGTTCCAGTGGGTAGTGTGGGAGTAGGGATGAAACGCTTTGTGTGTACTATTTAGCCACGGGCATGAATCAAGTAAACAAAACTTATAACAATAGAGATAAGAAATCTTCTAGTAGAATCAAATCACCCTGGAGCATGATCAACCCTTTTCAGTGATCCGTTGGGATGGATCCGAATATGTCATCTCTTCAGATTGAAGGGTACTTTAATACATTCGTCTCTAGAAAGACACATTTCTCAAAGGAATTAAAGAGAAATCTCTACATCTTATGAGCAACAAAATAGGTGGAGTATAATTAGAATAAGAGGAGTTACTAACCTATCAAGTAGTCAGTACTCCTGAAATCTCCAGCTTGATAACATCTAGTAAGTACGAAAATTGAATACAAAATTCATTACAGATTCCATAGGTAATGACGATGTTAACATTTTTCAAATTGTACCGAAAAAATGTCAATTTTCAATAATATATATGAATTGTTAATGATCAGAGGTAATAACTTTTTGGTGTTAGTGACAAGTGAGCCTTTCCTATTCATTTAGAAATGATGTAATAATTTCGAGAGTAGAGATCATCAGCAATGCTTTGGTGGTGAAGCTAATCAGATTACTCAGGAAGAATTGAATATCAAGCCTCGAAATGACAAACAAATATATATGTTATATAACCATTTTTCTAATGACTTAATTGAATGGTGTTACTGTAATTGTATGGTGGCAATGACACGAAAAGCTGGAAATTTGATAGTGAAGCATTTCAGGAATGCAGAGAATATTTTCGAGATAGTTGAGCATTCTAGTCACAACTGTATTATTTATTGCTCGAGATGTCCGGAATAATTAGAAAGATTGAGAACACAAATTTATTAATGGAAAACTCCTCTAGTTTTGTTATCTTAATCTAGCAAAACATATTTTCTACAAGTTGGAAATATTGGAAGTTTTAAAATCCCAGTTGAGAAATTTATGGGACGTTAGCCGTAAATCATAAGACAGTTGTCAAAGGTGGTTTGTGAGAAGATGAGGTCGTTTCGAAAATATTATTTAGCTAAAAGCGCTTACTCGTTTCCTCTGGCAAGCAGAGCACTAGCACAGCGCTACTATCAAAGAGGCTCGAATCGACTTAAATGTTGACATAAAAGTGATACATGTTTCCATTCATTTGTCTGCGCCATATTTTTAATGTGCTCTGGCTAAATGTTTGAAAGTATTTCGAATTATGAAGCCAGTGACAGAGCGTACTAAATATACTCGGCCAATAAACTTTGCTAAAGTGACTCTAAATAAACTAGTGTCTTGAGTCTTCCCCCTCATTTCTCACATAAAATATCATTGCTTCTAGTCTGATCTTAGAATTTGATCATTTGCGGTAGTATGGTAA
Organism: Laodelphax striatellus; assembly: GCA_017141395.1. Classification (NCBI taxonomy): domain Eukaryota; kingdom Metazoa; phylum Arthropoda; class Insecta; order Hemiptera; family Delphacidae; genus Laodelphax; species Laodelphax striatellus. The sequence goes on from CM029530.1 coordinate 19,171,528, forward strand.
GGGCGTTTGCACTTGTCTCTTTTCCACTGATTAGAACTTCCTGATTAGAATGTATTCTTTCGGGATAGTATGAAAATTCATCTTATAGTAGTCATATTTCAAGATTAAATGCAGAATAAAAATGAGAGTAATTTTATTTTTCATTAAAAAATTTCGAATGTAGTTTGGATTCTTGAGAAAAACTTTGTCAGTTGTAATTTAATAGAAACTTGGATTAGGCCTACATTCCCCCAAATCTGGACCTGCAGTGATACAGTTATTTCCAATCAATTATCACTGTATCGGAAGTTACCATTATTCTATTATTTTAGTACAATAATCAGTATTTTATTTCCCAAATATATTATTTAAAATATCTCTTATATATTTTTTTGAATTCTAGTACTATTGGTATTTCAAAGGTTATTAGTAATGAAGTATTTTCGTGAATAATTCGATACTGTTGTATTTATGGTATATTATGATATTTAAAATATTATAGTATTTTAGTGTACTATTCGTTTTCGTGATTCTAGTATTCTAATGCAGTAATTTTAGTTCAGTATTTTATTTCAGTATTTCACCTTAGTATACAATAGCACTTTTCAAATTGTTTTTCTAGTATTTCACTTCAAGAATTATAGAGATCTTTATAAAGTCTATTTCATTGAGCTTCATTTCTTTCTAATAAGAATCTTTATTTCATTGCTAAAGATAACTTCTATCAGTGTTGTGGAACAATCATCTTATTTTTGGCCGGGTATTCTTATTTTTGTCATTCAATAATGGGCTATTTAAATCTCAACATTCATTTATTGTAGTCCTCTTCTTCCAACTCAGCATTTCGAGTAAATTGAGAACTGATTTTGATACATTTGTCTGTGTCACATTATCTTATCACATTGTTTTATAGAGTTCAAAAAGTTTTTACGTTGAACATGCATTATAAAATGTTTTATGTCGATAAATGGATTTCTATTTCGATTCCTATTTCTATCCTTTAATGTGTCTCGACTACCATCCATTCATCTTCAACAAAAAGACTACCTACTTTTAAAATTATAAAGAAATGAAAATCCATGAAAACCATTTGTGGAAAAATACATGCCAGTTGTCTGTATTATAGCATAGAGGAACTACAGAACTATCCATAGTTATTCTGTGATTATAGACTAGTGTTGAACGGTATCAGCAGTTGCCATTGAACGGGGAGGTTCTTTTCTGCATGCTGGGAGCCGACTGGCAGATCACATGTGTTACCACCCAGCGTTGAGCAAAGTTTTCCGTGCCACGAATAATGTATGACGATGGGAAAATAACTTTTTCCGCCGGGGAAAGGCAGAGTGGGTTTCGTTGTCGCGAGCGCTTCCCCAAAACCACCGCTACTCTCGCACTCACACTCACTCACACCACTATCTAACACATACACCATGGAATGAGTTTTTTAATCCATTACAGGCTGAAATGTTTAACATGAAAATGCTTGAACGTGATTAATTTTTAAACCTTCCGGAATTGTTTTTAATAGTAAATGATCCAAATTATTCAAAACATGGTGTCAACAGACGGTTGACTTTCAGAATAACTCACAAGACTTTCTCCTGCGCCTTGGGATTTGAGCAACATTACAGAAGATAAAAGTCTATCATCCAGTTGCATAAAAATAAAATTGAACTCAACTACCGTAGAATGACGTCATTGAATTGACCACCGATTCATTCATTGGTACTCCTTACATTGATTCCGTTAGATAACATAATTTTACAGCTGTTGAATACAATTGGATTTTTGTGCAACTGACCGTAGGAGTTTCAATGGAAGAAAAATTCAAAGTATTTATTAGAATTTTCATCCAATTTAATGATGAATATTTCAATTAATTTTAATCCAAAAATCCAATGTTGTATTTATTATACCTGAATCGGATGATTTGAAAAGTAGTGCTCTTGCTGAAGATGAATGGATGTTGAGTTGTAAATTGTATTATAATTTTTTTTTTTAAATATTACTGCATAGTATTTGATACCTCAATCAATAACTTAGCTTAAATCAGTAGCTTCAAATAGGCTTTCAAAATAATTAACGCAAATAATGAACAATCCTTTCCCCTTTCGTGGTATCATGGACTAACCAAATAGAAGAATGGATTATCTCTGGTAGTATTATCTACTGTACATGATTTTGTACCCCAAATCACTTCTAAATTCACGTTAATGTGATTTGTGACAAGTGATGATATTTGTATCATGTTAATTTTGAGAGAAGTATGTATGCAAACATAGGTAACTCGCTCGAGATCATCTTGCTAATTTTTAATGGACGATATAGTCTATTTCTCTCTTTAGCGCTTCATGTGTAATGAAGAATGAGACCATGGTGTTGATGATGAGGATGATGTTAATGATGGTAGTAATAGCAGATGATTGGAAGAGGTGCGAAAGGAAGCAGATAATTGAAAACGATAAAAGCGGAAGAAGCGTTGATGGACCCTCGCTGGGATGCGAATCGGGATGAGGCCGTTATCCGATTAAAGGACAACAGAAGAAAAGAGTTGATCATTAAATGGGGAGGCGGAATTTTCCCCGGTATTTAGATTGGAAAACTTTATCATTCTTTCCGTCGACCGACATCCCGGCTCTTTCTCGGCAGCTTTAATTAAGTCTTGAAATATTCTCTGAGTAATTGCGGAAGACTTCAAACAACTCCTTGCCCTCTGACTCGGCCCTCTCTCTCTTGCACTCATTCATTTCATCATCACAAGTTGGACATCACAAAGCCGGTGCAATCACACAACTTGGCTCTTACACATGCAAATTTTAAAGTTTTGATGGGGGAAGTCTATCCTGAGCAATTCCAGAGTTGAAGAACTAGTGATTCTCACATTAGTGATATCAACATTAATCATCTTATTAAATGTTTGAATATAAATTTGAGCACTCATGATTTGCAAGAGCTGGATTAAATTGGTTTACTCATAACTCCTGTCAAAAAATACTGCTCTACGTTATTCATTAGTACATTTTAGATTGGTACTGTACCAGTAACATTATTTCCGGGAATATTCGAAAAACACTTGATCTCAAATAAAACAAATTTGAATTTGTGAAATAATCAAAGGGATCTCATCAAACATTGATCCAATCTTCTCTGGCTGTAGCTGAACTTCTCATATTGTTCATTCGTATAAAACCTATCTACTGTACCTTCCATACAAGAGTACAATAGGTCCATCTTATATTATGGCAACTCCAGTATTCTCTGCTGAAAAGCTCTGTCATTCAAATTGAATTACTCTAATGTGATACTGCTCATCTTCCTAATTCATTGATGAGATCCTGAACTATAAACAGGTACAATAGCTTGTATAAATGTAAGCTCCTTCACTGGTCATAGTGTATCTGGAGGTTGGAGAGATAAGATACGACCAGCGAGCCCCCAAACCGATCATATGGATGTTGAGAAAATCATATATCCGTGAATAAATTACGATTGATTATTATTTTGATGAATTAAGACGCCTGAGTAAACCGACAAGGACATACACATTAATATAAAAACTGCTCATTGTAAATAGAGTTTGCTCGCAAATGTGACAATGCACAGCAAATCAACAGTGGAAGTGGTTGAATTGGACGTTGAGTGCGTAACGAGTTGCGCAAGTTGGAGGGGGTGGGGAGAGCGGTAACAGGGGATGGGAGGGGGTAAAGCAGTTGTAGCAAAGCGTGAATTTGTTGTCAGCTTTATGAAGGAGAGACACGAGCGGTGGTGGCGAATAGGAGGGCATAACAATAGAGCAATTCAAATAATAAACCATCGTCAAAGTGTTTTGGCGGTAGGTGGAATAGGTAGGGGGCGGGGGGAATACAGTACTGTAGAATGCGATGATCGTCAGAGTGTGGTGTGTTTGCGCGTTGGTGCGTTAGTATGCAACTCTTCGTCGGTTGCACGACGAATAAAGGAGGGCCCTCGAAAACGACGCCGACGCCCCTCTCCCCCTTCCCCACTCATGACTGTGTGTGAGTGTAAATAACGCCATCAAACGCCGCGTAGCAATAGAACAAAGGACGTTGTCGACTGTTTGTACGCGAGATTACGGCTCGGCTCGGCTGGGCTCGACTCGCAGCAAAAAGCAGAAGAAGCAAGAACTGCAAGGGCGCTCGCTCTGTAATCGCCACAGCCAGGGAGTCCGCCCGCCCCCGGTCACATCAAGGTATTAGTGGCAACTAATAATCGACACATCAAGCCCTACATAAAACTACACTTACATTCCCCTAACTCCATCCCCTCCATGACAAAGAACCGAAGCGAAGTACGCTTAATCGTCATCAAAATCGTCGTCACAGCCATTGTCGATAGGTCGGAAAAAGCAGCGACTGCCATCGAGGGGTCTAGAGCTGAAAACAAAACAGAAGACAACATTTTCCAACTCTCTTTTCCTCCCCCCCCCCTTCCAACTACACTTAAGAGCTCAAGTCTCCAGTCAGATTTCCCCGGGAAAAGGCTTTAAAAGCATTAAAGCAATAATCTATCCAAAGGACTTTGAGTACAATGCACAACAAACTAGTCACCACGTTCCAGCCATTTCTCTTTGCCCCCCTCCCAAGCACTGGAAGCGAGGACTTGAATGGAGCCAAGAAATAATGCTCTGTGCAAATAATGCACACGTTGAAACTAATTTTACCCTAATATGCAATCTCTCTTTATTTCTTCTTCTATTATATTCGTAACTTCCCATCAATCTCATCAATGTTGAAGCGTTTAAACTAATTGTGCCCTAATCTCCAATCTCTCCTTACTTCTTCTATTATATTAGTCACTTTTCATCAATCCTATCAATGAATGCTTTATATTTTCTTGTTGGCATATTTGCTTCAAATAAAAGCAAAACAGATAATGAATAACTAACTATACTTTGATATCTATCGATGTCTCAGTCATTTATTTATTAATTTTCTTTCAAAATACAAGTCATATTGGTGAGGAGGATATAAATGTCAACTCTAGTGTCTATTGCAGTCAAATACAGTAGTTATTATAATTATAATTTAGTTGTTCATTATTATTCGTACCTGCCCTGTGTGGGCAAATCTTTGCAATCTTTTAAGTCTACAGGATGCTTACTGAGATAGTACGGAGATAAGGCCTACTAATTATATTTCTTCGATCTCAATGAAAGAGGAATATTTTGAAAATATACTCTAAAGATCTTAGCTAATCGAGTATTTGTTCTTGGTGGAATTCGTTCTCCTGATCAACTAGCTGGTTGAAAATATTTTTGTTGAAAGTCAACTGGAAAATTCATTTTCGAGGGAAGTTTTCTATTAATTTGTTGGTATGTGTCATATCCATTTGTCTTGAGTGGGTGACAATGTGAAATTATTTGTTTATGTGGTGACTTGAAAAAAGAGAGAAATTATTGACGCTATTTTCAACTATTGATGCTTACCTGCCGCAGTAGGGTATTCGCTCCATTGAAAAATGTACATATTGGTGGAACAATTTGAAGAACTGTGTTCCACGTTCTCCTGATGAAATAAAATTGGAAAATATTGTCCTATGCAGTGGAAACTGTTTTCTGCTCATTGAAACATACAGTAAATTGTTCACGATCCCGCAGTCTGTTTGATTCTGAATATCGACGTGGTCAATAAAAACCTTTTTTTTTGGCTTGACAATTTGTTCGTTTTCATTCTGTACTAAAAACGTGGATGTTCACACGCTACTAAACAGAATGCGGGCTGATACAAGTCACAAATTCGCGGTGTTCATTGTTTTTGCCGATGAAAATAACATGTGTACAATCGTCATCAACATCATCATCAAGTCAGGCAACAACAAAACATAGGACGCGAGTCTACTGAACTGGGTAATCTGTGATTATCTCTTCATTAAAAAAATTAGTTTACTCCAGGAAAAACATTTAGAAAACTTAAATTCAGCACTGAATAGATACTGATTGCTGGCTCAGTTATTGTTGGAGCTTGCAGCATCAAGAAAACTAGCACTGTCCGATCACTGCTTTGAAATGAGTTATTTTCTCTCACTAAAAAGCTGAATTCTTACATGTTTTTATTCATTATGGTTAATTATGCAGCCAGCCAGCGCATTTCCCCAATGTGTATTCAGTTTTCGAATTTTATCAGTGATATTTCAATTATCTGTAATGATAATACAAGGTTTGACGTGTTGACAAATGTTCCTTTCGAATTTTTTAGTTTCTTTGATTTCAGTGCTTTGGAGTTCCATTGAGCTCAAAAACGCTCCAGTTTGTTAGTGAACAAATTGATCGTGCATTTAAAATTGTTGGTGATAGAGTGAAAAAAACGAAAGTGTCTATAAAGGTACGTTTCCATTACTACAAATCACATGTTCCCGACATAATGTCAATGTAATGTTCCCGACATTACTACAAATTAGAAGATTTTTGTCGGGGACATGTCGGGAACATGAGATTTGAAGTAATGGAAACGTACCTTAACGCAGGCCGTGATAAATAAAAAAATTGATAACTTTATTGTTGGGTTGCAGTTGCACCAAGCAAGATTAATTTTGATCCTGAATCAGAACAATGCTAATCAAATAGGATCAGCTGATTCCAAATAGTTGATCCCAATTGCTGCAACCCAACATAAATGTTCCATGTTTCGATTAACAAAACAAAATTGAGTTACAAGAAATTATTGAATGGATTTGACAATATTATAACATCATCAAACAAGAGATATCGCTGTGGAACCACTCACTCCACTTGCTTCACCGATAGGATACATTAATATTGAATCATGAGTATGGAACAATAAAGTGGAGAGATTATTTAAAAACATCAAGGAAAAAGATGGAAAAGAATTTATAGACAAATTGTTTCGATGAATGTTCAAACAAATTCAAATTGATACCATTTTTGTTCTTGTTGTTTCGGCTTTTCCTATTTGTTTTTACCTACATCCATGTTCCTTTTTTATCAACCTTCACCATATTCATAACTAGTCCCGTATTCCAGTTTTTCCCAATCTCATTTACTCTGCACAACTTCCTACTTCCTTCTATTGAGGAGTGATTTATTAAAACATAAAAACTAGTGGGAAAAAACTTCTGCAAATAACTCTGATGTAGTAGAAGCAACAGCCCATACTTGGCTGAAACCTCTGTACTGTTGCTCTCTTCTATTACCAAGCAATGGCTCCCAACCAACCACCACACGACCAGCGCACTCGCATGTGCAAGCAGACGCGGCGGCACTCGGCCGTCACAAATATTGTCCTGCGAAACAATTGTGCGTGTGTGCCCGTGTGCGCCCAATTTCTACGCGCATCATCCTTTGTGTGCGCCACTTGTACCGCGTGATTTAATTCGCGCGCGCTTCTGTTTCGCTTCGGTCTCGCGGTTGGTGGCGGTGGAGCAAAACTGTTCCTCATCTAAACAAATTCTAATTGAAAGTGCCGACTGTGCACATTTCGGGCGGCTGCTGTGCGCTGCTCGCCTAATTGCGCTGCTCTTCTCATATGCTCTACGTTCAACAACATTATTTCTGGCCGGTAATTTTCGCACGCTCAACGCTTGCTATACTGCTTCCATTTACTGTGAAAATACTATCTATTCCCTCTCTCTTCGTCTCTCACGTTTGCTGTATTTTGAAAATAGTATCTACTCTCTCCCACTTTCAACTCTCTCTTTGTTTTCATTTACTCGCTCGTTTGTTCGAGCTCCGCTCGATTCGTTAGCGTTCGAGAGTGTGTATTTGTACTCGATTTCGGTGACTTATCGATAGGTTTATTCAACGGACAACCACTGTCATTTTATTGGCATTTGAACGCAGGATATTGAAATTCACCAATGTATTCGTATGTTTTGAATGTAACCAGAGTTGAATTTTGAATGTATCGATTAATTTTGTTGTACTCAAACTACCAGTTGACCAGTTGCAGTTAAAGATTGCAAGTTTTCCATAATGATTAATTGAACATGTAGAAAGTTTTGGGAAACTATCACCTTAAACTTCTTGAACTTTTGCATTTACACACATAATTAGGTCAAATATTGATATTACAAAAATAAGTCATTTTTGCTTCCATCGAAGATTCACACTTCAAAATAAGTGAATAAATCACGTTATTTCAATGCGAAATAAGCCCAGTTAAGTAAAGAGAAACTAGAATAAAGTTGATTTTTGAGTTCTAATTTGAACTTTTACTTTCGATAATATACTTTGCTGCAAATTCTACTTGTCTCTCACTGTTTCACAAAATCTTATTGTGTTGATGAATTATTGATTAGACGTTTTCAGGAATAAATCAATAAACTATTGTCATGAACGCTCGTTTAGAGTGATCATTTCATGAATCTGTCATTGAGAGGTGTTTTTTGACATCTTTCTTAATTCAGATGGAATCATCTCATTTTATGAAAAGCATGGCGTAAACAAGTCTCAACGGAGCCTGAAGGTTATGCAACATGCCAAACATCTTCGACCACAGCAGGGGCTAAGTCGCAACCCGTGAAAGCGAAACGTCACAGATGTTGCGTTTTGGTCGGTTGAAGGCGATGTCAAAGCCGCTTGGAGTATGCGGAGAGTGTGATTATGTTTTTTCGCCAGGAAACGATTACTGAAGGAGGTTGAGATGTCAGTTTGACTCGCAACAAAGACGCCATTGTTCCCCTTTCCTTCCCATTTAACTTCTGATTGCGGTTCTGAATGGCTCAAATTATCATTACTTTTGTTTGAGAACAAACCAGGAGGGAAAAGAACTTCTAGAGGGCGAACAGTGAAAATACAAAGTCCTCTCCACCCTCCCACGGATCTATCCAAGTTCTTTTCTGCATGGAAAACGTTTGGACGGCAGATTTCATTCTCTAATGAGTTGCTTTCTTTTCAGATAATGATGCTCTATTATCCGGCTTCAAGACATAGCTTTTCTTCCTTTCTTTCTACCCAACTCTTTATGCCGCTTGAGAGTTTTTCAGAAGCGATTTGTAATCACTCTCCACATTCTTTTGTCGAAACTACTGATGAAGTAGAAATATTTGCATCGTACTTCGTAATTCTTCTCCAAGTTTTCTATTCAACTTTTGTTATTGGTTTCATTGAGATAATGCTGATGTCTGATCGACAACTTTGTTGTTTTTTATCGCTGAATGAATTAAATGAATATTTTGTACTCATTATAAAATGTTGTCAGTTATTCAAAAATTATAATTTCTCGCAATAATCGAGTAACTAGTGGAATATCTTGGTTTTTCATGCTGTGTCGATGGAAATGATCCCGATTTTAAAAATGATAAGAAATAAACAACTTTGTTTCGATCACTCACAAATCCGACAACTTATACCACGCGGTGTTTCTTGAAATCACTTTAATCTAAAAAAAGTATGATGATTATTATTGGTGTTTCATTTTCTCCACATTCTAATTAAGAGGACTCGATATAATTAATTGATTGTGTTGAATATATTATTTCTGCGATAATCTCAACACAAGAGGAGAGAGTAGACAAAAGGAAGCGGCAATGTTTATTGCGTTGAAGTAGGACGCCGTCGCCGTTGAATGCAGGTGAGCAGCAATACAAAAGACCGCAGCCAATAAATAGCCGGTGCTCCCCTCGAAACAACGTTCAATCAGAATAATAGTGAAGCAGGCTCAGTTATTAAACACTTAATACTTTTCTGGTTCGGCGGGCTCCCTTTCCCACCCGCACCCCTCACAGCATGCTTTCCATCCACAATTTCGATTTTGCAGCTCGTAGAGAACTGGCTGCATAGTTTCTCTGTATACGGTTGGATCAATGTTTATCGAACAATGCACACACGCACACAAACACTGCACTCAAATACGATAGAGAAAGATGGGCCTCATAGTGCACAAAGTGTGTCCGTGTATGTGTGTATTTGTAGAAACTCGTGAAGAGCATTCATATCGACGAGCCAGCCCTGGCCTGCTCTATTCAGTCGCTCGCTACCCCTGTCAATACATCGCGAATAAAAGAGCCTCGACTACCCCTTTTTTCGACAATGAACTGCACTCCCTCGGGCCTTCTATCTAGCGGCTGGCTTTATATGGACTGTGCCAAACACAGTTTTGACTAATGATGCCCCCCAAATGTGAAAATACTTACGGGGTTTAAATCCTGGGTCAATCATTATTAGGCTTAACCCCTCCGGACCGAGTGATTTGAACCGGACAGTATTTTGCCAACTAGAAGCGTAAACCATCTAATAGCATATAACCCGCTGTACAATAATAGTCCACGCCTATTATTGTGGTTTCCATCACAACATCAGCTGTTGAATGGCTGTTTTGTTTGGTATCAATATTGTTTTGGTTCTGGTTGGAAAACTGGGATACATGAACCACAAAGAATATGCATAGAGTTTCAAGGATGGGACTGAAGGGAGTTTAAAACACAGTAACTGCATCCCCTCAAAAGGATAACGAAACATCCAAAAATGGAGACTAAAGTACTGCATCTTGCCTTTTTGACTTTCATATGAGATAAGTCACAAGTAAGAATTTTTCCTTAATTTTGAAATTCAAGTAAAAAATTCCATGTTACCAATAACCAAAACCATCATTATCATAAATGATACATACCACTGTCATGTTTCAAGGAAATGGGTAAACAACAAATATTCGTTTTGAATCAACTGACTTCTGTATTTCTGTAAAATGTATTTCTCTTAAAATCAATCACTACAATCGAGTAATACATAAGATAATTCAGAATGGGTAGAACCTGAGAGAATAGTGGAGAAACTTGAATACTTTCTTATGTATTGTATCGAAGACAAATAGTTGATGTAGTATATAAAGAGTTTTTATTCATCATGTATTCATGACTGATTTTTGACTTCTGCCACAAAATTAGAATAATGGTATACTTTTCAAATGCTTGATACTATTGGGCTCTTCCTAATTGTTGAATATTGTTTCTGAGATTCCTAATTGATTATTCTTCTTCTAATAGTAGTTGAAAATGTTGCTTTAGTAATATTATGTAGCGATTACAAACAATGACATTGTAGCGATTGTTTGTAGCAATAATTTTTATGTAGCGAGAACAGAACATGTCATGTACTGTTCTAATGCACATGATAAAATTATTGATACCCTGACAGGCAAATCTTGAGTAAGATTAAACCATGAGTTAGCATTGTTTTATTTGTAAATGGGAACTAGAATGTACATTATCACAGCCATCTCTAGGATAGCTATCATCCTACCATCACTAGAGATAGCTATAACATTATACAAATTGCATTCGAGTAGGCACTCAAACAAGAAACAGTCTGTTGAAATAGATTGAGTTTTGTGTTGGGATATTGGAGAGAATTCCTTTCCGGAGTGTGAGATTGAAAGACAAGCTCGTGGCAAGAGGATGATCGTCTCTGCGGCATTCGTCTCTCCTTTGAGTGCCAGTTTAACAAATACGCACAGGACACAAAATAACTTTTCTCGTAAGCAGCTTCAAACAACATGCGAGCACAGAGAGAGGCGAAACGCTAATCCGATGGGAGCCCTTTCTGGGGCCGACAGTTAACAATATGTTGAAGCGTTGCGGGTCATAAATCAGGCGCGTAATTCATTCATGGCGACTATTTTGGGACGCGCGGCATGGAAGCGTCTTCTTGTCTTTGCGCCGCTTTGAATACGATGGCGGTGCGCCCCTTACGAGGGGAGGGGGAAGCGTTAGGGTGTCTGAGGGGGCAAAACATGCTGTCAAAACAATAACTTAGCTCTTAAACAGCGTTCACAGACGACAAATGAGAGAGCTGCTTTGGCAATAGAACTCGAAAATAAGTCGTGTTTGATGAGCCGTGAGATGGACGACTGTGCGTGCGTGTGTCACCTATCGTATGTCTTTCTATCTCCTTTCAATCCAAAGTTATTCCTTTCCTTGCCGTTTATATACACACATATCCACTCCTCTCAACGTCACTGTCCTATTATCGTGCCGAAATATCTTTTTCACAAAAGGTTCAAAGCTTAAAAGAGAAACCTAATTAGCACTATTGTTTTTTTTTCTAATTAAATCGCCTGAGAATCTGCCAGACACGATTGAATCAAGATGTATTGCTCGAGATGGCGAATTTCTCAATTTTGATAAACAAAACAACTATACATTTATAAATTATCTTAGCATAAAAATTCCAGTTATTGAGACCTCAATCTCAATAGAACAATTCTATTCTCATAAACTATATGAGGGGTTCATCAGATGGCCATAATGAAGATCTAAGCAACGAAAATTAAATATTACAGTATACTAATGAAATTAACTCACTCTTTCCAGACATTATATTATTATACTTTTGTAAAATACATTGAGACTTGTCTTATTGCTTGAAATCATGATTGATATTAATTATTCGTATTGATATTGATAAGCATGATATAATATAATATTGATAAATCATTATTGATATTCTAATGATTTATATCGAAGTTGACGTACTTCAGCACACGATCTATCATTAGATTAGGCCAATCATGACATCATAAGGATAAAATAGACAATCTCATATGCTCGGCGGAAAGCATAATTCACTGACCTATACTTTGCCTAAAACCAATGTGCAGCCCCTGGCAAATAACGAGAATAACAGACTATTTTGTGTTACTTACAAATAGCAATGTGATTTTTCATGATCCTGATGCTTTCTTCACGTAAACAACTAAACATCTAAACTAATGTTTCCCAGCCTGATGGTAAATTTCGATTTGCCAGTGCAAATCATTAAATTGAATATATTTCATCCTTCTTTCAACAAGCCAATGAAAAGCAGGAAGCGCCGAAGACCACAATGAAACAATTATATTTAGCGTACAAGAGAGAAAAAGAGAGAGACAGAGAGAGAATGTGAGAGTTAGTGAGAGAGAGTGAGCGAGAGACATCACCGGCCAATTTCGCTTAATTTAGACATTAAATAAATAAACTACTGTTCTAAGATCAAAGATTTTTTAGTGATCAGCCAGAGTTGAAACAGTAAGATTTTCCAAAAATAGCAGTAGCAATTAATCAAGATGGAATCTGTATTTTGGAAATACACTCATTTACTCATATAAAGAATAGTATCGTTGTATTCCTCCTGTTCATAATCATAATCTTTTTATTGCTATGTATTTGATGTTAGGAATATTCGCGTATTCTGTTCAATTAATATGAATGAATTGATATATTTTTTATTCACTTAGTTTCTCAAGAATATTTGAATCTTTATTTTCAGTGCCTTTTTTTATTATTTTGTAGAAAGAAATTTGAATTTGAATTGCAGCCCATCATGCAATGAACATTGGCCAGGTCATTAACAAAAATCGTAATTATACAAATACAGCTTTACAGCAGTCATGTAGCACTATTTATTATACCGTATAATAATACGGTATACTCCACGGTGCAATGTACAGGGCCATATACGCTATAATGTACTTATATGTAAGTTGAATGAGGGAGGACACTAAAATCGTGTGAGCGTGTTAGTTATGTGAGAGGAGAGTGAGAGTAGCACTACCGCAACATTTAATCCTAGCCCATGAAAATTGAAGGATTAAAGCGCGTTAAACCTGTTGAACGTTTCACACGCATTCAGCGGTTGGGTCTCATCTTTCTGTGTGCATTTGTTTGTGTACACAAACACGAATAACGTTGAGCGGCGACCGCAGCGTTCGCTGAGCGGCGTTTTTCGACGTCCGAAACGCAACCGCACCACCGCTTCTACTCCCCGCTGCTCCGACTTTGCTCGGCGCAGTGTCTCTTGATTTCAACGTGGCTAGCAATTAGTTGATCGCCGTCTGTTGCCGCTAATTGAGTTTTCGTATGTCCCGCATAAGTCCACGGGCCACGGCTTATTACCACCGCCCCCTACAGTCAGCCTTCAGCCTCTGCTTTGTCCACAACATCCCCACTCTGCTGTGGTGAGAAAATCAGCAGCTATAATCAAAATATCTTCTGTCAAAGCTATGAAAGACAAGGTACAAGAAACATTATATTAAAATTTACTTTTATCACTGTTCGATCACTGCTTTGATTATCATACCTCAATGTAACGTTAGTAATTCTTGTAAAGTGATCAACAATCTGTTTCTGCAGTATAACTGCAGAACAGATTTATGTGACGTATTGAAAACTCCAATTTTGGAGTATAAGATAAGTACAGTAAGCCTACAAAAGGATCTGTGACCGACACGGAATACGCTGTATTGAGTGACCGAATCTAGTGAATTTTCTTACTAAAATTATTCTTCTAAATATTGAACTGTTCAATAATGTCTACTTGGAGGAAGGATGTTCAAGGGACAGCTTCCAGGATGAATTGAACTGTAATTTTTTAAATATTCCTCTACACTGAGGAATAGTGTTGTTGAAGGCTTCAACTTGAAGCTATCAATTAGACAGTCAATCATCACAAACTCACCTAAGAATCAGAAAACAGATTGAACTCACACTAAGGGATCATATATCTAAGGATTCCTGGATCGAATTAATAAGAAAATATGAATAATTAAGCTTCCCTTCAACACTTCTTACCCTCCTATATCTACTATTCTGTTACTACTCTCCTATTTTTCTTCAACTTTTCTTCTAATATTCTCCCTAAACTACTCTTTTATTTCTCTCCGACTATTTATTCTCCTAATATTCTCCAACTTCTCTCCAACTATTTTCCAACTATTCTTCTTCTTTCTTCTGTGCTCATGGTTCTGCAATGTCTACTATTCTCCAATTATTTCGCACTTCAACAAATATCCATCACTACGTAATACGGCAAAGCGAAGGTGGATGAGTGATGAAAGGAAGACGCATTCTAGAATGAGATAAAGAGAAATCGCATTGGTGGGTATGTTTCATCTGATAGCGGGGTGGCATCGGCTAGAGATGAGAAGTTGAGAAAAGAGCAAGGAGAAGAGTCGAGAGTGTGTAGCTCAGTAGCAAACGAAACTTCTGCTTCGACGAGCTCATAAACAAAGAAGAGTTTGACAAAAAGAAGATGCTTTCTTTCAACGCTCAGCACCCGTATCCAAACTGTTTATAAGAATTAAGTCGGCACAAAGGATCGGCTATTGAGACGGGACGGGACGGGGCCGTTTGCGGGCGTCCGCCTTGCTGGAGGTCCCACGACCACCGGCGAAAACAGAAAACATCACTGTGCAGAAATCCGTCAAGCGCAATTCTTTCAAGGATCATCCTTTTTCTTATCCCAAACAGACAACGTCTTCAAGACAGCTACCTGTCTTCGTCCAGCCTTATTTCACAATCAAGTGCTCTTCAACTTCAAGCTTCTTGTGTGTGTTGGTTCAGTCGGACTTTTTTAACAAACACACAAACGCAACCTAGTGATCAATATCAGCCTTCTATTCATAACAGAACACAACATTTATCTTATCTCAACCAAACTACAACACAGTTCTGTTGTTTTTTACAAACTATATCAGAACCCACACTACTTCTACAAAAGACAATTCAACTATTAAATTTAAATAGATAAGTGGAAATTTAAGTATTTCATTTAAGTATTTAAACTATCTTCGCTTCTACCATTAATCTATGAGTAGATTAATAGTCAATGGTTCTACGCTACGTTATTCTGAACTCTGGAGTTTATGTGTAGGTATGTAGAATATGACTGATTATTTATATTTATTTATTAATTATAGCAAATACAGTACCGGTAGGTACCATGTTGCAATTTATACATAGCCTTGTTATATATTGTCTTCGGTTGTAATAATAATATGATAAATTGGAATATAGTGTTCAACGAATCATTCATTATTTGGAACGATGCTGTGCTACGCAGTATGATATTGATTTCAAAGAGAATTGAATAAATATTACGGTATGTACTTTATTATTAGACAGTTACAGCATGGAGAAGCAATGAAATTACTCTCTACTTAGCAATGACCTTACTCTCTAGGTCTAAGTCTGTTCTCTGTGGTTACAATTCACATTCAGAACATTGAGCATCAGTTTCGTTTATGACTGCAAGTAGACAAGCGGCGATGTATCAAGAGAGAGTGAGCAAGAACTAAAAACTGACCAAGAGAAAAAATAAGAATGAGTAAGAGATGGACGGTTGGAGGAAAGAGGAATATGATTAGGAATAAAGAGGAGAAAGAATTTGGAAAGAAAAATAAAAAAAAGTAAAAATAAAAATGGGGAAGAGAAAGAGGTGTGAGAGTGATGAGGTTAAGAAAAGAGAAGAGAAGTCAGGATGAGGACAAAGAAGGATAAGTGGCAAAGCAAGCTTTAACAGTAATGGCTTTCTCAAAGAGAAAAGAAACAAATATATCATACGGAAGGAACCGCTTGAAATCACTGTATGTTTGAGTGCGCAAGTATGTAATTTATATACAGTCAGGAGGAAACGTCTCTCTTAACGCTTGAAATCATATTAGCTCATTTAATCTTGTCTTAAACATATTGGAACATTAATAAGACGCTATTTAAGATGGGCGAACGTTAGGAAGGAGACATATCGCACGGTGGGCTTCAAAAACATTTTTGAATGAGTGGAAACGACTCAGTGGCACTAAATTCGTTCAAATTAATGACACCTATTTTGTTCCTTCAAAAATAATATGAGAACGATGATGAGGGAAGGGGTGGTGCTGGCTTTACATCAAACGAAAGAGCGGGGTGAGGTGAGGGAGGGGTATCCACGCTTAACCACCTTGGTTGACCTGGAGAACTGCACAAGTCGCTTTATAAACGTTATGCTTGATAATAAAATCGTTTTTCCACAGCTAAACAACTACTTTTTCTCGTGAAATCTCAATTGATCAAATAAATAATTTTATATCAATAAATAACGTTTTTCACCTCCAATCCTTTTGTCCTCACTTGGTCGATTTTGTGGGTTGCACAGCATGCTACCAATGCTTCATCATATGCAGCATGCTGTGCAGCACACAAAAATCGACCGAGTATGAACATTGGGAATGATTAACTCTGAGAACCAACTCACTCACTCTGTACCGGTAACCAACTCATTTCTCATACTTTTAATGCTTCTTTGTTCTTTGAAAATTGTAATCCAGACCTAATCTACATAAGTGACATTTTTGTAAAATCGCCCAATTCAAGTTCTCGCATATTCAATTGTGAAATTTATATTTGAATATCTCATTTTGGAAAAATAACTGGTATCTGCAAACAGAATTTTTCTTGCAGATAATGTGTTGATTATTTTAAAGTAACATAGTTATAATTTAATGTAAAGTTGTCACTTCAGAACTTAAACTAGTATACCCTATTTCTTGTTGATGATTCATGGTGGACTGAGTTCAATAAAAAATGTAAGTAAGCGCTAAATTTCTATAAATATAGAAACTGAAAGTGATCCACGAAGTAAAACATATTTCGAGCAAGAAAACAATTGAATCTCAAGAGGGTTTCATTCTATCATTTTCATCTCTAATTATTAGTAAGAAATAGTAGAGAATATTAGCTGCTCCAAATGCGGAAAGCCTCACTGGAAGTGGAAACTGAATTGTTTCAAGGACAAGTAGGATTCATATTTGAATAGGCTATCAGCCTATAACACAACTTATCAATAACACAACGAGATATATCCTTTCAATATTATTGGTTGATCAAATAATACAACAATGATTTTGAAAAATATCAATTTTATTGAAAAAGGAAAAGTTTTTACTCTTCACAATAATAATAATTTTATTACAATCATTTTTCATATCCTTAAAACAGACCTTATTCACTAATTATGAACTAATATCAATTAAATTCTGCATGAATGGGTTTTTAATTAATTTTGGTATTATTGGTGAAGCTCACTAGACCAGACTCTATGGCCAAGATCATCAAACTATAAATTAATTCATGTAAAGGCCTCAACAAAATTCTACCTCTATAGTCAATATCAATAATTTCTAAAACTATTTGTACACTATGAACTATTCTTTTAAGTTGAATTTTCTATTTATCTTTTTGATTAATTTAAAAATTTTATGAATGTATGAAAGATTTTCTTATTATGTGTGAATACTATATTTGAGCATTTTAATTCGACACAAACAAATGATTATACGAATTTCAATACACATTTGATCCATGAATACTAATAAAAGTTTTAATTAACCATCATATATAGAATATAAATTTATTATACCTTGGATGATGTATTCTGAACTGAAATTTCTGAAAGAATTATAATAATAGTATCCTATCTTGAAAAAGTAGAATAAGGCGAAGCTGAAGCTCCATTATTTCAAATTGGGAACGAAATTAATGGATACGTATTAAAATGATCACTGAGCTAAATATGGATATTTAGCTCAGTGGAAATAATCACCCATGAGAACAAAAAACTCGTTAGCCTCGAAACTATGTACTAAGGGCTCTCTATGCTGCTAACCCACTAACCTGTCGAGACAAACGTTTGTCGATGCTACGATAGCCGCCCGTTTTAGTCTAGGACTTGGCTAAATCCCGAGCTCATGAACCGGCCCTTAATATTAGTATGAATGAAATCCAATTTTAAAAAATGAATGTTTTCGCCAAACTAGGACGTAATCAGCTGTTGTACGTACGTCATGTTCAGTTTTGCCAGCTCTCAAACGTTTCAAATTCTTGACTTTGTCTTTAACTTGAAAACTGTGAACTCGAGCCGGCAAACACAAATTTTCCGCCCTAGGTGCGAAATAAATACTAATAAATTTTTAGTCAAGTGCGCTCTATAAATACTAGATGAGTAATAATTCAGATTTGGAGACAAATGTTGAACTCCAGTCGAAAAGATGAATAATGTTATTGAGGTGAATAAGTTGTTGTGTGTGAATAAGTTGAATAATGTGTTTAGCCTATCGTTTTAAAAATACTTCATCGTAAGGAATCTCTTTGACAACACCATTAATTATCACAGTGAATATTTCAGCGATAGGAGCAGCTATTGGGTCTCCCAGCTCGTTCAATACCTCGCGCCAATTCTCATCCAAGAACTGGTTCATGTTATCACCTATAAAGTAGAAGAAACAAGAAATTATTGAGATATTGTTGATAAGTTCAATTGTAACTTTTATTGTTAGAAGGCAATTTATAACTGATAGGAGAATAAGCGTGATTAAATATTGAATAAAACTGATCCATTCAGCATTCAAAATCAACAATGTCCTTCCTCTTTTTGAAAATAGTTTATGGGGATGTATGCTACAAATAAATTAAAGATCACCAATACTTCAAAAAGTAATAAGAAAGAAAATAATCATTTTTGTTTTCCTGTTACAGTTCTTCAAATATAGAAATTTCATTCCCGAGTTTTGTGAAACCAGCTTTATGATTCTTTTATTTTGTTTTTCACTCTGTAATGTGATTAGAAATGTCATAGTAAATTTCAGATGAATTGATCCGAAAAAAAGATAGATGAATAGGAATGAGGAATATTAAGTTGGATATTTGAGAAGATTCAGTTGTTCATTCTATAGGGAAAATGAAATATCCTATGGGCTATCATACGAGGAAGATGTTTTTGCAATTATGATTAATTTATTATATTATTCTGATAATCATCACAAAATTAAATGAGTTCACATTAGTTTTTGATTGCTGTTGATGGATTGTTATTCAACCGAATATATTAGAACGAGGCTCATCAATAAAATAAACTTGAATTTTATTGAATTAGAATTCGCGATTCATTAAATATTTTTACATTTTCTTCTAATCCTGTACAATACCGAAGGGAATTTGATAAGATCCAACTACTCTATCAATCATATTTGAAATATTAAAATTTTATAAAATTGCATTCATACCAAAAAATGTACTATTGAGCATGAATAGTTGAAATATAGAAAATATGAGATGTAGATACGATGTAGTAATTGAATTAAATATTATTTGTATGAAACAAGTGAAGTCTTTGAAATAAACTGTGATCGAACACAGCTACAAATACAGTTTTTACTTTCAATGAATACAGTTTTAGGAAAAAACGTTGTGATGGAGAGAATAAGATAAACACTCACCAAGTAATTTATCTCCATTGAACAAATTGTCAAGCTTGAAGTACAATCTTGAGCAATCGAACTTGATTTTGCTTGTCGTGATTTTGATATAGTCTTTGCCATTCCTCTTCTCTTTGTTGAAATCAAACGTGTAGGTTGCATTCAGATTAACTGCAAAAATTTCAATAATTGATTGATTTACACAAATTGAGCTTCAATTCAATGATAGGCCTACTAATTTTCTCATTATTTTTCTCAAATGTCATTATGTGTCATAAGATATCTTCTGACTTCTGATGAATTAACATACTCAACCTTCATTAATGCACCAGAGAAAGACAACTGATGTGGTTTCATAAAATAGCCTACAGAGCCTGAAGATAATATTCAATCCTCAATCCTCATAGAGAGCTTATAGTTTATTATTAAAAAAGGGCCTTATACAGTAGGCCTATAATAGCCATTGTGGGTAGCTAGCAAGTAGCAAGATAATGAAGAACCATTTGGTCTCATGAATAATAAATTATCGGCTGATTGCACGAAAGCTAATCAGATCCAACTGCCGTAAAATGATGTAATTTGACGGAACCAATTTAATGTATTTTCATTGTTAGCTCCGTCAGATGATGTTATTTTACGGCGGTTGAGTTGAAAAGATTTTTGTGCAATTGGCAGTTTGTTTCTTTAGCTTGATTAGAATCCTTGTTAATTTTGAAAATTGTAGATTTTTTATAGGAGAATGAATGATCACCTTCATATGCTTTCAGCAATAACACATCTAAATTATAAATTTTTATTTTTTTAAATATATCATTTGAATATCATCAGTGATAAAGGGTAATGCAGTTTTCAGTTTTCTTCAGTACTTTTCGAATATCAATTATTTTGAGCCTGATATACCCTTAAACCAGTAAATAGACACTTACCTAGTGTGATATTTCCGTTTCCATTTCCAACAATTGGTAGAACCAGAATTTTTCCATCAGCCTTGTACTTGCCAAACAGTTGCACTTTTGGAACAAAGACATCCCATTCGATGTGTCTCTTTTTCATGTCCATTCTGAAAAAATATATTGACAATCAACCTATTTCTATTTTGCTCATGTATTGCGAAACAATTTATTCTGATATAATAATTATATTATTTGATCATTATTGTTACCATTACCGTATTCTTGCAATGGAATAGATCCTGGAAATTTGAAAAAGAAAAAACTACAGAATAGATATAGGAGAATATACAGTTAAAATAGGTATATATACTATTTAACATAAAATAATAGAACTTTACATTGAAATTAAATGAGACTTGATAGGCCCGCAGATTAAACCGCAGAATTCTAGAATTTGAAATCAATGAATTGAAGATTTGAGTTAGGTATCTTGAATGTCTCTGCACAAATTTTAATACATAAACGCCTCTCCTTATTCAAGAAATAATTCTTTAGAAAATATTTTGGAGCCATAACTGACAAAATGCTTCTATGTCTACAATGCAATTTCAATAAGATTATATTTTTAATTTTCTGATGATGAAACATTATAATTTCTAGGATCGCCCATTTAATAGGATTTCAAAAAATAAATTTAATCTCTTAACCTAACAATAATCAATGAATATTGTATTCCAACTTGAACGTAGTAGAGTATTCTACTAAGTATATTCTACTAAGTAGAGTATTCTTAACTTAAACGTATTCTAGTATTCAACTAAACGTAGTTTACGGCTGTAGCCGTAGTATCATTCGCTGATGAGCTGATTCTTCAGATATTCATATTCATATTAACTTATTGTAGTAGATAATATCAATTCCTTAGGCGTAGACTTACTATAGTTGGTCTATGCCATAGGGCATATGACGTAAATTTGTCGTTAATCAGCTAGCTATTTAATTAGCTAGAAATGGACAACAGCTATAATAAATAAATAAAAAAAAGCTGAGGTTTACAAAACCAACTTACCGTGAGCCAGTGAATTGAGTATTTTTCAATCCTGTCAATTGCGAGTCTATCATTTCCAGTTTCAGACCAATTTGTTTCGATCCATGATCAACAAACAGGCTTTTGATTAGGAAAGGATCCAACTTTGGTATTTTGTATTTGCTGTCACCTAGAATTGAAAAAGACAGGGTAATAGGTTTCATGACTTTTCTCGTGTTCCAAATAATAACAATAATAATTCAATAACGGTAGGCCTATAATATTTACAGTTGTTCACAATTGGTGGCTTTACATTATTTTTGTGTACAGCTTGAGCTATAGCATGAGGAACGAACATGTATTACCGTATAGTATCACAGATAGGCTACGTCAAAAATGAACTTCAAGAATCTTTTGTTAGTCAAATTTTAAATGATGGTGATTATACTCATGAGTATGGTGTGTTTCAAATATCTGATAAAATTCAATGGATATGTAATACAAAAGCTTATTCAATAGATATTCAATGCCATTTTGTGGTTGGAACATTGATTTTGAAAATGTAGGGATTTTATTGTGGAAAAAATTACTAAGACTTGTTAGAACTCACATCTTATAGAATTTTATTTGCCAAAAATTGAGCCACACCAAATAGGGGTGTATCTTTAATTTTTGTAAGACACCTCATCTACGATTGAATGGAAAGCAAGGACAGTAGAAAATCCACATCTTCAATTGTATGATAATATTTTTTCAGTTTCATTGCTGTTGAAATGATAGAATATTACTATAAAAAATACTGTATATATGTCTGTATTTTATTCCAAGACAACCTAATCACGAATTTTCTTTTTCTTGATGAGACTTGATGAATCATATCCATAATAATACTAAAATTTTGTATCAAGCTTCATTCAACAGGAAAATTTAGTGAAATTATCTCATCAATATCACTGTTATAAGTGGATTACTCATGTACGTTTTTCTTAAGTTCACTCACCATTGAGTAGTTTAGGAATGGCAAGTCTTCCATTTTTCAATGCACATTCGTCAAGAGTGGCATCAAGCTTGCAAGGCTTCACATATTGAGCTGCAAAAAACAATGCACTTGAATTATTGCATTCATTTTTATATGTTGTTTATTTTTAATGCTAATGTAAATGTTAAACTACATAGGTCAAAACGAATATTTTCACATGAAATGACTTAAACGCTTCCATTTGCATAAAAGTGTAGGCTACATTGAAATTCAAATTTTGTCTATTAGTTTTCATTATCTTTTGTATTACTTATTTATTTTCTTTGATGCAAATATGTTTGATGTTTTCCAATTTTTTCTGAGCACCATTGTGATGAAATTTTTAGAGCTACCGTAATTATTGTAATCCTAGATAATTTATTCTGTATGAGTGCAAAAAGGAATTAAATATGTGAAGTTGAATTTTTATATATATGTATTTTGCAAAATAAATATGAAATTTGGGAACAGGTATTAATTAAGAAAGAATTCATTCCATCTCTAAAAATAACAGGTAGAAGGTACCTAACAAGGAAAATCCTTTTCAGAGAATATTATTGTTCCTACATGAACAATTATCTCACACAGCTCTGGTCATTAATTAAAATCATAACTACTTCCAAGATTTAGGTACCTAGTTGGCTAATGAAACCAAATAATTTTCCAAGCGTTCCGTTCAAACTTGTGTTTTTATTTGATAATTAAATCCTGCATGTCTGAAATAAAAAGTTGTTAAGTCTTGATCTGACCTTCATGAATTAAATAATTATAACTAGGAGTTACTACGGTTCGATTGATCTAAATACAAGATGACCTTCATTCTTTCAACCAAACACCTAGTTTCAATGTGTTTTCTCTACATTACGATTACGAATAGTCTAGGACACGGAAATTAAGACTTACTGACTTACTCAATAATGCCCTTAAAAAGAACTTAAAACCTGTAGACTTGTAGACTAAATAGTGATTTTTTCTGTATCATTATACCATGCTTCCATTCATCAATCAATTGAAAAATACCTCATTAATAATTATAACCAGTCATTAAGTCACGTGTAATCCCATACATCAGGAAAGGTATTTAATATTCTCTTCAAATTTATTGCCATATTATATAAATGTACGAACCGCATTGTTCCCCTTACTTTCCAGTAATAAATAATGCTTATAATAATTATCATTTCACATCAACAGTAGCAGGCCTACTCATAAAAATGTATTTACTATATACTATAGTAACCTATTGTAATCTCCATTGTTCAGAATTCATGCTTCTCTAGAGCCATTGAAATAAAATTTTGAATAATGGTGAATATTTATGAAATTGGAGTCTTTTTTCTCTTATAAAGGTATTTTTACATTAATTATTTATTGAGTGAGGTGAAGGGTTTCAAAATTCAATTCTCAATTTTTCTATATTGCCCATAAAAGAAAATTCTACCCGAATTGAGTTAAATAGATCTGTGCACTTTTTATTTCTATTCAGTTGCACACTTTTCTTACGTCTGTGTCAAAAATAAAAATAAAAATCAAACTGATTGGAATCCAAAAAGATTCAAGGCTTATACGGCTATAGATAGAAACTTGTAATATGATCTGGGCCTATAGCAGATAGTCAATGGATGTAGACACTAGATGAAATAATTATCTAGAGAAGATGTTGAGGATTCGAACATGAATTTCCGATTTCCTTATAGGAAGGCTAATTTCCAAGTTGAATAATAGTAATTATCTCCAAGCGTTTTACAGAAGAAATGAAAACCCTTTCCATGTAGGTAGTATTCCATGATTGGAATCCATTCTGGAATCCATTCATTAAAAAACTGGTCCGCTCCGCATTATATGTTACTTATTTTATTCGGTAGTGTTTCGTTCTTGACCTTCAACTGGTTTGACAGGAATCGCTAATGCAAAAAACTATAACATCCCAGTGATTTGGCTGACGAGTGGCATTGTTGTTATTGCAAAGGAGAAAAAGTAAAAAAGACTGGAGGAAATTCTGTTTTGATATGGACGTGATCCAATGAGAGTGTGAAAATTGATGGAATGAGTTATGAGTTTATGTTAGAAGGCAGAGTGAGGTGATAATCAAGTTCAAGTCTAGAGAAAAAAGAGAAGTGAGTGTAGAATGACCGGACTAGTATTATAATGATCCGCACAAATTTGATGGGCGCTGTTTGAATGCGCATTATTCATTCGGAATTATGAAAGGAGAATTACAATAAAAATAAAACCGAGAGCTATGATATTATTCATTTTTAGCAGTAGACTGACTTGTTAAAATGTGTTTCCTTTCAGATTCATCCTTGCATGATATCTGAGCTCATTAAATTTATTATACTAGTATTTTCTCCTATCATAGTTCACCCCAAACAGTGAGTTTTTCACTATTATTAGCAACCAATAGTATTGAAACTGATTCTATTGAAAAGGTATCGTGACTGAATGTGAGAACACTACTACAAACGAGTGAGAGAAATTTTTCAAACTGCTGGCTAATTTCATTTCATGATTCTTCTGTACTCCTGATTCCAAATTACAATAGTAATATTCAATTTTTTTAATACATTCAAAGTTTATTAGAATATTCAAAGAGTATATATTTTTTGTAGAATAAAGATGCTTTCTTATTCATTTTACAATAAAATTTCTAATTTCACTTTCGAACGAATATGCTCCAAAACAATACTCTATGTGTAAAGTTTCAAGACATTGTAAGACCAAGTGTATTGTACTTAAATTAAGGATGCCAGAAAGTCAAGTAATCAGAATTCAGGCGGAGGGTGAACACCCTGAAGGAGGAGTTGCCCAAGCTCTGTTTCTGACCGCAAAACCTCGCAATGAACAACCTGTTGAATGTTGAGGGTAGAGGTAGAAACTCAACTACTGTTCTGGACATCTGTCCTTATACAGTAGTAGGTAGTATATCGTCTGCAATTAATCTTCAACTATAGTTTGCCGTTCAAAAGTATTGGAGTAACTAAATTAGTTACTAGGTAAATGGGTAATTAATTTAGAAAACTAATATAACAAATGAATAATAATTTATGGGAATTAAAAAACGTTTTCTTTGAAACAACTGTAACATGAAATAAGATACGGTAGTTTTTTCCTTTTTTTCTTTATCGTATGGCTTTTTATCGGTGGGGCAAGACCCTTACGGGTAGGTTCCACGTCGCCTTATTTTTGTGATACGGTAGTAAGAATAATAAAGTAGAAATGGAGTTGTAATTTATTAATTACGTGTTGAGATACCCATGTCAGAAATCAATTGTATCTTCTCTTTGCAATTCAATCAATTTTTCAACCGAGCTCTAATACTGAGTTGTTCATAAATATAAATATTTTAAGAAATCAATTGATTGTTGATCTAATTGGATAAAATTCAATATAGTTTGATCATTTTCAACCCTATAGTGTTAATCAATGGGATAACAGAACATCACCTAATCCGCAATGTAATAATAATAGCATCTAAATACAATTCGATAAATTTAATGTGACTTGGTAAAAGTTATGTAATGTAACTAATGTCTATTCACTGTATTTTGTGTTGAATATCCTTGATTTTTTTTTTTTTGAAAATTCAGATAATCAAATCAAATCATTCTTTATTGTTACAAAAGATTACAAATGTTAAAAACAAACGTCATAAAAGAAGAGTTAATGTAATCTAAATTATTATACAAGAGAAAATAATAGAAACCGTCAAATGCTATACCTAATAGCTAGTTAGAAACTGAAACATTAGTCACTAAACATTATAATCCAAATCTCTCATATCTAGTATCCTAGAAATACTGCAAATATTAAAAAAATGCTGAAAAATACTTATTTAAATATTTATTTATGAAGATTGAATATTAATCACAATCATCAATCAGTTAGATCTCAGAAGAGGAGAAACGATAAAAGAACTTAAAAGCCTTATACAGTAGTTCATAATGATTATTCACATTCATTAATGGTTTTGAAGAATAAAAGAATATTGGGATTGGAAGAATAGGCCTAATGAATTAGAATTATTGTATAAAATATTCCTCTACCGAGCAAAAAATGTTTGATTAATGTGATGGAAACAATATTCTAATAATCTGTGGAATCAATTTCCCAGTCTAGCTTATGATTCAAGTGAATAACTATCAGGTAATTTTAAAGAAGCTGAGGCTGATATATGAGATGGTTTTCCTTGTCAAATAGAGAACAACCAAAGTGAACATATTTATATATCTACAGCTCAAGATCATTTTCAAATCTTGATAAAACAAAACAAAAATAGTCCACTCCACAGTAGTATTAGATTTTGACCAGAGCTAATGCATGCGCTGAGTGCATGTACAGTCTGCATGTAAATTAATATAAAAACTATAAGCTGCTGAATAGCAAGGATATTATAATCAAGCTATAAGGTATCAAATATGAAGAGAAATAATTTTCTTTTACTGTGATATTAGATATGGAAAAGATTTGAGACGTTTCCAATTCCCGTTGAAAATTATAGAAGAATCTCAATATTTGAAATTCAATCAATCGATCAATCAGCTTTATTTAAATTTCATGAACAACTCAGGGTCCTGCTAAACCCAAAAGGTTTAAAATAAGGTATTAGAATACAATATAACAAAACAAATGTACAAATTTACTTGGAATAATCCACATGAAAAATCAGTAGCTTTGTATCGGGTATTCTATGTATTCAAGTTGGTGAAGAATGTTACTCAATTTATCGACTCTACTCTACACAAAATAAAAAATTCGGTGGAAGATTATCATAGAGAAAAAACCTATGAGATAAGGGTCAAATGCATTCAGTAAGTTACTGACTGGATTAAAATTGAATTTGTTTGTTATTATTTCAACAGAACTATTAATAAATCTAATTTTTTAAATAATATGTATATATTGAAATTTATAACTTTTTAACACTTACTTCAACATGGAAGGCACATACTTTATTGAATACAAGTTATGAATATTCGAATAGGTAGCCTACTGTGTACTGAACTATTGACTGAAGAGGCTGTACGATTACGAAACGCCTGTCACACAGCATTTGTTTACAATACTAAATATCTGTTAATAATTTTACTGTATCAATATCTCAATTTTGATTGAGTAATTTATTAAATTTGCTAGGTCTTGAAAGACCGATTGCACATTCAGTTGTAATACAAAGTATAAGATATGTCATACAATTAAAGAAAATATAAATTAATAAGGATTCAAATGAAAATAGGTTGTACAAGATGAAATAGCAATTGATCTTATAATGATATGAATTGAATGAATGGGCAATTCAATTCACAATTTGAAGTGATTAGTTGCATTATAATATTTGATTAAGTAAAAAAAATCAAATTTTGATCAAACTTATTCTTGCCTCTAACTACTTCATTCTTCTTACCATTTTTAGTTCATATTCTATATTGATTAAAAAAAGGCTTGAAGTTGTCAAAATCATAAATTCATTAAAATATCGAGTTACCGGTTTTGGTTGTTACACCATTATCAATGTCTGGTAAACTAAAACATAAGTCAACACAATAAATTCAGTCTAAACAAAATTCTTAATCGTTCAATTTATGTTTCTAAATTCTAGTACAACCCAAGCTTTATTTCATTCTCAACTGAATAATTCTTATGAGGGCATCAATAATGGAGTCTCCCTAATACCCTCACATATTGTAAATTTTAATAAATAAAAATAATTATTTACATGATGAATGGAAATAAAAATAAGAATATGAAAAAATGATGAATTTTTTAAAATAACAGAATCAATATGAAAAGATTTAAATTAACAATGAAACAACTAATAAAAAAATAACAATGAAAAAATAGTGAAGGGTTTAAAATAATAGAATCATTTAGAAAAGATTGATTACATTGAACTTACGTAGTTTGAGAGACGACGATATGTTGATAAGACAAGAAATAACTAAACAACTGAAAATGATGGTGCGATACATGTTTACTGAATAATGTATTGTCTTATCCCTAACTGGCGTCAAATTCGGTGCGCTTGTCTGAACTTGGTCTAAGAACAAGTCTCGCCTGGGACTCGTTCTTAGCTTTTATAGCTAAGAACAGGTCCCAGACATCACCTATGCTAGATGGCCTTCACCTTCCTTCTCATAATCTTTAGAGTGACTTCTTCTTTCAGCAGATGTGTGATGGTGATTGGTCAACTCCCACCCCTTTCCATTCAACCCCTGTGTATCATCAGAGATAATTGAAATATTAGTAAAGTCCATAAATTTTATTATTATTGAGACTTCAATTCATGCTATGAATAAATTATGTGTTGGAAAAAATCGTTAGTTCTTCCATGTGCATGAGCTCAACGAGAATTATCAAAAAATGAATTTATTGGCTAATACACAAAGTAGTCTGAAAACCGAAGTCATAATTTGAAGTAGGCTAATATTATTAAAAGTGGTTTATTTGAAATGTTCAGAATTTTTTAATAGGTAGCCTACTGATCAGAATTTGTTGAACAAAGTTTTAATTTCTAGGTTTATCAGTCACTTATTGAACTCTATTACTTATTGAGTTTTACCAAGACGATAGGAAACTATCAAGTATTCTAATTGTCTTTGGTTCTAATAGTACTGAAGAAAATATATTATTCTGTAATCAAGATAACAAAATCAATTAAATTCCATACTCACAGAGGTTACTCTCTCTATTATTTTTCTTGTTATTCCTTGAGTTATAGAGTTGTTTTCCGCTCAGATAAATAATATTACTGGCGATTTTTATTTCTTATTCAGCAATTTATGTAAAATTGACACTTAATGGAAGGTCCAACAAGCTTACGCCAAAAACTGTTCCCTGATCATTTGATAAATCGAGTGCTTTTGCTTTTCCCTCTCCTTCTCCTTAAGCCCCAATCCACTTACCTTATCTATGTTTTCCTCATTCAATCTTCTCCAACTTTTCCCCATTTGTGTTTTGGCATTAATCTCTCTTCCAATCCTTGACACATCATTTTCTTCTCAATCTACTCTCATCCTTCTAGAATGAGAAGACTTTTTCATGATTCCATGTATCACATGATAGTTAAAATTTTCAGGAAAAAGGGGAAAAGGGTCAGTTACCAATATATTTCAGAGCTCTTCATAAGGTTTCAGGAGACGAACGAGTTAGGAACTATTGAAATCTATGTTTATAATTTTTCAAGTTAGCACTTTTTTCAAGGATTTTACATCTTCCCTTGAAAATCTACTCTATTTTCCAATTCACACTCGTGCTTTCACATAACAGAATGCTATGATACCATACACCATGAACACTATGATATCATACGCGGTTATTATCTCATATTTTTCCACACTTCTACTACTGTACATATTCTATTAAGGTCTCCTTCGTAGCTCTCCCTCAAAAATAATTACTGCTTGTTTATTACCTAATTTCTTTCACACTTCTACTACATATTCTATTAAAGAGTCTCTCTTCATAAGTCTCCCTCAAAAATAATTATTGTATGTTCACACTAATTTTGAAGATTAAATGACACTTCGACAATGACAATTTTGAAGATAATTTTGATGTTGACACTAATTTTGTACAGGTATCAGGTGCGTACATCACGTTTATAATGGAGTACTTGAAGGGAGGTTGAGAGCCTAGTAGAGCCGCACGACTGCAGTTCATAAGTTTTTGATCTCGTTCAAACACATGCACATGCATCGCCTTTTGACGAGGCTCTGAGACCACTAATTAGAGTAGCTGGGAGATAAATAGAGTTGCACCAGTAGGGAAGCCTCCAGGTGCAGTGGGGCCCGGCTCGTGATTACAACCGCACCGGCAACAACACAGTCCGATTTTCTCGACTGTCAGCGAGATCAGCAAAGCGTGTGTGGAAAGAAGCCGAACAGGAGAGTGAAGAGGATGGCTGGAGTATACTTTGGTGGTTGAGTGAGAGTGAGATGGAGAATGGTGGATGGTGATCTGGATCAGGTGAAAACTACGGTGCTAGCAGGCACCAGGTGCGCCCTACCCTCGTAAATATTGACATCAATTACCCCATTGTCGTTGTCGTAGTCATCTGTGTCGCGAGGGGCGCGGCGAGGCGCAGCATCCCCCAATTACACGCCGGACTGGCTCTCACCGGTTTTTGTGTACCGCCCCTCCCCCCTCACCGACACTTCTTTCTCCTCAACCCTCTCACCAACCCGGCTCTCAGCCCAAAAAAGCCCTAAGATCGATAAACGTCGCAGAAGCTTTCTGGATGATGTAGCCGCCGCAAAGAACTCAGCGGATCTCCTCAATCCTCTTTATGAAAAAATCAAATATTTACGTGAGAGCTTCCAGGACACTAATTCCATATACTTTGGGCTGTGCTGCTAAACGACGAGAAAATGCTTTCACAACCTTTCTTCTTCAAGAATTGGCTTGCCGGGTAGCAATCCGATGCTGATGACGACGATGGAAAGTAATAAGAAAAAGCGTACCCGTATTCAGTGTACTTCTTTCCTATTTCGCAATTTCAAAATCATTGAAAGAGTGCCTTTCTCAAAATTGGATTATCTTAATAAATATTGCACCTGCACGATATCCTGTAGAAAACATCAAGAACTGTTTCTTCTGAAAATAAATCTCTCTTAAAAAACATATTGTACCCTATGTGATGAATGAGTTATTTGAAATTTTATGAATAGGCTGAAACTCTACTATCGTCATCTTCAAAATCCACTGGTTTTTCCTTGCTGTGGATGATATACCCACATAAGTTTATAACTTGCGCGTGATTAATGAGGTGGAATATGATGAGGGGAAAATGCCACACGGAAACGGGAATCGAACATCGAACCCGTGACCGTAGTAGCTATAGAAGACTGAAGGTGTGACGACGCTTCAGCCCACTAAGCTACGTCGGCTTTGGATTAAATTTTTTTAATATTGACGGAAATAGAAATGCAGTATTCACATTTTACAGATTTCCGGTCTCTCCCCCACTTATTTAGTGATTCTCAACTTCTAAAATAACATAGGCCTACTGTAATTATGGTGATATTTGAATAAATAGTACGTCAAATTAGCAATTAGAAGTAGGCCTAGTAGTGATCTTTGAGGGGAATGAAGAATTCCATAATAGAATTTATAAACTTGTAATTTCTCTTCGCGAATATATCCCCAAATAACTTGTAAAATAATTTGTTGAAAGAATAATTTCTCTTCATTCCTGCAATTTCTTGGAATCCGTTCTTCGATTTATTCATCTCCAACATGATGAATCAAAATTGTACTCGTAATAGAAGTCTAACGCATACTGATGAGTAATTTTTGTATAATATTGTATTTTATAGCTACAGTAATGATTTATACTAAGTATACTAAGTATTCATTACTGAGTATTTTATACTAACAGTGGCTGATTCTATATCTACAATACCCTGAAAAAAGTTAAGATAAGATATGGATGATAATGCTCTGGTAAAAGTTGTGGGCAAAAGAGGATATTCCCATGACATAGAATGATGTTCAAGAGGGAACTGGGAGAACATTGAATTCTGCACTATTGAACAAATGTTATGAGGAGACATTCAAAGTCTGTCCCAGTTCAACAGCAAAATTGTCATCTGGAAGATTCCCACCTCTCTTTTTGAATAAACTCTATCAGTGGTGACAAAAATATTGTATGAAGCCACTTTACTACTTGTGAAAATCGTCTCAACCCTATTGACAGTATGTGCATTATTGTTGAGGAGAGAATTTCCATGGATTATTAGGTGATCTTCGATCTTCCAACACACACTCAATCAAAAATTAATGTCAGAATACAACTAATAGAAGACTGAGCGTCAGAACTCTTTAGCGGTACTCAGCATGATACCATGGCAAATATATTGATAAGTTCCAATGAAAGGACTCCTCACTCTGCAACACTCACTGCGACTATATCGACTGGAAAGCACTTGCCCGGGCTAATAAAATTTCCTCAATCTCTTCCTATTCTTTACATTGAATGGGAGGTGTTGTTGCGGATTACTACGTTATTGGCAAGATTACGCACGATACTCCACAAAAGAACCCATCAACGAACTTCTGCACTATTGATGCTCACTAAGATGCTCATATTCGGTTAGATTTATGTTTTACACACCAATAATAGCTTTGATAATACCATATTTCTGATAAATCACCACCAATAAATTTGTGGCGTAACATGTACCACATGATAGCATCACATGATAGCCACATGCAAGTGCCATGACAACGGCTGATTAGAGTTGTTGTCTCCACATAAAACAGTTCAGTCTACTTCCAGTCCGAAATGTTTCTGAATAACTTTATATTCATGTTAATTAAACAAATATTTAATAGGAAAATGTGAATTTATTAACATCGCTTTCCTATATTGGTGACCCCTGACGACAACTAAATACGCTACCTCTTCGAATTTCCATTCATGACGTTTGGACTTCGAAATGCAGGACAAACTTTCCAAAGATTCATGGATGAAGTTTTACATGGTTTGGATTATTGCTTTGTTTACATGGATGACATTCTCATCTATTCTCATTCTAAGGAAGAACATGAGAACCATCTTCGAAGTGTTCTCAAACGACTTGCAAAGTACGGCCTAGTTATCAACCCACTAAAATGCATCTTTGGAGTTTCGGAGGTTACTTTCATTGGATATACCATCTCTGCTGCCGGTATTCGAGCCCCTGAAGACCGTGTAAAAGTGATTCAAGAATATCCTTTACCAAAAACCGCTCAAGAACTCCGTCGTTTCCTTGGTATGCTCAATTTCTATCGTAGATTCCTTTTATGCTTCTGAGTACGAAGCTCCCTTACACAACGCAATCAGTAATCCACTTCTAAAGGGCTCTCAACCTGTCCATTGGACACCTGAACTTGAAGAAGCATTCAAAACCTGCAAAAACTGTATTTCGTCTGCTTCTCTTCTTGTCCATCCACGGATTGGTACTCCACTTGGATTGTTCACTGATGCTTCTAATCATTCAGTTGGAGCATGCTTACAACAGCTGGTTGAAGACGTTTGGCAACCTCTTGCTTTCTTCTCAAAGAAATTATCTTCAAAGGAAAGCTCTTGGCCTGCATATTATCGTGAACTTCTCGCTATTTATGCAGCAGTACAACATTTTCGCCATCTCTTAGAGGGACATTCTTTCACTATCTACACTGACCACAAACCATTAACCTATGCTTTTCAACAGAACCGTGAAAAACTACCACCAATTCAACTCAACCAACTATCATTCATTTCAGAATTTTCAACAGACATACAGTATGTCAAAGGTACCGAAAACATCGTTGCCGATACGCTTTCACGCATTGAAGCCGTTAATGCAACACTTAATTATGAGTTGTTGGTCAACTCCCAAGAAGTAGATGAAGAACTACAGAAGATAACACAAGAGAGGTCTTCCCTCTCATTAGAACGTGTAAACATTCCCGGATCAGCACTTACCGTATTCTGTGATGTATCTACGAAACCTCGACCATTAATTACACAAAATTTTAGACGACAAGTTTTTGACAGCCTCCACAACCTGAGTCATCCTGGTCCCAATGCTTTCACTCAAATTAGTCAGTGAACGATTTGTTTGGCTGAACATGAACAAGGACTGTCGAGATTGGGCTGTTTGCAATGAATGATTGCCAACGATCAAAGGTCACTCGACATGTTCATGCCCCTTGTGGAAATTTTGTGACACCAACAAAAAGATTTTCTCACGTCCACATTGATCTGATTGGTCCACTTCCTCCTGCACGATCTTTCAAATATTGCTTGACTATCATTGATCGGTTTACTCGATGGCCGGAAGTCTATCCACTATCTGACATAACTGCAGAAACAGTGAGTCACGCACTTTTGGATTGCTGGATATCTCGTTTTGGCTTCCCAAAAACTATAACTTCAGATCGTGGACGTCAATTCACTTCTAACCTCTTCAATACCTTTACCAAACTATTTGGGATCCAACTAAAATTCACTACAAGTTGGCACCCTGCAGCAAATGGTATGGTAGAACGATTCCATCGTCACGTGAAAGCTGCAATTATGGCTCACACCAATGTCGATTGGGTTGGAGCTTTGCCACTAGTACTTCTTGGTATTCGCTCTGTTTTCAAGGAAGATATCAAGGCTACTTCATCTGAGTTAGTTTATGGAGAGACTCTACGTTTGCCGTTTGGACTGCTCTCCCGAATTGCACAAAATGCTAATCTTGATGCTTGAAGCATGTTTATTTCAAGGTTGAGGGAATACATGTCACACTTACGTCCAGTTCCAGCTTCAAGACATGGACAACCTGGCGTTTTTGTTTTCAAAGAACTCTCCAAGTGCAGTCACGTTTTTTTGAGAGAAGGACCAGTCCTGAGAGCACTTCAACCACCATATTATACTGGACCTTATGAAGTTCTTGACCGAGACGAAAAAACAATTACACTCAAGATTCATGGTAAACCTAACAAAGTTTCCATTGACCGTGTGAAACCTGCCTATATTCTTCAAGACGAGATATCTGCTACCCCAATTCCGATGGCTAAATCATTACCTTCGCGGGGGGTAAGCTGTGGCGTAACATGTACCACATGATAGCATCACATGATAGCCACATGCAAAGTGCCATGACAACGGCTGATTAGGTTGTTGTCTCAACATAAAACAACTCAGTTTAATTCCAGTTCGAAATGTTTCCAGTCAACTTTTTTATTAACATTGCTTTCCTATAAATTCATAAAATGAGTTCAAGCTTTGATGATGAATTCAATGAGGGAGCTTGAATTTCTTTGTTATTAGGAGTAGGAGAAGTTATAGGAATACATTTTGGATACAATTTGGTATCATATTCATTAAACAGAAATCCTTGATAACAAACTGGAGTACTTACTCAATCTACTAAATTAAGATTCCTCACTACCTGCAAAATACTCGTATTACTCATTGATTGCAAATTATTCTTCCATTTCAGTTCTCACTCTCAGAGAATTCTCTCTTTGAGCGAAATAAGAAATATGTTGCAAGCTCTCAAAGTAATTACTATGTGAATAGTAATGTATGTGAATAGTAATATGAGGCTACTAGATGTTGAGAGACTTATGAGGGGCAACTTGCCTGTTTATTATTTTATTTTTATTTTCAAATATGATCAATGATGATTTCAAATTGGAAATTTGAAAAAGGGGGGAGAGTCTCTTCACAAAACCAGCTAAAAATAGTAACAAAAATGATAAAAATTTGTGTTTGATGTATACTATTAGTGAGCATTGATTATTATTATTCATTCATATTATTCTTTTAATAGAAATTCATTGATTTTCCCCTATCAATGATTGTTTTTATTAATGATTTTTGAAAATAGATTTTATAAAATGTTATCACTGGATTCTCCACGAGAATACATTGAAAATTATTGATAGCTTATCTGTTCCACGATAATGTTGGATGAAATATTTTGCAACTCATTGATGTGGCTATCGCATTAATAAAATTGGCAGTATGACTTTCAAGAAAATAGCAACTTGTGTAATCAGCTAGGATAGTGAAAATATGAGTTCAATGACCCATGCCAAGTTGCTCATTTAAAAAATCGCTATCTCATTCGGCTGATTCAGGATTACTGACAATGAACTTGAGCTGAGAGGGTCAACTCTATCAGAAGTAGCTAATGCTTCCAATGTATAGAACTCAGAGTGACTTTGATGCTGATTGCTTCAATCATGGTCCTGCGATAGAAGACTGAATAATTTAGATTAACCTGCTACATAATTCTTCAAATTGCTAATGAACTAATTGCTAATGAATAGTACTTGATAATTATAGTTATTAATGATAGTTTATCATTCTTGGGTAATTTGTGATACAGGTAACAGTCAATTTTTTACACCAAAGAGGCTCCCAGCTACGGCAATGGTAACTATAACTATAACTTGCCTACACACTTCAGTCATCAGGTCTTTGATAACTTCTTACCAAGCTACGAATTATAAGTTGGATGATTTGATTCCATGATAGACCTATCACATTAAAATTACCAGAGTTTATATTAGTGATGCAGAAGATTGATCTGAATTGCGAATTTGATTTCTCTCATCATCTGAAAAAGAGTTCTTGATAGGGAATTAATTGAAAATAAGAAGGCGGGTTTATCATTGGTGTATATTTGAGAAAAATGTTTGTTGAAATACATTCAGAATACTCATTGAATAAAATAGCCGAAGCAATTGAATGTAGGCCTATATTGAAATTATTCATATTTGTAAAAATAGCTCATACATTGTTTTGTTGTGATGGAAAAAACTTCCAATCAAGTGTAAATAATATTTTTGGCTCATAAACTCCTGAGAACTGGTTCTGTTTTACTGCTGAAACTGGTTTACTGTCGCATTCACGATGTCCATCAATCACGGAGATATCTGGCTTGAAAGTCAGGAACGCAACGTTCTTACAACTTTATTTTTTCCTCCAAAGAAGAAATATTATTTATGAGCAATATTGTAACTTTTCAAACATAATTTCAACAATTTTATAGAAACAATTTCACATTTTTGTCATAGTCATACCCATCTTTCCTATCAGTACAATCTAGCCTATTTCCTCTAGTAATTGGGAACTTGAAATTAACAAAAAAAAAATTAACTGAATCATACTGCCTTATGCCTATGTAATCAAGGTCAATTGTTGAAAAAGAAGGAAGCTT
The DNA here is from genome assembly GCA_017141395.1 of Laodelphax striatellus. Lineage (NCBI taxonomy): Eukaryota > Metazoa > Arthropoda > Insecta > Hemiptera > Delphacidae > Laodelphax > Laodelphax striatellus. The sequence goes on from CM029530.1 coordinate 19,209,084, forward strand.
TGAATATATAGAGGAAGATTCAACACAAATCAGTTGAGAATAGCTTTTTTTCTATGAAAATTTATTTTCTTGTTGTGGGCTATTGCCGTGAGGATCGCCAATCTTCGTCAGAGGAATACGATTAAAAATAGAAGTTTTGAGATTAGCTTACCAAATGCATGATGCCACTTTCTCATGAAAAGTTATCACTTTGGTCGTATAATGCGCATAACTTTATTACCTGATACCCGAACTCTATTTTCCAACTATTTTACACACGCCACTTCTAAAATCATAAAATTCGATTCCTGGAAATATGTTGTTTATTGAAAATAGAACAAGTCGAATTTCACTCATTTTTTCACAATCCGAGAGATTATACGTTTTTCATTCCAATTAATTTCCCTCCTCTCGCCTCCTCCATATTCATTGCCTCCTCTGTCCTCTAGCATAATTGTATGATGAAGACATCTTTATGTAATATTCACAATATTATCAAATATCAATTGAACTAGTAAATACTTATCTTAATACCTACATCACTATACTCTTAAGCTACATAATCTACAGGAAATCAATTTATTCAGTGTCAGATGGAAGTTTGCCTAGAATAACAATTTTAAGAGCTGGTCCTCCTAAATTAATAATAGATAGGCTACACACTGGGCGATCGTTCTATTTTCAAAACATTGTACTTGATTGCTCCCAGTCTGTATTCTACCGGATTTGAGGAAAGAGACAAATGCTGTTTAGAGCTTCAGCACATCCATTCTGACAGGGGTGAGTCTCGCTTAATCAGTTCCTTTTGTTTAGAAAGAGCTGTGGCAGAAGAGTGATCGCTCTACTGACTGCGAAACGTGAAATTAAGCCAGGCTCAGCCAGATACATGGCGTGGATCAAGAACATGCACATTGTACAAAGTAAAAAATGAGCGTCAAAATAATATAGTACAGTACGGCGCTCCCAAATCTTATTTAAAAAGAAATTGATTTGATGAAATATAAAGAGCAAGAACTAATGAAACGGAAAACACAGGAAGCTTTGAAGGAGCCCTAGGATGTTGAAAAATGTAGCTTCGAATATTGAATTAATTTTCTACAAATAAGTATTTTTCTACGTAGCCTACTGTAGGTACTGGTATGCATTGAGATCTATAAAAAAATTTATTGAAATTATTATTGAAAACTATGGTTTTCTGTTTACTAAATTGATATATTTTTTAAAAATGGCTGACATAAAACTGTTATAATAATACGTGAATATACTACCTGTACCACTTTCAGTATCTACTTGTTGCGGAAGCAGGAAGTTCGGGAATGAATGGCTTGCGCTGTAGAAGGCTGATCACATCAGGTTTCCAACAATAGTTCCAAAATTGTGGTGAACTTGTTAAATTTGATATTTATTCAAACAACCAGACACGTCCATTATAAAATTTACTTGAAGATAAGAAAAAAAAAATTGAGGAAACATTTTTTCCTACCAAATCAGTGAGTACACTGGTTCTTCCTTCCGAGATAATAAGTTTTCCACCCAATTATCATAAAAGATTAATTTGACAGAAAAAAAAAACAGAAACCAGATGAAGTTGAGGCCTACATCTTGTGGTGAAAAAGTGACTTATTTATTGAGTTATCATAAATACAAGTAGTCTATTCAAAAAAGGTAACGAAGGGCGTTTAAAATTTCTGATAATTAAACCAGCTTGATAAATCCAGCAATCATAAAATTAATAATGAATGCCAAGAGATATTACTTTTATGAGCTATAATCAAAATTATGTTAGGACTTATTCATATTCATATTAAGAATAAACACGTACCGTACCTCTTCTTTTTTCCAATTTCATAGACTATTATTAAACTCCAACTCTGTAAATTCGAAAAAAATTTAGCATACAAAAATATACGTTTAGAAGAGCCAATAAAATGTTCATCGGAGCTCGCCTCAGGGAAAAACTGGAAGAAGTCAATGCTGGTATGAATTGGATTTGCGAATTTGATAACCTACTCATTAGATGGGAATGACCTGTTTCAAGCAAAGTATCTTGTAGGCCTACGTGACTTAATGCATGTATAAACCTATATTCGCTTAAGATTTTTATTTTTTTCTCAAGAAATTCCAGAAAGAGACTCCTGCAAGAATAAAAAACTTGAAAGTAATACGTGCTCCAAAAAACGTACACCATGGTCAGAGAGGTTCATTTGTTATTGTTTGATGATTAAAATCCAATATAAATATTTAATGAGAGTACGCTACTGGTTGAGTTGAAAGCCATTCTAGCTACAATAGTAGGCTAGAATTAATATTTTTTAAACGTACCTATCTGTTCTTCGCATGTAACTGATAGGAAATAATTCTTCCAATTTCAGAGTAGGCCTACCAGGTTTCTATAGTATTTGAGAATTATAAACATATACTATGTTTGTACTAATTAATGATAACTATAACTGTCACCCGTGCTTCACTACGAGGTAAACAAAGTGCTTCAATCTATGAGAAACGAGCCTTATTATTATATTAATTATTTATTTACATTATGTAAATACTCTATTATCCCACTACAGGGTAAAAATGGTATAATTTTTAGGTCTCATTTAATCCAATTGTGATGGGGTTGAATGGATGACTTTACTATTTATATAGTAAAACTTATTCAAATACTTAACTAAACTTTACTCATATAGGCCTAATATAGCTTACAGCCTGGGACTCGTAAACGCGTACGGCGAACAGTCCATTATATAGAGAGTCAGAATACATGAACCTCGAATAGAATTCAGTTCAATTTTCAAAATTTGTTCCTTTTAAAAATATACCGTATAATACAAGCAGAAAAATATCTTCTAGAGGTGCTTTTTGAAATAAAAAAGAATAATTTGTTTTTCATTATTCAAGAGAATCACCAGGCTATACCACGCTAAAAAGAAACATAGTAGGCTATACAAGCAAAAATACAAAGCATCATTCTCTTTTCTTACAAAAAAATCAGTCATCACTGTTGCTCATAATAGTTTTTTAATAACATTTACATAAAGTAAATAATTGATAAGAATGATCTATTTTTGCATAACAACGATTAGTAGACTAGGTATGCTGGACGTTATCCTTAGACCATTTCTATACATGGTCTAAGACGTTATCACCCCACCTGGTGATAATTCATTTTTCTAACTGAATTAATAAAATAGGTAGCTTCCAAAGATTTTTCGGCGAATAAGATATATTTTAAGATCAGATCTGGCTTCTCAAAATATTCTACTTGCCTAGAACCTATAGTTATATGATTATGTAAAAATGTTCGTATGTAATCAACTAATTCCTGAAATCCTAGATAATATCAATTTCTGTATTATTCAATCAGAGTTCCTGATTTCACAAATTCTCACGGTTGCAGAGCATGCTTCAGTCAATTAACACACGTGTTGAACATGAAATTCTCTTCAATTATTACCGTAACGTTATCAATTGTATTGATGATAAAATGATTGATTCATTCTCACCATCTGCAATTGAAGTCAATTTTAATTATTTCTCAAGAAGAATACTCAAATAAAAACTCGAGTTAATGCATGAAAAATCAAATAAAGATAAGCTAAAATTCATTAAAAAAATCTTTACTACATATATTGTAAAGAATCATCTTCCTGGATTGTACGATATCAAAGTACTTTGATTGACAGGAGTTATAAGTTACTTATCGGTTACGTAATTATCATACTGTTCGTTGCGCATCTAATTGTTTACCTCACCCTTGAATGATTAGCCTTGTTGATCAGTCTTAGAGATCTACAATAGGCCTATATATATTTTTAATGTTTCCTTTTGTAAACTGAATGGTGTAATCATTGCTGAGTATAGCAACACAAGTAGGCTGGTAAGCCTGAAATATTTGAAAATTAATCGAACTTCACTAGTAAATTCCATCTTCTAACGAATAAATCCTTCATAATAGGAATATGAAGCACAGCGCGGAATAAACGTTGAGGTAAAATAGCCGTTTCTTTGCTCTCAAGTCACATTATTTTATTTTACTTAATGAGAAAAAGTTGATAAAACTTTTATTTTGCGCGTTGCTTTATGCAGTATTCTTATGAAGGAATGATTTTTCGCGAGATTTTTGAAAAAACATTAATTTATTTGAAGAAAATGACCTTTTACTCAGGGAATATTTCAATCTGAAAAAAAAATATTTTTCGAGTATCAGGAGCTTGGAGAACAGATAGCCCCCTCTAAACTACAGTAAAACTATAGCAGGATTCTTTTAAATTGTCATAAAACAGCTGATTGATGTACGCTCGTTCACTAACGTTAAATCAGCTGTTTTCTGACAAGTTAAAAGAATCCTGCTATACAGTTTAGAGGGGGCTATGGAACAGGAGAAGGAACTTCTGTAAATAGAATTCAATTGCACTGCACTCCATGTCTCCGAAGAAATTGATATCGATATCGCTTATTTAGTGCAAAGAATCCACTCGTGATATTTATTGCTGATACCTAGGGAGAGTTTTATAGAAAAGATTGGCACTTATGTGTGAAATCCAAATGAATTTCGAAATGAAACGGATGGTTTTAGAACAGGAATAGCAGTTTATCTCGATTTGTAACAGTCATTTGTTGTCGTTTAGTGGGGTTTGAAAGTGAAGTCGACAGTAAGTAGCCGCTGCAGCCAGAGCTGGAATACGTCGTCGTATCGTGTGAACCGGGCACAGTCGAGTTGACGCGACTAATTGGTGTGTCACACACGCCGCGTGTTCAACACATGTACGCTGCCGTGTCCGACACAAATCTCTTCTTCGCGGCTTCATAACGAAAAAAGCTCGCCCGCAACATTAACATTTGGATAAGCTGTACGCACATTAATCAGCTACACTCTTCCCAACTGTCAGCCCTATTTAAATTCCTCAGACACCATCACTCACTCACCCTTCCCCCTTCATAATCTTCACCACAATTATAATCCTGATGGAAGTCTGAGTTTCCAAATAGTCAACATCACATCAACCAAGATGATATGTTTCCGTGCAACTGAGTCACAATCGATACATGTCTCTACAACCTACACATTTCTCAGTCGTCACTTGGCTTGAAAATATTTTTTCATCCTATTTTTGTATATTTGTAACGAAGCACAAAATTATTGACACAAGGTTTCTTCGATCAATTACTTGTGGAATCTGGAACTCGTAAACTACACTGATAATAATTATAAATAACAATCAGTCAACAATAATTTTATCAATAGTTATCAGTCAATTATTGACTGATAAGGACGACTTTTGAAAATCTTTATTTCCAAGTATAGTAGGCCTACATGATTTCACATGCTTACTAGCTACTAGGCCTATTACTGCTATACATGGAATACTCTAGCCGTTTTGATTGATAGACACTATCTAATAGAGAATTGCACTTGAAGAAGGAGGAAAAATGCAATTTATTTTCAATTTACTGAACATAGAAACTACATACAATGCAGAATATTCTATGATCTATTTTTGTCTATTTGCAACATTATAAATAATGTATTATAATCATTCCTATTACATTTAAAAATATATTAGACCTACAACTTAACCTGTAGGGCTTCAGTTGCACCCTAATTATGGGTTAGCCATTTATTCTAAGTTTATTCTAATGTCATTACTATCAAAACTGATGAAATTAATGTTATGATAGTGTTGAAAAATATAATTATTATTATAAATTGATGAGATGCTTTTTATTATTTAAACAAATGAGTAGGCCTATACTATACTGTATTGAATTTTTTTGATAAGTATTTAAATGTTTATAGTGAATTAAATAACATAACTAAGATGTTATATGAATATTTAAGAGTAAACAATATCCCAGACACTTCATGATCTGAAGTTCTGGAAAGGCTTGTCAATATGTATCATTATTTTTCTCACCAACGATGCATCTATTGATAGCCTTCTTCTGCCACTGAAAAACACTTTTAATTCCACTGCTATTACCCCGCAGGCGAAGTCCGTAGAACAAGTGTGAATGGAATATCCCATGATAGGCTGATATCAACACTTCTTCGCTTACGTCTGAGTCTCTTCAGTGCATAAAAATAAGCTGCGAGATAGCTTTTTGCAGAGACTATAATATAGGCTCTAGACATTTACATTTAAGTACTCTTCGATGAATACCGAGAAAGTCAAAATAATAATCAAGTTATTATTTTTGAATAAAAATAATTTAAATTTGAATAATTTTGTAATTTTTTAAAAAAATTTGTAATTATTTTTGATAAAAAGACTCGAAGTATCATAACTATCTTTCATCTAATCATATTTTCATTCAGTATGGATAACTACCACAATATTTATTATACACCTTCACTTCTAACCAAAAAGTTAATAATAATTTCATGCAAAACAGCAATATCAACAGCAGGTTGTTCAAAACCAGTTCTCAGTGTGCCATGAATTCACTTATTCAGATCTTCAGCATAAAAGATTAACTCATATGCGAATGAACTCCTTTTATTAATTGTAATAGGCCTAATATAAGAAGACTCGTCTTTCAAAGATAGGATTGCTACTGAACGAAGCTTAATGAGGACAGGTCTATTGTTTTGCGGAATAGAGCGTGAAATAACAATGGTAGTCTACTAGTTATATAGTTATTTTAACTAGTGTAGTTATATAGAGCTATACTCTGATTAAAACTGCTTTAGGATTGAGCTTGGCCTTAGTGCCAATCCTCTATAGGCCGGTTCTAAAGCAGTTTAAATCAAAGTATAATGAAATTATGAGACAAGGATTATTTTTCAATTATCTATTTTCAGTGCATCCGAATAAAGCTCTTCCACAAATAATAAACAGAGTAGTAGAAGAGCTCTATATATTTATTTAATCCATTTAAATGAAAGATCTAAAACGATCATTTTCCATAAAGGTACATAAATGTGACAAAATAATAATTAGGCCCCATAATTGCTGTGGAATCAAGTTTGAAATGAAGAAGTCCTCTAGATCACAATAAAATAAAAAGGCTATTGGTCCGGCTAACGTTCAGAAACTCCAATCAAGCCCAAATATAATTTTATCAAAAGTTGGAGGGAAATGAAATTATTGCAACTATTCAATTGCTATCAATTAGGAATTTCGTTCAATTAATTTTTATCAAAAGTCTTTCATTTCATCCTCTGATTCTAAAAAGTCTATGTACACCTACGAGCAATAATATTGTTAGATTTTTTGAATTCCAAGAACAAAGAGCACATAAAAAATTCACTATGTTATTCAGTTTGTACTCCAATATAGCCTGAAGTATATTTTCCTTACTTTGCCCTTCCTATTCTTGTTTGTTTTTAACTCTCAAGTTTGTTAATTAGTTCAACTAGAAGTTCAAACAACGTTTTTGTCTGGCGACTGTAAACTCATCCCCTCTGTTTCATTGTGTTTTCACAAATTTATTCTTTGATAAAATCGGATAATTTGCTCAAACACAAGTAAAAACAGTGTACTTTGGAAGTGAGAGAGGAAATTCGGTTGGAGATGAGAATAAACAGAGAACGTACTGAGCTAATGTATAGTTGCTCTGGTTCTTAGTCGACTGCAGATAGACTACCCTACTGTTGACAGAGCGGAGCCCGCATATCTTGCATGAAGCTGTTCTACAAGTGAAGAGTTCTCCTTCGCAATGGGCAAAGAGAAACATTTGGGTCTAGACGAAGTCCACATTTGCTTCTCCCTGAGCTGAGGGTAGCTGCGCTGCCGCTGATTTGCCACTGCTTGATCAGCTGGCTCAAACTCCCAAACTAAACGCATGTCGTGTGTATGTGGGTGTGAAACATCTCTCATAATATTGACACATCGCTCTTCAAGCTTCAAACACACTGTAGCAACATCTTATGATTGCGGGCCCACCAGAATTCTTCAGTCATTTCCGCATTACATCCTCTGGTTTATTTACCTGGGACCAGGAAAATTGAATAGATTAGCCTAATTATTTGGCGAAAGCCGAAAGGTACAGTAATAGTATTGTTATGAAAAAAAAACTGGGCTTTGAAAATGTACAGTGATATTCATTTGATTTGACGCTTGGAATTAGATAGATAGAGACAATGGCGGCTCGTGCCGAGGAAATAGGTGAAGTGTTTGTACAGTACGGGCACTTCACCTCACGAGCCGCCTCTCAGAGATATGATTTGTTGACGTCACTGATGACCATAGAGTACGATGGCAAATAAATAAAATCTCTTTACCTATCTATCTATCTATCCATCTCATTCTAATGCTAAGCGTCAATTCCAATGAATTCGCAGTGTATATGAGAGTATAATATTTTAATAAGTATTCTTTGAGAGGCTTACATTTATTTTTGTTTGTTACAGGTGATATCAATGCGCAAAATATTTCGTGTGAAATGACGTCATAAAAACAATACTTCCATCAATTAACAGAGTTTTGCTCCAGTAATAGAATAGAAATCCAATAATAGAAAAACATGTTCTTGGTACTTATGCTACTAACCAAAACTTCATCCAAGTTTTTTTTTCAATTCTATATAGCATCAAAAATAATTAGCATAAAAGTATCAAGTTTTAACACTGGGGATTCAAGATTAAATATTACCGCTTCATAAATACTTTTAAAATACAGCAAAAGGAAATTTCCGGGCAAATTTTTCAATTACCGTACTACTTTTTCAGTAGCGTCATTTCAACAAAACCTTGAGGGCAAACACTGGGGTGTTTGCCGGATAAAATGATCATTTGTACATTAGCTAGTACAGAATATTTTCTGTAACCCAGGAATCAGGGGGGGGGCAAATGCCCCCCCTTGACCTCCCCAAATGACGCCCCTGTACTTTTTGATGTCCGAACGGTAAGTTACCTATTTAAAGTAAATCAATAATTTTTTTATATTTTCAAGGTAATTTGTAAAATAAATTAAAATTTCAATTAGGCTACAAACCCACATTGAATGTATTGTTTAATTTGGTTTTAATAATTAAACCAATTATTTGAGATAACTTATAGTACCGCGAGGACAGCTGAATCAGAAAGTTTTTGGTCATACCAAAAAATTCACCCCTCCTGAAAAAATCAACTTCAAAACCTCTTCTACTTTGTAACATTCTAGGATGATAATAAACTTGAGGAAGTCATTGCTAAATATTTGTTGAGTTTTTTCATCAGGAAGAACTTAGAAGTAGGCTTACATCGATCGTTGTGTTTTCTCTGTTGCTATTCTCTAGGTCTTGGTTGTTTAGTGATTTGCAGCCGACTGCGTTACATGAGCTAATAGTCTTAAGAAGTCTTGCACTTTTCTGGTTTCGGTTTATTCAGCTTGGGAAAACGTTGTGATTTGTCCCCGTTCAGATTTCAAGCAAGGCCTACATAGCTACGTTATTGATTTCATACAAGGAATACGGTAAGCATTTTAAAAATAGAAGTAGCTTCAAAGGCATCTACACAAAATGCTATGCTCTTACTTGTAAACAGGCTTATTCAATTAAAATAACCCACTTTGAGACTTTCCACTCCTCAGTAAACATAAGGAAATAGGTACGTATAAAGAATTTCAAAAATATCTCATTCATGTGTCTCCCATAATTTTCTACTGTAGTTTATTGATTTTGACAAACGAATTTTTGAAATTATTATATTATTGCATGTTCTAGATTTTCAGTCAGTAACAAATCAAAAAGCCTCACTAAGCCTTAATTTTATTAGAATTTATATTTCTAGAGTTTACTCATAGCATTACTATATTTAATTGTACATTTTTTATTAATGTTTGAGTATTGTTCAAATTCAGTTGGAAAACAGAGTGAAAAAAGAATGTAAGTTATACTTGAATTTGTAATTTGATAGTTTAATTTAATATTGTTTTAAGATTTCTGTTGATCAATTTATATTGATATTAATTATTTATGTTTATTCAAGTAGCCTAGATATCGATTTAAATTATATTGTTGAATAATGTAATACAAATGAGAACATCAGCGCTCAAGCTTAGCTTTGCCTGATGTATGAGTTTTATTATTATCATTAGTTTTATTATTTATCAGTCGCTCAATAGACAGTTTATGGATTCAATAGCACTATTGAATCAATAACCATGTGTTTTCAAATGCAAAAAGAAACACGGTATGAGTGTATATAATTTACTAGAACTTTCTTGTATGAAAAATTGTTGAATTTTTTGAATAAAATTGAGATTGATTGAAATAGGCCTAGGCCTACATTAGAATAGAATAAAAATAAGAATAAATGAGCCAATAATGATGCAAAAATAATGCTTTAGGAGATATAAACTCAACTCCTGCTACTTTACTAATGGTTGAGTAACTTAATCTTTCTTGTGAAATCAATATCCATGTGCAATTTTAAAACATTATTACAACAGGATTATCCAATACTATTTCGCACAGCTTGTAGTTGCAAGCTCTATTACTTGATGAAGACCCGAAGAGGATTTTAAAACTTGAATGAATTTGTTTATGGCAGTTATCATCATCTGACATACTGACAAGTGTTATTATGCTGTGCGTGATCATCCAGTATTGCAAAGCATTAAACAAGTTACTATTATTTCCAAGTTTCATGATACGTCAGAATTTTTATATCTGTGGATGTTTTTTGTAATAAGCTACGGTAGCTCTTTAATCAGCCTTCTACTTGGATCTTGGAGTAGACGAGATAATTAGTACCTATCAAAAAGCCATTCCAACGAAGCGATTGAATGATTAAAAAAAGCAAAGAAATATAAATATTTCACAGATAGAAAAATATAGGTCAAGGGATTCATGAGTTTTGGACAGTGATTGACAGATTGACAGCTCATCTTGAGCAGACAATCGATTGAATCACAATCCTGTTTACGATAGTGATAAAAATGTTTTTTTTTTTTTCAAAATGAAAATTCAAATTCTCATAAAGTTCAGTGTAGGGGGAAAAACTAGAAGAATTCTTTGTTGAATGAAGTTTAAGAGGAAATAAATATTTTTTCAGTCCGTGTTGAGCAACTTGAATATTAGTAGTTGAAGAATAATACCGTAAATAAAAAATTGAATTTGATATCAGTCTTGAAATTTTTGTCTTTACAAACTGTAATGCCTATAATGTGGAAAATAAATAAATTAGTGTGTACTAGAGAAAGACCTTTGTTTGTTTGTCAATGGCTCAACAGCCCTATGTGAGCTTAGGCCTACCAGCTAGTTGCCAGTTTCACATCCACTTGACTGAATCAGCAGAGGTGAATGATCATTAACCAGAAAAGATGTAACGTGTATAGCAGATTGACATCTCAACCATAAGCTAGTCTTCACCAACCCAGTGTTGGGAACAAAGCACTGCTGAATAACATTGTGTTAAGCAGCTATATAGTGCAATGCAATAATTTAATATGCCTCCAAATATAGGGAGTGACTGACTAGCCTTACTAACGATTAGCCAGACTCCCAATAGAGGGAAGAGAAAGACCTTACAGTTGTGCAATTTGTAATAAATCTTTCGATTCCAATTATTCTAGTCTCACTAGACCTGAGGACTACATCCATGAGATTAAACTTACAACTGAGAATTTTTTCATAAGAAATTCGATCAGAAATCCTACCACACATTCACATACTCATGCTGGTGAAAGATGAGGATTTTTCTCATCTTTGGTGAGATGATATAATATTTTTTTAAACTAAACTGGAACAAAATCAAAACTCAACTTACATCTTAAAACTACTATAAATTCAAGGATTCAAGAATTGAAACTATTTCAAATTTGAGCTCTTTGTTTATACATGCACTAATCTTTTTCAACTCAACAAAATTCAAGAGTTTGTCTGAACACTAATCAAAATTAACCCGTTTCACAAGCTCAGGAAAACTATTTTTATTCTATTATATTGTTGTTTTATAAAGGTTTTTGTAGTCCTATTCAAGCAAGATTCCTCTATTTATCATAATGTTTTTTTATTGTACTAAATTATACTCAAATATTTCTTAAATTTTCAATCAAAATTTGATTATCATATCACATATGTAGATATTTGTTATGAAATTGGATATTGTTTGACTGTTTGTTCATAATTTCTATATTATGGTGGTTGAAAACTCATCTTATTCTCTTGAAAACTCTCATCTGAATGACTTGAATCAGCTTGATTGTATGGATCAATGAATACGAACACAGTTTTAAAAAACCAAGTTACAGTTTATTGCTCTTTCGATGTTCCAAATAATAACATATTTACAATAAATATTATAACAACTCACAAAATATATTCCATCAAAATCAAAACAAATCTTCAATCTGTGATAGCATTTTCTCAAATATTATTGAATGTATAGAAAATATTGTAACATTACAATTAGCTTTGCACATCTCTTCAATACAAATATCCAGTGGTTCGAAATCTATTAAAAATAGTAGGTTCTTCTTAATACGACTATGGGACGAGGTAGATCACCAGAAAGGGTCTCTCCACTAATATTATTGAATGAGAATATCATTGAAATTACAATAAAATTATTTTGATTAAATGTACCGAACTCAGAATCAAATCCGATTCAAATGTAGATGAAAATGAACTGGAAATAGAGTAGTGGCGGTTCTAGATAAGGTATGCAGTTTCTATCCACGTGGAATTTCTAATTAACTATATAGATGTGAACTATTCAAGTTTATATGTAATATTTACTGAGCTACCAGCAGTTTCACTTTAGAGCATTAAGTTCTAAATGAGAATGCTTGAAATTGTGTATATGAATAAGATAATCTCTTGAATGGATAACTATTATTTAATAAAATGTTTCCATGATCTTCTTGAATATAATTCATTAATAAAACATATATTTACTCTTTTTTGCGCCTACCACTTGACATAAATTGAGTTTTTCTAATATTAAATTCATTCAATGAACAGCCAATTATAAGATAGTGTCGATTTTATAATTATTTAAACTGCTATTTTAAAATACAAGAACATACTGATTATATCACTTATTTCTGTATTGCAACTAATACAGAATTATTTTTTATTTCAAAATCTACAAGATTACCACTTCTTGGAAAAGGTAAATAGAATAGGCTACTATTATGGAGAAGCGATACTCTCATTCTAATCTGTTTTGTTCTCTGCGATACTATTTACCTGTTTTCTATTCATTTTGTTAGCCTACATACCGTACAACTGAAAATTTTGAGAATCAATTAGAAAAGCCTATGAATAAAGAATTCAGTGCATATTTGTGTTGATGGGATTTTAATACTTCTTGGAGAGATAAAAGTTTCGAATATTGAATATAAAAAATTATCACCATAATCTATAGTATTTGTTTGAATGTTATTAGAAGGATACTAGTTTGTATTGTGTAATATCTTATGTTGAGTTTCTGATCGGAATAAAGTTTTCCAAGACTTCACTGTGAATGACAGTAAGTAAAGCAGCCATTCCTTCCGTTACCAGCACCGTGCTATCTCCCTTCCTGGCGTGTTTGTCCTACATTGATCGGATGAATAGACTCGCCATAACTACTCATCGTCTAAAATGAATAAGAAAAGAAAGACGGTGAGAAAAATACAAAAAATAAAATATATAAATGACTAAAAAATTATAAGTAGGCTACTGTAGTTCAAAAATATATAAATAAATCTATGAAACATTGAAAGTAGTCAAAGTTCATATTATTCTAATTTTTCATTATTCACAATATTTCTTCCAAGCTATTCAATCTCTTATGGCTGGATTTCACGATTCCAGTAGACGTTCAGGTTACTGGAGGCAGGTGGATCATATGACCGTCAACTCTATACAAACAAGTATTTGTTTGTATAGAGTTGAAGATCATTATGATCCACCTGCCTCCAGTAACCTGAACGTCTACTGGAATCGTGAAATCCAGCCATTAAATCGTATAAATAGGACTCGCGTTATGAGCATCATGCTTCATATGATATATTATTGACATCAGGGATGAACCCAGAATTTCTTTTTACACTGTCGAATTCTTCAGTGTAGAATAGTAATAATCATATAATAGTCATGAACAGTAATAGTCATATTTTCACGTAGCACACACATAACCTCTTCTATAGTCTCTAGCTCACTCTGAGTCCCTACTCTTTTCAGTCATATGACACTTGTTTATATGACGCTTGTATATTCTTGTATGTACCGTACATACGTATACTATTCCATTTACGTTCCAAAATTTCGGGGTATTTACCCCTTTATCTCCCCCACCCAAGGTTCACCCGAGATTTACGTAATGATTGTGATAACTTTCAATATGAAAAAATGAATTGAAAGGAGAACAGATTTCGGTGATAGCCTTTGAGTATCGATTTTATGTTTTTGAATAAATATATTATAGCTTTACATACTCTATACCCAAGCGATATCTTATACCGTTTAGGTAAACGAGAAGAAGTCAAGGGTTTAATCACTTCTAATCTGTACAATACCCGTTAATCATTCTTTTCCACAACAGTTTCCCTCAGGAGAAGAAGTTGCACTTGAGTACCTGGATGCACAAATAACTATTTCAACTTCAAACATATTTTATTAGAGCACTTTGCTAGAGAGCTTAAACCACTCATATCTTGAAGCACAAATAAAGGAATTCAACTTTATCCCTTCACCTCTGCTTGCAGTAAAGAGCTGTCGCAGAGAGAGGTTACCAGAGTTGACTAGTTCTGAATGGGAAATCACATAGAAGGACATCGAAAAAGTTGTGATTGGCAACTAAATGTTGCCAAGCGCCATTCTATGGAATTTGCCTGGCATCAATTGTTGTGAAAGTGGTGGAGAAGATGGTAAATGCACCACTCGCCCATCAACTTCAATAACAATAATCAGTGGTGTCTTTGGCACTAACTGGCTCAAAAAATAATTATTTGGTTATTAATGAGTCAATAATAGCCTTGTTCGTTACCCTTCATAGAACTATTTTCAAGGATTTACCCACTGGTACAATAATTGTAAGCTCACACTTGACAATGCGTTGAGCGCAAGTGAAGGTATTTTTTTACCAAGCAGGAAAACATCACATTGGTAGGGACTCCAGAAAGAACTAACATGGCTTTGAAGACGAACAATTTCTAAGGAACCGTGACAGTACCACTCAAGGTGATCTCAGAAATTTGTTTTTGGAAAACGTATAATCGGCGAGTCACGTGACACGCTTCACATTGAAGCAAATAGATCCGATGATCTGTACTGACCACTAGGTTTAATATAAATAAAATATATGAATTATATTCAAGTGCTTTTGGAACAAACTTTGTACTTCATGATTATTCAAAGAGTGTATTTCAAATCAATAAAATAATTCGTATGCTATTGAAATCCTATTTGGATCAGGAGTTTCAGATCAGATCTCTATATAATATATATAGTTCTATCAGCTGCTAATCACACAGAATTCTGTGCAGATCTACAGAACCATATTATCCACTGACTAATATTAATCTGTCTACGGCTTGTTCAATGAATGGATGAAGGCATACTTAAAAATAAAATAAAATGGCCAGCATAGGATTCTCTTATGTTGGGCTGCACCAAGCGGGATCAACTATTCTGAATCAGCTGATTCAATTTAATCGGCATTAATTCTGATCCTGGATCGAAATTGATCTTGCTTGGTGCAACTCAACCCAATTATACTACGAATAGCATAAAAACAGGAAGCTTCTACTGGAACATTTATATAATAATCAAAGAGACACCTTTCCAATCACTGAGAAAAACTTCTGTTTCAGCCAGTTTCGGTTCTTCATTTTTCAAAAACCTGGTCTTCAACCTGATGAACACAATGAGTGAGAATTTCCATCAAATAATGGAGAACAAAAATAATACACTACTTCGAATTCCTTCAAGCAGCTCTTCTATGAAATTGGAATTTCAATACTGATTATCATTATTTACAAGGATTAAAAATCCATTTTCATTAATAAATTGATGTTGGTAGTTGGACCTCTATTTTCTTATATAAGTAGATTTATATTCCATGAACAGCATCATTTTCAAATTTACGTTCAGCTGAACAAAATAATTCCAACATTGAATTCCTCTAAATTTGATGTTCATGAAAACTATTTTTTCAAAAATTATAATCACTTGAGAAAGTAGCCTATACGGTAGCTTTCTATTAAATTATTTTGAGATTCCATGGGTATTTTGATAACCAGAAGGAATATATTAAAACTCAGTGTTTATTTCACCTATGTGAGCATATTAGTCTTGATCGAGGTTCAATGATATTCCAAGATTTTATAATCTATGCACAATCGAAAAATGAATACCTGGTTCTTGAAAATACGCTAAGAATTTCATTTTCAATGCAGTTGAGCATTTATTCAGGCATAAAGCATTGATACACTGCCTTCTGTACTACGGAGTGTTTCAAAAAGGGCGCACTTCAAGTTTGAGGGAGGATAATTTCTGCATTGGGAATATTTTTTTCATCAAAATGTTATGTATTAGAGCTAACTGTTCTCTTCATTAACGCATTGTACATCACTTACATGTATCAGTGCTTTCTCAGTATCCATTTGTATCTGTAATGTCTGTATATGTTCGGCTATGATTTCTCCAAAGGATGATGTTTTTATCATTGAAAGTTATTAAGCATTATTATTAATCTTGCGAACAAGAGAAAGACAAGTTTCAGTATGAATATCTCGATTCTGAAGTATCTTGTCTTTTACTGGAACTTGTCCTTCACTCGTTGGTAAGATTTATATGCGTAATAACTTTGAGTAATAGAAAAACATTCATAATTTGGAGAAAATCCTTAGCTGAACATGTACTGGTCCGTATCCGAGGGCGATAAGCGCCTGCCTGATAATCCAAAGGTTCCAAGATCGAATACAGTTGCCGGAACGGATTTTGACAGAAACGGCCACTCCCGTCTTTCGGAGGAGACGAAAAGCCGTCGGTCCCGACTGCCTAAAAACAGTCGTCATCTCTCATCACCCCTCCCATTATCCACGCACAAGCCTAGAGCTCATGTGGGCATCACCCTCAAAAATATATACAAATGAATACTGATATAGAAATAGTAAATGTAAGCGATATTCGATGCGTTAATAATGATTTTACAGTAGAACCAATGCATTATATTTTGAAGAAAAAATATTCCCTTTCCAGTAAATATTCTTCCTCAAAATTTGAAGCGTACTTTTTGAAACACCCTTTAGCATATTAATTTGACGATTACGGAAGTATCATACGGTTAAATCACTGAGCTAATACCTAACTCCATTAGATATTTAGCTCAGTGCGACAAATACATAGTGGTGCATATATCCGTTTAGTTCCTTCATAATTATCGTCATCGGACAATAGTTTTGGTGAGGGAAACTGAAATATACGTCACTATAGCTAAGCCCTTAATACTTTAGTATGTTGAAAATTTTATCTCTTAAATTTCAATAAACAATCCCTCAAATTCCTATTGAATTCCGAATTGTTATGTCTCATGATAGTCATACGATCTACCTAAAACTTCATTTCTAAGGACCATATTCATGAAAATTCCTTTTGTAAAAAAAATTCAGAAAATGGAGATCTCACGCCAAACAGACAGATCAGCTGTAGTAACTCTAAGAAATCATGGAAAATTTTTGGATTTGAATTTTTCAATATTTGCATTCTTTACATTAATGATATAATTGGGTTTTGGAATATTAACAATAAACAATTGAAAATATTCACACATATTGAATAAAACTTGCAAATTTCCACTATGAGTTAGCCTACTACAGCTTATTTGTCTGTGTAGTGTGAGATACACTGCGATTCATTTAATTTGACGCTTGTCATTAGATAGATAGATAGATATTATTTCTTTGCCATCGTACTTTACGGTCATCAGCAACGTCGAGAAATGATGTCTGTCTATCTATCTAATGCCAAGCGTCAAATTAAGTGAATGTCACTAGACATTTTCTGAAATTTTATCTTTTAAATAAGAAAACGATACAAATTTTATCAATACGGCCTTAAACATGAAAATTTGAACTCGATGGGATTGCTAATTGAAGCGAATCGATTACAATATTTGTTTAGAATTGAATGCTCACTGCCAATTACCAGTTACAAAAGGAATAGCTAAAAATGTTAGTGTTAACAGAGAATCATAGAAAGTAAAATTAGAATAATTTAATTATTTAAAAAGAAAACTATTGAAAAATCTCCATGCTATAATTTCAAGAAAAAGGCAAACCATTTGCACTCCAAACAATTATACAGTAATATGAAAAGGTGAACTAGGTTGTTATAAAATTTCCAGTCAAACTCGATTCATTGTATTTTATTCAATGAACAAACTCTATAAAAAACATACAACTTATAGATGATAAATAAATCAAACTCAACAAGTCAACTGGTGCTAGTTTTTACACTGTAGTTTTCAAGATCTAGATCCCGATACGTTGATTTACAAAAGAAGAAATTTTTATGAACAAGCTATATAGGAATTACTAATAATTAATTAACACTTTGGAATTATAGAACATTGGATCTTACGCTGTCGCATATTGTTGCTGAAAGGTTTGTAATTTATCCCGCGATGTCCATAGGCAGTAGAGTGATGCAATACCGAAACCTACAGCTCCTCCTAGTCCACACTTTCTTAGTCCATCTGAAATATCGGGTTTATCATTAAGGAACTTGTTAATAAGGTACTTTATAAGAAAAAGAAAATGTGTATGAATTTATTGTCTATTATTAAAAGTTCAAACAGAATTATAAAATCATTGTGAAAGCTCCTAGTACGGAACGGACGGTTTCTCCTTTCTCTTCCTTCATCTAAAATTAAATTTTGATAGTAATAAATATATCTATCATTCATCTTTCATTATTGTCATTATTCTTATTGAAGAATCTTCATTTTTATTTTTCTATTCAATAATTGTATTTTATTATTAAAATTTATTTTTCTTTTCAATTTGCATTGGATTATTTTTTATTTCAACTTTTGAGTTCTGTTGCTTGTGTATCAAATTCATTAAGTATCTCATTGTAATCACTAAAAATATTCACATATCTAATATTTTGATGGCAACTCCCATATGGGCTTTTCTAGAGAGTGCCTACTTTCTCAGTTAATATCATAATGTATTTCTTGTGTTTATTGAGAAAAAAATTATTTATTTATAAGCTACATTAAACAATTAATAAAAAGATCATTCAAAAATAGTCTCTTTCATCAATCTCAGTTCTTTCAAAAATAGTTTTCTAACATTTTCCCAAGCCAAGCCAATTCCTTAGTTGAAAAATATAAATGAAGGTTGGAAATACAAGTGGAATTATAGAATATGAGAATGAGCTTATCTTATGAAACATATTATAATAATTATTAAGGGAATTCAAATTCAACAATCCAGTGCCAGCATTGCCAGTTAGACAATATTAGCAAAATTTGTTTCTATTGATAATCCAAATACAGTTCATTGAAAAACGTTCTTTTCTAGACAATTTTTCTACTGTTTTTCAAGACAATTTTCCACATAAAAATACAACATAAAATAGTTATTCATAATTATATAGAATGTTTATTTTTCGTAGGTAAAAAGATCTAAAAATTAAAAAAGCTAAATTTTTAGATTGCAAAGGATTAGGCGGAAAGAAAAGTGAGACAAGATTTTAGTTCTGTCATAAGCCATGAGTTTTAACAGTCCCCCAAGCACATTAAAAATTAAACTTTTAACAATAATGGCTAATGAAAGCCAGATCACCAGTGAGTTTTGAGTCTCTCAAGTACATTAAATTTTTTTTTCAATAATGGCCATGAAAGCCAGATAACCAGGAAGACAATTCATGCTAATTGGGTGAGAAGACGCTGAGAGAGGCGAGAGTGGTGGAGTTTTCCAGTCTCCCCACCAGTCAGCATTTATACAATAGATTTTTCCATTTTTCCTCTTAGTCGTTTATGTGATGTGCCTCCTGATGACTCCGGCTGGCCAGGACTTGAACCTTCCCTCTGGTTTTCCATCCAGCCGAAGCTGACCGAGGATTAGGTGTCGTTGAGAAACGATTCTATTGATATATATTCAAAATTCTCAAATGAATTCAAAAAGAAAATTTTAATGTATGAATAATAATATATCACAAATGATAGAGACGCATTGAATTAATGGCAAAGTCAAATATTACTCAGTGGAAATATGGTCGATTAAAAACCGTACATTACAGTTGTTTGAAGCTGGAGCATATGATAGAGAAATATCAAACTTTCAAGTGGTCTCTGAAAATAAAATAGTGCAAGTATTGCGGATATCAATAATTGATAAACTGAATGTTTTGAAGTTGCTTCGATCATCGGCAAGGCATTTTTGCGATGAAAAACTTACACATAGAACGTCTTTTGAGAGGCAACTGTAATTACTAATTTATTTAGGTAACACCTTAGTTATATGAATATGAGGAGGATTTTTCGTCATCTTTATCCTCCTACATTTTTCATTCAAGATTTTCAGCTACAGTATTCTCACTTCATAATATTTCAATAGATGAATAATACAAATTAAGTCATCAATATTATCTTGACTCACGTTGAGCGTTCAACGACATTACACCTTAATAAATTATTGAGAATACATCTCATGTGTATATAAAAAAAAAAATCTTGTGTGGAAACATGTTGAAAATTTAATGATTAAAAAAGTGGAATGATTTACATGAAACAACCCAATCGATTGGGACATTCATAATAGATCATCCTGCTTGAATGAATACATACGTGTGGATTTGAAAAGCATTCCAGTGGCTGTAGCAGCCGTAATAGTATTGAGCTCATCGTCTACACCTCGTGCCCATGACAATAAAATCCCGAATCCGCTGTACATGACTGTTACGACGCCCAGTGCATTCGACGTGGTGCTTCCTTGTTTCGTGATGTGGTTCAGCATTCTAAAAACAACAAAATAAAGATTGAAATTGAAGAATTCTGACAAGTAACAATAAGAACCTTTCCTAGCCTAGTTTTATTTTTATTTTCATAGTCCTGATCAAGAAAATAATAAGGATTATTCTCAGTTATTATTATAAAAGTGAATATTTATACTGTATTATCTTGAGATTTTTATTAAGGCACTACTCACACTTGGCGACTTCAAATCGCGAAGCGACTCGTCGCTCGACGACTCAGCATGTGTTTTCAAAATTTGAAAACATTCATCATTTGATGATGACACAAGGCGAGCTATTACCTGCTCTATAATCTATTACCTGATTTTGACTTAGGTTGAAGTTCGATTTCACTAATCAGAATATTCACTAAATTTGAAAAATATATAAATCAGAAAGTTTAAAAGTGTATAAGACCAAAACACGAAAATATTGAATTTTGACTGTAGCCTAAATTTAGAGACAAAAATTTATATTATATTGCAATTTTGTCATGGCAACAAACCAGTGAATTAATTGATTGTTGCTTATTCAACGTACCAATTGTTTTGTTACTAATTCAACATACTGACGACCAGTTGCACGAAATTGAATTTAACAGACTTAAAACTGTTGTCATCTAATGGAACCAATAAAACGAGAATTAATGAACGAGTCGGATGTCAACCCAGTGACTTCATTCTATTGTGGTTGAATTTGATTTTTGTGCAATGGTGCGAAAATATTGCATATTTAATATCTTCAGTATCTTGCATTTGCATACTAAATATAGCCTAGGCTATTTAATAAATTATAGACTGTTTGGAAGATGGCTGAGTTTCCGAGTTCATCATCCCTCAAAACTTGGAACTTATTGGTATTTTTATGAAGAAGCTACATACGGTAATGAGAAAATTCATGAGAAGAGAGATTGATATCAGATTTATAGATGTAGTAGAAAATACTCACTGCGTCCTCATAAGTTTCCCGGTTTGTCCAGCCATGGTGGTTCTCCTTAATCCATTATAAAATCCGGTTGTTCCTCCAATAACAGCCCCAGCCATGTATGATCCTCCAATTTGTGAGAAGGCTAATTCAAACCTTCCTCTTTCTCTAGAATTTCCTTCCGGGAAAATATACTCTGGCTGAGCGGGTAGATATGAAGGGTCTATATTGAGATAAGGCGAAAGTGGAGCAAGACTACTGGAAGTAAGACCTGGAAAATCACATAAAGTTAGATCTAAGAAATTTCATAGTCAGAGCTAATGAAAAGTAAATTATTTCAAAATCCATTTAATAAGACAAAAATAGTAATTTTTGAGGTGACTTCAACTAACTTCACAAACATTTAGCTATGTGTTTTAAAACCATTCACAACCCACATAAAAGGTTCGATCCACTGCTAACAATCATCATAAACTGGGATTCTTAGGTTGACACTTGCCAAATAAGAAAAATTCCGATAAAATCTCTCTATTTTAGAAAAGTGTCAATCAAAATAGCAATTATTATGTTAAGATAACCTAACTGCTTGAAGAATTGGCTTTGATGATTCCCTCCCTTGCCAAACTTAGAATTGATAGGCTATTCAAATCAAGTAGTTTGTGGAATAAACTAGAGTTGATGTTGTGACAATAATTGATCAATCTACTAACAGAGCTCCAATATTATCGCCTTATTAAGCCAACTTACTTCACTAATGAACATAACACTGAATGGTCTGTTAACCTGTTAAATCTGAAAGACCATGTTTAGATTATGGAATTCTAGACCAAATATATATGACTTTCAACAATATTTATCGTATTTTAGATCATGAATGAGACACTTATAAACAAAATTTGACATTATATAACCAATTAAACCGCAATTATTTCTACTGAAATTACAGAAAATTGGTCAATAAAAGATTAAGTTATTAAAAGAAAAGATGCAATTTACCTGGAGATTTTGATCCTGAATCGTCTGAGAATGAATTCATTATGGCAAAAGTTTCAATTCAAATACATCCGAAAAAGAATTTATGGATTTTGAAATAACCTCACAATGTGATAGGGTTATTGAATAGCGTGATGGAAAAATGGACGAGTCCAGGAAGGGCAAAGAACGTCAATCAAAAATCAAGGTCCCTCTACAGCTGTTTTGTCATTGCTAATTATCGTCGTTGATCGACGACAAAGTGGGTCGACTTCATCTTACAGATGAGAAAGAGGGGCAATTTCTATATCATGTAAACGACAGAGCTCACTTCTCATTTCTGCTTACTTCTCAGAACAAGAAACCCGAAAACACTTTACAATATTAAAGGTGGATCGATGGACATGCTCTCGTGCTCTCTGGATTCTCAATTTCTCCCGACAGTAAGCCTGAGACAGATAGGACCACATTTTTCTCCGAGTGCGTTTAACGACAGATGCGGTCAAAAAAATGCGGACGAAGTTTGTCGTAGCCTCTTACTGTCGACGATGTATCGCGCCAGTAATGAATCTTATTCAATCGAGTGTGATTAGTCAATAAATTCAACGATTCATGAAATATCAAGATATTTTCAATTTCTCATAATTGTTCACATGCATGATATTATCATTTAAAATCATCAATGGTACTGTTATCCACTTTCTTATCTACCTTGAACTGTCTTGGTTGTTGCTAAAGTTGGCACTTGACATAATCACAGGGACACAGACAGACAGTAGTCTGTAGTCTGATCTGATTTCTGTTCCTGAAGTATGTGAACTATCAAAATGGACGCTGTTTATCTATTGTGAATGTAATTAAGATTATTACAGTGATTCGCTGTTTAGGATTCAAGATTTCATCGCGGAAAACTGTAAAAGTTTTGTTACTTATCTATAATCTTATAATTTCTAACTTCATTGTATATTACACGTAAAATGAGGCAGGAAGACGTGTCAGGCAAAGGAGGAAGGGATAGATTGACATAGGCCTATTCTACTTATTGGAACTTGTATGGTTAATATAATGTAGACCATTGTAAATTTACAATATTTATTGGCCTAAATATTTGTCATCGATTGTTGGAATAATAAGACAAACATTATACCTGTAATTCCTACCTCTGATGTTATTTGCTCGACATAACACTCCCAAAATGAAGAAACTACTGTCAAAGATTGAAACTAAAATAGATAATACAGCGAAAGAACCTAACAGCTATGTTGGAAAGGCATTTACTGTTGGAAGAATGACTGTAACAGTTGAGGAGGTCTTGGCCGAGGGTGAGTATAGCAATTTAAATTGTATAGCCTAATATTAATCTGTTACCTAATTTTCTCTCCGTTAACTAGGAGGCCTAAAGCCTAAAGTCAACTTGACACTTGAGTTTATTGTAATAGCCTATTCAACTTATGATTGTCGTAGGAGTAAGTAGCAAATCTTAATTTATCAAGATGCATAAAATGGACATCAACCAAAATCACTTTCTAGTCACTCACAGCTTTAGTGGTACTCTTTTACAGCTATAACAGTCTTGGAAAACAAGTCCTCTGTGCTTTTTTTAAATACCTGATACATTAGAAATTATGAACATCCCTAGATGGACTTATTCCGGATAGTGTATTAGGCCTCAGTTATTTTCCATTTGGTTGATTGTGTGGTGAATAATTTTTTCCTGAATTCATGCTAACAGGTGAGTATGCATTTCTCTTGTTAACAATTTCTGATTGTGTGATGAGTAATGTTACCTAAATACATGCTGATAGCAAGTCAGATGGCCGTTCATTAGAAACCTAATCTATTATATTAAAAAAACATTCGGCACATTTCTTTCTACTGTGCTTCCACCACTACGAGTTTTGATGTGAAATCTAGAAGAAACTCACACTGATACAAGTCTGTTGCAATGATACTGTATTCCCAACGATACAGTACTGAACAAGCAAGCGGTGCTTTGCGGTAAACTAGTAAATATGAAGATGACACTGAAAGTGAAGATTTATTGAATTACGGATGAATTCATATCAATTTATTGATAGAACGGAAATCTTTTTCAAGCCTATCAATCATTTGTTTAATTTTTTCTATTAGATTTTTTTGTACTTAGCGTTTATCGATTGTCCTTCTCTATTCTGTTGTCAATATTTGCCGTTGTGGAGATTCTCAGAATGTTTGATAGCACAATTTAGGGCATTTGTTCAACTACTTTTATCAATCAAAGTATAACTTATTATTGTTGTTAAATTCAATATTGTATCTTTTAACTTTGTTGTTATTTTTTGCATCTTATTTTTCCAGGTGGTTTTGCCGTTGTATTTCTAGTTAAAGGAAATAATAATAAAAAGTTTGCTTTGAAGCGCATGTATGTCAACAACGACCATGACCTAAATATAGCCAAAAGAGAGATCCAGATAGCTGTAAGTAACCGATAATTTCATGTCAGTTTATTTCAAGAATTGAGAAAACTATAACTTATCTTATCTTGCATAATCATGGCGGAAACGAAAAAGTTTTAATTGTATTTCCACTCTATTTCCGTTGCAAATAGAAAATTTTATCATTAACGATATCAGAAATTGGTTAGCACCTAGGCTATAATACCTTTTCTTATCAAGTGTTACCTTCGTACGTTTGAATGTTTGTGAGAAGGATATAGTATTATTCTTAAATACGGAATGTTGGAACTCCGCCGTTTCTTGTAAATGCATCAAAGTAATATTGCTCCTCCTCTACATATTGTTGAATCTTCCGTTGTATTGAACCATTTTTAATCTAGAATGGAAGTCTTTACACAGTACCTTGTAGTCTAAATGGAAAGAATAATCCAATCTCACACGTACTCTATTAGTCCATTCTTCACAAATTTGATGGATATCGTCTGGGTTTTTGGTTAATGCTTGATCAATATCGTAATCTACCTGTAATGTAAGCTATTATTGAATTATAATTTTATTTGAACTACGATCTTTTATTTTCAGAGTAATTTGAGTGGTCACAAAAACATTATAGGCTATGTAGACTCTAGCATAACGCCTACAGGGAATGGAGTCTATGAAGTTCTACTGCTGATGCCTTACTGCAAGTGTCATGTTCTACAAATGATGAACTCAAGGTGAGTTCGATTTCTTTTCAAGTAAGTTCTGAAATTTTCATGTAATTCTCTTTCGACTTCTGTTCAGACTTATTTCAATAATAGAAAACAAATGGTAAGCTTTAATAATGTAAACTCAAATTTTCTTGAGGTAACGATAGGGGTCCCCAAGGATCTGTACTTGGTCCCTTTTTGTTTTTAGTCTTTATGAATGATTTCAGCAGGAATATCTCTATATTCTCGATACTGTATGCAGACGATACTGCTTTAGTGCATTCTGATGTTGATATAACTACTGTTCAAGATTCACTTGGAAGAGCAATGGATGAATCAAAGTTATGGTTCAATGCCAACTTACTTGCAGTAAATGAGAGTAAAACATAG
The DNA here is from genome assembly GCA_017141395.1 of Laodelphax striatellus. Taxonomy (NCBI): domain Eukaryota; kingdom Metazoa; phylum Arthropoda; class Insecta; order Hemiptera; family Delphacidae; genus Laodelphax; species Laodelphax striatellus. The sequence continues at coordinate 19,235,350 of CM029530.1, forward strand.
CAAATTGTGTTTTCACTTAACAATCAAGGAAATCTGAACTTGAATGAAAATTTTTTCAAGCATATTAAACTGCTAGAAGTATACCTAGATAGTAAACTTAGTTGAGAACATCACCTTGTGAACTTATGTAAAAAGCAATCAAGAGTAACATTTCTCTTAAGAAAATTGAAATCTTGTGTTAATCTAAATGTTATTCTTATTATTTATTTTGGTCTTTTCCATAAACATTTGATTTATGGAGTGAAATTGTGGGGCAACTTACCACTTTCCAAAAAGCATTTGTATGGCAGAAAGAAAGCACTCAGAGTTTTATTTGGATTGAAATACAATGAATCTTGTAGGGGTATTTTTGTTGAATATAAAATTATGACTTTGCCTTGTTTGTACATTTATTATAATTTGATCTCTGTGAAGAAAAATCTGTCTGATGTTGATAAAAATTCTTCTGTACATTCTCACAATACTAGGCATAAAGATGACATATCTATACCAACTGTCAGATTGACTAAATCTTTGAAAAGTCATGCAAATTCGATTATTAAACTTACTTCCATTGAATGTCAAGCAACTACTTCTATAAACGTTTTGTACTTTTATTAGCAACTGACTAAAGGCTGAGGCCTTTTACTCCATTGAGGAGTACCTGGAAAATTTTAGTGTGATATCTTGATCTTTTTACATGACTTATATTGTATGTTTTTATAAACTGAAATGACTGTGAACTGTTATGTGATATACTGTATTATTTTATTATTAACGAAGCCTAGTGCATAAACTGTATTTTGTTTTACGGCTAATAAATTTTCTTGATTCCTAATGCAGGAGGCTATTCAAATTTTCATTCATATCACATTACCAACAATCATCATATCAGATTTGTTAAGAAAAAGGATTATAGAAGACTGAAACGTTATAGAAGTTTGAATAATAATGCACTATTAATAATTAATAGTACATTATAAGCTAATTAATTTATTTAAAATGAACGTAAATGATAATTTTCTATCAAATGATTATTTTGTATTTAGGCTATTACAATAATTTTGGGTTGATGAAGATGGGCATTAACATGAATGATAACCGATGCAATCATAATACTATTTCAAAAAAGGACTTCCGCAAAGCCCTTATTTGTGAATAGTGGTTGAAAAAAAGTTGTGGATAAAGGGTATGGCTCTTCCCTCAATCCGTATCCATTCCTATTTCAGAACAAGTGTACCATACTGAATAATTAATTCTTCATTTCCTAATTCAATTTACTTTTTGTCATTGTTGTGAAGTTCTTCTGTTTGTCTTTTCATTTTTAAAGTCAAAATACTTATTCAGTGCAATCTGTTTCAGGTTGCAAGCCGGTTTCAGTGAAGTAGAAGTGCTAAATATATTCTGTGATATTTGTGAAGCTGTGTCAAGGTTACACCATTGTCAGACTCCGATTCTGCATCGTGATTTAAAGGTGAGTCATTCCGATTGAGTCTTCATTTTCTTCTAGAGATATTTATGTGAGTCAATATTTGTTGTATTCAAATGCTGATCGAACTTGATTATGATTCATGAAGAAGCTTTTGAAAATATCAGACTGAACGATCTGATGATTACACTGTTCTTTTGTAGAATAATGTTTTGTAAACCTGGAAATACGCATGCTTTTTCAGTGTTGATAAAATCAATACCAATTATCAAAATAATTATTAAAATCAAAATTCAATTACCATTTTTTTTATTTCATGTCAAATTGATTTTTATTATGACGAGACATCTTCGTTGTCAGTTCCTCTCTACTCTTGCGTTCTTCATGTCAATAATGATATTTATTTATTTATTCCAGGTGGAAAATATATTGAAGAGTGAGTCGGGTAGTTATGTTCTCTGTGATTTTGGATCAGCTACTGCAAAAGTACTAAGTGTTAATACACAGAGTGCTTCGGCAGTTGAAGAGGAAATCCAAAAATATACTACGCTTTCCTATAGAGCCCCTGAAATGATTGATATCTATTCAGGGCGGCCGATAACAACCAAGGCAGATATTTGGGTGAGTGTTCACCTCATATAATAATAATCAATGTAGTTCACAGATAGTGTGAATCTTATAGAGTGTACAAATAACTAATCATTTCTATTGTCATTATTATTAGTTGATATTCAGAAGTAGTAGCCCCAGTGAGAACTACTAAACCAATGTTAGGGATATTTGGTTGGAAAGAAATTGCTCATTAATAAGTCTTCTAAGACTAGGTTGGAATATTAGGAGAGGAAAAATTGCAGTTCAAAATGCAGAACTAACCTACTGTACTTAATTGGCGATTCGTAAAGTATGACATGGTGCTGTAAAGGATAAAGTTTTCTCTGATCAAACTCGAGAATAAGAGTAAAACTCTCCCATGTCGTTTAGCTTGACTAAAAATTTAAAAATACACTTAGTCTACAATCAGTTTCTAGCTGGAGCGAACTTAACAAAAATATTGTTTGACAGTGATTTTTCTGATAATTTGAAATTTCCTTAGTGAACAATTTTAGAAGAGAAACTTGAGAAAATACATGTAAGAAGTGTTGGTGTTGGAACATTGAAATTCAATTTATTGCAAACTAAGCATCAATGTTCTAAAGATTGGAGGATTTTCTAATTCATTAAATTTCCTTAGTGATTGAGTTTTAAATAACTCAAGTGTAACTTTTGATAACTTTTTGTCACAGCTATGTATTTAATTTTTTACAGGCTTTAGGGTGCCTTCTGTACAAACTTTGTTTCTTCTCGTTACCTTTTGGAGAGAGCTCGCTAGCTATACAAAGTGGGCAATTCACGATTCCAGATAACTCCAAGTACTCAAAGAATATGCATTGTTTAATTAGTAAGTTGGCAATCAATAATTTTCTAGTTCGTCTTTAAATATTGTGATATACTCATGTGATTAGCCGTGGCGAAGCGTGGTATACTTATCCGGTAATCGCTGAGTATATTTCCTATGGAAAATATACCCAGCAATGACCGGATAAGTATACCACGCTCCGCCACTAGTGATTAGTTAATAAGTTCATAATCATCCATGTGTATGCATAACTTTTCTATGAAACTGAAATGCAGTTTTATATGAACGTTTTCTGTTTCAGTTGAGAATCATGTTTTCTGCAGTAGGTGAATTCTATTAAATCAAATTTTATCAATTCAAATCCATAAATTCTTCATCTCGATTTAAGCTTACTTCAAAAAAGTGAATCATGATTGTATATTCATTCTATTCAAATAACCAATTCATGATGATACTAAATGCAAAAATATGGAAATGTAAAGTAATCATTTGGTATGGTATAGTATCATAGAGAAATGATAAAGCAAACGCCAAGGCATATGCTTTCTCTATGATAATATTCAGGCCATGAAAGAGGAAGGAAATTTTTATTATCAAGTCTTACATACAGAGCGTGCCATCTAAATTGGCGTCTCACTGGAGCATGCGCGTTGAGCGCTTTCTCCCACTACAGTGCCTGCTGACTCGCTTATAAACTCAGCTTTATAAAAAAAATCATATTCGCTTCGCTTACCTAGCAGTACAATTTTGTGAGAATTTTGGAGGTGACTGTGCTAACCTTACCGGCTGGAGGGGAAGCGTGGTGGGAGAGATTATCCATCTCTCTCGCACTGCCTCCCCTAGACGCCAACTTAGATGGCACGCTCTGTACCTTCAAAGCTGTATCGTGCTACAAGACATATGCAAATGCATATAGGTCCATGTGATGTAAGCTCATAACATCTCAGTGATGAGCTTTATCTCACCACCTTCAAAACCTTTTAAAAAAACTAAATTTTGTATTAGACGATATTAGGCACGTTTTTATCTTTTTTTTTGCAAATCATTAAGTTAATAAGATGTATTTTCCTTTCCTACAGGATACATGTTAGAACCAGATCCAGAGAAAAGGCCAGATATATTTCAAGTATCGTACGTCGCTTTTTCCATACTAGGAAAAGAATGCCCTGTTCAGAACTTACATGTGAGTTATGTGCTCCAGATTTATATACACTCCAAAAATTGTGAATTGTACTGTATTGAATGTAATTGAAATCATCCTCATACATTTCTTCAAAAGTAGTGTCCGAATTAAAGAACTACAAAGCTCTTATTGTCATACATTTTTCAAATGGCTCTCAATAGCAAAAAAAATGGCTCATTCAATTTAAAAAAAAAACTTGACAGCCTAACATTAAACTTTCCTAACGTTGATCTTATAATATTATTGATTAATATTGTGTGCAATTTTCTATAAATATAACTCAAGGAGCTTTTATACGTGCAAGGATTCACTTACAACAGTATCAGCTGTTGCCTTTGAGGTCAGAGTCGCCCTATCCGGTTTTGGAGCCACTAACATCATTGGTATCAGTTGATACTATAGTAAATAAATCATTGCACTTATAAATGCACGTATAGGTATTATTCTCTTTCACACTTTCATAAAACATTCTTATTGAAATCTTCAGATACCCAATGTACTATATTCATACTGCCATATAGAATATTCTCAAATATCTCATAGTGTTTTGCAGTTTCTACATGTTGACGCATCCACATGGAAAATGTGGACTTGCACTGCTTAGCAGCTAGATTGTGAACTGTGGCTAGTCCAGCCTTTTCTTTTCGTCGTTCGAGAACTCTCGTTGAGTATCGATTCATACTCTGTTCATTTCATTAGATATTATTAAATTTAGCTTGTGAATATTTCAAAGTTTTATTATTTATTATTTCCCAAACTACACTCAAACTTTACCTGTTTTACTATTTTCCAGAAAACACCAACACCAGTTCTAGACCAGTTGGTGGCGCCGCTAATGGAGAGTGAAGCGACAAAACGCAACGCGATTCCGAAAGCAGTCGTGAAGCAAACAGTGGTAGCGCCACCAGTCACCGTGGAGGGTACGAGCGTAACACCAAGACAACGACCCAAGCCCCTGGTGGCGGGGGGCATTCCTCCCCCCATCGGCGCATCCCCCACCCCTAAGCGACCCCCTCCGCCCCCTTCCACCAGTTCACCCCCTCCAGCCAATCCCCCTCCCCCTCAGCCTGCCTTTCCACCTCAACCGTTTCCTCGCACTCCACAGGTGACAAAAAATAGTAGCATCGATTCTTCTGAATCACTATTTCCTCCTTCGGGTTAGTATCTTTCTCAGGATTTCATGAAAGTTTTTCATTGAAGTTATTGTGGGAACATATTCATTCATTAATTCGCATTTACGTGGTAACTAATTTCTTCGTATACATCTGAAATCACATCAATAGAATTGAGGTCAGCTTGAAGCAAACTCTCAAGACTTGTTATCGAGTCTATGTGTACTACTCTAAAATAATATAACTCACCTCTCAATCCTTCACAAACAAAACATTCTTGTTGAATTCTTTAAAATTCATGATTTATGATGAATTCTTTCTAATGTCTACATAGAAATCTTAGATTGAAAGAATTATGTGCTTAACTTGAGGCAGACTTCTCTAAGACGGCATTGTATGTATTCTTCACATCTTTTTTAAAAAATCACTTATTCAAACAAGGCTCTTGATGCTCAAACCCCTTAAAAATTACATTTCTTGAATATACCTCAATTATTTTATGCAGCTTCAAATGTCAATAAATATTCCACATTTTGTTCTCTACTTGAAACACATAGATTGGAGGACCTGTTGCAATGGCAAGTTGAAGGGAATCTGCTGGAGAGGTGCTTGGGACGAATTTTCTGTGTTATAAAAATAGAAACTAACAAATTCAGCTCATTCACAATAATCGAACGTAAATCCTTTTCAGTGCTATCAAATTTACTGATTTGTGTTGAAGTTTTGATTTTTCAAGGTTTATGAGAAATCCAAACGATACGTGAATATCGAGAGGTTATTTCGAATTTTACATTTGAAAACATCTAAAATTCAGTTTGCAATACTAGCCGCCAGTTGCAAAAAAATCCAATTTAGATTTAGTTCAAACGCAATGAAATGATGTCATCTAACGGAATCAATGATACGAAAACCTATGAATAAATCTCACGTTAATGTAATTGCGTAATTTATTGTGATTTTTTTTATTTTCATAGTAATCCTCAACACGGACTAGTTTCTATGGACGTTACCTATATTCTTACGTGATTTATCCATAAGAAATACTTTTCTATGAAAAATTCATGGGTACAATGAATTCTGTTGAATTTCCATGTATTTGAAATTCCAGTAGTCTTCTAAGTTATTTATACTGTATTTATGAATTTTGTGTATACTGTTTGCTTTCACTTATGAAAGAAGAATAAATTCATTTATTTATTATTTTACGGTGGCTAAATTTTGAGGTTTACGGTGGTTAAAATTGGATTTTCGAGCAACTATAGAAATGCTTGAAAAATAGTAGATTATTAAAGGATTTAGTTATTATATATTGGCTATTTGTGATTCTCAGTACATGGAGTTGTATGGATGATGTGTGTCGTTTCGTAAATTTGTTCCATGTGTTCTTATTTGTGTTTTTCATGATCTTGCAGGCTATCCAGATCCATTTAGAGAAGAGACAAACAATGTTGCGGCGACGGAGGGCGGCTCGAAGGCATCGCAATCAGTCTCGCACTGCAATATTGCCCCGGCGGCCAGTGGCGAAACGCCGCCTTCCTCTCCATCGCTGGCCACTCCCAAAGCAAATCATCGCCGTAACGTCAGTGATACGTCTGCATTCAACAAGTAAGATTCTAGTCTTGCCAATAATGAACATACTTCTCGAAATTTGAATAGAGTAAATCCATAAAGTAAGCTACTCAAAATCCCCCGGCCTAAATTTATCCTTTAGAAACTCTGAATAACTGCATTCAACAAGTAAGCTCTAGTCATGCCACTCATTAACATACTTATAAAAATTTGAATAGAATAAATCCATTAAATTGATTTGGATAAAAATTTGAATAGAATAAATCCATTAAATTGATTTGGCGAGCCGGTGTAGCTCAGTTGGCTGGAACGTCACATCTTCAGTCTGCTATCGTTTCACTGGTCTCGGGATCGATTCCTGTTCCGCCTGGCACTTTTTCACAGAATCATCCTTCACCTCATTACCCACGCACAAGTAAAACACGCATAATCCGCAGCAAAAAAATGAGCTACTAAAAACCCTCATCAACCCGGTTGAAATTACTTAATTACTTCCTCACAAACATCAACATCTTTCCAAATAGATTGTGCTTATAGTTACACTCTACTTATAATAAAATTATGAAGCACATAATTTTTTTTTAATAATATTTAAATTTAATTTAGAATTGAATTTAAGGATTGATTTAATTCATTTGGCTTCTAATGAATTATCAATTCATTATTTGCTTTTCAAATTCTTTTTTAATGCTGCAGAAGCCTAATGCATTTAGTTTAAAATTTTTGTTACTTCTGACCTCACTACCGGCGCACAAGATTATCTTTTGCCGGTAGTGCCATATTAATTGTTAACAATACTGCTGATGTTTTAAAAAAATTTATTCTCAAGGTAATTATTATTATATTTTTTTGTATGTTATGCTAATGTGTACCAATTTTACTTTGTATTGTTAACCAATATTATTGTTGTATAATTTACTTTTTGGCAATAAAAATATTGATTGATTGATTGATTGATAATAAGCACAATCTATTTGGAAAGATGTTGATGTTTGTGAGGAAGTAATTAAGTAATTTCAACCGGGTTAATGCTTATAGTTACACTCTACTTATAATAAAATTATGAAGCACATATAATAAGCACAATCTAATTGTATAGATGTTCATGTTTGTGAGGAAGTAATTAAGTAATTTCAACCGGGTTAATGAGGGTTTTAAGTAGCTCATATTTCCTTAATATTTTCTACTTTAAGGAAATATTTTTGATCAATAGAATCCAAAAGAGTATAAAAGGTGGGGAAAATCCCAAAATGAGTGGTGATAAGGAAGAAATTAATATTTTCTCATAACGTGTTCTATGTTCATGATAGCCAACGTAAATTTAATGAATCACGTTCTGAAAATCAAGATTTGTACGTAGTTGTTACACTCCATTTTTTCTACAACAATAATTGTATGGTATCATCGCAATACCTTGATCAGAGCGGTGCCTTGAATAAATCACTGTCAAATGAGTGATTTCCGTCGAGCTGAAACTGTTCTTAACCGTCATTTTTTTACAATGTTATGTTTATAAATACAGGGTGATCGTAAAGTCGCGCAACCCAATGTTTGAAGCCGTGTAGGAATGACAGGTAAATTTGTAAAGTATGATTTGCATATGGGAATTTTTCGTCCAGTAGTACAGCAGGTGGCTGCACTGCCAGATCACGCCATCGGGCGACAATTAGCCAGAAATCAGTTTGTTTGTTCAGTTCAAGTCGCAATGTCTTTTACGCAAGAACAACGTATTTCTATCGTTTTGAGTTACTGTGAATCGAAATCCTACGCAAAGTGTCAAGAACATTTCTCCAATGCCTTTCCAGATGCTAAAGTACCAAACAAATCGACCATATATGTCGTTTGTTTCATTGTTTTCGGGATACAGGTAGCGTGAATGACCGTAATCGTACCGGCCGACCAAGTGTTTTGACTGACGACAGACTGCAGACGATAAGTGAAACGTTCATTCGTTCTCCAAAAAGTCTCTTCATAAACTTTGAAAGAAAAATCAATAACACATTACAGCTTTTTAAGACTGTTATCATTTTGGGTTGCGCGACTTTACGATCACTCTGTATTATTATTTTAATACTATTCATTATCAACCGTCACTACTTTTATCATTGTCTTTTAAAATGTATTATTGTCATTATTATTTCTTCCATTTACAAGTGCTTTTTCTCTGTCTGATCAATTATTATGACTCCTCCCTGCACATGGAGAAATCATCTTCGCAGGGACAATATTCATGTACTGATACATTGTTATATTTTGATGAATTAAAGGAATATTGAATTGAAATTTTGTCTGGGATTGCAGGGTGTTCGCCAATGAAACTAGTCAGTTCCTCGCGCCTTACGAAGCTTCGGTCAAGTCAAGATCGGGTTCAAGTTCTCCGCCAGAGTGCAGCAACGATGGAGCGGTCTCGGCTGACCAAACCGATCGAGTACTTGGAGTCTCCACCTCACATGTAAGTGAATATAAATATAAATTTATTGCAGTAAAATAAAACAATACAATTACTTGCAACTTGAACAAAAATGTAGCCTTGAAGCATAAATAAATCCTAGATTTTTGCGGAGCCACATGAGCTATCATAGACTTGTGTGGAAGATGGGTTGGATGAATATATTTTTTTTTATCGTATGGCTTTTATTGGTGGGGAGACCCTTACGGGTAGGTTCCACCTCGCCTCATTGCACAATTTTTTGTGTCGGTCACCCATCCGAGAGCGGTCTAACAATATCATTAACAATGAATGGACCGACAGTTTTGGGTGGGTTACAAACCATCAGTTTGAATTATGAAAGGAATAATGGAGCATATTAATGAAGTCAACAATAAGAATGTATCCGACTGAACAAACACAGCACACAACTGGACCAACCACTTCCAAGAAAACAATAGTATTTACATTTTTAATTCATGCGGAGATACTTGTAATTTACGTAATAACCTTCATTATTATTCTATTTTACAATATTATTCTCTGGAATCACAAGATTTGTTGTACTGTTTACTTAAAGGTTAGTCTTACTGGTATTTAAAACGAGACTTTTTCCAAGTAAGTTTAAAAATATTCTTTAAATTTGTAAAGGCTGGGTAACCAAAGTGAAGAACGGTGACAAGTAAGGGAAAAACTTCTAGTGGAAGGATAGTGTTGCCGGTTTCTCATTGAAAGAGTATGGTGTGAAAAGTGAAAGCTATTATCAATTCAATGTTTATTTATGTTTTCCCACCAGGTGCTCCCGTAGAAAATGGATTGATATGATGTAGATTTTTATCTTTTGAAAACTCTATTTTGTTTGCTCTTGATTTAATTTCATTTTGAATAAAATTGAATAATTTTATTATTGTGCGTTCATTAAAATAAACCATCAATTTATTTAACCCCGTAAGGGTCTCCCCACCAATAAAAGCCATACGATAAAAAAACTAGTTATCTGTTACCATGTAACCAACCTTCTAAATTCTATATTGTGCTCTGCTAATGAGCTGCAATCGATTTGCCAATTTCATTAGTATCAAGGGGTGTGGTAAACTATGAGTTTCATAAAGGACTTTTCTTTTTTCTTTCAACAGAACGAGCTTTCAGTGAGTGGCGGCGGGACGAGCGAGGGTCGCAGTTTGTCGGCTGCTGGCCCCACCGGCTGGAATCCATTCGAAGAACCGTCGTCTACCTCATTCTGTCACGTCGCTGAGGACAATTTTTTCGGTGCCGAATTCGACAAAATTCAACGCGGAAGTCAAAGCAGTGAGTGTTGAAATCAATCAACTCATCTCTAAACTTGAGAGTTTTTATTAACTACTAGCTGTCCCGGCGAACTTCGTATCGCCCTCTCCCCCCCCCCAAATGTCCCCCCTCTTCTCCCCACAAATGTCCCCCCTTCATGCCACCCCCCAAAAAATGTCATCCCCCAAATGCCCCCCTTCCTTCCCCCACAAATACCCCTTCATGTCAACCCCCTCTTTCCCACCAAATGTCACCCCCCTCTTCCCCCAATTGGCCCCCTTCATGTAACCCACCCCAAAAATCACCCCCCTCAATGTCCCCCTTCATGGCCCCCCAAATGCCCCCTTCATGTCACCCCCTCTCCCCCCCTCCCCCCAAAATTCCCCCCTTCATATCACCCGCTATCATCCACTTATCTAAATCCCTTCAGCCACTCTCGAGTTACAAGCGCGCGTACACACACCAACTCTCTTCTATTAATATAGATACAAAACAATCATAATAATTCATCCTCGCCTATTTTTCCGTTATAGATAAGAATAGATTTTTGATGAAATTTGTAGAACAAATATTGATGTTGTGGAATCTTTCCATAATAGAGAAAACTTTTTGAAATTGTCACTCTATTTTTTGTCAAAAAGTGGCGTTTGACAACTTCAAAAAGTTTTTTTTCTATTTCTAGAATAAATTTTCTTTGGAATAGGTTCTAAATAAATCATATTCATAAATATAATCTTCTGAATTGACAATATTGTTGATTATAAGGCCGGCTTTTGACTAGGTGGCCTGGTGACGTCGCTAGTTGAGAAACCGGCGACATGGCCAGTGGCAGGGCACTCTATAGTCTGTGCAAACCTTAGAATTTAAGCGTTTGAATGGCAATGCTATTTGTTATGGGGATATGGAAGCGCTGTTGCCATGTTTTGCTTATTTGTTTATTACTCCTCACTCACAGCTGTTCGCTCTCTTTTCCGCTCTTTCTCTTGTTTTGTTTACATTTCTTATTATATCAAAACTACATAAATGAGAAAACATTAGCACACCCAGAGATAGAATTAATTGAGAAAGCATTTTTCAACATTCAGTTCTTTAGTGTCGTGGTTTGATAAACTCGAGCAGTCATTGGAGCCGACTGCATAGAATGTCAAGTTTTGAATACTCCTCCGAATTGACTTTGCTGGCTACTGTGCAATCCGGCAACACTGCGCCCCATAAACGTAACACTGCAATCTAAGGTTTGCACAGACTATAGTGCTTTAATCCTTGAAGACAACTGGCCAGCCTGTCGCGTTATCCAATTGGAATGCCTGGCAATGTTGTCATATTGTATGCTGTTCAATCAACTGTGCACGCATGCGTATTAAACACAAATTTCAGTCTTATATCACGACTGGGTGTGTTAACTTGGATGATTTACAAGTAGAGCAGATGATCAGAAATTGAACATGTGTTCATCACTATTATAGAAGTGTGCGTATTGGCAACGTTGCAGGCGTGTGATTGGCTAGCTCGGAAAGTTATGGGGTACTGTTTCTGTACTCAGATGTCTTCAAGGATGAAAAGCACTATAGTTCTTATGGCGCTTATTACACTACGGTTACTGGCTGAGTCGCTCCGCCTGAATACCGAGTCTAATGCCGGCCTAACACCTTTAATTCAATTTCTTTCTTTACGAAAGTTTCATACGCGAGCCCTTGATAAGCTCAACCATAAAGAAGCACACGCTGGTTCAACTCTATTTGTAGCTACATAGTACTGTTTATAAATAAGAATTATACAGAAGAATTGAATGAGTTGAAAAATTACTTGATTAATTATCATATACTGAAGATGTTTTACACTTCTCATGCCTTAATAGTACAATACTGATAATATTAATAATTATCATACACTGAAGATGTGTTACACTTTTTTTTATGCCTCAATAGAATACTATAATATTAACTCCTGCAATACTAATTTAGATAATCGTTTTCAGGCATTTCAAATGTAAAAAGCAGGGAAAGTCTTGTGATGGCATTTTCGGACATGTCTACTGCAGCCGATGATCCTTTTTTATCCGCTCCATTCACTCATCCAGGTAAGAATAAAACTTTTATTCCTTGATCCAACTTCACTTTGAAATTGATAATTTTTTCATGGAAACTCATTTTTTTTATTCATAACTCCTGATAGTTTTCTCGAACAGAAATTTTGAATAGAAATATATCTTTTTTTAAAATATAATCTTTTTTCAGCTTCAAAACAAGATTCGAAGAGTGATAAGCCGAATTCGTTTTTGAAGAGTACTGCGTCATCAAATGGAGGTAAGACATGAATTTAGAAAGATAACAAGATCTCTCATGATTTAAAGTAGCTAGTTGATGGGAATATATTCTATTAATAAGCTCATAACCAAATTGTATTATTGTAATGAAAAATTGATGTTAGATTATTGTACACTAAATACAGAGTATCTGCGAATAGGGGTGCCGTTAAAAATAAGATTGATTTGGGTCACACTCCTCTCCGTTGATATTCTGTATTATATAAAGAGTATTGATACAATTGGCTTCAACTTCAATGCTACTAATGAAAGCTAGTTCCAAACAGTCTATCAAAATGCAATCTTATTTATCATAATAATTCAACAATCTTGCATACGGAAGTTATCTCTTTCAAAGTCCCTAACTTACTCGATATCGGTTGGTATTGGTTTTTAATGGGTTTACGCTATCAAAGGTATCTCTTCTAGTTCGATTTTAAGGAAGGGAGTATTATTTTATCCTTATCAAAACAATTCTAATTTTTCATTTTTGTAACTATTTTCCAGTGCCAATTTACTCAATCAATTATTATCAATCACTTCTTTGTATGAAAATAATTTGTAAGCTATGGGTCCTAATTAGCACTAATATTCAAAGGCATGGTCTAGTGGGAAAAAGGTGTACTAATACAATTCTAAATAATAGAATGAGTTTTAATATTTTACTGTTCAAGTAAGGTTGTTATGAATTGGTAACAATAACAAAATTGTTACTATTAACTAAGAACTATATTACTAAAATTATGTAACAATAAAAAATTAGAAATCAGTAGATTTCTCTTGTTTAAAAAATGAAGTAAAAAATTCAAAACAAGTAAAAACAAAGTCTCATCACATCTTTAATATTTTTCGTGAAGCCAAAATATCTTGTAGCCTACTAGGAAGATTGTATTTTCAATTTTTTTCAATTTCGAAATCATAACATGCAGTATAGTTTTTTTTATAGTTGATCGTAGTATCATTTTACCGAATGAAAACCAAGATGGTAAATCGTAAATTATGACCTAAAAATGGAATGATGAAATACGTAAATGTTTATTACTGTAATCTATTGTTAACACTGTCAAGCATTATTCTAGTTAATGCTCATGCTATTCTCTCGTAAAAGCTATGAAATATTAAAAATATGACAAATTTTGAGTATTGTTTTTTTATAAGATTTTCTTCAAAGTAGCATTTCTCAAAAATATGTTTCTTTTGGTAGGAAAGTAGATTGGTAAATCGTAAAATGTTGTTTAAATGTATCAGATTTTGTCACCATTGTATTCTCATTCGTGTTCCTATTTTCAATCTAAATGAGATATTTTCAAATTTATCTATGTGATACTGTATTAATTTTTCAAATATTCCTCTACAAATCAAATAATTTCTACCTAATATTGATGTTTCATATCAATACTGTGTATTCTATTGCAATAAATATCCAGAGATTAATTATATGGTACATTATTAAATTTGTATATGAGGGCTTCCCATGCAGAGTATATAAACAACAATTATCATATTGTTCAGTTCAATTTGTTATTTTCATGTTGAGTATCAGCGTTTTATAGCTTTACTTGATGGTGCTTTGTGGTTTGTTTAACAGCATCGATATAATGTATTTTTCCTTGTTCAAGATACGTAGTAATTGATTTGAATTTGGTCCTACTTGTTTCACCTCTTATATTATGATGAAAGGTTATATTTCGTGATAATCTTCTATTCTAAAAAGTTGATGAAAATATTCGAATCAAACTGAATTGTATTATATATCATTGGTATCAGTGTAATAAATAGTTCATTCATCACTCCTCATCTGCAGTGATAATTGAATATTTGTTTTTTCTCAATGGTGTTTTTTTAAATGTGATTATACTAAGAAATTATTACATTATACCGGTACGAGAGAGTATTGCTATTATCCAAAACTCGTTACATAAATACTGACCAAAATTCTAGTCAAATGCCCCAGTATTAGTGTCAAAATTTCATAGGGATGATAATAATGAACCGTTAAAAGTAGCTAAAGTAAACTTCAACCAAATTGATCATCATTTTACTTCAATACTGAATTATTTCTCCAACATGGACTGTTATTAATATTATAATTTATGGTTACATAATTTCATCTGAACTTGAAGCTTTCATTCACTTTTCAACTCTTCACATAAATCTTTTGAATTAATAAAATAATTAAAGTACGTGGACAGATTGTTGGAAAAATATTGGTATCCTCAATAATTACTTCTTGTTTTGAAACTTCCTCTTACAATCCCAGTATTCTATGAGTAGTTATTGTCTACTAATTCAATTGATAATACAGTTTTGAAATTTTTCTTTTAATAATATATTCTCGGACACAATTATTATTTTTTGGTAGTAGTAAAGGTGATATTGTGGTAGTTGTATATTGTCTAAAAAGACTAGAAGTTGTTGCAACCACAAATTTATTAGAATAATGAGATTTTCGGTTGTTACACCATTGTCAAAGTTTAATAAACTTTGGTAACTTCTAGTCTTTTTATTCAAAACAAATTTCTCCTAGTTTTTTGTGTATTTTACACAGAATTTATATCCAATTATCAGCAAACAACATTGAGCAACGATTAATTTATTTATGTTTTAATTAGGTTCTGTACTTCTCTCGTTGTAGGAAACACGAGTTTTGGGAATTCTTAATATTTCACAACACAATTAATTGTAAAACGTATTTTAAAGACTCCCATACATTACATCGATTTTATTGTGATTTATACTCGTCAGTTAATTATTTGAAGTTTCATATTTTGTATTAGTATACGATTTTATGTTGATAGCATTGCTATATTTTAATCATCAAGACGCATTCATACTTGCAATGATTTGTAGACGACAATGAATCACGCCAGTTCAATTTGCACGTTAGTAGAGGTTTACACTGGAAATTTATTTTGTTTTGATAGTCTCATTTCAAAAATTCTAAAGAGTCACTATTTCAGTTTAAATTTGTTTGAAGGCTGTGAAAATTCAACTGTCGAGGATAATAAAGGTTAAAATTAGCGAGTGTTAAATTTACCCCATGATTACTGGCGAGCAATAATAATCAGAAGGATGCAGAAATTTCAATGCAAGTTTCTTACATTGCATGCATGCTTAAACTTGCTCGTCAGCATACAAGTATGATTTTACTGGGCATCAGCTCTTATTGGCGCCAGCAAATCATTGCAAGTTTAAAATAATTTGAGATTCCCCTTGAAATATTTGGTTTAAAAAACTTCATGTCACTGTGTCAGCATTTTTGTCCCCCAAAATGTGCTAAATCATATAAAATTGTTAGATCTAATTCAAAGACATAGTTCACTGTACTTTTATTCGTGTCTATAGTAGGACGATAAACAGTGTGAATTTTGTAAAACATTTGCTTTTTGTTGAAATGAACTTTAAAAAACTATGTTTTCAACTACTATATTCTTCAATCAAAGTAATCTTCATGACAATAAACTAGTTGCTCTCTTTTTTGGCTGGTTCAGCATTCAGTTTTAAAAGCATGTGAAATTGATTGATTGAGTCGGGCACATTGGGATGAAGTTTTTCTAGTCAGTTTCTTGTCAGACGATTCCTTGTCTTGACAGTCTCTATTACATAGTAATTATTGTTGTTTTTATTATAGTAGATGATTTTCTCAGAGCTAAAGTAGTTCAATTTTTGTTAAGATTCCCCTTGAGATATTTACACATTCACCAGAATCGTTCTCCATGTTACTGAAAAAATGTTGTTGAAGTGGTCGTGTTTGAGATATTTTATTTATTGGACTGTAGTCATGATACAGACATTTTAATCATCAGAATAAGATCAAAATCGCTGTATCCTTTTCTTTGTAATCTTAATTACATAAGATCATTAATATTGTTGTTTGTAATTTTTTTAAAGAAGACTATTACACTGAATGAGATTAATTAATGCATTATAATACAATAGCTGATATTGATGATGTGAATAAATCAAATGATTTCTCATTCGGAAAATCTCTGTTCAGAATAGTTTTGTCGAATGACTAGCTAGTTAATTTTTGCTTTCTAGGTCTTGGGTAGCACACAGTTTGACTTCTAGTATTGAGAAAAAACTTGTTTTCCATTAATAAATTCCAAATAGTCATAAATGTAAGCTCTCATTGAATCCTATTAACACAATTTCCAAATCTTTTTTTATAAAATATGATATTGTAACTTGATATTTCTTCAATTTTAATTGTAAAATTCCAAGGTTATGGACAGGAAACAAGATTATCTGTAGTATCTAGTGCCTTAGTTTTAGGTGAACTAAACTAGTGGGACTGAACATATTATTGATATCAATAATAATAAAAATTCATAATAAATTGAATGTATTGATTATGAAAATGGCAAATAACAGGATATTTTTGTGTCACTGAAATAAATTGTTGCTTGATATTCCTTTCCACTGCAAGAGATGAAATATTTTCAAGAATACCAAAAATTCTTCAAGTTAGAACCAAATGTTCTATTAAATAAGTCAAGTATTGCAAAATTAAATTGAAATATTTTAAATACGTTTATACTTGGTTAACGTTGTACTTACGTGATGGTTCTATGTTGTCGATTTTTGATATTCTTTGTATCGATTGCTTAGTGTAAATATTGATCATATTCAATTATTGAATAACTTCACTGAATTTCACATAGAAAAATTATCCATCAATCGTATTTAAAAGTGATCAAATCCATGATATTCTAGTCTTAAAATCATAGAAGGAGAAATTCTAACAAAAAAATAAAATCTTTGTTTATTGCAATTTCCCTCTCAAAAAGTACTTTTTATTCATTTTTTTTTGCATAAACGTGTTTGAAGGTCTAACCAATTCACTACACAGGATAAAATAATCCTCAATACTCATTACAAAAATGCATTTTGGGAAAGTGTCAGAATGGGGAAAAATGAGAGATGTGTGAGATGTCGAAATATTATTTGAGTATCACTTTTGTCAGTACTAAGATTGAACAAAACTTTGATTATTCCCATTTAGCATCACGTCCATGAAGTATAATGTTATCTTATTGTAATTATAAAATTATATATTCTTATTAATTTTGAGTCTGTGTTCCTGGTATTTGTATATTCTACTTTATAGTGTTACCAATGTTTTAGATTCTAGATGAATTTATTTCGTAAGTGTAAAGTTTGTGATAGATTATTCAATTTCTTGTTTTGGCTCTATATTCTTGGCCATTGTCAATAAAAATTAAACTATCAATTATATAATTATGATTTTTTGTGGATGCATTTGCTATGTATTGCTAAGATAAGTTCATATATTATTTGTTTATAGATTTTTAGTGATAACTATTTTCAAATATGAATTCTTCAGTATCAATTGTTTAGTTTTTATCATAAAGTAAGTGAACCATATTAATAGAGCTTTTGATCAATAATTCTATGTAACCTTTGAACACATCACATAAGTTAAGTACTCTACTTTACACTACTGTATAATATAATGGAACTGAAATTTTATTCAATACGAACATTACTGATGTGATACTATAATAATAAGCAACAAATGTCTGTTTCTATTTACTGAAAAGAATGGTACTTCATTATAATGTAAATTTATATTGTTGATGAAGTCCTTGCTTTTCAAAGTCGAGCTCAGTACATTATAATAGTACCTATGATAATACCAAAATTAAATCTTCCAATATTCTTTTTCTTGTTCAATGAACAGTACTCCAATTGATATGGATTTCGCATTATTGTTATAACAGAATATAAATCATCAGTAAGTTTTATTACTATAATTATTCTGTATTAAAATAAGAGGAAAGAATTTCCTTCATTTAAATTTCATTTCATACTTTGAATTCATTCAGAAAAAGTCTAATTCCGGCTTTTAGAAATGTTTGAAACCATTTGAGATGTAGTGATCAATCATTTGATTCACAATCAAGATCTTTTCGCTCATTTCTCGGGAATAATTTTAAAAATGACCGATTTATCTTGCCCATTTTCTTTGAATTTTGTATAGGGTAGGCCTACCTTCATTTTCTTTCAACTCAACTAATTACATAAAATATTTTTAAACACTGGAAAATGTTCAATAAAGTAGAATCTAAGCCTATTCAAATAATGATGGTTTCTATTAAGAAATAAGTTTTTGAAGTTGAAATTTCTATAAAGATTTGGCTGATCTCTAAATTTTGTAAATTTATTTTATAACTTATATTTTTACTCATCATACAAACTATAGTGCTTTTCATCCTTAAAGACAACTGGCCAGCTTGGTGCGTTATCCAGTTGGAATGCCCGGCAATGTTGTCATATTGTGTGCTGTTCAATCGTCTGTCACGCTTGCGTATTAAACCGAAATTTCAGTCTGATATCACGACTCGGTGTGTTAACTTGGATGATTTACAAGTAGAGCAGATGATCAGAAATTAAACATATGTTCATCACTATTATAGAAGTGTGCGTATTGGCAACGTTGCAGACGTGTGATTGATTGGCTAGCTCGGAAAGTTGTGGGGTACTGTTCCTGTACTTAGATGTCTTCAAGGATGAAAAGCACTATAGGTTAGTTAGATGCATTAATATTGTTTGAACGTGTTCGATCTTGGTTCATCATTAATGACTGTTTTGCAAATAGTAAATACAGAACAAAGCAAAAATTATTTTTCCAAATTGTAACAAGTCATATTTGTAAATTCTGTACAGCTCGATCTGTTCTTGTAACTGTTTGTAAATATTGGTTTTTGTATATAATTTATTTTTTTGCAGGCATGCTTGGCTAAGGTGAAACACCTGTTATTGTATATGATGTTTTATACCACTGTTCAAAAATCATACTCCAAACTCTTTTGGAATATTCTTGGAAAAATATTTTCTTGTAAAGTCTGGAACAACCTTCAAACTTGAAGAGACCTTTTGCTTTCTAGCTTGATTCATGTGTAATGCCTGTTTAAATATTGCTTATTGCCACCATATTTCAAACTCCTGTTAGGTGTTGGACATTGAAATCATAGTATAAATATATAATAAAAAATAAGGAACAATACCAATTTCATTCATGTGTTTGAAAGAAGTGTTTTGTTCGCAAACTGGTCCTCACTTAATCATCCTGTTTGCTTGTTAATCAATAGTTTTTCTATGTATGATAAACTGTCAAACGACCACAGCTGTGTACTCTCGTCCTTGTTAAGCTAACCGGAAAGCAAACTTGGTAATCAGTCGGTAGGCTTAGGTTTTCATGCTGTTGCGCCATTGGCATGTCTACAAAAGGTCTTGGCATGTCTGCATTATTCATTATATGATTTTCCCAGCTATTTCCAATATCATTATTATGATCGTAAATGACCAATTCACTCCTACAAAGAGTAGTCGTTCAGTAGACCGATTTATAACTGTCTCGATAACTCAATCAATGAGTATCTTGGGTGAACATCATCAGCTATACATTATTTTCATTTGTTATTTCTTGAAATAGAAATAATCTGTTGATCCATTCTATTTTAAGTATTTGCATAATTACATCAAACTTTTCTTTACTATGTCTTTCCAAGAGACTTGGTGTTTTTCAAGAGATGCCTCTTCTATCAGTTTAATATTAATCTCGATCGAAGACTTTATGGATTTTTTCGCAGTATCAATATTCTTAGACAAGTTATTGACTTTTGACATTTTTTGACAAAAACGTCAATTTTGTTACCAATCCCACTAAGTGAGGAAGTAAAAGCGGGTTGGTCCCAGTGGCAGAGGCGAGGCTAATCGGTGAGATTAGATAAGAGACAGCGCCTACCACTCCCGTTGTATCGGTGACCGGCTCCTCTGAATACAAAAATTTATGAGCTTCAAAATCGCTTCCCGGTGGTTCGGAACCCACCTAAAGCTTTAGGTCCATTCATATCTCATCATCATCCTTCCATTACCCACGCACAAGCTTAGAGCTTATGTGGGCATCATCCCTGGTAAAAAAAATCAATTTTCTTTGAAATCCATCTTATATTAAGAAACTGACTCGAAAAATACTTGATCTGGAACTCGAATTACATGTATTATATTGCACATTCAAGTCTTGTAGTGATATCTGCAGAAGCATTAAAGCAATGTTCATCACATTCGTTTATTCAAAGAAATTTTAAGATTAACCTTTTATGTTATATTGGTGATATCTGCTAACAATAACTACTATTTTGCACACTATTTCATAGGATCGAAATACTCGCAGCCTATTTCATAAAACATTTTCAACATGTCCTTGTTTTCGCTATTTTTCATTGAGGGTACGAATGTATATTTTT
Organism: Laodelphax striatellus; assembly: GCA_017141395.1. NCBI lineage: Eukaryota > Metazoa > Arthropoda > Insecta > Hemiptera > Delphacidae > Laodelphax > Laodelphax striatellus. Next base: position 19,256,311 of record CM029530.1, read on the forward strand.
TACTCTTTGATGCCTTTACTCCTCAGGCAAGGAATGTTTTACTCTTCCTTTGATGTGTCCGCCCTTCAATTACTCATTATCTTGAGTATTTAATTAAGTCTGCTGATCTACATCTACTCCTAAATGGCATTCAAGTCGAGAACTGAAAATAGTCTCATATCCTGTAATTTCTCCTCTATTACTTACTCTTCAACATGCTGTGCTGCAATTTGGCGTATTAGACGTTGAATGATATTGCTTCGTAAGAGTATTCCTCTGAATTCTTTATCTGAATAAGAAGTACTTTATCCTCGTGGAAAAATATCTACAAGATTATTGTTCACATTATAGATTAATAAATTCACAGTCCTTAGAAGATTAGCACAATTCTTCACCTAGTTTATTGAATCTATCTTGGAATTTTAAATTTATTCAATTATTTATTAATGGGGTGAACAGGTTGCCCCAAATCTGTCTGCTTTACAGTTTACACAACAAGCTTTTAGTAAATACAAAAAATAATAAGAATCCAAGTAGAAATGAAAAATAAATTTGAATGAAGTTGAAACTTTACAAATATAATATAAAGTTGAGGACGTTGAAATTCCGAGTGAAACGATGACTGACGTCTTATTCTCTGATTTTTTCCATTTTCTGAAATTTGTTTCAACACAATGTTTACTCAATATCAAAGCTAGAAATTCGTTTTTGCTTCCAATTATGCTGGTGATAGCTTAGTTACTATCACTGAAACCTAACGCTAACGCATGCCGTTCTTAACTCTTGTCTTGTTCCAAAATAACATAATAAATCAGTTAGTTCATAAGAACTTTCAACTATTCATAACTTATAATTGCAGTTGATTTTCATTATGACGCTTCCCTTATCAAAATTCTCAGCCAATATCTACAACAGAAGTCGATCTTATACTCTTATATTAGCAGAAGGACGAATCTTATCCTCTTATCTTAGTAGAAGGACGTATCTTATCTTCTAATCCATGTTTCATGTTTATTGAGAATCAAAAAATCATCTCTCAAACTTTTCAATACATAATTAAGTACATTATGGTACTAGTATCACATCAGTTCTGTAGCTTAAGGACAATACTACTGTTTTCAAGTGATGTTTCTATAAATTATTATTAATACTTCAAGCTTTGTGTATCCGTGCTATCAGATTATATGTATTTATCCTCATATGGCTATTCAAAAAATAATCTATATGTAAATGAAGGCTACCAAGTGATATATATGACCTTACGTTGATATTTGTCATTACACATGTATTGGAACATATATAAATTGATATATTTCCCATTATATGATCTCTGTAATCAATACAGCAATAAAGGGAACGGTTATAGTTTGAAAAATGAAGTTAATTATTACTTTCCATTCTCTCCCTCCTATTCGAGTCATCTGATCCTTGTTGGTTGTTCCAGACTGATATTTTCATCCTTTTCGTTATTCTTGATATTTTTATACTCTTGATAATATGTTATCAACATTCATTTAAGTTATTTCTGATGTTAATCGGTACCGTATATTGAAAGCTCAGCTTAATGAAATATTTTCCAATTCAAGTTCAGCTTCAAAAGTTGATTTAATTCTGGTTTCATTTGAAATTTTCCTGAAATATTTTCAGGATATTAGATTTCTGTTGACTTTTATCTCACACCTTCGCTGAGCATGCACGCCTGAAATCAGTTGTGGTGAAGGATAGTCAATCAAGGAACTTGTATAACTATTTATTACACAACACACTATTTTTATTAGCCAAAAATATTTCATCTCGCTTTTTCAGACAATACACATTTATTTAGCTGATGTTGTTGGAGTTTCAATACTCAAGTTAAAAGCGAAATGTATCAGTTCTATAAGCATGACATGGCAATTTTTTGCATATTTTTGATTTCATAAAACTAGTTTAAATTAATTAGAAATTACTTATACAGCTAGATCTTAAAAATCACAAGAAGGTTAGACTCTTTAATTAAAATAACATGCAAAAGTGGAAGTAGGTTTCTCCTATAGATCAGTTCTTAGATAGTTTGAAAAACAACCTGCTTTAATGACGTAAAATCACGTAGCATTATTGTTTTGCTCTTCAAAATCTTTAAACAGTAAATTGTAAACTCTTTAAACAAGTTGTAAAATTCTCAAATGTTGAAGCATTTTGATGTTGAACTGTACCACAAAATTCAATCGTACGTTAAGTTGAATGAAACACAAAAATGTATTTATGGAGTCTGTAATATAATTCACATTTAGTGTTACTTGAATTAGGAGATTTTCATCGATGAATTCCAAAAGCATAAATATGTTTTGTTGCCATAAATACGTTGCCATTGCCGTAATATGTCAGTTGTCTGGCAAAAAGTGATTTGGACGGTTTTTCCAGTGAACTGGCGTCTTGAATTAGGCTAGTGTCGTCCAAACGTGTAAACAAGGCACTTAACTCTAATCTATGCAATAGATTTTAACCCATGAATCTTTGATGCGCTTGCCCATCGGCGTCTCAAATAGTGATGACGTAATCATTGGAGATAAGGCACTATAAAGACGTTTTTACAGAGCCCTAATTGGAGAGAAGTAATCATTTAAGAGTGGGCGGTAGTGGTCAGCCATATTGGATTGATGTCCCATGAGATCAATTTAATTTTAAGCTGAAACATGCATTTTTCTGTGACATCACGTCTACAGTTTACTTCGGATCTTCTTGAAAACATTTTTATTTGATAAACTTTTTTTTCAAATTTTAAATATTTTTTCCGAAATACCTCCAAAAATGTTCAAACTTGAAAAAGTTTATTTCTGCTGTAATATTGCAGTAATTTTCTAACTAAAAAGCCAACCCCCTGAAGAATTTTATTCTCTTTCAAATGACACTTCAAACTTAATTTTCTGTTCAAAAATAACGGCGCTACATGTTTCAAAAGATTACATTGATCTTATGGGACCATTTCCGATATGGCTGACTACTACTGCCCACTCTTAACCACCGCTCAGATAAGTAATTAAATTGGAGAGATGACACGGTCCTTTCTCTGTGTGTAAGATCACTGGGAAGAGGCTTGGTTTTTGACAGTACTGTTTTGGTCTGACAAGATGATGCCTACTTTTCGGCGCGGGAGCGGGCGGCGGTAGAAGGCACCAGACTGCGCAGACTTTGCGCATGCATGATATTTAGAACTACGGCCCGCCCACTAGCCTAATCTATACTCTGATTAAAACTGCTTTAGGATTGAGACCCGCTTGGCCTTAGTGGTGGCCGAGCGGGTCTCAATCCTAAAGCAGTTTTAATCAGTATAGTTAAGCTGTTAGAATAAGGCAATGTTATTGCATCGGATAGTAGCGCCTAGTAGCTGTGGAAGGGGGAAAACGGCCAGGGATTAACTCGTCAGACCTAAACTGTATGTTACATGCTACTCTCAACCACTGGTTTAATGGGCCTCTAGTTTTGCTTGACCGCAATCATAAATGTTTACAAAAATTAATTATTAATGATAAATTCTTAACATGCACGTATTATTATTTGGGAAAACAAACACACTAATACAGTAAGGACTGGTTTAATAGATTTTTTCACTCAAATTCTTGTAGAGATACTGTAGAATGAATAGACACTCTCTCATAATTATAATTCAGTGTAGTTTCTATTCTTCTTTATGAAAAATTACATTTATTGGCAATTTGCTGAATTTTTCCAGTACTAAAGATTTACTAACTGAGGTTGTGAGACTTCAAGCTCAGTCATTAATATTTTAATGAACAAAAATAGAGGAAATTGAAAAATAAACAAGTTGTCTTCAATTTCCAAGAATTTGTATTAGGTTAGGTAAGTTACTAAAAAATAATAATTTTTCAATTCGAGTGCTTTTCAGACTTTTCCATTACAAGGAGGATAGATTGTTTCCAAATCAATACCGTAGAATTGTTAAGAACTATTAAACTGATTCAAGCTATAAAATTCTATGAATTGGGAATTAGTACCGTGTATTGAAAATTTGTTACATCACAGAAAAAGTCAAATCTACCAAATTTCTTCATAACTAGAAAGCGTATAACAGAGCAAATAATGAGGTATTCGAATTTTATCAATTACTCTGATAAATCTGGAATGATCTCTGGGGAAGTTTGGGCCGTGCTCTTAGGTAGAATGTTATTTTTAAGTTCTACTACTGATTGCGTATGAAGCCATCTTGAAAGAGGTAATTTGTATAATTAATTATTGTGAATTTTCAAGCCAGTATGGCCTCCCAAGAACACGCCAGTGTGAGCGGACAACGAATATTTTTCCTAATTAATCCGGTATTTCCCAAAAATAAGGAACAGTATTCGCCTGTTCCCGCTGGCGTATTTGGGTCAAACTTATTAGGGCCTAATTGATTAAAATGAAAATGGTCCCTTGATGACATTCACCATAAAAAAGAACTAGGCTTCTACTATCTTACAATTTTCATGTTCAGCTTCTTTTTTCCAAGTTTTAGGCTACTAGAAAGGTTATTTATATACTTCAACTATGAGAGGTACTAAAGAAAAAACATTATAAAAGTGAATAATTATGGTGATGTCTGTTAGTTTCTATGATTAACCATGTGTAGTTTACTATCAATTTGTATATTTGGATTTTTATTGCTGTGGTGATGCCCACATAAGCTCTTAGCTTGTGCGTGGGTAATGGGAAGGATGATAATGAGAGATGAGTGGACCTACAGCTTTACTTGGGTTCCACCGGGAAGCGATTCTTATTCTCATGAATGACATTCAGCGGAAAAGCCTTAACTGAAAGTGGTCACCCATACAATGGGAGTAACAGGTGCGAGTCTCTTATCTAATCTTGCGATTAGACACCGGCACGACCACAGAGCCAACCGCTTCCCCAACTAAAAAGTATTATTTCTTGAAGATGAAAGATGATATTCCTAAAGGATTATTCATCAGAAGATGAATATCTAATATTATAAATGAATAGAACTTTGTAAGAAAAATGGTAAAGCCTTTTAAAGATAGAAAACTTTGATTAAATTCAAGTTTGAAATAACCTGCCTCCAGTAACCTGAACGTCTACTGGAATCGTGAAATCCAGCCATAAGGGTACACTTGCCTCTAATCAGTGTGTCAAAAGAGATGTAGGTGTAGGTGAAGGTCGATGCTTTTTAAAAACAAACTTGTTTGATTTTACATCGCTGCCTTGCGCGATGTTTCTTTGTGATTGGCCCGTTCAAGGCCACGCATTCCGTCACACTATGACTCCAAGAAACATTGTAGGGATTAATATTACGTTTTTCATACAGAGGGATTATTATAGAGAGGATACTTACAGAGAGATTACATAAGCATGTTATCAATAGTGTGGTGGGAGAAAAGCATCGCGATATACCGCCATGGTCATACGATACTCACCTCCACCTTCATCTACATCTGCAGTTGCACCTTCACCTCTTTTGACATAAGTGTACCCTAATAATGTTTCATGAAGAAATAAAGTGAGATAATCAGAAACAATATTCAAGTATCAATGAAATAATAATTTTATCTGATCATTGCTTGATGGGAAAATTAGGAAGAATCAGTCGTAACAAAAATATATCAATAATATTTTCAAACATTTTCTCATTCCAACTCCACGGTTGGATAATTCAGCTTCAACTATATCCAATTTATTTGAAAGTAAGTATAGATTCCATAGACAAGATTCACTAAGGGTTTGAAATATTTTTTCCTTGCATAAGAATAATAATAGATAACCTCTCTTTAGTCAATTAAACTTTCATGAAACGATTTTTCTCTTTTCTAAAGGTACTCTTGAGAGGAACAGTTATCGAGGGGAAGACTGGAGACAATACATTACAAGCAGTGATAACAGCACAGCGAGAAGAGAGAATGAGTCTGAAACGAGCGCCACGGAAGCGCCTCTCCTACCAACCAGCAGCGGATCACCTCCCTTTGTCAAAGCACCTCTCGAGGACAGATCCAAGTACGAGAAGCTCACCTACAATTTGGAAGATCTCTCTTCTGATGAAAGTGATTCGAATAATTTCGGTAAGTTGAAAACAGTATTTTCCTTTCTCATATGAATGTTGATAACATGTATTGTACATGTATGTATCAACATGTTCATGTGATGTTCTACATGTATGTATGTAGCCTAATTCTTCTGTATGTACCGTCTCTACAATAATCCCTCTGTATGAAAAATGTTATAATTATCCCTACAAAGTTTATAATACAATGTTTAGTATGAACATCTTATATTTAGATGAATGAGTTTTTTTTTTAAATCTTAAGAGTTGACAAAAATACTGATAAAAATACGTATAATTACAATTAACGATTATTATTAAGATTATTATAATTAAGATTGTACGTATAATCTTGAGAGTTGACAAAAATACTGATAAAAATACATATAATTTTTGTTTATGTTTTATACGTATGTATTTCATTATCATAGATCACCGTGTGATCTAGTCGATGATCTCTCTAATTCTCCACTAAGTTTAATCAGTGATTAATGATTAAATTTGGGGTTAATTCAATAAGAACATAGTGAAGCGAGTAATTGTGTTTTGAGTGTTACATGCTATTAGGCAGCCCAATAATAGTCACTATTCTTATTCATAATTGTTGATATTTTGTGTTTATCGAATGATTGGTTCTCGTCTGCTGAGAAAATGTAGTGCAATTCTGTAGAATTTTAATTAATTGAGCTTGCAATGCATCAATCCATTTTATGCAAGAGATGCACAATAGAATAGTTTCTCATGTGAATACCATACAAACTAGACTACTTTATGGTCGATTGACACAGCTTCAAAATCAGCTAGTGAATCATTGCTTGATTTCATATGTTTTTTTAATATGAATTTTATTTCACTGTAGTCTATTAATTATTCACAAATTTAAACACAAATGCTTAGGTGGATAATCAAATTGGATATATGTCAGTGAATTTTCACTATTCCAGTATTCTTAATACGAAATATATAGTGAATAGAATTTGCATTAGTGTTATTTTCGAAATGATTATTGTGAATATAACTTGTATGTTTCAGGAAGCAACTTGAAGGAAACTGATCAGAACAAGAAGCTGTCCAGAGCTCGGAAAGGCGTATTGAAGACTGCTCGTCCCAAGCTATTGAAGTCGAAGAAGAAATCTGTGAAGAACAAGAACGAGGAGGTAAGTGGTGAGGTGTCGGACGATTCGATCGGCTCTGCAAGTGACCTTCGAGCTCGCGACGAGGAAGAGGAGGAAGAAGAAGAGAGCGCAGAAGGACGGAGGCAAGGAGAAACGGAAACAATTAACGACAGCGTACTGACCTGCGGCTCATCAGCCTACCACGCTGAAACCGAGAGTATGGCCAGAGAGGAGTCCTTCATGAAAGTGCCAAAGATTCCCGAAGTTCCCGAAAAGGATGACTTGCTGTTTGTCGGACACTCCTATGGTGAGAAACCGCTGCTAGCTGATGATGAGTTGGACACTGAAGAAGAAAATCCTCCCTCTCCACCGCTACTCATCGACATGGAAGAAGATGAATCAACAATGACCAAAGATGTGTTTGCAATGGCGCCTTTCCACAGAGCAGACCCAAAGAAAAGAGCAAGACGAGTGACTAGTGCCGAGCAGGCCGCCACAGCCGAACACAGCCGACCGCTCTCTGAATCATTCCTGGCAATGTCCACACCTTCCCCTCCTCTCCTAGTCGCTATTTCTCCAGTTCATGAAGGCTCTCTCGTCGATATAAGCCAAGAAGAACCCATCAGAATACCCGAAGTACTCGAGAATAATGTCGATAAAGAGTTTCCGCCTTTTGACGACAATAAACCACACATGTTCCAGCCTTTTGTAGAGAAATATAACGCAAAAGTGGAATCGGTCGATTTGTTTGGTTCATCGCCTTTCAATAAAGTTTCTCCATCGAATCCATTCACAAGTCCCGATGACCACTTGAGCTCCAGCGAACAAGTGTTGCATAGAACGACGATTACAATTGGTGGCAATAGTTTCAAACCAACCAAAGATACAAAATCGGATTTTGTTATTGATCCACCAGTGTTGAACTCAACAAACACAGCCAGTGTTTTTGTGTCGAATAACTACGAGAATACAACACATAATCATTTTGAAAAGCAAGACTTGTTTGGGGCGGTGCCGTTCCATGTTCTACCTCAGAGTAAGGCTGAGACTGCGGTGTCAACCTTTTTTCCGGCCCGGGTACCAAATGTTGCGATGCGCCATTCCGCTGAACTGAGTGTGGATGGGCCGATCGATGATGCCTCGCCGTACATGGCTCAGCCAGATTGCTCGTCGCCAGAGGCGTTGATTCTGTCGAATGAGTCGGACGATGCCGCTCCCAAACCGAAAAAGGAACATTTCCTGAAGTCACACAACTCGCTCGATAAAAATAAGTATGTGTTGATAGGCGATTCACGACCGGCTGTTGTTCTGGGAAAGGCGAGGCCGGCAAAGGCGTCGTCCAGTGCGAAGAAAGTTGGCAAGGCGTCGAAGAAGTCGGGCAAAGTGACGACGACGGCTGGCTTCAGCAACATGAGCTTCGAGGACTTTCCCAGCGACCCGGACAACGGACAGGAGCCGAGCAGCTTTGTTCCGTTCGAGGTGCTCAGAGACGAGAAGGCGGCTGCCTTGCCGGGGGCGGCGGGGGTGGTACCGGGGTCTGTGGGGGTGGCTGATGGCGGTGGCGAATGGCGGTTCAGTGGCTCTCTCAAGCGGTGCAGCAATCCGTTTTCCTGAGTAAGTGCTGGTGGTCGCATATATCGTGCGCTCCAGTCTGACAAACTCTAGCATTTATTTTAGTTGCTCCCTTCCTTATTTCTGTTGCCTCAAAGGTTGTTACTCCGCGATACATATAATCATCAGTCACCATAGGTGTAAATCAATTATTGTTTTTGTTGTCCAAAGTATATAATATATTTATAACTACTATTTATTGCTTTTTGTTGTTAGGTTTATAATTTTTAGTAAGTTATAATATTTATTGAAACAACTATTGTAAAAAATAACTGTTGTAGATGCGATTATTGTAAAGCGTATATAGATCAGTATTTTTACTTACATAAAAAATCGAAGAAAACTTTAGTAAGTAGCCTTCTACGTGGATCTTGTACCAGTATTTCTAAGTGTTAATTTTCATTCCATTCCCACGTAGGGCGTATTTTTCTATTTAAAAAATCTTCAATAGTGCTTTGTGAAGAGTTGTCAAATTTTAGATTATATTTTAGGGCATAGTATGGTAATAACCGATTCTAAAATAATAATTCATATAAGTAAGTGATGAACTTGTAACCATCATTAGTGTAGATTCATTCTGAAATATTTCATTCACTTGTATCATCTTTTATTAATTATTCCTAATAATCTTGTCTCACAAGATGATAAGGCTTGCAAGTTTTTACTCTTTTTCAGTTATTTATCTATCCATAGAATTTCTAACATGAAGTCAGCACATTTTTCTTTCGGAATTTCAACCAAAAAACCTATTACAGAGCGTGCCATCCAAATTGGCCTCTCACTGGAGCATGCGCGTTGATCGCTTTCTCCCACTACAGTGCCTGCTGACTCGCGGTACAGTAAATTTCAATAGTTCATTCAGCTGGCAAACTCAGCTTTATAAAAAATTCATATTCGCTTCGGTTACCCAGCAGTAGAAGTATGATGTTATTTGCTTCACTGATGTTATCTTTCAATGAGAATTTTGGAGGTGACTGTACTAACCTTAGCGGCTGGAGGGGAAGCGTGGTGGGAGAGATTATCCATCTCTCTCGCACACCCTCCCCTAGACGCCAATTTGGATGGCACGCTCTGTACTTTCAGTGTTACTCAATAACAGACATCTCATGTTGAATTATTTTCTTAGTTTTCTTTTCACATCTGTTTTTGCTTTTCGATAATATTGAATAATCAAATACCTTTACCTTTTTCTATACCTTACCTCAAATTTCTAAAAATAATCTACTACTTCTCTAATGAAAACTCAGCACTGCTTATAGTTATTGAATTCTTGTAGAAATGTTGAACTTGCAAGTCATTATCGAATAGTATTTTAAATAGAGTATTTAAAATCACATCTATGTCCTAGCGTTGAACAATGACATTACGTACGGAAACATGTTTACGTACACACTATATTTTAATACTATTAATTTACTTATTTTGTTCGGCATTTTGTTGGAATTGCTCATACTTCAATGTGCCTTTCAATCATAATAATTGTTTATTAAATTTTTTACATCATTAAAGGCTGTCGCTTGTCATCCTTGACATTCATAATTCTTATTAAAAACGTGGAATTTTTTCCCAAATTATAAATGCGTAAAAAATTATTGTAAATGTTCAGGTTGATACTTTTTTTATTGAGTGAGGTGAATTTACTTCCTGTGATAATACTATTCAAATATCATATCATTCGTTTTTTTCAATGTTTTTTTTCTGATTAGTACTCGTGGTACGTGGTGCAAGGAACCATTTAATAAAAAAATGATTATTGTAATATCTACCAATTACAGATATTGACGTTGAAAGATTTACCAACATTTTTTCAAACTCCAAATTACTTTGAAAGATTCATTCCTATTTTCCCAAGCAAGCCTTGTACATTCAAAATACTGTACAGTCAATTCGTCAAATCAAAATGCGCTTTCATATTCAAGTGGATTATTAAGAGTAGCTCATCGATTCCTATTGACTGCGTTATCAATAATAAAAAATAATAGCTGTGAAACTCGTAGTTAGTGTTTGAATGTAATAGCTCGTAATATTATATCAGCTCTCTTAGCAATGGTAGATGAATCAAGATGCTCTTGTAGAGCAATTTAACATGCATATTATACTGTAATAATGACTTGCTTTAATGTTTTTTTAATACGTTCAATTGCTTCAAGTGTTTCCAGTATTCCACAATACTTGAAATACAGGTCCTCATGTTTTTGATAATCTTTCTTTGAAATCACAAGGTTATATTATTTCTAGAATATGAATAATTATCATTGAGATTCGATAATAATCTATAACCAATCTTGAACTAATGCTGTATAGTATAAGAACAAGAAAACGTTTTGAAAATTGCATGGTAGAAAAATACCATGACATTTATTTATTAAGTTGTATCTGTTCCGTTATCATCAGCTTCTGTATTGTCACCAGGTCATATACTCTTAGCATTGTGTATAATCGTGTAGTTTTATGAATGTGTGTCTATGTAGCCTTCACATACGATTCTACCAAGTGTAAGATTGGTATATTTAAAAATTGACATCCAGTTCTTTCATCATGTATCTATTTTGAAAATATACTAAGACGCATAAATAATAAACTATAGTCTACTTACAGGGCAGGGAATAGAATGTGCTCAGTTACTGAAATTAAGGATTGTTGATGTTGGTATATATTTCCTAACATGGTGTTAGTACTTTGTTGTTGAAATAGTGCTTCTTCCATTATAGGGTACTGAAAAGTCTGACACTGAATCCTAGTTTGAGTATGTAGTTTGTCAACTAAGGTTGCCTTGTTAGAGCCTTAAGCTTCAATAATAGGATATTTACTATTATTCAATAGTAAAACTTGATCCCCAGCCGTTTTTTAGCGAAGCAAGACAATATAGAACTCAATCCTTTCGAGCAATTCTTAACTTGTAGTTAAACAATATAAACTATTTTTAAAATAGCATAAATAAGATAATTTTATACAGTAATAGAAAAAAATAAATATTTTTAACACCTCAAAAAATAATATTCAAATTGGATTTATCGAGTACATAATGAGTTTTCCATATTATTAGTTCTGCGTGAATGCAATCCTTTAAAACGTCGAACTACAAATTAACGCCCCAGAAGCTGTAACTGTTTTTTGTATTACAAACTAATCGAAAACAATACAATTTTTTTCAAATTGCAAGTAGAGTACTAAATTTTAATAAAAATTCCTTTTGATTTGAAAGAAGTTTTGAAGAACTATACAGTGCAATGGAATTATCAAAGGGTCCATAGGAAGCTCAACTATAACAATTCTATTTTGACGATTATTTGAGAATTCACCACTAAAATTCAACTTGAAGTCTTTTATTGTTTTCTATTAGCATGGAAATAAATATAAACGAGGATGAAATAATTTTTCCCTTAGTTTCAGTATTGAGAATCAGGATTTTTTAGATGAAAACATTACAAATAGTCAATTAGTATAATTATTTGATGAATTTCAAATTTAGTAAATGAAAATAATAATCTTTGTATTGTAGCTCACAAATAACTAGACATAAATGATACGACATTTCATTGGAATCATTTTTAGTAAGTGTTTAAGGATCTGTTCTAATTCAAATTACATGCATTCAAGTTCCAGTGTAACCAACAATGTAGAGCTGAACTCCACTCAGTAGCATTTTCATCTCTCAAGGCAGCTGCCAAGTTTTCTGGGTTTGACTCCTGTGGAGTCTAAGTGTGGAGCTCATAGTAGGGATCACGGTATATATTCTTCTACATACCGTGGTAGGGATTACTTAACTTCCTAGAAGATCAAAATATTGTATTAAATTGAATAATATTTTATTTTCTATAACTATTTTTTATACTCTCTGTGTAAAATATTGACAAAAAATTACTCATGTTCTAGTCGGAGTGGTTTTTCTTAGTCTTCAATTTGAATTTTGTAGTTTTATGAAGTCCTGCATAGCTATGAATTCTTAGACAGGCTCTATTATAAAGCAAATGCTCCGAATTTATCAATCTTTTCTAAAGCTGACCGCAGTGGTTCGAAAAAAATATATCGTGCTTCATTTAAAAATTACTATTCAGCTACAGGCCTAATATCAAATTTTTTGAAATGACCAATTTTTATTTCAAGTTTTTTTTTTGCATTCACTGATATGTTAGTATTTCAACAATATGTCTCTTGCTTCATCTTATACCCCAAGAGTGATTAACAAATTCTTATTAATATTATCATGATTGAATTGTTTTTGATGTTATAATAATCCATTTAATCATATTTTTAATTCCTATAACAAAGTTAGAACGAATAATTTTAGTTTTAAATAAATGATAGTATTGTTTCTATCATAATGATATGCCAAAGCGAAATGTATTTATTTTTTTAAATATGAAATTGTAAATCGAAGGTTGTTAGTACAGTGAAGTATGAAATGAATATGTTTGTACTCGTATAGTCTGGTGGAGGTGTTGTAGAATATAGCTGTCTCCTAGATAATGAAGCTTAATGTTGCAGCTAAAAGCTGCTGAACCGCAGCCCTAATACAAATTAATAAACGTCCAATGATAAAGAATTTTTGAAAAAAAACGATAGTTTTCTAGGAGAGGTTGGTATTGAATAGAGATATTAAAATGGAAAAATTGATATTGTTCGATAAAATTTGTTATTAGTATTATGTTCTGTACATTGTATTTGATATTCAGTAATGTGATATTGTTCTTAGGATGTGATGTTGTACTAGGTTTTCTTTTTCCCGATTTAAAAGAGTATTTTTTCAGTTAGTGGTGATCAGCTATTTAAAAAAAATATATGAACTACAGTACAATGATCATAAAATTTCAATCAAACAGTACTATACTCTAAAATACGGACCAAACATAACATTAGTGTGATAGTGAGATAGTGTCATGCTTCAAGACTTTTATAGGATTTATCTGCTAGTTCCAACCGGAAAAAATTGCTTAATTTGTATCCTCTGAATTTCTATCACTTCACTTCTATGTAATCTTGTCAGTATTCATTACGGTTGTAGATTAGGAAAAATATTATTTATAGATGTTTTCAATTATTTTGCATCACACGTGAATTTGTAAATTCAATAAATATATTTATTTTCTGTTGAGAAACAAATCTTTTATTTTCTATTTAGAACCATCCTCCTAAGATCTGATAAGTGTTTACTTGGAATACCAACGTAAAAAGTACCAATCACTTGTAAAATATGTCAAGGAATCGAATGAAGCTAGTTTTGAGACCTTTACTATCCAGGTCTATTGAAATATAAATTAAATTATTTTCCATTGGAATTAAATTCAAATCAATTTTTTTCCAACTTTCTTGAATTGCATTATCCTTTGGGGAAATCGTTATTCGTTGTATTCTAGGATAGGAAAATCTAATAAACCTCCGGAAACCCTTCTTTATTGAGTGACACAATTCCAAATATGTCAAAATTTATCATAATTTCATTTTTACTAGAATTTCCGTGGCATTTAATATTGCGAGCTTAACTCTTTTAACCCATACTTCCATAAGTTAAAAAACTGATGGAGGACTTAATGATATTTTTGAAGTAATCCCTAAAATCCTTTAATTACATCAGATTAAGTATTTAAATATATTTGTTATCTATTCATTACATTATATATTTGTTTGCTAGTTATTTAATAAAACTAGCTTGAAACATGCCTGATTCGATTACCTACTTAACTCGGTTTACATGAGAAATATTAAACTTTTCTGTCATTGAAACAAGCTGGTTACTCAAAAAAGTAGAAACCATTAAATAAAAATATAGCGGACGTTTGAAATTGCCTCTAGTGAATAGCATTTGATTTCTGTTTCTGCTCTGACCTATATCAGATATAAACATGGTTATATTTAACCATTGTTATATTTAACTTTTAGGTATATGATTAGTCTATGCCTATAACTAGAAGTTCTCGCCAGAAACTGCGCTATACTGGTGTTCCCGCTGTTTTGAAAGCAGGGAGTAGTCCTCAGTTGTCTTGATAAGAAAGAAGAGATTCTTCAATAGTAATGTTATGATCTACCAAATTCCAACTATTTCTATCGATTTATGACACTTGGCGGCATGTATTTGTGAAAAAATCTTGTCAAACATTCGAAAAGTTTTATTTTGGAGAAAACTATTAATGAAATAATTATAATAATATAATAAAATTTCATTTCAAAAAACTATTAAAACAATAATAAACACCAGGCTTTCATTGTTTATTATTATTCTGACCACGTCTCTCTGCTGATAAATTAAGAGAATAATGATCGATATCAATGCATTTTATCATTCAGTTTTCATAAGCATCGCATCTCTTTTAACAAATATAGATGAATTTATTGCCAAATTGACAAAAACAAATAATTCTTTCCTTTGCTACTTTCATTTTCTCTATATTTCTCAATCGAAAGCGTCTTCTATTCCCAGTGGCAGTAGAACAAAAGGTACAATGTGTGAATATGGAATGCAAGTTTTCTTGGTGTGGAACCATATTGGTACCTGTACAAAAATCATAAGAGAACAGAAAATTAAAAAATGTATTTGGTGATTGGAGGCTAGAGGTTTATCACACTGGTTGATTTGTAAATAATAAAAATACTTACCAACTTTTTAATGTTATTTTTTATATGATAAAGTTTGACATAATTTGTAACGTTCGATTAATACAGTAGGTACAGAGCGTGCCATCCAAATTGGCGTCTAGGGGAGGCTGTGCGACAGAGATGGATAATCTCTCCCACCACGCTTCCCCACCAGCCGCTAAGGCTAGTACAGTCAGTGAAGAAAATAACATCATAGTACTGCTAGGTAACCGAAGCGAATATGAATTTTTTTATAAAGCTGAGTTTGCCAGCTGAATGAACTTTTGAAATTTACCGTACCGCGAGTCAGCAGGCACTGTAGTGGGAGAAAGCGATCAACGCGCATGCTCCAGTGAGACGCCAATTTGGATGGCACGCTCTTGTAGCCTATGTATATTTTTATTTTTTCTTAGCCTGTTTCATAAAATTATAGAGGTCCTGCAAAGGCGGACGCACACAAGACTTGAATAGCATGGCGTAGGCTTCTATGCAAAAAACTTCCTGTTTTCTGGGACTTCCAAAATTTGTGGAGCAGGACCCTGATAGTCTAAAGGTTTAAACTATTTTATGAGAAAAAAATGAGAGGTAATGAATAAACATGTTTGTTTATTAATCAAATTTTGGTTATTTCTTCTAAATTATCAATTTTGAAATTTATTCTCCATTCTATAATTTATATATCCTCACATATATTAGTATAATACAATATAAATAGGCGGAGATATCATCTTAGGAGAGAATACATTTTTACAAAAATCTCGATATTTAAGGAAGTCTAATGATAATGAAATTCTCTTTAAAAGAAGGAAAAAGAAAATTCTAGATTTAGAGAGTATTCAGGACATTTCGAAAAGACCATAGGAAAAATAATGCTTCACATGAATACATTAATTTATACTCTCCAAATCTAGAATTAGTTTTTCGTTCTAAAGAAAATTAAGTCACATTATCATTGGACTTCCTTGAATAACACAATTTTCATAAGCCTTCGTTCTATCATAATTATTATAAATATTATTAGTATGTGGAGTGAAATCATGCATAACTAATTATTATACAAACAATGTGTCAAATAAATTCTGGATTAAAAACATTTCATAATAGCACGAGCATAAGCAAGGTTTGTAGAGACCTATGGAACTCTACATACCTTTGGTATAAGTAGCCAGAAACAAGCTCATATTTCACTGCCTGTAACAAGCCAATTGTACGTCACAAATTCTTAATGAAGTATATATTTAATATAATTTATCGAAATTTCACCTTAATTAACAATGTTTGATACTTCACCTTGGCTAGAGCTCTTCTACTGACAATACCAGTATTGCTGACAAAGAAAACTTCGGTTCCAACTTTTTTCTCTGAAGTTTCTATTTTTTCCAATAATTTGTAATTGTACTGATTCGAACAAGTGGCTCTCACTCGTTTATTCTTCAAATTTCGATTCACGTTTTTAGATATTCTCAAGGAGGATTCCATCAGAATGTTACGTGTTGTAGAATCTGACTGTGGGTTTTGTATTATATGCGTGTCGGATGAATTAATGATATTTTTATGAGATGGGTACTTTATTGTGGATTTCTCTGAACTTTGTAGTGCTGGGAGCGCTGGTAAATAATCTTGACAAAAAGAAAGCGATTTGCCTGAAATTGATTTTACCACGAGATTCGATTCTCTGTTGTCATCACCAAATTTTTGAGAAGATAATATTCTTTGCCTTTCTGGTTGTTGATTTGTCAGTGATAATGTGCTAATCGTCCGCATATAGTTAATGTCTTCTGAACACTCCAAACTTCGAATACCACTATTCAAAATCAGTCTCATATAGTTATTGTTTCTCTCTTCTAACTCCCCAAGATCAATCTGGCATAAACTGTAATCTAAAACAGATAATATAATAATTCTGTAAGTTTAAATCAGTCTTTCCAGAGAATTGGTGAACATTTTTTTCGCATTTGAGGCTGGGTTGCACAAAAGTGAATTAAAGCTAGTCTTCGATTACGGTACTAATAAAAATTAAATTTTTTTATTGGAGGTTTGGCTCAACGACAGACCTTGGTATAGATGGGCCAAAATTCCTTGGCACTTAGCTCGACTGGTTCGAGCTATGACAAGGGGGGTAGTGCGGGTACGTTTCTGAAAATATTGGGCTACTACATGCACCGATCAGCTGAAAGCATAATCACAGTCAGGGGGGATTTAAAGATTTATAGCAGCAGGCAATGTTTGTTATTAATGCGGTTAGTAGTAGACAGCTGGCAAGTGCCAAGAAATTTTGGCTCATCTATTAATACAACTGAAACTGACGGCTTTTTTGAAACTAATTTTTTGTTCTATGAAATACGAAAGATATAAAATACTGCAGCAGAATGAGCTAGCTAGATTATTAAAATGGAGTCTGGAAAATTTCATATACTTACATCTTTGAACGATTGACGAGCATGGTGATAAACTATTATGAATTTTGTGTCTGTATCTAAGCCATGCGTTTTGTATAACCCTTGATGAATGGTTTCTCAGAAATCGAATCTTGTTTTCCAATTCAATCAGAACATTTTCTTCCAAGAATATGTTATCATTATCACCTATTTGATAGTTTAATTCCAAGTCATCTGCCCATTTTTTGAAACATATTAATTTGTCAATATCAACGTTCATGAAACTTCTGTTTATCAAACAGCCGAAATGTGAGAAGAGCCTTTCAATGTTTAACCTGGAAAAATGAATCCCACAATAAGATCCATAAATTAAAAAAAAATGTTAGACTATTATTGAATGTTTACACTCAATTTTATTCATCACAATGTTATTTAATTGAATAATCAATGTCAATCACTTTAACTGTTATATTCTTCAAACTATTGCAATTTATAGTGAAGAGAAAAGGTCAAGAAGTTTCTTCTACCAACATTTAAATTATCAGAATCTATATTGATGTTCCTTATATTGATCACATATCATTGGATCATTATTAAAATTTGAGAAGATGGTATTTTTAAATAAAAAATTATAAAATAATAAGGAGGTAATAATATATATACAGAGTGTCCCAAAAATAGTGACGCCAGTACTATCACGGTATTCTACAAGTCAAAACAAACAGAAAATGTTGTTGGCAAAATGCTGATTTCTCCTTAGTTTACCTGTAATATTATTTTGTGTTTTTAATATTTTTCATCATATCTCGTTGAAAAAACAAGATTTTCTCATGAAATTTGGTAGGGGTATAATTAAAGGTGTGGTTTACAAAATACATATATCAATAAATTTCAATATCTGTTTTTTTTTTCAAAATGGCGACCGACTAAACTTTTCAATTCGATTTTACTGGAGAAATATTGCTTTTTACGATAAAACTTTGAAATACAAAAATGTAGAGAATTTTATTCTGAATAAAATTATATGTTTAGTATATTGACGTAGTATATTGAAAATAATATCAACTAAAATTGTAATTTATCTATAAAGCTACCTGATTGGGAGACAGTGTCCACAAAGCTTAACAGCTTCAATAATTCCACTTGATCGTAACTGCTTTTCGAAAAATGGCTTATCAATCAAGCCGGGCTTCATTTGTATGTTCGGTTTAATGCACCGAACGTAATGCACTTCCGCGGTTCTCAACTCAGTCATCAGCGAATCAAGAGATCTCTGTAATTTCAATTAATATATTCTCATTATTGCAGTCACTTATATACTTATTGGATTAATTTATGAATGATACAAAAAATTATTAAAAATTTCATAAAATTTAAGATGGAAGTAAATGAGATATTGCAACTATTCAATTGCTTTCAAATCATATTAACTAATTGAACGAAATTCCTAATTAATGCCATATGATAGTCTGGAGACTGCAGAGACTAGCAGAGTTCTCAGAGTATTAAATGATATTAATTAGGAATTTCGTTCAATTAATTATTGTGATTTAAAAGAAATTGAATAGTTGCAATATCTTCAGAGTATTATATGGCATTAATTAGGAATTTCGTTAGTATTATTATTATGTTAGTGAAATTAAATAATTAATTTGATTATCATGAATATTATTAATTTCATAATTAATAAATATAGGTTACTTGTTGATTGGAGTATTTTTTTTTTTGTGAGGGTGATGCCCACATGAGCTCTAGGCTTTGTGAGTTGGTAATGGGAGAGGTAAAGATTAAATTCAATTTGATTCAAGCATCATTGATTTTAATTAATCATTTTCCCATCCAAAAATAAAATAAATGACACAAAAACACGTAATATATTACACACAAACATGAAACAAATATTGAAATATGAAGGTATTTTTAGAACTAACTTTAAAATTTATTGAAATGTGTTAAAAACTTATGGAATTTTTCAAATCATTAAAAAATTATACTGCATGAACTCATAGATATTGAATTTCATCATTATCTGATACATTTTCTATGGTCCAAAGAAATGTTTGATTCAATTATTGGGAAATTTCCAATATACTAGCTCCTTATTTAGACTTCAATATTATTTGCTACCAAAATAGTATCATAATCACCTTGAATTTTCCAAGTACAGTGTGTTTTAGAGTGTGACTGCTGTCTTCGGCGACAAGTGTTTTCACAAATTCTTTAGAACTATTGAGTAGAATGTTGCTGAGCTCATTTGGAACCTGAAGAAAATTATAGTCCGATACGGTAAGAAAGTTCACAGGCTATAAGCTAAGTCCTAATTCTACAATGTGATTGTAAGCTTTTTGTTTGAAGTGTTTTGAAACAGTTACAATTAAAAATATGTGTGTAATTAGCCCTGAGAATTTAGCATCGGTCATTCAATTGAAGATCAAGATTAAAAAAAAAAATGCAACGAGAATTCTTTATCAAAGGTAATAACTTCACCATACAAGATACTCACACAATACATCAGTATTAAAAAACCCTCAACGTCTTGGAAAAATATCTGTTTGGATTTCTATATTCTAAATAATAAAAGTAACTTGGCAAGTTTTTTTCTATTAATTTACGATGTAAATCAATCAAGTAAGTGTCTCACAAACATACTTTATCACTATTCTTCTCAACCATGTGATTTGAATTGTAGGTAACGTTTCCTGCGAAGTGTTTTATTATGAACTTCTCACTGTATTTATCCACTTGAATAAGATTGTTCTTTGGTAAATTTTCGAGTTTGTAGCAGACTTCTTTCCCTTCACAATGGTGTATCAATAGAGATCCCTGTAAATGTATTCCAGATTATAAGGAAATATTTCAATTCTATTATTCTATCCTAAATGTGTTACTGTCAAATGATCCAAATAAGAATTGATAAAACTGTTGAGACGTTTTATGCGGGTGTAAACAAACAGTAAATGACATATAGATATAGTTTATAATATTTTCCAAAAACAACAAAGTAATGTAAAAGAAGCAGTTTTACTGGAAGGTGAAAACTTAATCAATATTTCAGTAAAGTAGAGGAAACTGCAAAAAGGCATAGGCTTACAATAGGATGTTTCTAGTTTTTAGTATCACATTATGTTTTTATAGCATTGCCTTATTTTCGTAATTTGGTATACATAACTATGCACCTACTTGAATCGAAATCATTGATAAAACTCATTAAATTTATTACAACGATACTTGTAATGAATAATATTCTAACTCATAGCAACTAAACGAGATCATTAAAAGAATTTCAAAAAATACATTTTTGGAAGAAAAAAACCCTGAAATATTAAACATTCTTCAGTCTTTTTTGAACCGTGTTCCGATATTTGTATGTTCCAATATATTAATGGGATTCAACCGAAACATAACTACAGTGATATTCATTTAATATAGTCATATTCATTTAATATTACGCTTGGCATTAGATAGATAGAGAGATATTATTTCTTTGCCATCGTACGTTTATCAGCAACGTCAAGAAATGATTTCTATCTATATAATGTCAAGCGTCAAATTAAATGAATGTACATAACATTCAACAGCTGATCATCAACCAATTGATAAATAATGCAATCAAAACAAAATACGTAATTGTTCACCCACCTCATTCAATACACTGAAAACTGAATTTGGAGCATCAAGTAAATTTATCCTCGCTATTGAATTCCTGCAGTAGTCTTCTTTCATATTAATCAAAACAGATTCTGAGAGTATGCCGTCTTCTTCCAATATCTGGAAAATTAACAGAGAGTTCAAGAAAATTTTATTCAGAATCTAGAAAATACACAATGAAAATTTACAATGTACAATACCCTATAACATTTTACAAAACATGTAACTTAGTTGGTGATAGAATAAAAAATAGGTAACTTGAGTGGATTATTGTGGTAGAAAATTGTTTTTCTACTTCAATATCATACTTGAAAAGTTCTGGTTCCAAGAAAATCTATCACTATTTTTTTTATTCAATTTCCAACTGTACACACCACTTCACATAAAGAATAGCAGATAAAGATGAATACAAAAATATACAATATACAAATAGATAGAGATTAGATGGAACTATAAATAAAAAGGCAAAAATACTAAACTAGTAGTGCGAATATCAATAATATAACTCTTGTTACCTTCTTCTTTTGAATAAGAATGTCTTGAACAAAGTAGTCATGTAGGCGTTCATTGGCATAATTTATGCAAAGCTGTTCCAAACTATTTCTTGAGAACATTTCGAAGCCGTAAATATCTAGTAGACCTATAATAAAGCAATAAATGAGAATTACATTATATTAAAAATTAAATTATTGTGTTTTTCCATGACGAGACACTTGTAGAAAATTATGTTAAAGTAATCTGTTAATACTTGTATTTTACTGTAGATAAGTAATGCTATTACTTACATTATTGGACACAATTGGAATGCATTTCACTCCTGATTGTGTCCAATAATGTAAGTAATAGCATTAATCAGTGCTCGATTTCTAAAAAAAGAGGTAGCCTAAGGGAACTGAAGAGTAATTGGCTCACCACGGGCCCTCCACCGAAAGAATTTTAAAAATTACACTCAAGTTGGAACGCTTTTAGCGTTCCTGAGCATATTTTTGCAGCTTTTTTGGTAGTTTCTAAAAAATATTTTTTTTTATTTTAGTTTTTTTTCTTAAAAAAGGTACGGGAACGCCGTTCCACCGCGTTCCCCCTGAAATCAAGCCCTGGCATTAATTATTTACAGTGCAATACAAGTCGTTACTTTGACAGAATTATATTATATTATATTATTATACACTTCATCTATCAGGCCTACTAGTTTTAACTGATGTTAGGAAAATCATAAGAGACTGATTGAGTATTGATAAATTGAAGTTCTCAGGAATTTTTCCAACAAGCTTACAACTATCAGTTCCTCCTCTTATCAGAATTTATTAATTTTTTTCACCAGAATCAACCTCAAAGGCGTGATGCCTGACATCGAGTATGCGAACTCTGGATACCAGGCGACCTCCAGTTTCAAGAAGCCTTCCCTGGGTGAACGCGGAGCTCTGCCCAGGGTGACTGAATAAGTCTCCAGCTACTCGTGGGAATCTTATGGATACCAATAAGAGTAAAAGAGGCTGAACAGCCTCAAACATCTAACGAGGATGGGGGATCTCCCCCAAACTCTACCGACCAGGAACAGGTTTCAGAGTTTGCTGACTCAAACCTGCCGGGAAACGGTACATGTAGAGGAAGGCACTACAACTGAAGATTCCGCAATGGAATCTGAGGAGTGTGCAGACCCATCCCTGATAGAAGTTGAACAGCTTCGGAAGGGTGAGGCCATAGCTGAAATCAGCAGCACATTTGCTGCTGGAATGTCCAGCACTCTTGCAAATGAGGAGAAGACTTCTTGGAAAGGCAACCCTCCTACCAGAGGAGGCAAGAGAACTGGACTTCAAGGCCCTGAGTAAATTCTGCTCTGGCCTGGGATTATGGAACATGGCATAAGCCAAAGAGGGGATGCCACAAAAGATCGAATAGCGGTCACGGTGGCTAAGGGTTACAAAGCCCAACCCAATTAAAAAAAAAAACCTCAAAGGCGTTTACTTCCAGAAAATTGTCATACTGTACCCAGTTTGAAAGTAGGGACAGCAGAATCTCCTTGATCGAATTTGTTGTTTATGTAAGAAACAATCCAGTTGAAAAGAAGCAAATACAATAATTTCATGAGAGCATCTCTTCTGGTGGTGGCATCTCTTGTTGAGGAGACTGGAATTTGGATTGTGCGACTCTCATGCTTGTCAAATGATATGAGACTGTTGGTGAGGATGAGTGCCAGTGTTTCAGAATCCAGTCCGAGAAGCTCGCAAGCTTTCTGTAGATCATCGCATGACTCTGAAATGCAATACTGGACAATTAATCGAGAATAATGTTAAATATGCGAGTAGGCCTAACATTATTATTGCAATAAAATATGATTCTGTGAATAAAAAATTATGTAATTATCAGGCCTACATATTCCAAAATCATTGTGAGATATAGAGCAATGCAACCCCCATGTTCAGTATAGGAAGATTCTTTTCTCAGTTGTCAAAAATGTTTTAAAGTGATACAGTATAAAAATTTTCAATCACATAAAAAATATTCTCGTATAAAGGATTCCTTGAAATACTGGAATTAATTATTTTCAGGAGATGATAAATTCCTTGCATACAGGAAAGATGATGAGGGTTCAGAATATTTTTTCGGATGGACTTTGGTCTAGCTAGCTTGTTTTTATTAAAATATATATTTTGCATGGGGAAAACACAAATACTTGAATTGCCAGATCTGTCTCCTTCTAAAATCGCCTTAGTATAAAATTTAATGAGCACAAATCGTATCAATGATGGAAAGGAGTGTCGCTAAGATGCAGCTTCAGTAATATATCTCTCCATTGTTGATCACTTAATCCATCCTCATTTGATCAAGAAAATCTACTTTTTATTACAATAAATTGTGAATTACCTTCCCAATTGACCTCAGTATGGAAGCTAGAATCTTCTCTGGTTGTGAATACAATGTTTCCAAGGTGCAAAATACCAGCGATAACTTCAAAAATGCTTTTTATCGTTGGCCAATCGAAGTCCAGTCCCGCGAATGCTTCGAACATCTTTTTGAAGCCGTTCTCATCTTCGGCTGTGATCTGACCGGGCAAGATTCTAAACCTTCTTTCGGTATTCAAATACAATCCATCCTGTCCTGTCAATTTGCATGCAGCTATCAACTGTCAATAGAAACATACAACTTTTTATCATGAAAATTTGATTCAATAAATTTCATCCCCAGAGTAAACATATTCTCGAATTTTAGTAATCTGGGGCCTGTTTCATGAAACTTTATAAAGTCCAGAAATACAGGTGGAATGACGAGCTCACACTGAAAGTCCAAAGTCAGGGTCTAACGCACAGGTATAATCAGATTCATTTAATTTGACGCTTGGCTTTAGATAGATAGATAGAGAGATATTATTTCTTGACGTTGCTTATGACCGTAGAGTACGATGGCAAAGAAAAAATACCTCTCCATCTATCTAATACCAAGCGTCAAATTTCATGAGTCTGATTATACATAATTATATTATATATAATTTACACTCGAAAAAGCTGATAACTAGTAGATTATCGATTTCAAATCTTGAAAGGTTGAAGGACAAACCGAATTTATTATAAATTATTTGTCTCCATCTCATGTTTGAGCCCTAGGTGAGATGTGAGAGTTGAAAAAAGAAAGATTAATGGTATAATAATAATTCCGTGTAACCTGGCTGGCTCAGGTCTGGTGTCAGAGTTTTCAGGTCACTCCTGATCAGTTCAGGGTCTCTGACGTGACTTAACGACTGTTTTTTAGGCAGCCGGGACCGACGGTTTAGCGTGTCCTCCGAAACACGGGGAGTGGCTCGAGCTAAAATTTCACGGTCTGACCTGGGTTTGAACCCGGGACCTCTAGGTTACATAGCCAGCACTTAACCCATTCGGCTATGGCCACTCCCAGATTAATGGTGTGAGATAGGAAAGGAAAGATTAATGGCTTGGTGTGAGATAGAAATTTTGAGCTCATCAACAGTTAATCTAATAATAAAATCTGTTTCATTGAAAAAAACGTCTTATTAGCAATTGGGAAGCTGAAAATTCCTAAATTCACATACCAGAAGTTTTTCGAAGGAGGAAATTTGGAAATTAGTGAGACAGAAGAAATTTTCGGCTTTAAAATAGAGAAAAATAATGTCAGCTAATTGGAAATGGCAATTTCTGAAATAATTAATTAATCTGACATACAATAATTCCTTTAGTATCACTACAGGAACACTATGAAAAGCTGTAATGAGGCTCACACAATAAGGTCGACACTGGCAGAGTGTCTATATACTAGGTACTATATAGCCTAAAGACTGGTAAATACAGTATAGTAGGCCTACTAGTGCCACAAAGCTAACTTATTAATTCGTATAAAATAAAATAAATAGTTTCAACTATTCAAAGTTATCAGTATATTGACTAGCTTGATTGAACTATTCCAACTTTCCTTCAAAACAAAATAGAAAAAATTAACAAACCTGATAGAAGACATGGAAATTCCTGACAGACGGCGAAGACACTCTAGTTTTCTCAAGAAGATAGGTTCTGATTTTTGCTTTGAGAATTGTTTTGGAGAACTCGCTGTAATCCAGAAGTAGAAGGTTTCCGAATCGCGAGCTGTTACCGTGATATTCGGTCGCCGCATTTCCAAAACAGGAAAGCAACGTCTGCGCATGACAAATTTCACTCAGTGGAGTGCTAACATCAGCGATAAAGTTGAGAGCCTCTTCAGCTGCGTGTGACTACAAAAAACAAGCCAGAATTGAGCCTATAATAGTTTATATAGATATGACAGGCAAATAAGCAATTAATTCATGTATATGCAGGTGAAAATTCAACAAAACAGTACCGTGTATTAGATTTTAATTCATTCAATCACTGTAGAGTATCGCACTACGACAAAAAGACCAGCTCACCGATAGAAGAAATCTAGCTAAGCAGAAGAAATTTCATAATTCAACATAAAATGGAATGGAGAAATAGTTTCTTCAAAAAAATTTGCCTATCATTTAATACCAGTAATGTACTGATATATACCGCAATAATGTTAATAGGGATGAATTGTTTCAGTTTTCAAGCACTAACAAATATAAATTATTTTTAAATGAAAAATTGCTCCAATGAGCAAAATTTAATTATGAGTCAAGCCCTAGCTTGATTATGAATTAAACATAATCGTTCTTAGTTCTTACTAAAAAAATATTGTCTTACACGAGTAAATCTCTTTTAATAATAAGTAAAACTAGTAAGAAAGATAATATCGTCAACTCCTTAATATATATGCCTCTATTTCCAATAGCCACTTTCTAATAAAATTATTAGATAAATCAGAATTAATTGATGAATAACTACAAAAAATGGGAAAATTGTTTAGAATGAAAATCTATTACTGTAGCCTATATAGTAACACATTCATACAACCACTTTTTGAGAACAGTACAAAAACAACTTATAAGGGCCTACAGTATTCGAATAATCATCTTAGATTGATATTATAATATAAAAGTGATCTCACCTTTCCCGATCCTGAATCGCCACTGAATACAATTATCTGGTCTTTGCGATTCACAGATAAACAGCATAGTGCTCTGTGTATGACACTGTAGATGTGCGGCTCCAATGTCTTTATCACTGATTCGTCCTAGTAAATAGAATTTCGAAATCCGTATACAAAGTTTGATAATTAAAAAATGTAAAGCAGAATAATACCACCCACAGTATAAAAGTAAACCAATGTAGCAAATTATAATCTCATAATATTTCATAATAATAATATTATGAAGTTGTTTTTTAAAAGGTAGCCTCACGGGTTTTCCTTTCTGGTGAGTAGTGACAATCATATTTCTTAACTAGATTGCATGATAAATATTATGAAATTTATTATGAAATATGAGATTGAGGGATGGTTTGGTTCATTTTAAATAAATACTAGGTACTCAATTGATAATATGATATTGAAAAAACAAAGGCTCAATTCACACAGAAGATACGAGGGGATATGGATCTTACATACATACCACACATATGGATCATATTAGACTCTATACAAACAAATAGTCCAATGCACACCAAAACAGCTTCTTCAAGTGTGCATTGGACTATTTGTTTGTATAGAGTAGGCGATCCATAAGCCCGCGTCACGTCTCTTCTGTGTGAATTGAGCCTAACACATCATGTAGGTACCTACCAATAAACGGGGTTTTCTAGAATAGCTTCAACATTAATTCAGAACATTAATTAGTATTAGTAAATTAATTAGTACAGTATAATACTACATTATGAAAATATTATTATTGTCCGGTGTTAAAATTTGTGAAAGAATCAATTATCAAGCAAACATTCAATCTTGCAGATGGATAAAAACTATGAAATCTAAAAATCTATGAAAAGCTATAAATCTAACTCTCCGAAGACATCTCTAAAAAATTTTGAACTTTGCATAATTCTAGTGATAACATAAGGAAAATTGACTTGATGACAGGTGTAATTTTTTGTGCTTGCATTTCCTACAATGACTATCTTTTTAAAAATCGTAAGAATAAAATAATAACAAAAGAGTATTATTTAAATTTTAAAAGGAATTCAGAATACTCTACTGAGAGGCTTTACTAACCTTGAGTGCTTTCTTGAGAGCAATGTTTCTTTTCTGAGTGACAGGTAACTCTCTCAGAGGGTTTATTGAAATAAGAACCAAATCGGCCCATGTACAATAATCATTATTGAGATATCGAGCTGATAGATACTGCAAAACTGTGGAAGACAGTAGTAATTACGTTATCATTCACAGCACCTCGATGGAACAAAATGATTACAGATTTTACAAAATGAAACCCAAAGTCCCAAAAGTAGGTAATAGATTTATGAGAGAATCATAACTTATGAAACAAGAAAAATGAACTCAAGTACCTAGCTCATACCCTATGTCCACACTTGATATAGAGTTTTATTGTCTGCTTTTCGATTTTCGTCAAAGAGCATGCACGTACGCATGCACGCATGCGGTGCAGCATTCTTTTTTCCGCCTAATTTCAATAGGATGATTGAAGCGCAAAGCAAACAGCAAGACAAGCATGACGAAACAAAACTCAAACAAGTGTGGATATTACAGCTATTATGAGACATAAGTTCATAAAAATAAATATTTCAAGGCATTATTAATATAGGTATAGTAATTATTTCAAGAAGGAAATTTTTATTTTCCACTGTACTGGTATATCTTATTTTATTGTTATTCGTTGTTCCACTAAATTTTCACATGTAGCCTATCGAAATGAAATTCACAGTGACAAACTAAAAGTACCTTCTTGAAATAATGATCATAAATTAGAACATTGTTTCCATCTTACCATTGGTAATAGGAAAAAAAGATAAGATGCATACCATAGCCTATAGTGAGTATATAATTAATATTCAATACCAAAAGCGATGAATAAAGTTACACAGAATAAAGGACTATAGGCATGTATCGGTGTCACAATAAGCTTTATTTACTGAATTACTTTTACGATTTAATGACACGGGCTTACTTACAGTCTTCTTGAATTTCAAAATCGGAGACTGAAGAAGAACTCATCACACCAGCATCAACAAAAACTCTACAGAAACAAAATTATGAATTCTGTGTTGGGATTCTGAAATAGAAGGTGATATAGGCTACAGTATTATAATTATTCAATATCCCTAGATCCACTCGGAAGTGAAGTAGGCCTACTCACTATAACGCGAAAATCAAACTGATAAGAAAAAATTAACCTTCATTACAAAAATAACGATAATAACAATTTATGTTGAAGAACACATGATTTCATAAAATTTTATATATCAATGTAAAGTGATAACCTTTGTAATGTAAAGTAAAAAACCTTTCAATTCGCGGTGAATGAGAATTCTAAAATTAATTCATTCTATAGAGAATTTAAGTTGAAGAATGATAATTTATTTCGCATTCGAAAGGATATACCAATAATTTAGGTGTTGATTTGTAGAGAGAAGAAATTTAGGAATAATGTTGTGGGAAGAAGAAATTTCTACAAATTCCTTCGTACAGTCTATCACATGTAAAAAAGTGCCTGATGTTTGTTTCAAAAGAACATTCATTCATTCACTTTCCAACATCAAACAACACAGCAAATTTAACCGAAATTTACTAAATTTTCAAGTGAAAAATACACAAAAAGGAGAAAAATGGGTGATTCAATTTGTAATGAGCATGTTCCAACACCACATAATGAGGAGATTTGTCATGCCACAGGAGAAAAACGAAAAAATATTGTTGATAAACTGAAGAGGCTACTTGATGAAGTTGATGACAGGTAAGAAAGTAACAATAATAAACACAGAATAATTCTAAAGCGCAAAATTATCTTAAATTTGCAATAATTGTAGGACCTACGACAAAACAATCTTGAGGTTGAAAATTTTTTTAATAAACAAGCTTTACAATATTTTACACGAAGCTCCCTGTCTACTTTACAGGAAAACATTTTTTTGACTTGATAATATCTTTTAAAGTATGCGAAAAAGATTTCTATGTCTTACTGCAGTATTTATACAGACTTTTCTGAGTTTTACGGAATGAATATTAGGCCTAAATATTTGGACTCCAGAAGTTATAAAGAACATTTTCAGGTCACTTATCTCTCATCATCACCATCCTTCCCATTACTCACACACAAGCTAAGGACTGCGTGCATCAACACATCAAAAAAATTCGAGTTTTAATTTTTATCATAAATATTAGTTACAACTAAAGTATTATGAACCATCACCTACTTATACCTTGATTTGAAATATTGTTAAAATTAAAATATGTATTTTTATCATAATTATGGTTGATATCATTGAGATCTATTAAGACAATTCTATTGAAAAGTATTCATGAACCTTAGTTCATTTTTTTTTTTAATCGTATGGCTTTTTATCGGTGGGGAGACCCTTACGGGTAGGTTCCACCTCGCCTTAGTTCATGATTTTCTGACATAATAATATTTTTCTTCCTTATTAGACCATGTCTCTTGAAACAAATTCAAAAATCTCCCGGAAGGAGCGCTGATAAAATATCAGGAAGAGGCCTAAAAGACGAACTTCATAATCACCATGGAAATGATTGTCATCATGATAATGATCACCATCATCATCATCCTGGCTCTCATATGCGAGAAGCTTTAGATAAGGGCAACCCTATTTCCATAAAACCAGCAATGGTAACAAAATATTACAAAAATGGGGACGCATGTGAACATGCTGATAAAGGAATAAAAAGATTTGCAAATGATCATCAAATGCAAGTAAGTAATTCAGATATTACAATACTAAGCATGCATTTTAGATGCTAGCTTTGAATTAATGGCTATTTTGAGACGGCGGTTTATAGTGATTCAAATGTATTATTTAATAATTTACAGAAATATGTATGATGATTATTATTGGAGAAGGGAATTAATTTTATCTACATTTCAGAATAAAATTGACGGCAATTAAAAAAGTAAAAAAATGTATAATTTCTACAATATTATTGTCACACAACTTCACAATGATTGCAAACTTTTCTATCTCATTGGAGATTACTTCTTATTACCTACTCTTTACTAAATTTGACCATCACATCATGTTAATAAATCCAAAATTTTGTCAATTCTTCTCAGATTCCAGCAAAAGAAAATTTTAGCAATAAAAAACACGAACCGGAAGAAGATAAATTCTATAAGGATTGTTCCTGCCTTCGAGCCAATGGACTTCAGGACCAGTGTCCCCTTCTTGATTGCCAAGGAAAGGAAGAGTGCTTGGCTGTGAACCCAGGGCCGTGCTGCAAACCTGCACTCACTCGTTTGTGTGAAATGAAACAAGAGAAGGTATTTTCCACTACAGCTAACATTTGAAAAATACACTTCCTTTATATTTTTTTCTGATTGTATACATGGATTCAGGGTTTTTGTCGACAATTCAGTTTTTCTATTTCCCTTAAAATTATTCTTCTATTTTCTTCTTGTCATGATATTTTGACTGTTGTAGTTGCATATACAGGTGTTTAAGAACTCCCTACCAATACTCTAGGTCATTGTTCCTGGGTAGAAACCATATCTTAATAATCATATTTAAATTGTCCAGAAGACCTTAGTTACGCACACAGCTGCCATTTTGTTTTTTCACTTATTATTTTTATCTCAATAATGGTGAAACATTATGGAATTGAAACTTTGCACATTTATGACAATAATTAGACAAAGCTACAAAAATTATGACAATTTTCGAATCCATAAAACAAAATGGATTTTAAATTTTGTTTCTTGAATAACTGGGAAACCGTTGAAATTACGAAAATTTTACAAGAATAACTTTTTAGTAAATATGATTACAAATCGACTGAAACCTTATTTGTTGAGATTGAACCAATATTGACTGAGATATGGCAGATTTAGTGACCACTGAGGCTGGTTGCAGTGCATCCTGGGCTTGCGGCTAAAGTCTGCTACAACAACGCTCCGTCTGTTTTGCATGTTATTTTTAAGCGATTTTTGATCATTTTGTGTGAATTTTAAGGATCAGTAAAAAGGGTGAAAGTAACATCTACTCAATGAGATCTTTCAAATGAGACCTGAACGAACAGAATCGGTTGGGAAACCACGGAGGAGTTGTGATTACAAAAAACATGTTCGCCTTTTAATGGTATAGAAGATATCGATTGATGATAAAGGCAATACTTTTTTCAGCTACAACGTGAGGCGGCAGCGAAAGTTGCTCATTATGAAGACCGCTTTCAAAACATGAATAAAGAAGACAGCAATCTAAATAATATGCATCATGAAGAGAATCCGAAAACACTAGCATGTTTTTGCTATTACTATTAACCCTGATATCAATCAACCTACAGGTATACCACATTTATGAAAAATATTGTCAGAAATGGTGAATTATTGAAATCTTTACTGTTACAAATTATTGTCAAGAATAATTATGTCCACAATATTGATCGATAAATCTGTTTCCAATATTGGGTTCTTTTTTATTGAGTTGGAAGGATTGGTAATTTAGGAACGAAATGACACGCTAGAGCTTTTGTACGCTAACTATTGTACAATCGCATAACGGTCAGTGGCAGGCCTATAGTATTTTGAAAATATAACTGACAACCTTGGTTTTCAAACAATTTCTTAGCGAGAGCGCCCACCAAAGTGGTGTGGTGGTGGCGTGGCATATGGCGTATGGAGTGGCGCCAGACGGGCACCACTAGCATGATTAATTGTTGCCATACGCCACATAATGATAGGTGAGTGTTTGGTTTAATGCCACACCACCTCCACCTCGAAACGCCACATGGAAACCACATGCCACTCCGTCTCCACGTACACAATACTTTGGTGGGCTCTCTCGCTTATGTGGTCAAAACTTGTGATAGGCCAATATTAGACTATCACATGTTTTATAAAAGATCTTTGACAAACATATGCCCGATTTCTCAGTTCAATAAGCTAATTTGAAAACACATGATTATTGATTCAATTGGATCCATAAACTGTTTATTGAACGACTGAAACCAGGCATATGTTTGTCAAAGATCTTTTATAAAACATATGATAGTCTAAGGCTAGGCGTACACCGGTTAGTCAAGACAAGACGAGATTAGTCACATTTAATCACAGCACTTCTGAATCTGAACACACAGATTATTGAAAAGGTCTTTAAAAGTTATTCTTTGACTTCTTTAAAGTCTTTAAAGACTTTAACTTTGACTTTCAAACACTAATGTCGAAATCACTGTTTAATTATTACTGGCTCCTGCTATACATAGAAGGTAGTTTCAGAATTTTTATAATAACTATAACTTAAAAAACATTGAAAACTATAATCTATTCAACGTCCTAGAATAACTGGTTGGATGATGTATCTTTTGTATAATGTGAACTGACTTGAATAATCATTGAATGAATTAATTGTACAACTATAATCGCGGCCACAAAATAAGGCGACTGAGGGCCGCTTTCCCCAACGCGGCTTAAATAATAACAGCTGACGCTCAATTTTTTTTCTATACTTTTTCTATTCTCCGAATGAGGCTTAAGCTAGAGTATAGGATGAGCAGCGTTGGGTAAAGCGGCCCTGAGAGATCCTGCGCTGTTGTCAAGTCTTGCCCGCTGACCACTCAAATCATGCAGGTGAAGCGACTCCAATGCTTGAACTAGGTAACACTGGAAGCTTAACGTTTTCACTTTGTGCTGGGGAGAGAGCGATTCTCGACCATCCTTCGCTTTACCGGTTCCATATTTGACAACAGAGCAAAATCTCTCAGTCGCCTTATTTCGTGACTACCACGGTTCTCACGAGTGAGAGAGACAAGATTATGTCTCTCTCCTACACATGGAACCGCTGGTAGCCGTACCGCACCGCTTGTGTGAACGGAGACTAAAACGAAAATAATCCATTTTCATTATTACTATGCTGAAACCATTCTTTGTTGTGTTTTTCT
Organism: Laodelphax striatellus; assembly: GCA_017141395.1. Taxonomy (NCBI): domain Eukaryota; kingdom Metazoa; phylum Arthropoda; class Insecta; order Hemiptera; family Delphacidae; genus Laodelphax; species Laodelphax striatellus. The sequence continues at coordinate 19,290,081 of CM029530.1, forward strand.
TTTCCTAACATTTCTCATAATTCTTTACGCCATCTAACTACCATCTAGATATGGATCATATGATTGTCTACTCTATACAAAACAATCGTTCAATGCACACTGAAACAGCTGCTTCAGGTGTGCATTGGACTTCTGACAGTAGACGATCAGACCTGATCCAGCCAGGTTACTTATTATATTATTATCTCCGGGTAAGATACGGCTGCCTTTAAATGCCACGAGGAATGAAACCTGTGAGTTAAATAACAACAGATTACATTACAATTCATTCAATTTTTTATTCAATCATCAAAAAAACAAAACTAAACGGCAATATAAATAGGTTACGATTGATAAAACTGGCAAATATTTGTTTTGTTAACACTGATAGGATTTGAAAAACTGGCAAATCTTTGTTTTGTCAACACAAACCAAACAGGAGGAGGAGGAGGATGTGAAGGCACTAGTCCATGAAATAGGGTTGTCCGTTGTGGCCGTTTCGTTTAGTGAGCACCTCGACGCCTGTGTCGGTGACCAAGAGAGTGTGCTCGAATTGCGCCGATAACAGGCCATCTATGGTCACCGCCGTCCACTTATCTGGCCAAGTATCGTCGCGCCAAGCTCCTGCCGCACACACAAAACCAAACGGTTCATTTATAAATACATTGTAAATCAGAATCTTTTTAAAAATAATCGACATTGACTTTTAAATATACTGTAAATTCTTACAATTTATAAAAACATAATAGAAGAAAATGTGATAGTGCAACTATCTAATTGCTTTCAAATCATAATACTTAATTGAACGAAATTCCTAATTAATAATGCTATAAAATACTCTGAATTCCCTTCAAGCTATTATTCTGTTGTCAATATTCGCAGTAGCGGAAGTCTTCAGATTATTTTATAGCATTCATTATTAATAATTAGGAATTTCTTTCAATTATGATTGAAAAAAATTGTTAGTCCCATCTTTCGGAGGAGACGTAAACCCATCTAACATGGCTGTTCAGGCTGCCTGACACACACACACACACACACACACACACACACACACACACACACACACACACACACACACACACACACACACCATTCATTTGTATAAATACATTGTAAATCCGTACAAATTATTATATTTAAATAAAAATAATTGCTAGTTTCATCTTTCGAAGGAGACGTTAAGCCATCGGTCCAAGCCTGCCTGACCAGTAGTCGTTGAATTCATCTCACATCATCACCCTACATGCACAAGCCTAGAACTCATACGCATGCGGGCTTCACCATGAAAGACGTTTTTACAGACAATGGCGGTACAAGGCATTGAGATAAATATCCAACTGGAGATAGCACTAGCTAGGGATGCTATAAAAGATTAGTGTTCTGTCTAATTTCGTAAGGTTGGTAATAAGATGAGGATGAAATATTTATTTCTAGAAGAGTGAATAAAAACTAGTGGACCACACTTTCGAAAAGAGTAAATTCAACACTAGAATAACTTACCTTGAGAAATCATAGGTTCTATGGTGAAGCAATGTCCAGGTTTCATAATTCCAATAACTTTGTTTTCTGAAACAATTTGAAAAATGAAAATGAGGAGAAATTATTCAAGTGTTCCCTGTTTTAGAAACGAAATAATATCCCGACCATAATTGAAATTTGACATAATTTTCTAACACAAGATGTTACGAAATATTGCAATAAAACTACCTTCAAACAAAAATACAAATACAATGGGAAAAACTTATTATGAATGAGAAGAATTACAGAAGATGAAGTGAAGAATTTACTTGGAGAATTAATATTGCTATTATTATCTACTAAGAAGTTTACTAAAAACGCTAAAAAATTCAAAATTTATATATGTTATATTTTTACTTACTCGCATAATGGGGTATACTAGGCGCTGTGTGGAACAATTGGTGAATGCCATGGCCACAGTAGCTTCTGACCACAGAGAATCCATTTGCATGAGCATGTTTTTGAATCACATTTCCTATATCTCTATATTTTTCTTGCGGCTTAACTGAAACACGAGAACATTGATAAGTGAAAAGATAATTATATTTATAGAAGAAGTTATACAATGGTATTTGTTTGGAGGACAAGTAAACATGAATAATTTATATATTTTTAAAAATAAATTAATGTTTAGTCTCATGAAAATTCACATATTTCATACAAGCTCTCACACATTATACAGCCCAAAACAATCTTTTTTCTCATAGTTCAGTGATCTACACTATAATTATATTCCAAGATGTGGTTTTGCTCTAGAACTGAATCAATGGAATAATATTGAATTAATCAAATACGAAATCAAGACTATTCAGAGAGGTACAAAAAAATGTATCCATTGTTTAAAAGTCCATAACTTGCAAAATAATTGATGCAGTTGTCTTATTTTTGTGAAAGTGTAGCTTAAAGTCCAACTTAAACAAACATATCAATTTAGAAGTTCGAAATAGCCACCATTCACATCCACACACAAACGATGCTACCGAACTGCAGCACGAACTACGATGGATAGGCCGTAGAGGTGCTGTAGAGAATCCACCACGTTCCCCAGACTCAACTCCTCTGGACTTTTAGCTGTGGGAAACACTGAAGGAATGTAGTTTATCAACAAAAGCCAAGCACATAGGATGAACTTCGAGAATCCATCGTGCATTCATGTGTAAATATCCAACTCAACACGTTGCAGACAATATAAGTAGTTTGTGCTGCAGTTCGGCGGCATCGTTTGTGTGTAGATGCGAATGGTGGCCATTTCAAACACCTAAAGTGATATGTTTAAGTTGGACTTCAATTTTTTAAGAAAAGTGGATGAAGAGAAATAAAAAAAAACATGATTTCATTATTGGACTTAGTCACTTTAAAGAGTGACTAGTCAACTATTATTACTAAATTGAGAAATATTATTGCTTTTCAACTAATAGCCTAGTAAGCATGTAGTTATTCTTGAATGAAATGCAAGTTATTTGTAATCTGTTCACGAAAACTCTCAAGGCCCTTTTTTTGCTGCAAAAAATGACAATTCGAGGTCATTTCACGATAGCAGATATTTTTGATCGAAGATGAAACTTATGCTTGAAATTATTCATTCTGTAATCAACCAATTTTCACTCAAGAAGGCCACAAATTAATTGGAATGACTTCTGTAATAGTTTGTTGCACGAAAAAATAGTCATAATATTAATTGATTGTCTACATTCTACAAGTTAGTAGAAAATGGTACACCCAGTGTTCATGGGTGAAGTTTTTACTCAAGCCGCACAACCTGATAGATAAACAAATAAGTTCGCCAATAGGAGAACAATCTGAAGACACGAACAAGCTTCATGACGAAATTCTCAACTCACCTATACTGATAGCTTTTTCCAAACACTCCCAAGTCACTTGAGTGAGTTTCCTAGCTGTTTCACTGACTTCTCCTATCAGAAATGTTTCGTTAAGATCACCATGGAAGTCCCTGTGATACACAGTGACATCAACTGGAAACAAACACACAAATTAATTAAAACTGCCTTCCCATACATTAGAATAATTTCTTTGATCTTGACTTCATTACCCCTGAAAAAAAACATTGTTGTATTTTACTCTAGATATTGAATTACTTTATTGATATTGGATTGCTTTTCAAATCTTCAAAACAAAAAACCTCAAAATCAAACCAAAAAATCATCATCCTCCTCATTACCTACGCTCCTACGCACAAGGATTAAGGCTTCGAGTATTATCATCAGAAAAATCTAATTCGAATGTACTTTGATTATATGTACTATGGAAAGCACATGAAGAATAAAGTAAAACATAATCGTATTTATTAGAAACTATTTTTAGGCATGACGAATATCATAATTATAATACCTGTTTACAAGGTTCCTTTGCCTGTGCTTAATCCCTAAACTTTTAGGAGCGAGAACGCTAATTTTTATTATTATTAAAAGTCGTATTACAAGTAACATCAGATTATCAGGAATTATAAATGGCATTTATTGGTATAGCATAATTATTATTCAGAAATTCTAGAAATTAATAAAACGTCTCTTGGTTGCAATTCGACATTTTATGAATAATTTATAAGAATGAATGGCATTCATAATACCATAATAATCTAATACCACTTAATACCATTCGAGTACAAAAGAGCGTTCCCGTACCCCGTACCTCCAGAGAGTGTATACTATTTATAGGCCTACACTTTCTGTACCAGTACCTGAAAACTCTGACACCAGACCTGAGCCAGCCAGGTTACACGGAATTATTATTATTTTAGTACCTAAACTTTCAGAAATAACAATGTAAACTAGTCGACTGGCAACGTGTAAAGAAGGAATTAGCAAATAGTCTACAAACAATCAGTTCTCTCGTGTTTCGATAAAAATTCCCTCCTCATTTCTGGTACAGTATTACTTGTAAATTGTGAGAGTGTGAGCATACCATTACATATGTCGCCATTTTCGAGAGGCCTCAGATCGGGAATACCATGGCAGATGACCTCGTTGACAGAGGTGCAACAGGAGCGGGGAAACTGGTAGTAGTTGAGTGGCGAGGGGTAGCACTCGCGTTCGATGCACGCCTCGTGCACCACCCTGTCGATCTCGTCCGTCGTCACACCCACGCCGATCACCTTGGCCGCCTCGTCCAGCACCTCTCTACCCAGCTGCAACAAAATCACACCACTCCAATTCTGGGACCAGTAACAGTGACAACTTTCTGAGACCAGCTACTCTAATTCTGGTATAAAGTGCTACTATTACTCTAATTCTGGGACCAGTAAAAGTAACAACTTTCTGTTGAAGAATATAAATTTATGATGAATAGCCAGTTGGCCGCCTCATCCAGCACCTCTCTACCCAGCTGCAACAAAATCACACTACAATTACTCCAATTCTGGGACCAGTAACAGTGACAACTGTCTGGGACCAGTTACTCCAATTCTGGGATCAAGTGCTACAATTACTACAATTCTGGGACCAGTAACAGTGACAACTTTCTGAGACCAGTTACTCTAATTCTGAGATAAAGTGCTACAATTACTCTAATTCTGGGACCAGTAAAAGTAACAAGTTTCTGGGACCAGTTACTCTAATTCTGGTATCAAGAGCTACAATTACTCTAATTCTGGAACCAGTAAAAGTAACAACTTTCTGGGACCAGTTACTCTAATTCTGGGATCAAGTGCTACAATTACTCTAATTCTGGATCCAGTAAAAGTAACAACCTTCTCGGACCAGTTACTCTAATTCTGAAATAAAGAGCTACAATTACTCTAATTCTGGGACCAGTAACAGTGACAACTTTCTGGGACCAGTTACTCTAATTCTGGGAAAAAGTGCTACAATTACTCCAATTCTGGGACCAGTAACAGTGACAACTTTCTGGGACCAGTTACTCTAATTCTGGGAAAAAGTTCTACAATTACTCTAATTCTGGGACCAGTTAAAGTAACAAATTTCTGGAACCAGTTACTCTAATTCTGGGAAAAGAGCTACAATTACTCTAATTCTGGGACCAGTAACAGTGACAACTTTCTGGGACCAGTTACTCTAATTCTGGGAAAAAGTGCTACAATTACTCTAATTCTGGGACCAGTAAAAGTAACAACTTTCTGGGACCAGTTACTCTAATTCTGGGAAAAAGTGCTACAATTACTCTAATTCTGGGACCAGTAAAAGTAACAAATTTCTGGGACCAGTTACTCTGATTCTGGAAAAAAGTGCTACAATTACTCTAATTCTGGGAACAGTAACAGTAACAACTTTCTGGGACCAGTTACTCTAATTCTGGGAAAAAGTGCTACAATTACTCTGATTCTGGGACCAGTAACTGTAACAACTTTCTGGGACCAGAGTTACTCTAATTCTGGTATAAAGTGCAGTGTACACTAACAACGTAGTGCAATCATAGAACAGAGTTATAGGCTTCTCTGGAACACTGTAGTATCATGACTTAAGGTTATTTTCAGTTTATAAGGAACAAGCTGTCCCGGCGAACTTCGTATCGCACTCTTCCCCCCCCCCAAAATGTCCCCCCTTCATGCCACCCCTCAAAAAATGTCATCCCCCAAATGGCCCCCGTTCATTCCCCCCCCCAAATCCCTCTTCATGTCAACCCCCTCTTACTCATCAAATGTCACCCCCCTCTTCCCACCAATTATTATTTTTTTAAATTTCTTCTATTTCGTATTTTTTTCATTTATTTATTTCTTTTTAATTTTTTTATTTTATTTCCGTTCTTCAATTTAATTATTTGAAACGATAGAACATGTATTATACGAACGATAACTCATTCTTAATTGATGATTCTAGCGTAAAAAATAATTAGAGCAGAAAACCTAGTACAAAAAGAAATAGTTCGGAGCGGGAATTGAACTCCCAACCCATAGGTCGAGAGGCCGAAGCGCTATCCACTGAGCTACTGAGGCTTGAGATAACATTGCTTGTTTTGAATCACGATCATCTTACCGTTCTTCGGTAGCCGGCAAGCTCAAAACATAGGTCTGTAAAATGTTTGATAGGTTAGGTCATTAATGTACTAATTATTTATTAATTATAAAGGGATTTTCTTATATTTTAATACACATTATGTTAACCAGTGCTGTAACAATTCAAACTAATCCAAAATCATCTAAATCGGTTCAGCCGTTCTCGAGTTATAAGCGAGCGTACAGACACCAACTCTCTTTTATTAATATAGATGAGAGTGAAAATTTATCAATGATTAGTCCAAGGGACTAGTTTTAGTGAAGTCATAAAAAATTACTCTATTTCTGGGACCTATTCCGTAGAAATTCTGAGGTCCAGTACAGTAATACTAGAAAAACCGTGGACACAAGACGTACGAGTTAATTACGCAGCTCTGTTCATGTCCAGTGTGTCCCGAGGAAGGTGGACACTAATAAGATATGAATAAACTTGTACGTTTCGTGTGTGTTCACTTTTTTCTGTCAAACATGGTTTTTTCAATACTTTCAAAACAGGTCTCAGGCGTTGTATAAAAGAACATACTACATTCCTATTCACGTTGTTGCAAACATATCTTGATTTCGGTCTTCATTATTCATAGAAATTCGTGAACCTTTTTTGGGCTTAGTCATTTCCATAACCCCCTCTAAACTACATGGCCGCGGCCTTCAATGTGACAACCTCGCAATCCCGGCTGGTTTTATTATATAATCATACTTATAAAAATACTAAAGCTGTCCCAACAGCTGTCAAAACATGACCGATTTGCATTGCTCATGCAAGCCGGTGCAGCAACGTTGTCACATTGAAGGCCGCGGCCATGTAGTTTAGAGATGGCTATGCTATTTCCCTCTCATAAATCATAAGCCCGTCACACCAAGCTACTTTATTAGCAGCTAGCGAAACAGCTGACACAAAGTAGCAAGTGTGACATAGGCAGTAGCTTCTAATAGAAGTGTCAACTGTTTCGCTAGCAGCTAATAAAGTAGCTTGATGACTCTTGCTATATATGGTTATGATTCGTATCTGTAACAGTAAAAATAATGTTTAGTTTATGATTTAAATTAAAAAATGTTGGTGTCTATAACCCGGAGGGTTCAATGATTACAAGTTGAAAACGCAACAATAATTAGTGAGGTTATTTTTAATTTGATGCGAACAGTCTACTTTTCCTTGGCATTATTTGAACTCTGGAGCTATTTTATAAATATTAGTGATAGATACCTTGCAGGCAACTCGCATGCCTTCGATCTCCTCATCGGACAGAGTCTTGATGTGAGTTGCTTTCATCTTCATTTCGAGCTCGGAGCGAGGAATGCCACCGGGATGGTCTGCATAGTCCGGCCGGGGGATACTGGCTGGCACTGTCCGTTTTTTGCTTTGAGGAAACGGACGAAGTTTGCCTGTTCACACAAAATGTCAGAAGTTATTTATCAAGAGTGTCTGTACGAACAATTACGGTGTATGGTATTTTGTCAATGGAGCTTATTGTAATAATAGTGGATATTCCAAGATTTTTGGCAAAACCTAGAGTAAAAATCAATTCTCACATATCACTCAAGCCTCAGTTCCGTCTCAGACAGTGCTCTGTGATTAAACCAGCGTCATTTACGGAATTGTTCTGCGCATGCGTCATTGACACAATTGATCGATTGTGTGCTGCACAAAATGCTACCAATACTCAAGCATTTGCAGCATGCTGTGCAGCACACAATAATCGATCAATTGTTGACATGGGTAATCAAAGAGCACTAACTGAAAGGTATGAATCGACTTTAATCTGAAGACTAAAACTTCGTCGTACTGTGCAGGGAGGGATATAACACGCAGAGGATTTGCTATTAAGACTAATCCCTGTAGGGATTGATGTAATCACAATCATTTAATCAGTTAAAGAGCTTTCTCATAGAAATTTCCAGTCAATAAGGATATCGATATATCATAACAGTGCAGCTGTAATAACAAACATAGAATTAATAGAGACATCCAAAACTACTTAATATTAATATAGATACAAAATGAATATAACACAACAAATAATATTCAACACAGAATGATATAATATAAATAATATTAAATTATAAATTGTAGAAGTGGGTCTATTTGTAAATAAATTTCATGGTCTACTTGTCTACACTGAGATTACCCAGATGTTTATAAAATATGAGTGCAAGAATAAAATAAAGCATGTACCATAAATTTGAATAGGCTAATCCTTCACTACATCTGAGATTACATGTAGGTTGTTCAACTGAGAAGTTTGTAGGAATACGATCGACGATCGTCCTATGTACAGTTCATTTCTTTCGTTCATTTTTACATTCTATCCAGTAAGTTGGAAATTCTAATTGATATTCTTATATAAAATATCGTGTTCTTGGCCTCGAAAGAAATGTAAATATAAAGAAGGTAAATCCGAGTTGCCTGGTTGCGGATTGAGCTCATGCTATTGACATGCGCAGATAAGTTGGAACTATTTATTGCTTTTTGATTCTATCTATATTCTAGAAATTATCTGAAAAAGAACTCACCTGTGTATCTAAAATGAGGCCAAGGATTGTATTCTTTATCCTTGCTATCTGATCCATCAATGGCTTCACCCTCTGGAATAAAAATTTTTATAAAATGAAACTACTGTATATATTTATAATTCATATATTTCAATATCATAGAAGATAGAAGTTTAACAAATTGAAAAGCAGCTAAGCCTTCAATGGAACTACCTGTGATAAATCACTTCTAAGTATCCTTAACATGACTTTATGCATCTTGAAATATTGAGTCAGTAAACATAAATGCAAAATCACTGATGTAAAGGTATTCTTCAACAGTACAGGGGATCATTTAAGAGTAACTGGAAATTATTATTAGGGAAGTTAACGATTTTCTTTCATAGAAATCATATTTTCATGATTTGAACTATTCATGTTTCTAAGTAAAACTAACTATAATAAGTAAATATTATTTTGTAATCTATGCGGTATTCAAATAGTTGATTGACTTTTTAGGTTGAAAGGAGGAGGATAATTTTAACGTTAGTTCCAGGGAATGTTGAATCTGATGCACTGAAAATCTTTTGTCAGAAAATAACATTAGCCTTCTGATCAACAAACTGATTTTTAAACTAGCCTAAACAAAATTACCAAGTTTTTAATTTATATTTTTCAAATTGTAAAAATCTTTTTTCACCATAAATCAAATCTTGAATAGCCCTATTGTATCAATAAAATCACACCAATTTATACATACGTGCTATTTTATGTAGAACCTTATGTGATTTCCAATTTTCTTTGAAGCAACTCTGGAAAACAGAGGAAACAAAAAACTGAGAATAGATGAAGGAGAAAATAACTATAAGAATAGCAGTATTAGGGGGTCTTTTACACAAGAACCCCGCATTTGAATGTAATTATTTCACTACATAAATAGATCTACAAAGACTGTATAATAACAGTGTGGTCATTTGTGTGAATGAGTCCATAACATTGTATTATAACATGTTTTTATTCCCGCCACCGTCATACTTTTGCCAATTTTTGCCAACATAATTATTATGATTGTGGGAATTGGCAAAAGCATGGTGAATTTGTCCGATCTAACCAATCAAAAGTGACATAAAATGGCCACACTGTTATTAACTCATTATACAGTATCTGTAAGTAGAACCAACTATACTGAAATATTAGAAATATACTGAAAAATTAGCTGTTATGCTTTTTGGTAGCCTAGTGGTTTAGTATCAGATACTGGTACTATTTATGGTCAATTCTTTCAATAAAACATCTAAAACCAATTCTAAGTCAACTATTTGTTTACTGTATTGAGGGGCAACTCATATTTAATGAAAATATCACAATTTTTCCCATCCACGCACTTGAACATAACCTAACCTTCAACTAAAACTAACCTATGCTAGTAGGTAGAAAAATAACTGCAAACCGGACATTTTCATGTCAACCAAGCCAACCAGAACCAACCTTAAGCACACCCCTAAAACTAACCTATGCTAGAAGGATTTGTCAGTCGATGAGGGAGGCCAACGTAGCCTCGACAAACATTAACCCCGAAGAAACCATTCTATGCAACCTAGTAGCACAGAGTAGAGAGTATTCTCTCTCTCTACTCTGCGAGTATTTTCTCTACAGTAGAGTATTTATTCTCTCTAATCTGTGCTAGTTGCAAGATTAGTCGTTATGAAAAATCTTAAGACGGTTGCGTAGAGAGATACTACAGTAAAAGTAAAAAGAGCCTTATTGTTGGTGCTATGTCGCGTCGCTGGTTCAAGTGCGTGGATGGGGAAAATTGTGATATTCTCATTAAATCTGATTTGCCCTACAATACATTCGTCCTCTACACACATTCAAACAAGACCGAAAAGGCCAACGGTTTGCTAGGGTTGCGCGCTACATACATGATTAGTTTAAAACGCTTTCTGCAATATCTGCAAAAAAGACAGATTAAAAAGAGTGCAGAAATATCTGCAAAAAAAGAGACAGTTATTTTGTAGCCTACCGGTCAGGAGCCCAAGTACTTTGAAACAATGACTTTCTTGAGTGCTTGAGAAATATGTAAAAATCAATATAAACTGAGATGAAGGCTGTTATTCAAAAATCCTGTTTTCTATCAAGTTTATTTGAATTTTTAGCTATAAATTGAATTATTGGGAAGTGCCGTAGGTAGGCCTAATCGAAAGTCGAAACACTATTTTGCCAGACGATGATTGGAATTTCATTTACTTAAAGTTTACCGAAGTTATCATAAATATTTCATGTAGTGTTAGAATGAATATATGTTTTGTTTTTCTGAACCATCACATTCAGGAAAAAAAATTATGGGCTAAAGTGGATAGCAAAATTAAAGTATTCAAGGTTAGAAACATATAGGTTAGGGTACTCTTCACGTCCAGGGGACTATTAAAGATTTCAAACAACCATAATAAAAAAAAAGATCTTACTTGTGAACAAAAGTATGAACCTTGTATTCCTAGTTTCATACAAGTTGGACATTGTAAATTAGCACTTTTATCACATCCCGGAGATTCACATCCTCGTGATTGAGGGGTAGTCGCCATTTTTCACAGTAAGGGAATTTTAGCCTAGCCTTGGAATTCGACACCAAAATCACTGAATTCAAGCAGTGAGGAAATTGAACAGCTGAACTGAAGTATAGAAAATCTCAAGCACAGAAGAGAAGAGCCGAGAAACTTTGCCGACATAATAGAATATTTATTACTAGGAACAAAAAATAGTCTGATCTATTTATTGAGCCAATATTTTGTATTGAGAAGCGCAACATCATTGACCATATCATAACAGCGACAAAGTGGATCGGACTCTCAGACTGCTTCTGTCGTTACCGTTTCCGATAGAGTGGGACTACTCAAAACTCGATAAGCAACACTTTACTTCAGATTTGAAATATCTCAATAACTACTGTACTGAAGTTACAAATTTTTATTTTACTAGTTATATTTGATTTCTTAACAAATTTCACATTCAGTTTGACCAAGTGGTTATCAGACAATATTATCATCTTTATACTATTAATAGGTCTACTTGCAGTCATTCCCTTATAATTTACACACACCCATTACTGCTAAAGGGTTTTTATTTGACTTTTTCAGAATGACAACCGATTAAAGGTCAATTCCCACATTGACGACAACGACACGACGACGACATTCTCATTTTGTTCTGCTCATGTGTCACCAGCCCGCGCTCTGATTGGTCCATCCTTTTAGAAATTCTGACCAGCCGAATTTCTAGGTTAAGTGACTAGGTACGAAGTTTGAATGTTCGCTGTTCGGAATCAATAGTCAATAAATGTTAATAATATTAGTACGACAATATAAATATAATAATCAGTAAATAAAATTATAATACAAACCTTTTCAAGTCATACCGGTACTGCAATTTTGAGACTTGAGAGCTATCATTTGTAAACAAAGATAGACATGGACCAATCAGAGCATGGGCTGATGACGCATGCGCAGAACGAAATGAGAATGTCGTCGTCGTGTCGTTGTCGTCAATGTGGGAATCGACCTTAAAGGTCAATTCCCACATTGACGACAACGACACGACGACGACGTTCTCATTTCGTTCTGCGCATGCGTCACCAGCCCATGCTCTGATTGGTCCATGTCTATCTTTGTTTACAAATGATAGCTGTAGCTGTTGGCTATCAAGCTCTCAAAATTGCAGTACCGGTATGACTTGAAAAGGTTTGTATTATAATTTTATTTACTGATTATTATATTAATATTGTCTTACTAATAATTATTATAAATTTAATATTAATTGACAATTGATTCCGAACAGCGAACATTCAAACTTCATACCTAGTCACTTAACCTAGAAATTCGGCTGGTCAGAAGTTCCAAAAGGATGGACCAATCAGAGCGCGGGCTGGTGACGCATGCGCAGAACGAAATGAGAATGTCGTCGTCGTGTCGTTGTCGTCAATGTGGGAATTGACCTTAATAAGGAGTATGAATTGAGTAGTATGGAAATGTATATAATTTGTTCACCTAGCAGGGATAAACCCATTTTGTGTAGGCATTAATGGATTGTCCAATGTAGATTTGAATGGGTCAATGTCTTTTCCTTTTTAATATAAAAAAGTGATCACCTGAATGCATTGAAGAATACCTTGTTGGTCCAAGACGGGCAAGTTACATGTTGGTAGATGCAGATGGATTTCCACAAAATTTATTTTAGGAATACAATGAATTAAAATTTTTGGTCAAGTGAATTGGCGTATGTGAATCAGATGACGAGTTAAGAATGCTAATCAACAAGGTAAATATTCATTTAACAGTTTTTAGGGATTAATCAAATTTTTAATAAAAGTTGTACCGATATAAAAATAATAATAAACTCGTGGTTCCAATTTTAAAATAGACTCGTAATTATTAGCCTAATCATCATAAGGACTCAAGAACTATATTCTTTACCAATCTAATATGATTCGAGTTAATCACCATTGAAAAAAAGAAATACAGACGCACATTTTTTTTGAATGTGTGAGTAAAGTAACAATAGTACTGTACGCATTTGAATGTCTGCAACTCGCGCTTGCAAACAATCAAGATCTGCTGATAGATTGGTTGTTCTTGAAAACTTCTGTTACAAACAACTTCTTATCAGCCAGTTGAAAACAATAATAATGTGATGCCAACTCCCTTCGAGCATTTGTTGCAAAGAAAATTATACAAACTTGTCTCTATAAGTTGGTTTAGGATACTCCTTGAATATTGGTAGTTCAAGAAATAAAGAATATTCTAGGTTGACTATTAATTTACTAATTTATTACACATGGAAAATTAAATTTTAAGATGATCCTAAAGTTTTTTTCCAATAATTGTTCTCTATCATGAATTGCTTTCGAGATAATGTTTTCTGGACTAATACATAAAATATTCTCAATATCCATTGAGGGTACCGGTATTGCATTGAATCTGTTAAAATATTAATTTCATGCTCTTATACTAGATGGCTCTCAATAATAATAATTACTTATGTACTTCTCAGAAATATTGATCTACTCTACACCTTTATCTCCTACTACAAAGCATTCTCAGATATTGATTCGTCCCTTCAATACATAGGCTACTGATATAATGATAGGCTACAATATTTTATAATAAGCTGATATTAATTTTGTAATCAGTCTTTTACTTAATACGAACCAGTAAGATGTTTTATGATGATCTTCGAATAATATTATTGGATTAGCCTATATGCGATCAAGTTCTCTAGAACTTTCTAGTTCATCTTTTTTCATGGAATATAGTTTTGCAACTTCTTGCTACCGGTACCTCGAAACTGAAAGAAAATATTGAACAATTTTCAAGCACGATGTCCAAGTGAATCGTATCTAATCAATGATTGATAATGATGTCAGAATTTCACTGTGATTTGACAAATGAAGAAATAATTTCTAAGAAATTTGTATTCACATTAACCAGAAACATAAATTACCACAAAGTAAAGCTATCCCATATAATGTAAAATACTAGTATTTCCATTTATTATTTATATAAATTTAAAAGAATTGAATTGAATAGAAGTGGAACTTATTCGCCGTGAAGCACTAAAACTTTTTCACTATATTCCCAGTTGAATGTTATATTATAATTTGCTTCAGTTCCGCATAATAGAAGTACTGTAGTTTAGTTCTAGTTATTCAATTGATACACGTTTACTTATGATTAACAATTACAATCCAAATATAGGTGGGAACAATTAATTTTGTAAACTTTTAAAAACGTTCCCTCACTGGAAGAATGAAAGTGCATAAAATGTCCATCATATATCCGGATATCCCAATATGTATCAACAATAATTATATAGATTGACCGTCAGACATTGGTTGAAACTAAGCTAGAGCAATAAATTAATAATTCATCGGCAGCTCTCATAAACTGAGTGACACAGATTTCCCGTTTGATGTAATTCCCTCTAATTCAATTGACAAAGTTGTCCAACGGTAGTTGGCGTTGGCTTACTACTAGAAGCTCAGAGAGGACTCAATTACAAATTCATATTAGATATAATTCCGTTATTTCATGCTTCTATATTAGTGAAGCTTGCGTGTGGAGCTATAATGATTCTATCACTCAAATTATTATACTATTTAGAATAATATTTGTGGCTCTGCTAAAAACATACTTTGCCAAGAACAGTAAGGAATTAAAAGTTATTGTGGACGTAGACTTACAAATTTATAGTAAATTGAATCGAGTTTTTTATTATCAAACTTCTTTATTGCTTATCGAAAACTTAAATCATTGAACATCATAAACACAACAATCACATAATAAAAAAATATGTAACGTATGAACAATAAAGCCCATGGTAAACACCTGTTTGGGAAACGAAATTAAACTTCACATGAAATAAACTCAAGAAATACATACTCTGGTCTATAATACAACACTAAAACAATGCATCATGCAAATTACTGATTTTCATTTATGAATTCAATAATTAATAAAGTCCAATAATGAAAAATATCCAATGCTAAATTTTTATTGATAAACATAAGACTATTTATAAAGTGGATAAATTAATAAAGTTTTTTTTTGAGGGTGATGCCCACATGAGCTTTAGGCTTGTGCGTGGGTAATGAGAGGGGTGATGATGAGAGATGACGACTGTTGTTAGGCAGTCGGGACCGACGGCTTTTCGTCTCCTCCGAAAGACGGGAGTGGCCGTTTCTGTCAAAATCCGTTCCGGCAACTGTATTCGATCTTGGAACCTTTGGATTATCAGACTAGCGCTTATCGCCCTCGGCTACGGACCACTTAAAGTACCTCTAATAACCTAACATGTACCGTTGTATTAACTCCTTCAACCCAAAAAAAGTATTGATAGATACTTTATATATTAATATGTTAATAACCATATATTAAAATATTCAAGTGGATATATTGTATGTTCTGTAATTGTTCCATTTTCAGATTATTTTCGAAAATTTCTCATTGTATAGAGCGTTGAGTGGAGCTTGGAAATAAATGTGAGTAGGCACCTTCAATAGTGAATTTATTTATTTTCGGCCAAAAAAAGATGTATCTTATCATCAGAAGTACACTTACACATAAAATATTTGGGATAAAATATAAATATAGTGTGTGATTGAAAACTCTTGACCATAGTAAATACAGGTTGATAGTGTTTGAATTGGAAATAAATGTCATCAATTCATTTATTTAGCCAAATAACAATACAAAATATGTAAGTCTATAATCTAGTACAAAACAACTTGTAGTACAATTATAAAATTAGACTATTCACAGATAAATATAATTGGCACTACCGGCAAAAGTTAAACCTGAACGCCAGTAGTGAGTTCTATTAAGTGTAAAATCAAGATAAAATAATTATGACTAAAATCAGTTTTTATTGAAGCTGAGAAACCGAATAAAGTTATAATTAGTGAGATTATAGAGTCATTAAAACTAATAGTAGAACTGAAGAGTTTTAGCTCGAC
This sequence comes from Laodelphax striatellus, assembly GCA_017141395.1. NCBI lineage: Eukaryota > Metazoa > Arthropoda > Insecta > Hemiptera > Delphacidae > Laodelphax > Laodelphax striatellus. The sequence goes on from CM029530.1 coordinate 19,306,523, forward strand.
TTCACTATTCATGAAGACTCACTCATCTGTCTAAGATCCATTTCAACTTTCAATTTCAAAAGAACATAAGTCAAAATGAAATTGTATTTTAATTTGTTATACAGTAATTATATATTTTTTCCAATTCTATTACGGATAATGTGGTCAACTCTCTAGTTCCTGTAATGCAATGTAATTTTTCATGAATTTAATAATCAATAATAATAATAATTCCGTGTAACCTGGCTTGCTCATTTAATAATCAATGTAAATCTATTTGGTATGCAGCAGTAGTTAACAGGACGACAGTAGTAACTCATAACAGAGATGCTGTTGCGATTTGGAGACAAAGAAAAACACATCGCAATAATAACGAGTCGTGGCTGGTGTCTGTTGTGGTGCGGCATTTAAACGGGGCCAGACAAATCATAATTCCGTCGGCAGGGCGCGCATTATTTTTATGAGCTGACGGCCGAAATAAAAAATGCGACTCGGACCGAATTTAGGAGAGAAGGCGGGACAAATGGCGGCGGTTGGAGGCTGAGATGGAGATCGTGTCGTCCTTCCGTGCCACCGGGGCGAAATGACTTCGGAAAAAAGGAAGAGCAAGAAGGGAGACAAAGGTGCGGCGGCCGTTGATCTGGCCTTTTCTGCCCTTAATCCTAACTAACGGTGGCCCATTCCTCACTTCACCGCCTCATTCTTCCACCCTCCCTCCCCCCCTACCACCCCCAATTTCCTTCCTCACTCCGCCAATAATTCTCTCCAGACGAAAGGTCGAGCATTGCAAACTTGTATTTTTCAAAACTAAGCAGCGGCAAGAAGCAACCTGTGCCTCCAGAACAAGACCGTAATTTAATCACTTTAGCAGTTCTTCCTACGCTCGAAATAATTATGCTGATATAGAAGTTAAATCTCTTAATCCAATTTGTAAACGCTTTCTGAGCCGCCCTACTCTGCCAGTGACAAACTGATTTAGGGACAAACTGGATCTGTTCACGAATACCAATCCTAAAATCAAATGACTCCTGCAACGTGACTCCTATGAGTAGGTGAGCGATATAGGACCGTTCTACTGTATATCGTTCTATAGAATATAATTTCTATATTCTTATCAATTCCAATTTGGTAATATTCTAATTAGTCCAAAATAACTGTTGAATTATGACTTTCTATATTATGCATCACAAATTACCATTTGTTATATTGTTTGTAGCTGTAGCCGTTGCCATTATTTTAAAATGTTGAGTGTATACCTGAATAAGTCGATATTTTTGCTTTATGTTGTAGAATATGTTGAGAAATAAATAGTGAAGTTTTCATTGTTTGTTTTTAATAATATCTGTTTGACTATTGTCAATGGTGACTAATATGACATATCACATGTATGAATGAATTGAATTGAATTGAAAAGCATGACAAGGAAGGTGTGACAAGCTTATTATTTGTTACTGTTTATTATTAAAGAATGTTCTTCTTACATAATAGAAATATTCGAATCTCTATATTGGAGTATTAATGTATATTTTGATTGCAATAATTTATTCTCCCAATAATGATGTATTGACTATCATGGTCACTCGGTGAGAGCGGTTGCTAAGTAATCATGTGGTTAAGTAACAAACATTCGAGACCGCTCTCGGATGGGTGACCGACACAAAAACTTGTGCAATGAGGCGAGGTGGAACCTACCTGTAAAGGTCTCCCCATCAATAAAAGCCATACGATAAAAAAAAATTCCCCCAATAATTCAATAAGGTAATAATATTACTTCCTCTTTAACCAATAACAACTGAATTTTTAATATTACTAAGCACGAATAAAACTGCTGAAATGTGAAAAATCGTTGCTATTGCATTTTCCATACTGAGAATTTTAGAATTTGACGAATCTACATTTCTCGTACAGTACCGTACATAAAATAAACGTGTGCGTTTCCCTTGCTCGTGGAGGTGGAAGATGTATGATTGTTATTTATTCCATAACGCTTCCAAAAAGCCGGTTTACATTCTCAGTATCAGGCGCGCTTGGTTATTATCATGTTCCACGAGGAAGCCGTGAGCACCACGGCTCTGAGTTATCTTTGTGAAAATGAAGAATGAACTAGATAAGCAGTGCATAGTCTGAAGAGCTTCAAGCGTATGAACGTAGATCAATGGTTTTTACTGCCCTGTGACGAAGAAATGAGTAAAACCAAGAGAAAGAGAACAAGAGGAGAAGAAAACCGGAACCGGAAGTCGCCCTTCCTGCAGAAAATATCCTGTCCCCGTCCCCCAAGCTTTTCTTCCCGCCCGCTTTTGCTCTTTTTCTATGTTAGTGGAACGCGCAACTTTGTGCACACTCAAAAACGAAATGCTCGCGTAAAAAGTGATGGAAAACTTTCCCGCGAAAAAACCACGTCGTCCCCTATGCAAAAAATAAGCCACTTTCCTTCCCTACGCTACGCTTGCTTGTCGTCAGCTCCACAAAAAATGACGTCGAAAAGCAAACACATCCTTACGCGTGTTGGTACATGACTGTGCTGCTCAATGCATGCACGCGATTGGCGCAAAGAAGAAAAAAGATGAACTTTGAAACTGTTCAATTCTGAATGGCTTTTGGGAGCAGTTAGAACTAATTGGTATGGTTCGGAAAAAGCTGACGAAATTCTGTCCTCGAAAAGCATTGCTGGCTTACGGAAATCGTGTTGAAGTTCTTATTATTTTTCATGGAAGCTTACTATGTACTTTCTTTATTCTTAGAAAATCAGAGATAATAGAGATCTTAACAAGAAAATAAGTGAGGGTATAATTCTTTCATTACAGACATAACATTATTTTCTTGTGTGAAATCTCCACATTCCAGATTTCTCTCAACATAACTTACTTAGAAATGGATTTTGCTTTGAAGTCTTCTTAGCGATTTCATGAATTACAATAATTAGTAAATTATTGCAAATTAAATTGCATCTGTAACTAATCATGAATCATCAACTTGGAATCATCAGAAAATTTATAAATAATGAACAAAGTGTTCTTCAATGTTGTACATCTCTATTGATGTGTGAAAACATCTCTATTGATGCTTCTTCCACACTAGTGAGAGCCGGGCCCGGATCAGACGGGATGACTCCCTACCCTATTCTATCCGGGAAGTCGTGGTATATTCACAAATCAATTGATTCTACACTCATATGGTTGATCAGTTATAATATTTTATCCAGTTTGATCCGGGCCCGACCAGCACTGATATTAGGCTCTACTCACACTTGGAAACTCAGTGACTCGGATAACAAACATGTGTTTTCAAATGATGACGCTCAGACGATCCTGCAACCGTACTGTCTGAACGTCATCATTTGAAAACACATGTTTGTTATCCGAGTCGCTGAGTTTCCGCGATTTGAGTTGACAAAATAGAGCCTAAAAGAAGCCAATGAGCAATGAGAGATGTTCACAGTACAGTATTGAAATCTCAGTAATAGATTGATACAATATTTCAGTCATACCATTTTCAAGTAGAATAAAATTACATGATTTTCACTGTGAATATTCTTAGATGGCCTAACGTTCACGAAGCATTCATGCTTCCTGCTTTCTATCCAACAAGAAATATCCCAACATACATAACTTTATCAAATGAACCTGAAAGGACAAGTTTCCTGCAAAAGTTGTTGGAATCCGACATGTGTTTCGTGATTATTGATGTCTGAGGCCTTAGGTTCAAAGTGGAGCGGCATTAGGCAAACATCGATTCTGTGCGAATGGTATTAATGAAGGTACGGCTCAGAGCGAATTCAAAAGTAGCTTCTAAATTTTGTTCGGTGACTTGGAAAAGTGGCAAAGAAGTCAGAAAGTGAAAAGTTAATGGTTAATATCAAAAGTGGGATTGGCGCAGAAGTCTCACTCGTCACGAGTAATTCGTTGACAAACACGCAAACGCTCGCATCCAGATACAAGCGCAAAATTCCCTCCTCTCTCCCCCTCCCACCTACCACCACACCTCAGCACCGTCAGCGAGCTGCATCATTAAAAGTTGTCTGTTCACTTCATAAGGCCTAATTGTAATCCCGCTCTGAACACAATTATAAATTGAATTTCCGGCCTCTTTTACTCTTGGCCCGTCATGTTTTCTACTCCACTCCTACGAAGGCCTACTCTTGGCGGTACGGTAGGCTCCCTCTATCCCGGAGAATTTCTTCAAGACCTAAGCGAATTACGAATCACGTCAAGCTGCACGATGTTAGCGATTCATTCACTTACAGTCTTCAGTGATAACGCTTCAGATACTGCTGAAATAAGAGAATTATCTTTCAAAAATGATTAGTAAGAATTAAGAGTTGTAACCTTGCAAAAAGAGCGTTAGGATTTTGAAATGAATGCTATCTTCTAAAAATGAACTGAACTCTCCACTATAACCAAAATGAAGAAATGGAGATTATGAGTCTCACATTAATTTGCTGACCCTCACATTTATTGATGGTAAAGTCTACAAACAGGAATTGTTCAATTTGATTTCACATTTTTCTAGTGATAAGATTCTGTGCGTGTAGTAAAAATTATCACATTATTTTCAATCAAATAATAAAAAAAATTATCATCGAATTTTTATACATAGTTCTTTGTTCTTTAGCTACCTTTCCAACAGAATGTAGGCTGGAACTGATTTGAACCTTTTCTTAATGAGTAGACAGTGAAAATCTAAACATTCTTTGTTTGTAGTGTGCTTGGTACAACGAGGAGTGTCCAACAACTTTCCGTTATTGCACTTTGTTTCCACTCTATTTTTAGATAAGTCTTAGAAAAAGAGAATATTGGATAAATAGAATTAATTTCTTCCAATTTATTTTTTATTCATTGAACACTATGAATGAATAAATTTATTATTACCTTGAAATCGATAAATAGCCTGGCGTAAAATTAGTTCTAGAAATCGATAAAAGTCTACTCTATTGAGGTCTGATCTATTTGTAGATGGAATGTAGTTTGTGAAATTCTGCACAGAAATGTCTATAACCAAGCTTTTTTCCAACGCTCTGAACTTGCTATAGCCTATAGAAATGAAGTTGTGCTATTAAAAGTTTGCCATGCGAGAAAAGTATATTCAACAGCTCATTCGTATTTTATGCTGGACATTTATTGTTACTGATGAAAAACCAACCCGTTTCCAAGTTCCATTTGCTCACATTTCTTCTTTTTCAATTCTATTCTGACCAGTTCGATGGGAAAGTAATCGCTAGCAATTCAATATATTCTCACTTTTTCCTCATGTAGCTGTCAAATCCAATATTTATGAATATAGATGGAGCTCATACACATCGAGTAATGCACATTCGATGAAGGGAGATTATCTCAGATATTAATCCTCGGAATGGCTCCTGATAAAACTAAGTGTATGACACAATTCGAATAGTTTCGGTTCTAGCCTGGAGGTGAACCCTGGAGGAGTATCCGTATGAGCTGATATGGGTTGCGCTCCCATTGACTTGAGGATGAACTGATAATCAGGGGTCTCTCCAACGATCAAGGCCATACGAGTTTCATTGAATCCTTTTTAAAATTGGAAAGAGCTTGCTCGATTATAATAACTCATTATCTCCCTTTTGAAAAACCTCTTATAAATCTGATGTATCGAGAATTCACCCAGATTGAATCCTCAAATTCTTGTCACGTGGGATTGGATTGCAAACACTGATTGATAAAGTAATGTCAAACAGTACAGGTTAATCAATATAGGTTTCAATCAACAGTATAATCAATAAATCAATAATCAACAGTATAGGTTAATCAAAAACCAAGATATAATATCCGATTAAGCATTGAAAATGTTCGAAGAGCGACTATGCTTCATGCTTCTGGCTCTTTTTTCTGTTCATGGTAATAATTTGATAAAAATATTTTCAGTCATGAACTAAAGGCCAGATTTCCTAGCTGCCTAATGAACTTGTGCCTATAACTTCACGAGGCACCGAAACTCAACACACAGGAATAGATACAGTCATTTTCCTAGCTGCCTGAATGTCTAAAAAGTATAATTTAATGAATACAATTCTTTGTGCACTCGTGATTTTGATGCAATTTTTGAGTAGCTATTCTGCCTTAAGAAACACTTGTTCAGTTGTTCTTCCTCACCCCCAGTACATAACATAAATTTCAATATTTTCTTGTATCTTTCGTGTTCTTGTGTTGTGCTTGTGGTTTATGAACTTTTGGACTTTTATGTATCAAAATTCTAAATCATTCTGAAAAGTGTATCAAACTACAACCTAAGTGGAATTAGGTTATCACGGCGAGGTGGAACAACCTTCGGGTCTCCCCACCGACAAAAGCCTTACGCTAAATAAATAAATAAATAACCCCCAGGACTTACATTATTAAATTTGATGTCCACATTTTGTGTTCCTCCAACATTTCAAGGAAAAAATATTAATTTTTAAAGCAGAATTGACAATGTAGGCCCTATACTAACTATTCACAAAATGGACTATCATATCAAGGTAATCTATTAAAGTATTAAAATTACCAATGTGATCTATTACAGCATTAAAATTATAAGTTTTTCGCTTTGTATTTAATTTCTCAGTTGTTATTCGTTGGAACTGTTAGATAATCGGTATTCTACTTATAAAATTCAAGAAGCAAGAAGGAATGTAATGAGTCTCTTGTCGGCCTGAATTCAAACTGAACTGCAACGTTGACAAGTTGTGCGTTCTAGCCTTCTTCAGGTACTGTAGGCCGTGCCATTTGCTAAGAAATTATAATTATTTATTGTTTTCAACAATACTCAAATATGTTTTATTTTCCGGCCAGGGATTGCCTCTATCATGATTGAAAAACACATTGCTGTCGACTGTCAAAAATAATAAGACCATTTTGGACGTGAAAATACAATTTGCTGACTCTGACGCTACGCTCCAATTGAATCACGTCAGCCGGTGTCCCATGGCAGCACTTTTTCAATCGAATTGTTGTGATTTCGAATTATTATTCACATTCTGTTGAACTCGATTTTCAGAGGAGTAGATTTTCAAAGCGTACATGTAACCCGATTACTTGCTTTGATCAGTGTGTAAGCAAGTTTAGTATGAGATGTAAAAAATATCATAGCTTTATAAGTTCACATCTCCGTCCTTGAATAATAATGATATTCCTCACTTCTTCCACTTCTCTCTCGCTCACTTAATTTCTTTCCCGGGTCAAAGTGAAAGGAAATTCAAATCTGAGTTTATGTTGTTGAATTGGATTTCTCACCAAACAATAAATTTTGATTATTATAATAATTTTCTGTGGTTTCTTCAACATTCCATGCACGCTTGGTCTTCCAAACAATGTTATCAGGAGTACAAATTGATGTTAATATGCTAAGAATGATTAATAATCCTAATTATCCTGTTGTAACGGTGACCGGTTCCTCTAAATACAATGTATGAGCCTCAAAATTCGGAACCCACCTAAAGCTGTAGGTCCATTCATCTCTCATCGTCATCCTTCCCATTACCCACGCACATGCCTGAAGCTTATACGGGCATCATCACCAGCAAAAAAGAATTATGTATCACTATGATCACAATACTGCAACTGAAGATTCAATACTGCAGATTTGAAGTAATTTAACATTTTGTCACAATTTATTACTAGAATGTTGACATGTATTTAGCATCTTAGTATCTTCATCCACTCAACCATATTATCAACGGTCCGATTGAAGTGTAAAATTATTCCAATGAGGACATTCTATTTATTGATTTTTTCCAAGTATCATAATTCCGTCAGAATCAAAAATCGAGATTATATTCATTACTGAATATAAATTTGTCTTCGATGATCTCTGAATGTTAATCAAATATCAATGTTCATAAAACAACTTGGACCTGTACATTTTTTGACCTTGCATAAAAATATTCATAGTATCCTAGTATCAACAAGTAATCAACAAACAATAAGTTTTTATAGCGGTTTTCGTATCAACAAATAAATTTAAATTATGGAAAATCTTGCATTGAAGATTGAAACAGTCGTAACCACCACTTCAGTGCTGGAATAATAATTATTTATGTATTACAACAGTAGACGATAAAGGCCTTTTGAGGGTTGTTTGTGGCTCTCATGGAGTGCAGTTATCAGAATGATGATTTTAATGAAATAAGCAGCCTCCAAGTCGGGATTTAATTCCGCCAAAGGCATGACAGACGGGAGGGAGGCGGCGCAGTGCCGGTTAGGTTCAAGGGGCAGCAGTTCATTGCATACAGCTACTTCCGAACTCCACACGTCCGCTCCACCTGTTTAGCGTTCTGCTTCCGCTCCAGCCTGAAACCCCCTTTACCCCTCCACCCACCACCTGATTAAAAACCATCACCACTCCTCGCTCTGCTCAAGCGTATGTATACGTTTCGCCAACAATGAGCAAGCATCCCTTTGAGAATCATGCCTGCTTTTTCAAACTCACGCATCTTGAAAGCTAAGCCGGAGAGTAATTCAATTCTGCGAAGAACATTCGTTGGAATCGTTCATGTTTTCCAAGGATAGCTTTCTCTGGATTGTTCTTCAAAAAACATTCATTCGGTTTTGAAATAGCATGATGGAATACATTCTATGAAATTCTAAAGCTACTTAAAGTAGTGCGGTGTCTCATATTTGACAGGAAGATGATGAAATGATTCGGGTTGATATTTTTAGATTGAATAGAATTGAAATATATCTATTCACAAAAATCGAGATACATACATACATACATACATACATACATACATACATACATACAAATACACATACACACATACATACATACAAATATACATACACACATACATACGTAAGGCATACAGTATACAAACATTCGTATTTTTGGGGTTTATATTGATTATATTATTGAGAAGAATGAAAAAATTAAGATACAACTATTCCTTCTCAATTTGCAAGCATAATCTAACTCAAGTTCTGTATCAATTTCAGTATTTCTTTAGAAATGAGATACCGTGAAGTTTTTGATCTATTGAAATCACTTAAGCATTTCACCAATCCATAATTTTCAATACGATATGTCGACAAGCTTCATCTCTTTGGATCTTGAACGACAAGTTCAGAAACTGTAATTGAAATAGGCTACCAAGTAACTGTACCAAATGGAGTTACTGTGCTAGATAAGATATGAAAGCCTCATTAAAATTATTGATCTCCCAGAATACGTTTTCAAAAATTCAATGTCATCTAGAGTTTATTAGGGAATTGGATTATGGAAGTCGTCTGGCCGTCTTTGAATACTAGCAAAGTTTTGAGTCGTCTGTTAGGAAGGAAGAAGAGTGCTCTGTTAATGAAGGATTGCTTTGTCTGTTAGGAAGCGAAGGATGGGAAGATAAGGAGAGGATAAAGTAAGATAGGATGAAGGAGAGGATGCCACGAATGGCGGTCGACTGATGGAGTTGAAGAGTTGTGCGTCATAAATAAATTGCTGACGTCTTCATGCTTTAAACAATTCATAAAATCTGTCTTAATTGTCTAAAGGAGAGTCGAAGTCAGGAGCCGAGCGTGGATTACAATTAGGTGTTATTTACAGAGCGGATAACTTTTAATGGTGGAACTTCGACTAGAGGTTCAGACTAACCGAGGTTCAAGGTATACTAGGCTCCAAACGCCTGACGCCGGATAACTTCCGTGTTTGTCAACTAAATTAATCACTCAATTCTCAGTCAATTGATCGGCTAAACTTCCATTATGAATAGTATTATTCATACAATAGGAAAGCAATAACAGCCCTCGGAGTTGACAGATCTTAACGATTTTCCCCGTATGAAATGAACAAGTTTCAAAACTTAGTCCTAAACTCACATTTCCAACATAGGATAGTAGATTGAATAAATTGAACTTGAATGCTTGCTCATGAAATTTCCTTGGAGAGAAGAAACTAATATGACGATGAAGGAAAGTCTAACTTTATCCTTGAAATCTCTACAGTATAAATACTTCGCTTCAAAAGGTAGACAAAAAGAGTAGAAAGGTAAAAATTTAGCTAAAAATTTACAAAGATTTCTTCCAGAAAAAGAAAGGTAGTTTCATCATTGTTCAATATATGATAGTTATCTGATTGTTTCTTATATTTTCAACTAAATATTCTTCATTGGTACTTATATTTTTGAATGGTTTCAAAAGTCTTAAAGCCTGACATGATTTGACTTACAAAAATGACTGATGAAAGCTTGAAATGATCAATGAGGGGAACAAATGAACAATGGAAATACTGTAGTAATAATGATGATGATAATCAGTTTCTAAATTAAATGGAAAATACCTTACGGTCAACTGTAATTTGATGATTATTTTGATTTTAAAAGAGTGGATTTTGAGAGTATTGTGAAGCTGCTAGTGGATGAGAGAAGCTAGTGAGAAACTAATGAGCTAGCTCACTTCTCTCTCTTCCTCCAAAAATAGTTTCCAAGAAATTTGAGCTCAACCATTTCCATGAAGCATTCGTTGTGTTCAATTACTGTATTACATTCTGAAAAATATCGCCAAACTGAAAGTTTTATTTTCTTGAAAAAAGTTACTCGCCGCGTAATAGGCAAGACCATTAGTTTCATTAGTTGCGATAATTTGCCGGCTCAAACTGAACTCTATGATCAACGTTTCTGCTTTGAAGGGAATGACTGGAAATGCCTGCCAGCAGTGGGCGGGTTCGGGGGGAGGGGGGGTAAATGGCGGGAATACTGGTGGCAGTGGCGCACCAAACCCGTGTAATCGTCGGGCCGGCATCCAGAAAAGCTGCGAATTAATGCTCGTCGTGCAAAGGGAGTCCAATCTCAAAAGCAAATTAACGGTCAGGATGCTTTTGCGAAAATAGACGCGCGCTGAAAGTGCTGCAAGCAGTTGAAAGTTCGCAACGATTATCAAATTAAAATTTGAAGTGGAAAAGACTGGCATTAGATAAACGATTTGTTGGCTCGCTGGCGGACGCGCTAAGCTGTCGTCCTTTGCTGATGAAAGAAGCTAACTGATTTCATTCATAGGGCTGAGTTTAGCTTCCTTTCAAGATTAGATCTACTTTAGTTGTTATCTCTTTGAGCATTTAAATTTTGTGGAAGTTATTATTCTCCAGGAAAATCAACTTTTTCCAATAGGACCGGTTTGACACAAAGATAATCGAGAAAATAACGTACGAAAAATGTATTTCCAATATGACAAATTATTATAAGACTTATTATTCAAGCTTCGTTACTTTTTCTAACTTTTGAAACTATCAAGAACATAGATTATTTTAACACTCAGCTCCGATGAAGCTCTAGCGGGTAATTTGAGTTATTATTTATTACAATTATTAGTTATTATTCAATTATTATTGAGTACATAGCTCAAGTTACTTTGAATGAACTAATAGCATGGATGAAGCTTTTGGATTAACTAATAATAAAACCCATTTATTCACTTGTAATTAAGTAAAAAAATCCAAGATTGTTTTTGTTGATATATTCTTTATGAAATTTGAATATTCTATTTTTCAAATAAATAGCTGTCTTGGCATTGTCAATTGATTTACTTTTGCTTCCATTGTTGAATCAACCAAGTAATGTAAAGCTCCCAATAAATCTCCCCTTCTAAACCAATTGATTGCTGTTACATCTTGATTCTAATATATCGAATTAGAAATTTTATCGGATACTAACGATAAATTTCATTTACTTGCAGATAAGTTCTACACTGAAGAAGGATTTGAAGTTATCATAGGACTTTGAATCGCGTGAGCCATTGATATATTGGAATCAAGATGTAACAGCAATCAATTGGTTTGAGGGGAGATTTATTGGGAGCTTTACATTACTTGGTTGATTCAACAATGGAAGCAAAAGTAAATCAATTGACAATGCCAAGACAGCAATCGCCCTCTGCCTGTTATCTTTGTTCTTCAATGAAACCCAAACGCCATCCACTTCCTTCTTTTCATTAATATTTAATTCATTTTTCACGGAGACTGTCTCCTGCCAGCCAGCCGGCCAGGCTGAGAGCGGAGCCGAGCTCTTGACTGCCTGATTGAAAAAAAAGGAAGAGAACTCTTGTATTAGGGTAAAATGTCGTTGCATTGTAGAGCACGCTTTCCATTCCTGCAATATCTTTTTTTAATAATGGATTTCCAAAAGAACTTTCCTCTATCCACTTTCTTCGCTATTCTTGCTGGAAATGAAAACAATAATTCCAAGTAATTCCTTGATTGAATTTCAAGTTTGATCGTGGAAACCAATGATGGTATTCATGTAGCCTGATTGAATTTCTTCGAAAAATAAATTCTCCATGATTAATTTTTAACCTGGTTTTATTTTACAGAGATTGAAGTCTGAAGTAATAAACCTTCAATAATCTTGAAATTATCTTCCAAGGGTATAAAATGAATAAGAATTTGCCTTCTAACAAAAATACTACCTAATTAATTGAAAAAGTGTAGTTTGAACTGAATCAAGTATTCATTCTCAATAGCAAAAAGAAAAAATTATAAACAAGCAAAAAATCAACAAAATAATAACCATACAGTATTTTACCAAATAATAAAACACAAAACAAAATAAATCTTATTGAGAACATACAATCCAGCGAGTAAATTTAATCAAATATCAATGTATTCTATCTATGTATTGGACTGCATTCAACATAATTATTATTCAATTTCATGATTCTCAAAAAGTACCATCGTAATAATCGATTAAAGTCTAATAATTATTCATGTTAGCTGTGAATGTAATGTAACAGGGATTCATAAGCAATAACTGAATTCCTCTATCGATTACACACTAAAATATTGCAATTGCGAGTTGAGTTGAATTTATCGTTTTAGTTTCAATGAATGTTTTGTCAGCCACATAAAATTTTAATAACCAGGAGATCACGAGGAAACGATTGATTAAGTCGCCTGAATTCCCCGGACTGACCTATACCAGTCATCAAGACAAGAGAGATGGAAAGAGAGAGGAAAAGGGTGGAATTTTATAACTGGAAAAAGAAGGAGTGAGAGAGAGGGAGGACAGAGAAGGTCGGTGTTTGTGGTCTCGCTCGTCGCTTTCGTGCCCAAAGATCATGAGGCATTCCAGTCTGAGAGCGCAGCTTCCTTCTTTATCGGCTGAGTGCCGAAAACTACTCCTAGGCATCCAACCCAATATCGAACTCTCAATAACCTCTAGAATAATAAATTTCACCACACAAATTACTAGCTTCCCAATTATTAATAATGGGTACTGCTCACTTCCATATTCATGAGTCAAAAAACTAATCGGGGTGTCGATATTAGACTGGTTGCAAAATAAGTCTGTGTATCATTAATTTTCAACTCGATTAAGTCTTCATTTCCAAAATGCTGCTGATAACTATAAATTATAATAATTACAATTTTTGTACCACTCAAGTATTTTAGATGCAATTTAAAACAAATTTCCGTGATTCATCAATTTCAGAGAAGTTACTTTTCTTCAGTCTTGTAGTATTTTAAAAGTAGACAGAATTGCTGTGTGTTTCAATAACTCAATGTGGATGGTTGTCGTTGGATGAAACCATACTTCACTATTAATATCTACTCTACTACAACTAAAAAGTTTAATTTGTGAATATTGACTTGTCGTAAAATCTAGTGACGAATCACTAATGTTGTAAACAAATTCAAGCTCTAAATTGTTAAGTTCTTCTGCAAAATTAAAGTATTTTGCTTGTTATGAATGATGCATTCGTGTGTTTTGATTTATCAATCAGTTTACTTGTTATGAATGATCCATTCGAGAGTTTTGATTTAATCAGAAGGGTGGAAGAGATTAGATTGGATTATTCAATATAATCGTATAGATTACAAAATTGTTCAACTGCAATCTTAAACTCATTTTGAGCTTAGAATTGTTCAAGATTCCAGGTTACACCACCTAGTGAAAGTTACCAATGTATGAACTCAACAATAATTCTGAACTGAAAAAAGAAGTACGAGGAAAGGAAAGCACAAGGAAGTACAAGGAGCGGAAGAAAGAGCTGAGCAGAACAGAGAGCAAATAATTGAAAATGTTGATGATGTTGGTGAAGATGGAGCAAAGAAAAGAAATGAATGATGAATTAATTTCGAAATTTCTCAACAACCGGAATATTGTTGACTCACTTGTCAGTTAGCCTGTGACAGACTCTTGTTTCCCCAGAATGAGGCATTGTTAGAATAATAATTAGTTTCTTACGGATTCATTGAATCATGAATAACTGATTGGTGGAACATCGTTTTTGCAAGGGTCTAAACGGTTTTCGGACCCACATTATTCAATTCGATATCTTCAGCATGGAAAATTGAATTTCCCGTTTGTTAGTGATAATTTATTCATGAAAAAGATCAACCATCATATACTGCATCTGTTGGTGGTGGGAAAAGTTGTTGAATTATTAATATTTATCGATGGAACCCCAATGTTTCAGAGCATGAATAATTCAATCATTTGCTAGTTGACTGTGTTTCGAAAATTAATTATCACCATACAATGGTTTTCATAGTTCGAGAACACTCTCCCATCTGAAAAATTGTCTTCAGTGACACTGAACGCAGATAACGGTAGTTTAGTAATCCTTTTCTTTCTCAAGTAATGAAAAAATATCACGATAATCTTCTTCCACGCTGCAGCCAGTTTTCAAAGTATTTTTATTTGTTCCACCAAAATGATGTTGATGTTGGGATACTTCAAATTCTTTAGCTAACAGAGTCATAATAAAAGATTGAAAATTATTCTACGTGGAGAATTGAATCTTCTATAAATAAACTTCTAAAATGAGATCTCAATAAATGTTCTACTTCTAGAGTAGAGTGACTTCCACTTCGGATTAGAAATTAACGGTTCTAGAAATATCAATCATGCTCTCAGATCTAGTAGGATTATCGATGATATTGGTCCAGTTGATTGAGAAAAAAGTTCTCACGCCATTTAAAAGTTTATGATTTGAAAAGTGAATTTCGATTACTCTTTATCTACAATATTCTCTCACAAGTAAGTGGAATCCACAAAAGTGGCAGCCAATAAAATTAGATAAAAATGAAATTGAATAACTTGAATTTGAATGAGTTGAATTCCTTTCGCAATTTGGATTCTACTATTGCTTCAGACTCAAGTGATTGAAGTCTAATATTCCACAAATCATTTTGTTTCTGTGAGAATTAAATTTTGTATCGAAGCATTAGCAGAGTGAAAGTACAGTTGAACTTTTGTTGAATCAAAGATGAATGGTAGGATCTATTTGAATGGCTTCCCGAATTCGTAATAGCTGAAATCACCTCTGAACCTTAATTTGTTCTGTTTAAATATTCATAACGTAAAGTCTAGTACTAACGTGCCTCGGAGAGGTTCCAAAAGGGACTGAGAGGTTGCCTCAATGGGACCGAGAGGAGAAGTCACCATTATGGCTACATGTTTCTCACTTCTCCCACACCAATCTCACAACTTTCCGAATGGTGTATTGGCTGTTGGTCAGTAGTTTACATTTGCACTCCAAAACATTGTCATTTCACCGCGATTGACAAAAACCTCTTATTCAACTGACTTCTTTGTGAACTTTGTGTTTTTCTGTTGTGTTCTTCTCATATTATCAATGTGTTCTGATTATCAATTATATTGATTCACATTACATGGCTAGCTCAAAGTCACTAAATCAAAAGTTCAACGGCGGTAGACCTTCTAGTATGTTGTGAAGCTATTTCATACACATTACCATCACATAGTGTCACATTATCCATCCGAATAAGAATAAACTGAAATGAAATAGAAATGAAATAAACTGGAATGAGCTACGAATAAATCAAAATATGAACTGGATCAGGCCGTAGTCAAAATTATTGCACAGCTCGGAATCATTGGCACAGTTGGATTTAAGTGTACCGATTGGATTAGAAACCAGTAGAAATAAGAAAACCTCTGTTAGTGATAAGAATGATAGTTGACTATTAAAAAGTGATAGTGATAATTCATCTTCACAAAAACTTCTGTATTCTCGTGAATCGAGTCTTAAAATCTATCGAAATATTAATCATCAATATGAAGATAACCTACAACAGATAAGATGCAGGGAAAGTGAAAACTTAAGTTCTGTAACTAAAAAATTATAGTTGAATTCAACTCAACAAAGGAAGCATCGTCACAGAAAATTTAAGCTATTGTTTTTCACTTTACTAACGACATGCAGTCATGTTTTTAATGTAAGAAAACGAAATTTCTCTACTTTTGACAGTGGGTTTCTTAAACTCGAAAGCGCTCCAGTGGGTAAGTAGACAAATTTCGTTTTCTTACATAAAAAACATGACTACATGTCGGTAGTGAAGTGGAAAACAATAGTGTATATATCGCAGTTCGTAATGGATCAAGAAATGATCTTCGAAAATTTAAGCTTGTCTAGTAGTAAACATTCCAAGTTGATAAGCTGCAAGTGATTTTTTCAATCTCTACATTTCCAAGTCTTCAAGTTGAGATTCACACTCTGGTAAATCTGTCCCTCCCCTCAAGTCTTAGTGCATAAACTAATTTAAATTTTTTGGGCCGTCTCATGTCATAAAACTTTTGAAAGTGGATCAATATTATTCAGAAGATTATTAAGATTATTGATATATTAAATTTGAGGAACAGAAATCATGAGCCTTCGTTTCTCACTCTCACTCTTCCTCTCGAAAGCAAGCAAGCTTGACTAATAAAACATGACACGCTGGAAGTACAGCAACAATTTATGTCTTTTATAGTTGGATATTCTGTTTAAATTATGACTGTTTGAGTTATTTATAAATCTTCGCACTTTGTAAAAATTGCGCGAGTTTGTTTGTACAAAATTCGAAATAATATGAGAGAGAGGAGAAAGCGAGTAGAATGTGGCATGGCTATTTTGGCAGCTTTCCCTCTGGTGAGGCCGAGGCCAGGACCGTCTCAGTAGTCGTGGCGCCTAAAGGATCGTGTTTAAGGGTGTTCCTGGTGATGGTGGTTGGGGGGGGGGGAAGGTGGTGGTTCGGGTGAGGGGTGATGAAGGTTCCAAGGGAGTAATAAGAACATTTTGCTCCGAGGAAACCTCTTCCTGTTCCTCTTGGTCCTCCACTTTCTCTTCATCGACCTCCTTTTTCTACGGCTCTGACACTGCTTCTCTGATATTTATGAGCCACTGTGAAACCGACCTTCTCATTTATTCGGCTCTCACTCTTTCCCAGCCTTTCTCACATATCTACCATCTCTCTCCAACTCTTCCATTACACATCCGATGGAAGCCTTTTTTATTTTCTTTCGATTCCTATTTTCTATTTACAGCCTGCAGAGTGCCTATGCCGGTGCACGTGACGAAGCTGGCTGCTGCGACGATTGATTCGGATTTGCCAATTCAACATCATCAAGATTCTCATCTGATCTTTATAAGCCAATCGACGCATGGAGACGAGATAAAGATGAATATTCTGTCGAAAATGTGTTACTCACTTACAGTTTAAATAGCTTTCATAGGTATTCTCACTATGAGTTTTAGTATAGTTCGTCAAATTTGCTAAGGCAACTAAATAATATCTACTTCATCTAGTAGATTTAGTATCACGTTTTTACAATGTGTCATAAATAGGATGAATCTATCAACTAGCATCTATTGCTATATAATTTATGAGAAGTCTTATAAATCCTCACAAATGTTTAAAAGGTATAACTCTCCATAGTATACCTCATCCACTGTGATGCAGCCATGTGCTTTTTCATTTCGTACATTGTTGAAAGTTGCATTGAAGTGAATCTTCGTCAATCTGGGTTACTCTGCAAAATAAACCAGTTATAGATTCTTTGTATCATCTTGTAACTAAATCTTACTCCATTTATGTATCCACATTAGTGCTGCAAAAAACACAGAGTAGCTCACCTATCTATGTGACTATTAAAAGGATTTGACCTTCGATTAGAACTCTCTTCACTCTTCATAAGAACTGTTGAAACTAAAAATTCAACATAGAATTGGAACCCGATACTCATATTTTTGCTAAAACGAATAGATTCTTCTAGAAAAATCAAACACCATTTCACAATGAATCTAAAAATTAAATTTATTTGAATTCCAATCTTTCATTAAAACAGAGACAGAAATGAAGATTAAAATGTTGCTTTTGCACTTCAATGTGAGCATTTAGCAAGAAGCATAAGGTTCACGTTTAACCAAGTCATGAGCATATCAGTTACTAATAGCCTATTGCAATAATGATCAATAATGGAGTTTTCAGGATCATTGGTAGGAAGGAAACTCTATTTCATGCACACATGATACATTGGAAAAGTAATGTGTGGAAATCATGTCATTACCTTACTATGCACGCAGTAGCTTGCAGACATGATACCTTATTGTAGTATACCGTAGGTAGTATTGTAGATACCGTGGCCTGTATCATGTCTGCAAGCTACTGCGTGGATAGAAGCGTAAGTGTAGACCTTTCATACTCAACTGAAATGCACCCTTTCCATGCTCTGTCATGGATCATCCATATGAAGAATACAGCTGTATTACTGGAATCGCATCACAACAAAGTGCATTTTATATCATGGAACATTGAATCTCCCAAACAGAAGGATGAATGTCATGTGAACGTGACACACATTTCCGGCAAGTCATCTCTCTTTCGAGCCCAAGCTTTAAAATCTGTATGAAATTCTCTCAACAAACAGCTCCTTTGCAACTCAAGACTCGGCAAGAGAAAACTCTGAGCACAATAAATCGTCGTTGACACTCGAATTTATGAGCCGAGATAAGCAAGCACCAAGATTGTATTTCCCGCTCAAGTCACTTTCAAAAAGGTGTCACGAATCTCTAAAGCCCAAATAACATTTTAATAATCGTTCACTGGTCGTGTATGTCAGACAGCGAATGTTGATCAATATTCAACAGAGTGTTATCGAAATTTTTCCAAGATTTTCGTTTCTCAAATACCAGCATTCTGTGCGACTCAGGTACTTGGTTTACTAACTCTTTGAAAAGTATTTGGACCTGACATTAAATTAAATGTAGACAACATGATCATGAACAAACAAAAAATTAAAAATATTTATTCATGCAAAAAATCTTCAATTTTTGAATAGTAAATAATATGTTCACCTCAATTTTCCCTCAATACTGTGGTAAGGAGAAAATAATAATGGGTATCACATATCAATACTTCACAACACTAGAAGTTCAGAATACCGATTAAGACTCTACAGGAAAATAAATTTATTATTAATGACAGGGAGGATCATATTGTTCAGGTTATAAATTCATTACTGTGAGAGAACTCAACCTACTGAGTAGAGGTGTCAATGGAATTGCGGTAATGTCACAGCCTTTTCGGTCCCAACATTAGTTTCTTGGAGAGAAGAGTTCTTTCGGACAAAACCTTAGCAGAGGGTGGTTTTTCCTATCAGAACTTCGTCTCTTCATTAAACTTTTTCCCAGCAGGGGAAACTTGTCATATGCCATGAATTTGAACACGTTCTAAACAGGGCTTTGAGCAGTATTTTTCCTCTCATATTACATTGTTTGAAACTTTTTCAAAACGTGCTTTTACTATTGGATCACACATCTACTAGCAAAACTTGTTGTCGATGTAATATTTCAAACAAAGTGGAATCAAATGAAATAAACGAAGTGAGCCTATGTAATGAATAAGCGAAACAATGTCATTTTAGAAGAAATTTCAAGAAATCATTTTAAGTTTTGACACAGTGTTTATATGATGAAATCTATATTGAAAAAATTTATCATTCAACTTGAATCCACTCAGATTTCATTGATGAGTCCTCCCATACATTCAGAATAGCCTTCAATCTCATTTTATGTGTTGAATTCAATATTCTATTCAGTTGTAATAATTGTGAAATATAATATTTCTTGCAAATTTAGTTGCGAACTGTTCACATTCTTGTAAATGAATCTGATCAGTGGATTATTGACGGGCGAATACAGTACATGCTAATTCAAAATCACTCAAGTGCTCCCTTTCAGATTTCTCCTTCAATTTCTAATAAAGGACATACTTATGAGCTGGTGGTCCTAATATAATAAATTAATCCTCTCATTATTATGAAATTCAACTACTCGAGACTTAATTAACTTGCAAAACTTTACTCAAGTCGAATAATTCACATAGGTCGACTTGATGAAGAAAAACTTTGTGGGAGGAAGTAATAAATTCAACGTGGCCTAAGAAAACCGTAGATGAAACTGTATGGTGTTTAATGGAAATTTGAAGATATTTCCTGCACACTCTTTTCCTGATTGTGCCTAAAAATATAATTCTTTATTTTATTCCGAGTGTAATAAGTAATGCTTTAAAATTCTTCTTCTTCTTCTTCTTCTTCTTCTTCTTCTTCTTCTTCTTCTTCTTCTTCTTCTTCTTCTTCTTTCTTCCACTTTGAAGAAGTTTTATTATCCATCAGATAATATTACCCATCAGATAAGGCTATTCTTCATCAGAGAACTAATTAAAAGAATGAAATATGCCAATGTTTATTTTTTGTAAGTGTTTAATCTATAATGTGATTCTTATTTTAACTTTCTTTCAACTTATTACACCATTAATTCTAAAAATAATTTTACAAAGAAAAACGATTATACTATATGTCATACTGTATTCTAATAGTTTCTCAAACATAAGGTGATCAAAGAACTTGCCTGTAAAAGTTTGTATACTTTTTGAATATTTTAAAAAACTGATCTGGAGATCAAACACTGTCTCCTGATTGAAAGCCGTGTAAAAAATCAAGGTCATCAAATACTTAATTATCCACGGAGGAATTTGTCTCTTACCAATGCAAGTGACGATTGGAACGTCAGCTCTGACAAAGAACTCGTTTTTAATTAGTGTAAAAATGATGAAAAAAGTGCCGGTACGTGGAAAAAGGGCAGCCTGATTCTGGTGATTGTCCACGTTGCCTAGGCCTGCTAAGACAGCCACCGGAGACTTTTGTTCGTGTTCTCTTACTTCGTTAATGTCATTAGAGAAGTGACAATATGAAAACAACGAAGTCAATTAGGAGCCATCGTTAGCGCTCGCTGTCTGCTGCTGTAGCCGGCCCAACGAACATCCGTCGTCGTGGCGAAAAAGGTCTACGGTGAATTATATCGCACGCCGGCTTGTCTGTAGATTATTGTCACCAGTGCAAGGAAGGCAAGAAGAAAATAATTTCTCACCTCATTTACTTCCTGCTGAACATTCTCCCCATCACCTAATGCAGCTCGACAATTATTATCATTATTCATGAACATAAAAAAATGTTGGAGGCCTACAATGCCAAACTGTTAAGCAATGTTAAGAAACAGATGCTTGGTTTGTCTTAGAACCATGTTGAGACATGAGTGTTTCTAAACTTTAGTTCAGAGTGACACATTGAAGAAAAGGAGTGCATAATGCCATTCTTCTATCGAACAAATTGACTTGTAAAAACGTTTTCTCAATAAACTGTTTTTGCAATAATACAGTGGTTGAAAATGTTAATTTGACTCTATGCTTACCCTGCTGGAAAGAGTAGCCACTCTATATTGGCATCTGATGAACGATATCGTCACACTTATGACGAAGATGTTTTTTATGAATGAGTAAGGTTCTCGGAAAAATCGTTTTTCACTAGAGAAATAGTATTTCTTGAATCATCATGAATGTTTTCTAATGAATTTCTCGGAAATACTGATAATAGTCATATTATTTCTGAATAATTGAAATTCTCAAAAATATAATTTTACTGTGAAAATCAGTCAGCGATTAGGAGCCGACGCGAACGGACGTGTCTTCAGTTTTCATGTAACTGTTTATTTCGAAAGTAGAACATCAAACTGCGGACTCAAGTAAAAATTGGCATTGCCAAAAGTGCAAGTGAGTGTGTACGCGTGCGTTGTCAGCAGCTATGCCTGTCGCTGCGTTCTGGCTGCAATTCGGTGAGTGCTGAACAATCATTCTATTGTGAAAGTGAATTATGTCGGACGATCAATCATCGGCTATTATTACAATAACAGGAGAAAATGAATCAGAAGTACGTTATGAAATAAAAGGACTTCAAACGGAAGCTGAAAAATTTTTATTAAAAGCCTGGAAGGATGCGGATAAAAAATTTAAACAGTCAGAAAAAACTAAATTGGAACTGAAAAATCAACTGGATCAACTAGAGGAAAGGTTAATAGCGTTAGAAAATAAATCTAAGAGTGAAGAAAAAAAAGAAGAGGATTATCAAACCGATGAAGAAGACTTAGCTGCCGAAACCGAATGGATTCGTCAGAAGAGAAGAAAGAGGAAGAGAGTGCAATCTGATTCACCTCCAACACAATTAGCTAATAAGAGAAACGTTACTTCACGTGAAGAAAATCAATTGAAAGAGAATGCTGAACCCAAAAAATCTACCAGCTACAAACCAGTTGAAAATAAAGTTAAGAAACCTCCACCCATTATACTCTACAACATACAAGATTATCAAAAAGTGTATAAGATTTTGAATGATAAAATAAAAGGCTCTTATAAAGTTACTCTATTGAACAATGACAGTCTAAAACTCAATGTTGATTCTGAGGATAATTATAGAGAAGCTACTTCAGTGTTAAATGACGGAAAAATGAGTTGGTCTTCTTTTGAAAACAAACAAACGAGACCCATTAGAGTTATTGTGAAGAAATTACACAGTACTTGTAACCCTCAGGAGGTGAAAGAGGAACTTCAGGAGAGAGGATTTAAAATATTGGATGTTGTAAACATTCTTAAATGGAAAACGAAAGAACCACTCCCAATATTCATGCTCACTTTTGAAAATACTGAGAGCATAAATAAAATTTATGAAATAGGTGTAATTATGGGTATGAAGGTTGAAGTAGTCCCGCTGAAAAAATCTAAATTCCTGCCCCAATGTAAAAATTGTCAAGCCTGGGGACATACTAAGAAATACTGCCAGAAAGAACCAAGGTGCGTGAAATGTGCAGGTCCCCACATCACTATCAATTGCACTAAAAACAAAGGGCCCAAACCCAAGTGTTACAATTGTGGAATGGAGCATCCGGCCGATTATAGAGGGTGTGTAGTAGCACAAGAGTTGCAAGCACTTCGAAACAAGAAAAAGTCGAACAAAACTGTTCCACCAGTCAGTAGAATAGACAATCCCATTGTACCCCAGAGAGATATGAATGACAGTAGAGTTAACGACAATCAGAGCTATGCTGATAGACTGAAAAATATTTCAGCTTCCAACAAGAATGAAAAATGCAGCTTCAAGATTTTAGCTTGGGTAAAGATTTAGGACTGAACATTGCAACTCAACTTCAATTGATTCTTGAGAAACTAGTTGCTCAAGAACAACAATAAATCAATATTAACTAGGCTAGAAAAATTAGAGGATATCACAGTTAAGGAAGCCATCCATAAGAAACATGGAAAATAAATTTAAAATCATGACATGGAATGCCAATGGACTACTTCAGCACAAAGATGATCTATTGGCTATATTAATTGAACATAAAATAGATGTCTGCCTTATTTCTGAAACTCATTTTACCAAAGAATCCTACTTCAAAATCAGAGGTTACAAAACATACCACGCTATACATCCCAACAACAGTGCCAGAGGTGGAAGTGCAGTAATTGTAGAGAAGAGCTCAACCATCACGAATTTACAAAGATAGAATTGTGTGAGTTCCAGTCAATTTCAATCAAAGTCAAACTCATTGGCCAGCCAACTGGAATGATCACAATTGCAGCTGTCTACTGTCCACCACGATACAATTTGAAGAAAACCGATTATATTGATTTCCTAAGCAACTTCACTGGAAAATTTATCATTGGAGGAGACTTCAACTCAAAGAATACTTGGTGGGGTTCCCGACTGACCACAACTAAAGGAAAGGAGCTGTTAATGGCTGTTAATGAATACCACTGCAGGTACACTCAACTAGGAAACCAACTTACTGGCCAACAGACAGAACAAAAATTCCAGACCTGATTGACTTTTCATCACAAAACATATTTCATCAAATTGTGTTGAAGTTGAGGAAGAATTTGATCTCAACTCTGATCACTCACCAATAGTTTTGACAATGCATAGTACGGCTGTTAAAAAAGAAAGACCACCACAACTCATCAATAGGCATACAGACATGGAAACATTTAAAAATATGGTTGACATGAAAATAGATTTAAACACATCTCTACAAACTATAGATGAACTAGAATATGAAGTGCAGGAGTTTGTAACCATTATCCAACAATGTGCATGGGAAAATACACCACTACTTGGAAGCAGGATTATCAAAGGTAATTGCTACCCTGTGGCAGTAAGAGAATTGATAGCAAAAGGAGAAGAGCTAGAAGATTATGGCAATCAACAAGAGACCCAAGAACTAAAATAGAACTGAATAGAATCACATACGAACTGAGAAAGATGATACAGGATGTGAAACAACATGATATCAATAAGTACCTGGAAGATTTAACTAATGATGCTAATACAAATTATTCATTATGGAAATCAACTAGAAAATTGAAGAGACCTCTTGAACAAGTTACACCAATAAGGATAGATCATGATAGCTGGGCGAAAAGCAACAAAGAAAGCCGATCTATTTGCTGATCATCTTGAGAAAGTTTTCTCACCCCATGAAGAAATAATCATGGATGAAGATCCTCATCATCTTGAAGCAGGAGTCATCCCTCCAACATCTCAGAGAAGTAAAAAAACGAGATTAAAACATTGAGCAGAAAGAAAACGCCGGGATTTGACTTGATAAATGGCGAAGTACTGCAGGAGCTCCCAAGAAGAGCAATTGTGAAGTTATGCCATCTCTTCAATGCTTCATTCCGGTTGAAATATGTGCCAAGTTTCTGGAAAGTAGCCGAAGTCATCATGATACCTAAACCTGGAAAGCCACCACATGATGTATCCTCATACAGACCAATTTCTCTACTGCCTGTGATTTCAAAATTATTTGAGAAACTTCTACTCAAAAGATTGAAGCCCTTCCTGGATGACAATGGATTAATACCAACACATCAGTTTGGATTCCGATGTAAACATAGTACAATGTTCATAGAATAACCAACATTATTGAAAATACCTTAGAGGAAAAGAAAGTTTGTTCAGCAGTCTTCCTAGATGTGGCACAAGCATTTGACAAAGTATGGCATGCAGGTTTGTGTTACAAAATGCAGCAGTTTTTACCGACAGAATACAGTCAGATAATGGAATCATATCTTCAAGAGCGTTATTTCAGAATCAAACAGGATGATGCTTTTTCATCTCTCAGAGAAATCAAGGCTGGAGTTCCTCAAGGAAGTGTGCTGGGTCCCCTACTGTACCTTCTCTACACATCTGACATACCTCAGCCCGAAAATGTAACAGTAGCAACATTTGCTGATGACACTGCAATTTTATCAGTAGATGAGACAGTGGAAGATGCTACAGAGACATTGCAAGTGGCCATCAACAGGATCAATACTTGGACCAAGCGGTGGCTTATAAAATTGAATGAAGCAAAGTCAGTTCATGTAAACTTCACAAACAAAAGAGTACAATACATCCCATTAACAATCAATGGGAATATTGTACCCTTCTCCAACACTGCAAAGTATCTAGGCATGACGCTGGATGCCAAGCTTAGATGGACATGTAAAGAAGAAAAGAGAACAACTAGGAATCAAATTCAAGAAAATGTATTGGCTACTTGGGAGAACATCGCAGTTGTCAACTTATAACAAATTGCTTCTCTACAAGCAGATTCTCAAGCCGGTGTGGACCTACGGAATTCAACTATGGGGTTGCACCCGGCCATCCAATGTCGAAATCATCCAGCGCTTCCAGAATAAAGTACTAAGGAGTAGTGTTGATGCTCCATGGTACGTCAGGAATTCTGATCTCCATCGTGATCTGGGAATGGCGACAGTGACCAGTGAAATCGAGAGATTCGCCATAAAACATGAGGAAAGACTCCATCATCATGTGAACGTGGAAGCGATCCAGCTGCTGGACGTCCATGGGATGAGAAGACTGAAGCGGAAGAAGCCACATGAAGTAGTTTAGTGCCAGCGAGAAAGTGAAAGTGCAAAAGCAGAGTAAATGTGAATGTGTGAAAAATAATTAGTTCTTATTCAATATAGAAGGCTGAACCACTGGGTTTCGCCTTCTTTTACAATCATTATCATTTTAAGTTAGAATAGAATAGCTTATTAGTCCTTGACTAGGTGCTATATTAACAATGAAAAAAAATAAAAAAAAAAACTGTGAAAATCGTATTCCAAAAACCATAATTGATATTTTTCAATAAATCTATCAGAAATTCAATGAAAATCTTGCATTCAGCTTTTAAAGCTTCGAGATTGTAGTGGGAGTAGCTTGAAAATAAGAGTAGTATATTACTTTGAAAACCTCTTCACTGATTTTTGGTGACACTATGATAATATTATGATATTGCTTGAATGTTTCTCTTATGATGGGTTACACTACAGTGTATAATATATAGTCTATTTTATCATAGTTTACACTCTCTGTAAGTTTTTTGAATATTTTAAATATTTTGAATTATCCAATCCCATTTGATGATCCTGAATCAATATTATCCCTACCTGGAGTAATTCAAAATCAGCAAATTAGATTGTTTCATTATATTCACGAAATTATAAAATTTTCTAGCAATTTCATATATTTCAATGCGCAAAAGTATCAATTGAATGTGCCTGATCTGAATCAATGTTTTGCATTCTCTCATGAATCATTGCTTATAAAATGTCAAAGTTCAAGCAGAAAATCTCAGAACTTGAAAAATCATATTCCTAGAAGCAAGTGTTTAAACCTGATATGATTATTGTTTCTCCGGAAGCGAAGGATATTATAGAAGTTTCAGAACATTCTGGACAGGAATCTCCGATGACCATACGCTTTCATGTAGGAAGTTATTCTCTTGTTTCCAGGAATAGTAAAAGAAAATATTCACTTTGAGAGACCCTCAAAGTTCAATCTTTTACTCCTCTTAAATGAGGCCCAGGATTGTGAAGATACATACTTGCGCTGTATTTCCCAGGATGACATTCCTGAAAATGGGAATCTAGAAATGGATGGTAGAATCTGTCGTAACTCTCCGTGAATACTAAACAGAAAAGAAAGAAATAGAGAAGAAGATGATAACAAAAAAGTGAGGCTTCTTGAAGATGCGGCAAATGGAAAGTTTATAAGAGCACCTTGTGGAGCACTTTATATGCAAATAGACTATCTGTCTATCTTTGGCCCTAAATGCTCTTGATTATAATAGAGACCAAGACTCCCCAGAACCTAGTGAACTTGCAGGCGGCGAGCTTCTCCACATTACTGTGTCTTGTAATCAAGTTCTCATGATTTCATTCTTAACATTGAAACTCGCTTAAAAGTTTCGAAAAATTTCATTAAAACTTCCAACGTATCACCAATTTTCAGATACAAGCCATGAGGAGGAAATTTTTCGAAGACTTTTCCTCCTCCACAAGAATATCACAAGATTATAAGTAGAAAAAACAAGGTATGGTCTTGAAAAATCTAGTAAGGAAAAATATTCAATAAGAAAAAAAAAATCAATTTATTAAGCATCCCTTGAATTGAGTCTTCTGTAGTTCTCATGCTCTAAGCACGCTCATGCTTCTGTAGTATTCCCTACTCTTATGTTTCTGTTCATAATTAACTCTGATCATAATTTTAATTATAAATCTGATTTTTGAGTATCTAATGAACGTGAATTTCAGTACTCCTCTCTAAAATTTCCGTTTCCAGCTATGATTTTTCAACTCTGATGAAACAATGATATGAATAGAAATGAAGTTGATTCTTCTCAAACGAGAGAAACTTTATGGGATCGGTATGGAAGTAATGAAGGTTGATTATAGAAGGAAAGACAAAATGAACTTGGAAAATGTTCAGGAAGAAACGAAATGGAGCTGGAATGGGAGAGCGCTAGTCTTTCTCTCTTAATTGGGAGGTTGCGTACTGATGGTTGTTAACAATAAGTTCGCAATGATCAGTCAACCAGTTAATGAGAATTGGGCTGTTTGTCCCTCGCCCTGCCTTCACTCTCATAAATCAGCTGAATTAGTACCCATTGAAGTATTCCAAGGTCGTTCGTTTGTGAAAAGCATGCTGAGCCCGAGTGGAAGACAATTCTAAACGATTTATCTTGTCTGTTTCCTCGCTCCCAGACAAGACCACACATCAGAAACACACAGAATTCCGGATCACTTAAGTGAATAAACTTGTTTCTATTAATAGCTCTCGCATGCTCAAAAACGGCTTCCGCTATCTAAATCATGAGTTGCAAATAGAATTTTGTTTGGTGCATTTGCCTTCATTGTGTTTAAAGCTCGGATATATAGAACTGTTTGGGAATTTCTAACAACTTCCCTTCACACATTGAGTAAACGATAGTCTACAAAAAAATGATTCAAGTTTAACCTTCTCATACAGTTGTATCACTATCAATTGCATAGTACATTCACCAAGATATCAAACTTATTTTTGGCACATTATGTTGATACTTTGATAATTCTCCTCCAATCGTCTCTTTTTGCAACAGGAATTAAAAACAATAAGTCAAAGCTGATTGGTTTTATTTTCAATTTTGGAATTCTACTTATTGCTCTTTACATATCTAACAACTTAATACAAGTATTTTAGATTCACTTATATATTATTCATTTCAACAAACACAATCAGGTTGTCATGACAGTCCAAACTAAAAGCTCGTAAAGTTACAATCTTCAATAAACTGGGATAACTGATTCTGTGATATTCTCAATCTTTCATCATATTTCCATGGTTAAATTGGATTGAAATCACTTTGAACTAAGAAATTGGTTGGATTTAATCCGCAGATATATGAGACATCGTCTCAGACACATCTAGTCAAATGTTTATAAAAATTGACGAGACTAAAGTTCAATGTACTTTACTTCACATTACAGTACTTTAGTTTTTTTTGAGGGTGATGCCCACATGAGCTCTATGCTTGTGCGTGAGTAATGAGAGAGGTGATGATGGGATATGACGACTGTTTTTAGGCAGTCGGGACCGACAGCAAAATCCGTTCCGGCAACTGTATTCGATCTTGGAACCTTTGGATTATCAGACAAGCGCTTATCGCCCTAGGCTACGGACCACTCCAAATCACAGTATAATGTACTAAGTTGCACTAAGAAGTATGTTGAATTAAATTCAGATATCGGAGTTCAATTTACTTGAATGGTACTGTACTCCATGTTCAGATCAAGAGAGGTATCTCTGTGGTTGAGTAGTGAAGTGCAGTGCAATCCAACCTGTAACCAACAGTTCCACATCCGGCTACCTGAGACAAAGTCGGCTGAAAGTGTATCTGATGTGATAATGTTGCTAGGAGTATGTTGCCATTACTCGCTCGCAATCTTGTGTCAGAAGTCATACGGGAGATGTTGATCAGCAGAGAGTTGATGGGTGGAAGGGGTGCGCTGTAAGTAGCGCGAGGTGGTATCTTGCGAGTGCAATGTAAACCTGCGTGCGCCTGTGGCTGTTATCGGTACACGACCTGCTCGTGGAGTGACTAATGGCTCTCTGCCTCCTCGCCTCCTCGCCTCCTCACAATCGATAGCATCCTCTGCCCTGCCTCACCGGCTAATGTATCACTGGCGCAGGCAGACACGCATACGTGTGTAGAGATACCCCAGCCACCAATCTGCTCCATCGGGAGTGACTCCTCATCAGGCCTACTCCGTTTTCCCCGATTTCTTCCTTATTATTTTACCTTTCCCTTTCATGCTAGCTACTTATAAATTTTGAAATGCGTGCCTCACGTTGTAATGAATGATCTGCGTTGCAGCCGGTTAATTTGGAGATATGTCGAGGCACTCTCAGCGCCGTAGCCAGCTTTGGCGGGCCCCGGTGAAAATGTCAAAAATAGGAAGAACCTAAGGGCCTTGCCCGGGCCCCCCTAAAATAGCACCCAAGGCTCGGGCCCGGTTTCACCGGCCCGACTACGGCCCTGAGCATTCTATGTAAGAGTTGCCTTGGAAAAGAAATGTTGATTTAGAAAGTTTTATCATAGAGCTCCATAACATTAACTGGATGATTGCACGGAAGCCGGTTAACTTGAAAATTATGTCATTTTGCGGTCATTTGATGTTGTCAATTCCACTGCTTCGGTTTGTTTTCTCATGGAGTTCCATAGCATTAACAGAAATTCTACAAATATGTCATAAAATTTGTAGACTGGTTGATTCAAAGGAAGCCGGTTAACTTGGAAACCGCCAAGACATGACGTCATTTAAAACGGAGCTCATTAGAAATTCAGTTGTTTTGTTCCTGCTGTAAGATGGCGTTATTTGAAATTAATTGCATGCGATCACTGTAGAGTGAATAATCTGAAACAATATCTATTCAACTCTTCCAAAGAAACAACTAGGTAATAGGAAAATATATATTTCATAGCATTATTGTGAAATATCATGTATTATAGTTTGACAAGTTGGGTAGGTGCTGCGAGACAAGTAGCGGTTGATGACAAGCAATGAACACTCTTG
Source organism: Laodelphax striatellus (assembly GCA_017141395.1). Lineage (NCBI taxonomy): Eukaryota > Metazoa > Arthropoda > Insecta > Hemiptera > Delphacidae > Laodelphax > Laodelphax striatellus. The sequence goes on from CM029530.1 coordinate 19,336,973, forward strand.
TCATAGCAGCAGTGACTCAACTCGGTCGTTCATCTCATGGCCGAAAATTCATTGGTTCACTTGACAATGTAACGCAATAAATCTGTCTGTGAAGAAACATCACTTAATGTTGCCTGCATAATGAATTGGATGTCACAATCCACTTCCTCTCCAAGCCCTTTGTGCTAAGTGCATTTGTGTCCCAGTTAATTACTGTTACATAAAACACGTAGGGACACAGGCGCACACGGATAATCCCGTTTTAGAGGCCGTGAACACTCCGCTGCTTCACGCTACAAACCCAAACCATGGAGGAAGAACCACGCTCCTGTGAGTGAGCGGAGCTGTGAAGGGGTGAACGGGGGGTCAAAAGCAGCGAGTGGATTGTGTAAGCCTCCTCGTCTATTGTGATAAAGTTCCATGCGAATAAGGTGCTTAGCGTGTGGGGAGTCTCCATTGTCTTACATTAATATCATTTCTCGTAATAAGGCAGACTCTTTAATTTCCTCTACCCTTTTCGTAAGCTATGCCTCAAACGTTCCTAGTTTAACCAAATCATTGTCGAGTCTCAAAAGCTTAAAAAATACAACCGCAAGCATACAATAATCTTTTGAAGCCTACTGGAGATAAGCACCTGACAGTTGTTAGTTCTGACTGAACTTGGGAGTTCAAATTCTAATTTTTCATAATCTATATTAATAAAAGAGAGTTGGTGTCTGTACGCTCGCTTATAACTCGAGAACGGCTGAACCGATTTAGATGATTTTGGATTCGTTTGAATTTTTACAGCACTGGTTAACATAATATGTATTAAAATATAAGAAAATCCCTTTATAATTAATAAATAGTTATTACATTAATGACATAACCTATCAAATATTTCACACAGCTACGTTCAAACTTGCCGGCACGAACGTGTACCTACAACGGAAAGATGATCGCAATTCAAGATCAGACGAATTAGCAAGCCTATTATAAGTCCCCGTGGCTCAGTGCAAGAGTCTCTGCTTGATAATCTAGAGGTTGCGGGTTCAAACCCCGCTCTGGACCGTTTTTTTTGCTCTAGGTTTTCTACTCTTAATTATGTTTTACGCTACAATCATCAATTAAGAATGAGTTATCATTCGTATCATGCATGTTTTATTGTTTCTAATAATAAAATTGAAGACCTGAAATAAAATTAAAAAATAAATAATATAAATTAATAGACAAATATATATAAAGAACGAAATAAATATGAAATAAAATCTTTTAATTAGAATAGGACTGATAAAAAATTGAAGAATGGAATTAAAATAAAATAAAAAAAAAATAAAAATAAAATCAATTAAAATGAAAAATTTAAAATAAATTAATAAATATGAAAAAAAAAATTCTTTTAATTAGAATAGGACTGATAAAAATTGAAGAACGGGAATAAAATTAAAAAAATCTAGGCTCAATTCAAAAAAATTGAAAAGAAAGAATTAAATAAATAAATATAAAAAAAATAATTGGAGGGAGGAGGGGGGTGACATTTGATGGGAAAGAGGGGGTTGACATGAAGAGGGATATGTGGGGGTGACATTTGGGGGGGAATGGAGGGGGGCATTTGTGGGATGACATTTTTTTGGAGGTGGCATGAAGGGGAGACATTTGTGGGGAGAAGAGGGGGGACATTTGGGGGGGGGGGGGAAGAGTGCGATACGAAGTTCGCCGGGACAGCTTGTAGATTAATAATAATAATAATTCCGTGTAACCTGGCTGGCTCAGGTCTGGTGTCAGAGTTTTCAGGTCACTCCTGATCAGTTCAGGGTACCTGACGTGACTTAACGACTGTTTAAGATAATAGATTGATTTGTCCCTATAGAAATAACTATATTTATTGTAGTTCTCAGTTATTGTTGGAAGAAATGTAGAAGAATTACTGACCAAGAAGTAATAGAGTCTATAGGCATCGAATATACGCTACACATTACTTCTGATATTGATCTCGATATTGAATACGAATAAATTTATTATGTTATCTGACTAGGCAAAAGAAAAGAATCAATCTCCTGCGATGGAAAGTGGAAGGCAAGTCGTTGGTTATAGAGAGTGAAGCAAAAGACAGTCTCGGTGTCTCGGGGCAAAACGAATTGCATGAGAATTTTCGTGAATAGAACTGATCGATTTGAAAACACAGAACTCTCAAGAAAATTACAACATTAATTTCAAGGTCTGGATTCTCTCATTCTTTCCACTATCATCTTCAAAGCTTTTATTAAATTAATGAAAGAGTTGAGAGAGGAAATTTTCCTTTCTCAACCATATAAATAGAGTATGTCCTCATAGCCTGAGTAGCCTCAAGCTACTCTATTAGATGTAGTGAGATAGCTGCTACCAAATTTAATATCAAATGTAACATAGGCAGTAACTTCTATTAGTAGTAGCTAGTATTAGCATAGGCTATAGTAGTAGCACAGTCTAATAAATACATTCAGACTGTGACTACATACATTAGACAATACATTTAGACTAATAGGCTACATAAATGTATTTATTAGACTGTGGTGGTAGCTGCTATTAGAAGCTACTGCATATAAAAATCACGTTTGTTACTTTGAATCAGATGTTTCGCTAGCAGCTACTAAAGTAGCTTGGCGTGACTCAGGATTATCTATTATAGATAAATTTCTCCCACCTTGTAGTAGGAAGTACATACTTTGAGAATTTCATGGATTGATCAAGGATTTTTCTAGCCGTCACTTATTGAAAAGGTTTCTGGTATATTAAATTCGCTTCCATATGTGAATTTTCCCAGCCAAGTACCATTGTTACTCTGACAATAGGATTTTGAGAGAATCTAGTATAATATTAAATCCGCTTTGGTATATGAATTTTCCAAGCCAAGCTCCATTTTTACTTTCACAATAGTCCTTCTCCAAAGTATTTCATAAAATGTGAGGAAACCGAGGAAACTTGATATTTTCACGTGTGAAACTTTTTCGCCATATTCACGTATTATTGAAGCGTGCCATGTATTATTTATTATCGAAAGAGTAGAGGAAAGCTGCAAGCTGAAAGCAAATTACCAGCTGAGATGAAAATTTGAGCAGTTGTGCAGCGTTGCATTGTGTTTGTTGGCCACTTCAGTTTGTTGGCTGCAAGCAATCGAAGTGGAGCTTCGGATTTCGCTGCGGCTTGGTGGTGGGAGGGGGGTGGTGTTGAAGAGTAGGGGTGGTGGATCCTGGCAGATCTCTTCATTTGCAATTATAAGAGGTATTTGCAACCTTGGTCGACCGACCGCCCTTGCTTTATTCAATCAGGGCTTTCCCACCCATCCCATCCATAACACCCCCCCCCACCCAGCCATCACTCCCACGAAGCAGGAGATTCCTTGGTGTCTGCTATAAAAAGTGGAATATCTCTGGCCAATCTTAATTCTGAATTTCATACTGTTCTCTTTTCCAAGGAGAAAATAATAAGAGAATCAATATTCATCCTCCCCGAGACTCTCAGTGAGAAACAGAAAATGAATAAATTTGTCAATTTATTAGATGCCAGTGCAATGAATTTTTAAATTGAACCCTTCCCATGGGGATAAGCTTGTTTCTTATTAGTTGAGTAAGGAGTTTTGAGTGTTATCTGGAAATTCACATTTCAAACTCAAATCGGTGACAGCTCAATGACATCAACATCCCGTGAAAATTGTGAATCAATCCCGTGAAATAATTATATCTCATCAATCTCAATTCCGCAGCCTTAGATCTAGCTGTTTAGCTCAAGCTGCGGCTCTATCAGGACGAGGTAGACGCACCTACCATTTTGGTTCTGTTCCATATGTAACCCAGACTTAACCTTTAGGCCTATCCTCTCATTTATTGACTAATATAATGAATACACGAGTCAGAAAAACTATTCAAATACTAAATGATAACATAATTCACAAGAGCGTGTATCTCAACTTCATGGAAACTATTGTATTGAAGTATTGTATAATTGAAGGAGTATTGTAGTATGTAGTAGGAAGTATGTAGTATTGAAGGAGAAGTATTTAAGAATTGTATTGAAGTAATTAGGGTGTCAATACTTCCAAAGTAACTGTTATGAATGACACATTCAAGTTCAAATATTCTACAAAACAAGTATTGTATGGTGTGCATCAACTTACTACAGTATTTTAATTCTTGTTTGCACAGGAGATTTCCAAAAGCTATTCACAATGAATTGAAATAAGATTTCCTTATTCTCATGTGTAATATGTACCTTGTGGTGTGAACTTGTCTTGAGGAAGTTGGAATGAACAGTGTTGAAGTTGGGAACAGCTTCTTTGTGTGCATTGTTTTGCAAGCCGTGATCTTGTCATTCAATCATGGCATTTGCGAGTGGAGCAGAGCAGCTCTGCATGTATGGCTGACGTTGCTCGAGATTGGCCAAACGTTCGTACCTTTGTAATCCCCTCAACTAGTCTCGGCTTTCTTCCACAATTCCATCTTGCCGTGCTTTCTAGCCTGCTACTTCTGTTACGAAAACTGGTCACGTACGATTCGTGGACTTTCCTATGACAGACTGAAATTACCTTCACTGTAAGACAACCTACTGAATGCCGCGCACCCCTCACCCCTTTGCCAAGTTATAACTGCCTTCACAGTTGAGTCTGCCGCTTCTGCCACAGCTCATGTCTCATCCCATTACCGGTAAACGAGCTGGATCCAGCCTTGGCTCCTGAAGCAATGTCATTAGGGCAACCGATTTCAGGCGAAAGAATGACAAACTCCATTCAGCTAGGATGTTCAAGTAATGACATAGAATAATGATTCAATGAGCAGATGGAAAATGGGTAAGGATCACAATGCAAGTACAGCGAGATATTTCGAAGCTCCTGATCTGCAATGCTTCACCTATGTATTTACTTGAATCAATGCCTGAAATTGGTTCTTCCAAGTGGGAATCGATGTTAAAATATGAAACGCTTCTTAAAAGAATGAATCAAGGATATGCTGCTGCCACGATTTTCGAACATGAGAAACACAATAACTGTGAAGACAATTAACCTAATTACTAATTCACCTATATCAATAACTAATACAAGGTATACAAGGTATATCAATATTCTCTTCTGTTTGAGCTCTATATCACTAGACCATCATCCAATAAGTATCAATTCGATTATAAACACGATGTGAATCAGTTATTACCATACAAGAATGATAGTTTTTCACCAATATCCAGGCTTCAGAGGTTTTCTTTCTAATCTGGAACAAAAACAGAAATAATAGGAACAGCAAAACGAAAAATAAATAGATTTCATAATATACGACACAACTTACAATGTTCATAAGATGTATTAGACTCATGAGATGGATTTTGTTTTTCAGTTTTGGGATTTTGTACCATCCACATAAATGGGTAGGCGTGAGATGAGTTCAAACTCATGAATACACCACTTGCTAGAAAAAACCACCTTTGGTTCACTCATGCACTATTTTATATTGTAGGCCTACTTCGAAATGCTTTCTACTCGGGGAGGTGAATTGGACTCGTTTCAAACCATTTGGTGTTTTGGATGTAATTCCGGTTTGTGAAAAAATATTTGCGAAAAAGTCTGGATGAAGAGCCAACTTTCGAGAAAGCAGAGCATCTTAGATCCTGAGATAAGAAGAAGACGGTCTTGCTACAGACTTGAACAAGCTGAGGGAATCAATAGGCTGCAAGGCTTTCCAGTGGAAGAGTAGGAGAGGCGGGTGCCTTCTCTGCTCTTTGTTGGCTACGGCTGCACTGACGAAGTTGGGAGCATTCAGGTTTCAAGGCCCATTAAGTTTTGTCAACTGCTATTCTCCATTAATTTCAGCCAAAAATCTTGGTTCCGTGCAAAAAATACTTTTGGGTAGTGCTTTCTTCTTCTGTGACTTTCTTTATGTACATACACTATTCTTTCCAATGGTGGTTTGCGTTTGGCAGAGAGGTAGAACGTCAACTAGGTTTTGGAGCTGGTATAAGACGTCATGCTCACTTTGTATAGAAGCAAACTTATTCTAACTTGATCCATTCGAACATGCTTTCAGAAGGATCCAACTATTTGAACACCATTTGTCAATCAATCAATGGAACAGGAATGTATAGTATATCGCTGGGTAAAAATTTCCCACCTTTCGTTTCAAGTGTTGATAGTTGAATTCAATGATGATAGAAATAATAGGTTTTAATTAATTGTATAATTTGATAGTTTCGTAGACTTCTCTATTGAAGTTGATTATTGATACTATAACAATCATGAAGTATTAATACTGAGTAGAACTACGTTACATTATATGTTTTTTTACTTGGAAATGGCACTTCTTAGTGAAATGAAATGATGCCCTCGGCAGATTTGGTGGCCTGCGGAATCCTGCTATTGCTTTAAACATGCAAAGTGGAACATGTTCTTTATTTACCCATCAATTTAAACCATGTAAATTTTTATGTGATAAGAAACCTGATGAAGAACCATCTAGGTTTAACTTGAAATGAGTTTGTTGGAGATGTATCTTCGACTGATTGATGTCAAACATTAAAATTATTAAATAGAATAAAAGCGAGTTCAATGCATGAGGCAATTTGAAAAATGAACTTTATTTGTAGCCTATTCACTCTGTGCAGCACAGCCAAATAATTACTATTCACCTCCAATATTGAATTTCAATCATTTCCATAACACATAAAGCTTAGAGATGATTGCATGTATCCTATTCCCACACGAGGCTTTTCCAACTCAATTGAAGTTTATCGATGAATTATTGGCTGTGTAGACAGCAGCCATTACAAAGGATTTGCTTTGATCACAATCAACAGGTGGCAAACTCATCTGCTCTCACAGCTACTCGAGCACTGCAAACAACCGAACAGAGCCTGATCATTGAGTGTAATGGGAGAGGTTGCTGATAAATTTTGTAATGCTATCAGATATACAAATAACATGTCTGACACAGAAATGATTAAATTTGTAGTTTTCAAGGCATGATTCATAAAGGCTTTGTCCATCGATTTCCTTGAAAGATGGCTTTGAATTCAATAATTGAAGAATAAGGCCACCAAAATCTGAAATGAAAATATTATTTATTAGACAGAATCAGGACTAGAAGTCCTTTCTACCACTCAATACCACCTATAATCTTGAGATTTATCAAAAAATACATACCTTGAAAGTCTTAGGTGTGGGAGAACATTTTATTCCCAGAAATTTGCAACCGGGCTTCGAAATCTGATTGATGTTCTCCTTTAAGGTAAACCAGGAGTTGTAAGCTCTGATCAGTTGTCGATTTTACTTGAGGATTCCTCTGCTTCTTGAAATATTATGACACACTCTGACGATGGTTTTTCATCTTACGATAGAATCAATAGTGTTCCAGTATGATTTCATTGAATCAAGAACATGATTGTGGTATGAAATGTATTGTAATGTTAATGCCATTGGTTATCTCGGTTCATGTGCTCTGCAGGCGAAGAATTTATTATTTTGTTTATTGTGTTCAAATTCCAATCGGCTCAAGATGTATTATGAAATAAATAATAAAAAACAACCTTTAAAGTGTAAATATTCTGTGAATAGTATGTTTCATATTGACCAATAAAAATAAAACAGGCCGTTTCAAGGTTTGACCACTTGAGACATTTCCTCACCCTCACCCTCAATTGTGTTTAGTACGTAAGTTCTTCAATAACTTTCCCTTTTCTATTACTTTTTTAAAAATGGGGGTGGACTGAAAAGGCGTTTCCTTTTTGGAATAAAGATTACTCTCATCTTTCCAAATCGTAAAGAAAATCTCTTATCTCGACCAAGAGGGAACACGTCTGAAGAGAGGAGCAGGGTTGGTGGAGGGGGGGAGCGGGCAAAAAGATGAGAGCTTTCATCAATAGGAGGCAGCAGACCACTTCCATTGTTGTACCCCCTCCACCACTCGGGGTGAAGTTGTTAGCGCAACCACAAAGAACGGCATTTATCTTAAACTCTTCCTCACAAGAAATACGAGATTCTCATGTTACCAAACAAGCTCAGTGTATGCCCAAGTCTGATGTTTAACATAATTTTTTTATTGAATCTTTTTCAAAGAAGTCTTTTCATATCTATAAGCTACACCTCTCAATCATTATTTTTAAACAAAAAGACCAATTTTATACCAAGAGTCGATCCCACAACTTTGTACACTGAGACATGCCAAAATTGTGACCTGCATTCCTACAAGTTAATTTGTCAACCAATACGATCAGGTTCATTGTGTTGATGAGGAGCTAACCTTTGATATAAGTACAAGGTATGATGATGTAGATTACAAATGAATCTTTCTCGTGACCTTGAAATCTAGAAAAACTAACTCATCGATTAATCAACTAAGTAGATCGTTTTACAAGGTTGATTTTTAAGACGTGCCTTATAATTATTTCTGACATCAAACAATTCTCAGCAAATGTTTGTGTGCTCATTTATAGGAAAAAAATAGAATTTGTGTCTATGTGTCCTTGTCGGTTTCATAATAGCTTGTCGAAGAAGTGGAGAATAGAAAAATTAAAGTAATAAATGAACTGAACATAGTTGGATATCAGATGAAAATTCACAAAAGATGAATACAGGAATCAGTCGTATTTAATATTGAATTTTTAATGAGTTAGAATTATTTCAATTTTAGAGAAAGAAGCTTCACTAGGATCGTTATTTTTGTTGAATTGATTGAGATAGAAAATTTAATTCTTATAAATAAAACTGAATATCAAATTTTATAAAATTATTCCAATACATATCATTGTTATCACCATTGAAGTTGTTTGAATTTTGTTTGATTCAAGAGAAGTTTGGAGAGTTTTAGAGCGTAAATAAGCAGTCATAATGTATTTTCAGCATGGCTCTGGATGATTTTCGATGTAGGGCACAAAGCTACTTCTAGAGTAGTGGAGACGAGAACTGAAGTCTGGATGAAATCACTAATTGGGGGTCGGGTAAATCTGTAGACTCGAATCTCTCTAATTGGCAAATCAGCGAGCAGGTCTATTAGATTATTCGTGACCAATAGCTGAGCGTGTAAGAGGGAAAGAGATGGAGTGCTTGAGAAGGGAACAGTTTGTAAGACTCATGGGGGATGAACGGGACGGGTGCAAAATGAAATTATTATTGATAGAGGAAGCTGTGATTTCTGTGATAACTCCAATTTGCAATGACGAAATTTCTTATACTTGTAAAGTTTATTCAGGGTCGAATATTTTTCAATAGAATTCTAACCAGTTTAGAGGATTTGATTATTGGATGTGACCTATAAAATCTTACATCTTGTTACTACTAGATACTTATCGGTCACCTCATGGACGATTCATGCCTTCATTCTTAAAAACTGCATAAGTATTTCAGAATGCATTGTATTGCCCTCGAATATTTGAATAATAATTAATGCACGGAAAATGTTGATTTCATCAACATTGAAAAACTTGGCTTAGAAACTATTTCAGAAGGATGGCGTAATCGAATTCCCAGAAACTTTGAATGGGGTTATTGAAGAATGTGGATTTGAATTTCAATCATACTATACTCGATAATCAAGGAAGTGGATGAATTGATCACTAATTGAACTAATTTCCAAAGATAATATCTTAAAGGTATTGGATAAAATTATCATCCAATCGATTTGAAGATGAATAGAGAAGTAAGATTCAATATATGATATATATATGAGATTCAATATCGCCTGGGTAATCTAATATTTGACATTTCAAAGATCATCAGGGAGAGACAGAAGAGAATTTCAATCAGTGGAATATAGCAAGCAAGTTGAGGTGGAATAGAAGAATTCTCGTGGAAGAACATTTGCAAACTTCCTGCGGCTTGGAACAGGAGAAGGAGAATGGAATTAAGATTAGACAGAGACGTTCGGAAAAAGAGATTTTGCAGAGTGTGATTGAGAGAGTGGGAGGAGGATAGAAGGGAGAGAGTGAGCGGGGAGTGGAAAAGTAATTCGAGTTGAAGGAATTGGGTTGAGAGAAATTACAGCAAGAAACAAATGGTGAAGAGCGGCCAGGAGTTATCATCACATTTATTGGAAAATGGAATGAAAGATGTTCTTCCGTCCGGAGTTTCAATTGGAGATTAGAAATGAGCGAGAAATGGGAATCAGCTACATGGGAAAGGGTATGATACCTCGCTCCAGCCGAGAGAAAGGATCTTGATTGAATGTCGAATACTGAGACACAAGCACTGAAACATCCTGCTTCTGCAATGATGAAGATTGTTATTTGCAAGTGAAGGGAGGATCAACAGCGGACAAGCTATTTACTCTCGTGAAACACACACGCTCCAAACCCGGGCAACCAATTCCACTGGGTACTGACTTCTTTGAGCGGCATGATAAACAAACATTCAACAATTTAAAATTTATTACTGTGTCTATCCACCATCAAATCTCTTTCCAGATTGCATTAATCTCTATTTGTGTTGTAATCACTATCCCCAAAGCGAATATGTGGGAATAAATTTGGATTGATTAATCCATGCATAAATTACAACATCGGTCGCCTCTGAGGCACTTCAATTTTCATTATTTTTCAATCAAACAAAATACCCTCTTTTAATTAAACAACAATAATAGTCCACAGCAATTCATTCCAGCCGGGAAATCTCTCCCTTCTTGTTCATGAATATTTCCTTTAATATCATTATAATACCTATTCATATTTCCATCAATATCATTGAAGATCACAATTTTTTGAGTTATGAGAATCTTTCAATATTCCTACAAAAATGTCAAAAATGGAAAAAAATGAATTAAACCTGTAGCAGCTGAAACTTGGTTCACGCCTCTACATCTCATAAATTTCCATCTCATCACTGATCTTTTAAACTTCAATGAACAATTGAGAAACTATAATCATATGAATCTAAATAATACAGTATTAAGAATCAATCAATCATAATTAAATCAATGAGGAAAAAATCAAGATTGGATTATCATTATTTCATCAATGGGGAATTGATAGGATCTTCATTGAAGATGGGATTAGTTTAGATTATTCTAAACTAATCCAAAAACTTTAAACTTGCTTATTTTCATTTTAACAGCTACTGAAGGGATTGATATGGTTTAAGAATTTACTTATTCAATGTTCCTGGTAGCAAATATCATCAACTCATAAACTGCATGTATTGTGAGTATCGTCATATAGAAATAAATAATGAAATAACTCATAAAATGCTTAAAAGGCTAGATTATTGAACATTGATAATTACATATCAGAGAATTTCACTGAGTAGCCCCGATGTTCTGCATAACTACTACAATCAACCAAAATGAGGATAATGAGCTGGAACAAACTGTAGGCCTAGCTCCTGAAAGGGTGTAACGGTACTTCTGAAGTAATTTAGGCCTATATAGCCTCATAATTGCTGTGAAAATGGAACTCTAATCCATGGGCTTAGAACATTGTTTTAGTCCGCAGTAAGTAAGGTACTTTCATCTATGATATCGACAGTTCAACATACATAATATCCTACAACCACACAACCTCATAAGAATATTCATTCTGAAACTGCGATGTTTTCATATCATGTATATGGAGGGAATTATTGGATATTGATATTATTTCACTGCTATTGAATGCAATAATAATTGATTAATCGAAAATTCAAATAAAAGACTATATAAAGATTTTCACAGCTTCAAACATTTACAACAGAATAAATAGCTTGAAATGATTCCCGCCCGGTCACAATTTTTGAAAAGAAGCGTTCATCGAATTTTTCTAATCTATTCATTCTGTTGTCAGTGTTTGCAATAATTGAGAAAGTATTCAGAGTTCATAGAGCAGTAGCATTATTTAGATATTCGTTTCATTAACTATTATCATGAAGTCTGATGAAGTCCAACACCAGGACGGAACGGTCTTAACTGAAATGTCAATAATATTTGTTTTCTACTTGAAATTTTCTTAAAATCAGTTAGAGAATATTGAATAAATTTAATCAGTGGGAAGAATAATGGGCATAAAAGACAATTATTAGAATGTTTCTCCCAAACATTACAATTTTCACAACTTCTGATTATCTCAGCATGTAGAGTTTTTTGGACTCATCGAGTTTATCGATTTATCTCATCGAGGTTTTTGGACTGTGATTATTAATATTGTACAAGTAATTGAAAAATATACGAGATCTGAAATACTATTGTATAAATGGTTGGTGAGAAAGTGTCCATTTATTGCGATTGTGGGTCGCCATTGTCGTAGACAACACTAGTAATTTTGATAGTGAACAACAGTACATGTAAGTAGTCATGCAATAATAATTATCTTCAATGATGAAACTTCATCAATATTATTTGTTGGACCATCCCTTTTGAAAACTGAAGACTAGTCAGCTCTAGAACTTCGGCAGTACTTGAAACTCGAGAGGAACTTAATTCACTTACAGTAGAGTTTACTCTCAGGATAAGTTTGCTTTTTAAATAGCAACATGCAAGCAACAAGAATATAATATTGTCATTTACCGGCTACCGGAGGGATAAAGGGTGGGCTATATCACTCAATGGATGGCATCACAATGTGATGTCATATGCAGCATTCGTGTGCTTTCAGCGTTTGAAAGCACTGGCTTCTGCTATTGCCAACCCCTCCGCCCCCCCACCACTCAACAACCCCCCCCCCCCCATACCGGAAAACCCTCCACCACCCACAAATCCCCGAGCCGCCAAACCACCAACCACTTTCTGATTTCTGTGCCGATTCATTTCACCTCCACACTCGACAAAATGAAAATGGAGAGCGAAATTGCCATGAAAACGACTGACTGTCACACACGCAGGTCAACACACACTCGAAGCTAGTGGCTCCCCACCTCATGTTGTGTTGTGTTAGCTTTGTTGCTGTAAGGTACTGTATTATTTGTCAATCGCCACTCAGAAAGGTGGTTTGTGGTTTATAAGTATTGTCAATAGCACTGTTTGAGGAATAGGTAGAATGGTAGAAACCACCTCACCTCACAGGATACCCCATCTTACTACCACGTGACAAGATGGAGTTTTCGAGAAAAAAATTCTTGAAACTATGTTGTAAATATATATCCCCAACATAATTTCTAGAAACTATGAAAACTTAAAAAATTTAGAGATGTGAACTTTATTATTTGAACATTATTATTAATTTATGAATTACTCACAGTGGGCTAAACTTCCATGACAATTCAATATCCAGGGTTTCTCAGAGTTGAATGAAATTCTTTCATTAGTCTTGTCAACCCAAATCAGTATAAAAAAACGAGATGCTTTAATGAACGTTGATAAGTGTTGAATCAATCAGAATTTGAAACAAATGATTTTTGAGTAGTTGTAAACATTTGTGGTTCCTTGTTTTAAACATCAGTGTACCTTGTTAATAGGTACCTTGTTGAATCAATTATTTTTATTTTATTTATTATTTATTTATTTCAATTTTACAATTTCCACTGGGTCTGGAAAGACCCATAGTGGAACAAAAACAAAAATAGTACTGTACAGTAATAGACAAAATATTTAAACTAAATAACAATAAGTACAAAACAGCATATCAAGTTTACAATACAATGAAAAATAGAAAATAAAAAAGATGGGCGAGAAAATTAGAGTATAATGAAAATAAAATAATAATAAAAAAAAGTCATGCAGTTCTATTTCATATCGATATCATCAAGTAGAAGCACAACTCCTCACTCAACCCCTACACGGCCACAGTTCCAACTCAAGCTACAGGTGATACCCAGCTGCAAGAATTAGGCGCCGGTGCACTCTCTTACGGAATAGGGGTGAGGATGGGGAGAGGATAGTATCCGTTGGCACAGCATTCCACTGACGTGAAGCTGTCACGCAAAAGAAGCCCCGAATATCGCAGTCCGGTGTTGTGGTATCTGAAGAAAGAAACGGTGTGACCGAGTGTCTCTGTCGTGAACATCTCTGAGAAGTACTAGTCTCTCTCTCAAATATTCCGGACCAGTACCTCTCACAATCAATTTGTAGGTTTGGCATAAAATGAAGTATAATCGCCTCTGCTCTAATTTCAACCAGTCAAGTTGTCTATACAGAGGTGTTACATGATCGTTCCATCTAGCACCAAAACGAAATCTCAGGGCATAATTTAATGCTCTTTGAAGTCTGTTGTTGAGCTCTCCAGTTATACCATTGTACACCATAGAACAATAATCAAAATGGGGAAGAATCAGCGCCTGGACCAGAGTCTTCCTCACACCCAACGGCAAAAATCTCTTCAACCTTTTTATCTGATGCATCCCTGCAAACACCTTCCTCACCACGGCATTCACATGGACCTCCCAAGTAAGTGTGTTGTCAATCAACATGCCCAGCAACTTGATCTTATCATCATATATGAGTTCCACACCATCCAAAGTTACAGAAGGTAAACCGATTGCTCCTTGTCTGGCTCGTCTTTGAGAACCAATAACAATACATTTGGTTTTCTGAGCATTCAGAGACAAGCAATGCGATCGGGACCAAACAGAGAGAGAAGAAACATCCAGGTTCATTCGCGCAACAGCCCCCACACAATCATTTGGATAGAAGTGCTTGTAGAAAACCAAATCGTCTGCAAACAGGTGAAATGAAGAATGAGCAATGACCTCAGTTATGTTATTTATGTAGATGGAGAAGAGGAGAGGTCCCAGCACAGAGCCCTGTGGTACTCCAGCTGAAACAGGCATCCAGTCCAAGTCAGCAACACCAGGCACCATCACAGCCTGGAACCTACCCCTCAAATATGAAGAAAACCATGACAGAGTTAGTGGTGAAAGATGACAATGAGTTTTTAATTTATGAATTAGAGTGGAATGAGAAATATTATCGAAGGCTTTGCTGAAATCGAATGAAACCATTGCTGTCAGCATACCACGATCCATTGCAGATCTAACATCATCAGTTACCTTAAGGAGTGCGGTAGAAGTACTGAAATCGGCTCTAAATCCTGACTGAAATTTATGAAAATAGTTGATGGAGCTGAGATGGACTGTCAACTGCCCATGGACTATTCTCTCCAGAGCTTTGGAAATGGAACAAAGGATGCTTATTGGTCGGAAATCCGAAGGTTGAGAAGGATTAGATGTCTTTGGAATAGGTCTTATAATAGAATGCTTCCACAAGTCTGGAAAAATACCCATTTGAAGAGAAAAATTAAATATATGCGCAATGGATGGTAGAAGAACTGGCATTATCTTCTTATAAAACGAAATTGGGATCTTATCCACACCTTTGCTGCTTTTATTCATATTTGAAATAGTGTGAGCAATATGATTAGGAGTAACATAAGAAAAGTGAAACTGATTATTAAGAATTCGAGGATTAGACAAATTTATCATTTGCGATATTGTTTGGTAGTCGGGAAGACGTGTCGGTAAATGTGGAGTACAGAAGAATCTATTCAAGTCGCTAGGTGTGACCGCCAGCACTCCCGCTTTATTCTTAGCAGGCGCAGCTCCTAAATTTCTCAATCTCGACCAAAGTACAGAGGAACCTCCACCACTCTCGAACTGGGCATGAAGATATCTCAACTTGGAGTTCCTGCACATGGACTTGACCTTGTTCCGCAAACGTTTGAACTTAGTCAAGTCACTTTCCCTATGTGTTCGGAGATATAGTCGCCTTGCCCTGTCTCTTTCCTTCTTGACTCTTATTATTTCGTTTGTAATCCAAGGACACGGTTTTCGTTTTATTGTTACTGATTTTACGGGCGCAAATTCATCAAATATAGAAAAAATGAATGAATTGAAAGTATTAATCTTATCATTAATATCGGGTGTAATCAATATGTTGTGCCATGGGAGACGCAAAGCAGCCGTGAGACACGAATCCAAATCAAAGTTACGGAAGTCTCGATATTCAAATGAAATATTGTAATTGGTTTCATGCTTCAAATTGTATGTAAAATATATTATATCGTGTGCTGAAAAATCGTTGCATTGAGCTTGTCCGTTTGTAATAACGCTAGTATAATCACTTACAATTGCTAGGTCAAGAAGTGAATCACACGTTGCTGTATGGAATGTCGGGCCACTAGGTAAAATTGTCAAGTTGAACGAATCAGCAAAAGCTTTAACCTGTCTTGCTTCGGGAGAATCCTTGATTAAATCAGCATTAAAGTCGCCAACAATAATTATGTGGTTGTATCTATGCATAACTCTAGACAAGGCGTCCTCAAGTGTGTGGAAGCTCCCCGCCCTAGGCGGGCGATAAACACCCGCGACCAGAACAGACTCACCACCCACTCTCACATCAAGGAGGAGGAATTCAGGAGAATGAGAGTACACCGGCTCCGAAGACATTACAACTCGAGCCGGAAAAGAGGATCTCACATAGATAGCCACTCCCCCGCCACCCTTACCGATTCTGTCATTTCTGAAAAGCGAATATTCAGGAATAGCAAATGCTGAGGACTGTAAACTGGGTTTGAGCCAAGATTCGCTCAATACTACAATATCCAGTGGAACTGAGGACAGCATTATTTTAAAGAAATCAAAATGCGCCGGCAAAGATTGAATATTAGTGTGACATATTTTTAAGGAGGAGTTGTCGCTCTTCATTGAAGACTGCATTAGAGAAACATAATCAGACATTATAGAAATAAAGATAAGATCAATTTATTCAATAAATAATATTAAACTCTTAAACGAACGGCTAGATGACTTTGAAATGATAAGAGAGATAGAAAAGATAAGATTATGGCGTAGAAATCAGCCACAGACTCCTGCTTCTAATAGAAGTGTACATAACATAGGTTTTAATAAAAATTAATTACTATTAAAGAAACTACTAGCATAAAAATATCAACAATGATAATATTCATAAATAATAGTTGATAAAAAGGAATACTACCAATAGTCGATTAGTCAATATAGGAGCATGAATATAAAGGCCTACAGTATCATGAAGTAAAGTTTAAAATTATCATATTAGCTCTGATTACATTCACCATACATCTTTCAATGTATGTAAGAAAGATTGAAAAATAATTAAAATTCTGAAGCATATCAGTCATCACAACAATATTATAAAGTATTAGATTACATTTCAATCATATTTCAATAGAAGAGTGAATGTGAATCATGAATTAGAAACTGCTAATGAATAAAAATATCAATTATTTATTGATTGTTGGAAATTATGTATCTTGTTATAGTACAGGTAAATGATTTTTAATGTTGGAATTCGTTCAATGTTGGAATTCTATTAACATCTTTTGATTGGATTGCAAAATTAGTTAGTTTAATTTGAAGAATGATCGTGAACTTGGTGATAGACTGATCCTTCCTTCTGTAATCATTAAAGATTGAACTATATGCATTCCCTTGTATAACTGAATCATAGAATTAATTTTCTATAGGATTCCAAGCAGTGAGTTTTTGAGATCACCTATTGTAAGTACACCAAAATGCAGAAGCTCGATTCAAACTAGAAATATAAAGTTCAGAAAATTATTGTCTTACCTTTGATAATATGAAGATCTGTAATGTTTATAATCTATGCACCTATAACGTCTTACCGAGTCTATGTGGGAACTTCTTCTGCGTAACAATTAAAATATTATCTGTGAATCGCAAAAAGAGAACAAAACTGGTTGGTCAGTGGCATGGAGAGAAAAATGCTACTACGCATGCGCGAGACTGTATTTTTCAAAACAGTTTGTCCAACACTGCAAAGCTTGTACTAGACGTGATAATTCTGAAATGACTTTTTCTAGGTTAGGCTATCGCCAGTTTTCTATTTCCTATATAGTACATATAGTGTCATTCTTTACAATCATGATTTGTGAGTTTACTATTCGTTACAACATTTCTAGCCACATTCATGAAATGATAACTAGGTATAGCAGGCCCTTTTCCATACGAAATGTTGAAGACTTAGATCTCTGCCCATTCTTGGCCAACTTTGTTCTCTTTTTGTAGGTGCACTATACATTAGAATTAAATAATTTCAGATGAAGGGGATTCATGAATAATGATACTCTGAAATCTCTTCCCACTGTGAATTTATTACATGCCGTTATAACATTCCATACAAAATGAACAGTTCAAGTAACAAGAAATATTTGCCAAAGATATACAGCATTAAACTCTCCATCAATATAATATATTCGTTCGAAAAATGACTTTGGCTCACCCATTTTGTTACTAGTTGCGTAAATAAATAAGTAGTACTTCATGTGGTATATCTCGGTTTTAAAGTACTTTATCGTAGGTACTTGATCTGTTTGGAAATAATAATACTTTACAGAAGTAATTAAAATAATAATTAATTGGTGCTTGAATATGAGGCATTTGCCATCATTGTGGTGCAATATCTATCAATCATCAACATCCATTACCTATTTCAATACTCAATTATGGTATAAAAACTCTAATAATGTCATTATCACCGCACAAGTTCAATAAATGATTACTAGAACACATACTTATTAATTAGCAAGCAATTTTGTCAAAGTACATTTCACTTTGAACTACATCTTATCACAGAGAACAGACTTACTAGAGATTATGCCTTCTCTATGATCATATCTATTCACCTTTATCCTACTTATCTTATACTATGTTACAATGGCCGCATCAGATAATAAAAAGTTTGAATGTTTCATTGAACAAAAACATTTCCGTCATCTAATGATTGCTCACTTCTAACTTATAGATATCATATTGCGTTTAACTGTGTGTTTACTATCAAATTTCTATCCAATAAAATGAAATAAAATAGCGTTCAAGTTCATCAAATCACTTCAAATCTTGTACAAGATGTTCCAAGACCTTCCAAGACTGATAAAAATTTGAAAAAGTATTCTCTACGATTGGACACCCAGCTTTGTAGAAACCAGTTCCAAAGAAAACAAGGTTGTTTAATGAATTATGCTATCTCATAACACATCACAAAGAATTATTATCACTGTCAAATAACTCATGGATTTGAAAACCATACAATATATTATTATATAATGAACTTTCGAAATTCCAAATAATTGATCAATAAAAAGAAGCGGAGAATCCCACGAATTCTATTTATACTACTATATTAATTAGCTACATTCGTCATTTTGGATCATATTAGCGTATAATTAGTTAAAATTATACTACTTTAACTTTACAAATCACAAAGTTCTTTCAGGCACTTCATAAACACAGTACTAGTGAAGTTCTAATTGAAGCACTCCACGATATTAATTTAAATAAATCATTGACAATATCATTTAATACAATCTATAGGCTATATTTAAGAAATTGGGACCTATATTTAAGAAATTGAGAAATTAAGAAATTGAAAAGAAAAAATACATAATACATTGCAGAAAAGCCAGCTGAAAATGATTTTCAAACTATAGTTCGAGTAAACTAGTTGTCACTTGGCCTGGTCACTAACTAGAACCGTTTTTGTTAGAAAACGACCGATCTCCTGAAATGCTAAAATTAGATCAAATGGTCAGTTTTAGTGAGTTTAGAGCATCAATCCAAGTGACAACTGGTTTTATTCAAACTGTAGTTCCGATTGTTTCTGATAGCTTGAATTCCGAGGAACTTTGCAGTGTAAGCTACCCCAAAATTTCATGAATTTTCTAGTTCCTATAGCTCGAACTTTGATTTTACGGAGAAAATGCTGTATATGAACTTCTGTTATAATTATAATCTTCAATCTAGAAGGCTGAATTTAATAAAACTTCATTGAGGGACGTCCATATACTGCACTACAGCCGATTTTACTCTTCTGGAATTATTATCTTCCTAATAATTATGAATTCAAAAGTATTGGTGAGATGACGTATTATATATTTTTGAAAGTTTTCAGCTCATGGCTTACTCCCATTATTCATGAAGAATGGAGGTCCCAAACGGACTTTTGATTCACTTTTTATCTTTACAAATTGAATGATCTCTTGCAAATTAATAGCTGTTTTTTATACGCTCCAGAGTCATTAGATTCTATGCTTATAGGCGACGGGTGAGGTTTAATCGATTGTACTCTAGCTATACATTCATAAACTATTGAAATGTTTTGAATCCTTTCCAAGAGTAGGCGCATAACAAGGCTAGTGAGCTTGACCCCTGGAGTATTCAGGAGGCATGTAGGCCATTCATGTGAATGTGACGTTGAACAGGACCATCATACAACTTTGACCATTGTATTCGGACACTTCACAAGACCCGTGTCATCTTTGGCATAGTGATTTCAATACAATATCACGGGTGAAGTTAGTCCTGGGAGATTAGTGATGGAAGGCCTAACCGCTGGTATTTGCTCACGCTTTTGGAGAGACTTGATCCAGGCTGGCTTCATATAGCCGGGGGTAGTTAATTCCAGAGTCGAAGCACGCATTCCTGGTGTTGTCCCTTATTCAATTCAGGACAGTGGGACAATGGATTTGTCTGTAAGAAACTCCCACGGGAATTATCATGAATCAAGATTGAATAGTGAGTGTATACTGGAAAGCTGGAAAACGGAAACAATCTCCTACAAACATAATTTTGATTTGCTAGAAAATATAACAGATTCATATCGAAAATAATCAATTGGTACTTCAGTAGGACAAAAATGAACAGTATCTTTTTCAAAATAGTTAGAAAAAGCTAATTATGTACTAAAAAAAATATGAAATTCCGATAGCAAATAAGGAGTTTGAACTTTCTAGATGAAAATATTTCAACAAAAATTGTGGCAGAAAGACTGATCAGTTTCAGACATGATTATTTGAAAGCTGTTCTGTATAATTATGGGTAATTACTCTTAGATAAGAAATTGAAATTCAATCGATGGTGAAATCGTTGATACAAATGAGAAGGTCAGAGATAATAGAGAGGCTAAATAAGTGTATGATTTTAGTCATTCTGACTTGAATGAGATGTTCTTTTTCTTTAGTCTTGGGGAATATTTCATAAAAGATGAAATATTAACTTGCAATTGGATCCGGAAATTCTCACTCTTGATAAGGAAATCAATCTTTCTTGAGAGAAAACCAGAAATCAACAAATATCTCCGTAACTTATTAATTTCCAAAATTTAATGTCACAATCGAGTTTTTCCATATTCAAATAGGCCTAATAGAATATTGTTTCGCTACGTTGCAAAGATTGGAAAGTTCGACTGAAAAGGAGCATGAATTAACTATGTATCACATTGTGATCGACAATTGACATATCAATTCCAAGATGTCAAAATGATCATGGAGTGGCTGAGCTCCACGTTTTTCATCTTAGTCTTCTAGCGTCTACATTCCTAATCCGTGACCATAAACTATTAAAATATTTCGTAAATTATTTTCGTAGGCCGCTTCTATGGACAGTTGTTCTTCTTGTTGGTTTGTTTCCTATCATATTATTACACTAATGTCTTTTTTATTGCAGTGGTGCTTTTCAAAATTGCAACTCCCTGCGTTGAAGTCGATATTAGCTGGACACTGAAGGGGCGTTGAACTCTGTGCTAGTGTGAGCCGCCCCACGGCGATACTAGGTATCTGTTTCGTAGCTTATAGATGGCTTCTTCATCTCCAACATAGGTAGGATGCCACGCTCCTGAAAAAAAATAATTGAAATCGAAAAAAAGAGCTAATACTAGATGTATCAAAGAAGTGAAAGTGTGTAATAATATTGATAGCTCATTTGGAATTGAGAGTATGAAATGTAAATCTAGAGAGAGAATGATATACAGTTGATAAAATCCAGATGATAAGGTCAGATTCAACAGAAGAAATAATTGATTGAAAAGATAAAAGGAAAAACTTTCCTGGTGATAGAAAGTTATAGACTCATATTCTAACAGAAGACATTCCACTTTGTTCAATTTCTTTCTCATATGAGAGCGTTTTCTCCTCTCACGTTTTTCAAACCTGCACTTACAGGAGCAGTCATCGATTAGGGGATGGTAACGAGCATTGCCATATATGAAGTGGGTAGGGAACTCCTGATAATAACTCAAAAGGATTTCGTGTTGAGACAATTTCACGAATAGAATTTGATTTGAAAGATTGAAAAAAGTATTCTAAAATATTCTAAAAAGTGGCACATTTTAGTAAATGCAAATTTAATATTATGTATCCAGATTGAGGAAATTCGAATCCGTGCGAAAATGTGATCTGTAAATAACTTTTTAATATTTATACAATTTGTTCTAAGTGGGCTAGAGTGGCTTGGAAACTCTAGAGACTAGAAAGTACACATTTAAACCTTACTTCACATAGTAAGGAAAAAAAATTGGGAGAATCCAATTAGATAATATCTCGAATTAAATTTAGTCAGATATAAGATAATCAACAAGATAATTTAATATGAATAAGATATCTTGGAGCACAAAGTAGGTGAATTGGAAGATACAAATGAGGATAATGATTGAATATTCAAGATATCCTTTGAATAAAATACATTTGATCACGTTCCAAATACAGAAATTGATGAGGGTATAGATGTTGAAAGTTTGCGTTACGCACATGACTTCTCTCATTCGCGTAGTTTTGTAACACATCGATTTTGCCGAGTTGCTGGAGCGATGTTTGGCCGTAGTGAAATTCAGCGACTGACCGAACTAATGTTTCTCCATTATACATGCATGTTTGTCGAAAGTAATAGCGGTTTGTTGGTTAGCTTGGAGCGTAATTATAAAGGCGAGCTCGATGAAAGGTGACAAGGAAGATCGCGGGAGGAGTGGCAGGAGAGGAGGGGTTGGGGATGAGAGAGAGTTCGCCGCCAAATTACTGTAATCTTTCCATGAGAGAGTTTTCGTGGGAGCTAAGCAGTGAATGAGGGCAGAAAGAGAATGTGAGTGAGTTTGTGGTGGGAGGGGGTGGTGGGGATGAGTAAATGTGCCGTTTAGCCGTGCATTCAACTCTCAACTCTGACGCAACCCCTTCATTTATTCGGGAGCACACTAACAAACAAAACAAACATGGCCCATTCTGGGTGTATGTTGTAGTGCACACTAAACAGTCTGTGGTTAATAATTTGTGCAATCCTGCATTGAATGTGATCCGACCTTTCTCACTACACTTTCACTTTTGACAGTGCTTTATCAAAATATACATGTGGACTGAGATTTCCACCAGGCCGCAACGCTCATCCGATTGAAATTGGATTTTCTCAATACATTAAGAGATTTCCAATTATCTCTTAGATTTTGTATTAGATTTAGAATTATATTTCGTATTAAGTTTACATGTGAAAACTATCGATAAAGACATTTAGCAATAATCATAATATAATCATGATAACTTTCAACTGAAATAAATATTCAAATTTTGGGCTTTCCAAGAAAATATCACTTGAAGGACAGCATCCATGATCTCTGATTTCTCTTGTTTTTAATTCGATCTTCTCAATATAGCTTTTAAAAGATTTTCAAAGTACCTGTCTTAATCTATTGAATACACCTTACAATTGATATATACAAGAGCACAAGTGTCGAAGACACAGTGAATTGTACATGGAGAACTTCAATAAATTCAATATAATTATTGTGTATACTGAATAAAACTTCATCATTTTTGAAGCATTTGAATATATGACATCAATTTTGATGATAATAATCCCGAAAATGGTCTAGTAAATACTTTCATGATGCTATCATTAATCATCAAATAATTATAAATTATATTTATGGCAAGATATTTTTTCATTTATTTCTGGAAACCCTCTGTAGAAAGCTTTGAGCTCTTTTCTCGTAGGTTACAATTAGTTAATTTTTAATGGATAAAACCTCTGTTCTGACTTTTAGTACAATATGGTGTTGAGAATTGTGAGAATTAGAGAGTTCACAGAAATAAACCCATTCTGCTTGAATTTGTTTAAATGAGAAAATTTGAAGTAAATAATTAATATTTGTGGAACTCACCCCGTTCAAGTGAGGCAATTCGAGGGCAGCTGGTACATAGGTGGTGCCCGGGGAGCATCTAGTGCATGATCTCTTCAGAGCAGGCCGCTGTCTTGAGCCATGGCATCTCACGGCAAATCTCAACTCTTCTGCCATTTCAGAGCACAGTGATTGCTGGAAAAATAAAAAACCAATGCCAAAATATTAAAAGTGCTTCAGTAATTAAAAAAACCGAGATGGAGAGATGTAAGCAAGATGATTAATATTTAATATAAACAATATAATTAAAGATGAACTTTGTGACTAATTCAAGATTGTTTGATTCGGAATCGAATCAAATCATCAGTTTTTATCAGCTAATATTATCATGCTTTTATATGTTTTTTTTTTTGGCAGAGAAACCCTCTTGGATGTTCCGTCTCACCGAATATTATCCAATGTTCTCCAATGAATTGGGAAGAATGGTGAACTTTTAATTCTATAGCTATCAATTACAATTCAGAGATCTCTACTTCTCAAATCTGATAATATTCAAATTCAATTTTTGGAATTTCAGTTTTGGTAGTCATATTGTGAAGTACTTAGTATATTTTTCAAGAGCATACTGCCATAAAAAAATTCCAATTAATTATTCATACTCAAGTCAATAATATTACTGTAAGGTAAAATAAAAATTAATTTCAACTAATAAAAGCAAAATTTATGTAATATGATTATTTCTGGTGGCCTCATTCAACAGTTTGCAGAGAATATTTGTTCTCAAACTCACCCGATCTGTCTGCGCGTTCTTTTTCGAGTTCCAGCAGAATTCGAGTATTGCGACAACTATAGCCAAAGCTAAACCGCACAGAAGAACAACGAACACACCTCCTGTGACAAAAACAGAAAAAAAAGAACAGATTTAAAACGAGCACTGCTGAAAGGAAAGAGAATACAGCGACGGGGATAAAAAATGCATATGAAAGTTTGAAAAATGGTTTAAATTTCCAGAGCAGGCCTTGGAGTTGGGAAGCGGACGTTGCCAGCTAAGCGAGAAGCGGAGCCGGCTCATTGTTTCAAAAAGCCAAAACGCCCTTAGTTCGTAGAGCTGTATATTATTATGTTATATTCTCAGTAATCCTCCCACAAGCTCATACTCGTACTCTTAAAATCTACTGCCTTTGCTTCTTAACGCAATATTCACACCACCTTTGCGGTTTTGATTGCTTTTATATGCGGAAAAATGAAATCCTGATGCAATATCGGAATTATTTGGAATAGGGGTCTTATTATTCGTCTAAAAATATTCTACTTTTTGTTCCGAGTTTAGGTTATTTGGTATCTTACATACGAAATAACCTAATAGAAATGGAGAGAATTACTGAAACAGTATTATATGTATACAATACATTTATAATCATAGAGCAATATAATTAATATAATGTACAATAACATTATAATGATAGCACTCGTAATATTCCACAATATATGCATTCTATGGAAAATAACGAATAATCGCAACTCGATACGGTGTATATTTATGATTTAGATTGTCGACGAATACGAATAACTCCTCTTTAAGAAAATATGATAGAAGATTACTCAATAATATAACAACAAAATTTGCATGCTTATTCCAAAATCCTACTACTATCCTGAGTTTGATTGAAACTTCAACCGGACAAGTACGCCTAGAACTAGAGCTGAAAGAGTGCAAAAGCATTCAACTCATGAAACTACTTTTCCATTCCACATTGACTTTCCATTGCAATGACTGACGGAAAGAGAATATTTTACTCGGTCCAAAGGTACGCAGAATGGACTTTGACAACTATTCGAGATGATTATTGTTGAAAAGGACTGGGAAAGGGAACGGCATCCAATTAGGATGTCTTGCATAAGAATGACTGGACCGTTTAATCTGAAATCCTATTCTCTATTGTGCGCCGGCCGACCCGAGCCATGGCATGGGCTGCTGCCGTTACCGGATACCAAACGGACAAAGGGGCTTCGGTCAGGTTCCACCGACCTAGTAAATCCCCATAAAAGTCTAAACGCTCTTACGGCTTCACATTACAATAAATATTCCATTCCATCAGCAATGACCGTTTCATTTATTCTTCATAGAAGTGTGCCTTTTCCCCTTTTATCACTATATTGAATCTTGTCTTCGACAAGAGCTTCCACTAGTGACATAAAAGTTCCTCACCTCAAATAGGTTTAGATTATGTGAATCTTGATAAAGTTAACTTTTTGACAAATATTTAAACTCAGCGATCTGCACGTCTTACTCTCAAATATGCCGTGCAACTGTGATTACTTAGGCTACGTTGCATTATTATAGGGTCTTTCGATAGAATTATTCTTTGAAAAGCAGGCCTATTCAAACTTTCTCACCATGTAATATTATGATCAACTAAAAAATCTTTTGAGCAACGTATATAACAATAATTTCTTGATGTATCGCATTTATAACGCTCATATGGTACCTGTTCTTACGGAGAACTCTGGCCTGACAACCAAGGCTGTCAATATTGTGAGCGTGATGCTCACATGAGATCTGGGCTAGTTCTTGAGTAATTTTTTTATTAATGAGAGCATGATGATGAGAGATGACGACTACTTTTTAGGCAGCTGGGACCGAAGGCTTAACGCCTTCCCCACAAGACGGGAGTGGCCGTTTGTGGTCTAAGTCAACATATTGTGTATTGTAAATAATTGTTTCATATTGCATATTGATCGAATAAATTCTTTCGTTAAGGAGTTTATTCTCATTAAACCAGTGATCATCTATGAGCAAACGTAGCGTTTGCATAGTGAACGAGAGTTCTATCTCTCTTCATTAAACGGCGATACTGTTGCTTGAGCCAATAATAATGATGATGAGTAAATAATGGAGCATTGGGCCTGCTCAACCATTCACCTATTGATTTTGAAATGTCTGTGACGTTCAGCAAAGGAGTTTGCAGGGGAGTCTTGATGGGTTAACTGCGACATGGCCGTTATTGGTTGCTTGAGTAAACCGATAAGCTGGTTTGAGTGACTAGCATCTATCCACTATTACTGTTCGCTACCTAATGTCAATCTAATGGTTCGCAAGAGCCAGCCTCTTCGTCACCACATATATGAGGAATGAATTGAAACGTATTCTGCACGAGAGCCTATATTGTCACCAAGTTAACTGCAGCGTTCATGCAGAACATGACAGCAAACCAATAACTGGGTTTACTACGTATTCTACAGACAGCTCAGCCAACAGCTGGCTTTTCCCGTCACATCCAATATATATGTTGTCTCCTGAAATTGCAGTTATAAGAAGATCGGAGTCTTTTCCTTTATATAACATCGTTCATTTTGATCCTCGTCTGTATCTCTAGTATACATCGTATGTGTTGATCTATGTTCACGGTATAGTGTATAGGCTGTGTGCTGCATTCATACGTTATCACGTTACTTTTACAATATCATAACATCGTTTTATCGGCAAAAACGTTGAGGGAAGAAAGCTGTCGAGATGTCGATGAACATCACAAATGGAAGTTTAGGCCATTGAATGGATAATCTTTAGTAGAAAATTTTCACGAAAAATGAGAGACATTCGATACATATGCTTGTATTGTTGGGATGAACTGAAAAGCATGCTGAAGAAATCATTGAGGCATGAGAATGTCTGTCGTTGAACTCTTGATCAAACCATTTCTCCAGCAGCTGTTTTCTAGTAGGGTATTTATTGGTATAGATTATTTGATTGATAATAATTGAATATGCTCATAATTCAATTGATTATCATTGGAGGAATTCAATCAAGAAGCATATGTGAGATGAGAAGGAAGAGCGATGAAAATTAAGAACTATCTCCACAGGCAATAATAAAATGATAGCAAATGTACAGCTTCATAAAATTGTGATTTGGCAACGATAATGATTATAATCATTCAAAATATCACACACTGATTTTTGCATGATTTGGGCTGCATTTTACTGAACACAGTGGAGTAAATTGGTTTAGAGCGGATAACTACTCGTAGTCTTTATTTATCATAGCCTGTATAATGTACAGAGCAAACATGATTGTACGTCCTCTATTGCAAATAAATTTTGAAAAAAAAAACACCATTTTCACAAAAGCGAGCTGTCTCGTGGTTAAATTATGAAACTGTTGCCAAAATGATAATATTTTATAGCCCTCTAAAAGCCAATCACCGTGGATATATTAGGCTTGTTTGCTGCTTTGTGATGAACCGTTACAGGTCAAACATTTTCATTCCACTTTGATTGAAATTTGCATTTCATAGCCTCAGCTGTGGAAATAATTGCTTCGTCAACTATAATTGGTAGCTTTTAGCATCGCCTCTGGTTTGAATCAAGTTCAGCTCTCATGCAAAACTTGCAGCAACCACTTTAAAACTTCCACTTTCGTTAGAAGCTAATTTGCTTTTTAGACTTTCATAAACTCCAGAACTCGCAGAAAAACTCAATTTCAAAACAGCAGATGAAGCGATTGTATCTCGCTCATCACTTTTCTAAGCTCATGATTCAATGAAATGGGAAATCTAAAATACGATTCCAAGAAAAATGCTTTTTGAGATAGAATTCCGACATAGCTAACCATAATGATTGTTTGTAAATGGAACAGATGAATGAGTTGGTCTGTGGTACAGACTGGTTAATAACAGTGAATAACAGTGTAGTGATTCAGGTTACATTTAAACATGATCCCCATGATCCTTTTATAATACGAGTATTATTTCTGACGTTTAATTTGTTACCAACATTAGCAGTGACTTTATAAAAGAATGGAAAGCTCATTCAATGTTACTGGTTGCATGTTGAGTGTCCAAGGTGGTAAACTACTGTTCTATTTAATGTCATCTATTATTTCATATTTTTGAATTATAACGAATATTCATGAAAATGTTTAACGCACCAGGTCAAGGGAATAATTTTTTTTTCGTTAAAGACCAAGTAAAACGTTAGGTTCACAAGTGGAAATAGATGAACTTATAGCTTTAGGAATTGATTTTTTTAGTGCCTCTTTTCCCATTTCAACTAGCCCACATCTCTTAAATTACAAGATTGTATTTTCAAAGTTGCAATAGGTTGAGACATATGAACTAAGCTTATTAAACAGACCACAGAATATAATGATATCACTTAGAAACTATTAGGCATTATTATTATTATTATTATTGGGCTATTTCTCATTCTTTTGAATGGGGTTTCTCCATAGAATACAGGCATGTTATTGCCAGGTATTCTACAAAACTATTGCTGAGAAAGAAACTTTCTCACTATGTGACACGTATTGAGTATGACTGATTTTTGGACCGCTGCAATCGAGTACTCCATATTCAACTCCTTTAGACCATGTTTGAGGGCTTTTGGAACGACTCCAGTGCTGGACATGACTACTGGTACAATTCTTACAGAGCCCAGATGGAATAATGCCTTCAGCTCTTCAGCTAGTGTAGCATACTTATTGATCTTCTCAGCCTGTGTTGTTATCAAATTATGACTGAGTGGAATTGCTACATCAATAAGGAAGGCGATTTTCTTCTGTTTGTCCAACAACATCACATCTGGTCTGTTTGCCATTATCGTTAAGTCTGTTCTAATTGACCGATCCCAATAGATTTTTGCCCTATTATTTTCAAGCACTGGAGCCGGCTGATAAACATAGTAGGGCCACTCGTCTTCCACAAAACCAAACTTCAGGGCCATTCTTTGATGGATGATCTTTGCAACATCATTGTGGCGCTTCAGATATTCAACCCCAACAAGTGAAGAGCAACCACCTATGATGTGCTCAATTGTCTCAGGGGCCACTCTGCACCTGCGGCATCTATCATCTATGCCCTGTTCCTGCAGGATCCGCTTCCTGTACACTTTTGTAGCAATAATACGGTCTTGAATTGCCACAGCAAACCCTTCTGTCTCAGGAAACAGTGAACCATACTTCAGCCACAAGTTTTATTATTATTATTATTATTATTATTTTTAATTTTTCACGCATTTGCGGTTAATATATGAAAAGAGGGGCATTCACATGCAACCTCCTTCATTATTCACTATTGTTTTTGTCTAGGGTCTACCAAGTGCTTTGCAGTATTTGGCGCACTATGCGGGCTGTGTCCAACAAAACTGATTTCTGCATTTTTAATATCAAACTCTCTGAGAGATCAATAGTTTGACATGCCTCTGCTGTTGCCTTTAACATCAACCCTCCCACGGTAATTACAATTGGGATAATCTTGACACTACTCAGCCCATACATCTCCTTCAGCTCAAATGCCAATTCCTGGTACTTCCTCAATTTCTCTCCCCTTGTTCTCTGAGCATTCTCATCAGCTGGCACAGCAATGTCTATTATCAGGGCTTCCTTTCTTGGCATGTCCATCACAAGGATGTCAGGCTTGTTATGTGGAACCCTTCTGTCAGTTATCATCTGAACATCCCAGTAGATCTTAATCTGGTTCTTTGTGACAAATGCAGGTGGAGAGTACAAGTAATATGGAGGTATTTGATCAATAATGTGGAATTTTCTCTGTAACTCCAAATGCACAATTCTTGCAACATTATTATGACGTTTCAAGTACTCTCTTGGAGCTAACACTGAGCATCCAGAAGTAATGTGCTGGATACTCTCTACAGCAGCATTACACAGCCTACATTTATCACTGATGCTCTGATCACCCATGACATGCCTTCTATAAGCATTGGTGGCTATAACCTGGTCCTGTATGGCACATATAAAGCCCTCTGTTTCTGGAAACAGGTTACCAACTACTAGCCACTTGTTGGAGAACTCCTGATGGGTGAGATCCAAAAACAAGTGTCCATGGTAGCGCCCATGCAGTTCCTTTTGCCGCCAATTTTCTTTGTAGGTTTGCATGGATGTTGGCTCTCTCCCTTGGGGATCCTTGATGTTGAGTGCAGTATAGTTATTATCCAGCCAGCAGACACTCTTCAGCAGATGTGAATTTGAGTTTTTGAAGTAGTCTCTCAGCCGCTTCTCTTGACTTGCACACAGATCTGAGATCTTGGAAAGACCTCGACCTCCCAATTTCCTTGGCAAGTACAGTCGACTCATCGATGCTCTTGGGTGGTGCATCCTGTTCTTGGTCATTGTTGTTCTGATAAGCCGATCCATTTGTTCTAGGCGAGTGTCAGACCACTTCAAGACTCCAAAGCTGTATGTGAGGGATGGTATGACCCATGAGTTAATGGCTTTTATACAATTTCTTGAGGCCAACTTTGTTTTCATCACTCTGTTAAGCCTCCTTTTGAACTCATCCTCTAACTTGCTAAATACATCTGCCCTGGATATTTTAAGATGTTGATGAAAGCCTAGATACTTATAGGTCTGCCCTTCTCCCAGCTGTCCAATCTCATCATCCAACAGCACAATCTCATTCCTTGCCCTCTTCACATGGCCCTTCTCCACATGCAGGATCGCACACTTATCCAATCCAAACTGCATATTAATGCTCTGACTGAAAGCAGTGACCAGTTGGAGCAGGCTCTGCAGATGTTCTGATGACCTGGCATACAATTTGAGATCATCCATGTAAAAACTATGGGACACTGTTAATTCTCTTCGTATCTCAAATTTATAGCCATATGAGGATTCTCTCAACAGTAAACTGAGAGGGTTCAGAGCCAAGCAAAACCAGAGGGGGCTGAGGCTATCGCCTTGGAAAATTCCTCTGGCAATCTTTATCGAACCGGTCTGAATTTGTTCTTCCCCACCACCAATACACAGCCTTACCCTCCAACCTGTCATAACTGATCTCAAGAAGTTGACAATACCTGCATTGACCTTGTACAGCTGAAGAACATACAGCAACCAACTGTGTGGGACAGAGTCAAAGGCCTTTGCATAATCTATCCAGGCCACCGACACATTCCTCTGTTTAGCACTCACATGCCCAGCTATGAAGGAGTCAAGAACCAATAATTCTTTGCACCCTTTCGCACCCTTCTTGCACCCTAATTGTTCTGGGGCCACAATTGAGTTCTCAGTAACATGTTTTTCAATCTTACAAGTGATGACAGAGGTCATCAGTTTGTAAATGCTATTGAGACAGGTGATGGGCCTATAGTCTTTGGGGCTCAGGACTCCCTCTTTTTTTGGCACCATATAAGTCAAACCAGATGCAAAACCCTCAGGCACTTCTGATCTTGAGTTGAGGAGGTCACAGAAACACTTTGCAATCACTGGATGAGTACTTGAGAAGTTCTTGATCCAGTAGTTTTGAATCCCATCTGGCCCTGGTACTTTCCAGTTATGTGCCTTCTTTGCTGCTAAGGCAACATCTTCTGTGCTTATCACACATTCAGCCATATTGGGAAGATTCTGGGTACTGTTCTCCACTTGCTCCATCCAATATGCATCCTCATCATGTGTGACTGACCTTTCCCAAATCGATTTCCAGAAACCCTCCACAGCCTCTACACTTGAGTGCTCCACATTTCCACTTGTATCTTTATTAAGACTCTTATAGAAATTTTTCTCATTATTAAGGAATGAGGCTGTTTGCTGTCGTCTAGCTTCAGCTTGTCTGTATCTGCGACAGCGGTTTATAATGCTGCCAGCTTCTGCTTCCACTGGTCCATATGCAATGCTAATGTCTCAACCAAGGTATCTCTTTGCACAGGTCCAATGAATTGCACAATAATCTCATCTATTTGGGTCTTCTGCTTCTCTGAGGCTCCAGCAGGATTCTGCAAATAGCTTGTCACTATTCCAATGCGCTTCCTCAAATCATTGATCCTTCCCTCCAATCTTTTCTGCCATCTTGACTTCTTCTCTTGCCTGGAATGACTGCTTCTTTTACCTCTTGCCAACAGCTTCACTCCTAACTCCTGAAGAACAGTCAAAGCTCCACAGTACATCCAATGTGATACCTCACATATGTCAGTCAACCTGTCAGTGTGCCTTCCAAGAATTCCATCTACCAGCTTGACAACATGGAAAGTGTGCTTGTTATAAAATACCTTTTTCAGCTGTGTACGACTTTCCATTGGCATCCCTGCAAATTTGAAGACATTATTGAGCAAAATTGCCTCAATCCTACCTTCTTCACTCTCATCATCATCTCCATGTGCCTCATTGGTGCAAGGAGCCAACTCTTCAGCATCATCTACCCCTGCAACATTTGCATCCATAATATTTTCTCTTCCCTCTCTTTCATCCTGTTGTCCTTCATTCACCAAGCCCTCATCAATCCTCTCACCATTCAATTGTTGCAAGACCTCTCCTTTGATATTTGCCAACTCAGCATCTGAGAGAAACTTCCTTTGCTTTATTACTCTCACCTGGTCAGATATTCTCTGGGCTGAGAGTTGAGACTCTGGCACCAGCTCACGCCAACACTGCAGCAATCTCTCCCTGTATTGAGTATGATCAGTTTCAGCTTTTGTAGCCAGATAGTAGGCTCGGATGACAGCTAGATTCATTTCTCTGCTCCATTTCATCCTTCTTGGCCTATTCTCTGGCTGCGGCAACCTGACCTGGGCGGGGGGAGGAGGTACCTCCTCCAAACCCTGATCAGTGGACTCACTACTAATATCTCTTTCAGCTAGCTCTGGTTCAGGTTCATTAATTTGGAATCTATTTCTGAAGTTGTATCGCCGGGTCCTTGTGGTACCTTGCGCAGAAGAGGCGCCACTTGGTCCACCTTCCCCTGTGCCAGACTGTCCATGAGGTGTCCGAAGGGGGTCAGCCTGATCCCCCCTCACCTCCCGAGTTATATTCCTTACTTGTCTTGGTGCAATAAACTCTAATATACCACCAGGGGGCCGCAAACCCAACTGGTAGCTTTTCCTCCTCACATCCACTTGAAAAATAATGAAAAAAAGAAATAATCCCTATGTCCCCAAACAGAATCTGAGGGACTAGGGCTTGGAAAAACAAGAGTTTGGCCAAGGAAGGCCAAATAGAAAGATAAAGGATGAGTTAAAGGAAGAATGACACAAAGCACAGTCAATAGAAAAACTGTCATTCTAGAAGTGAGAAAGATCCAAAGCATAGTGAAGACGAAGAAGGGTTGAGGAAAAAAGGCTTTGGAAATAGAGGGCCCCTTTCAGTCGCCTCTTACGATCAAGCAGGGATACTGTGGGTGTATTCTTTCCATCTACTAA
Organism: Laodelphax striatellus; assembly: GCA_017141395.1. NCBI lineage: Eukaryota > Metazoa > Arthropoda > Insecta > Hemiptera > Delphacidae > Laodelphax > Laodelphax striatellus. Next base: position 19,370,857 of record CM029530.1, read on the forward strand.
ATTCTGAGTCCATCTTGTTTGACTCATCTTTCCCCCCACCCACAGGGGTTTTATTATTATTATTATTATTATTATTATTATTATTATTATTATTATTATTATTATTATTATTATTATTATTATTATTATTATTATTATAATAATAATATTACAATTAGAACCGATGAATATGACATGAGAAACGAACCACACACTATAGTTAAAACAATAGAAATGGATAAGTTACAAAGTATAGTGAAAATCTAAATACAACAGCCTCTCCAGGTATTGATAATATCAAACCAAAACATATAAAAAATCACTTTGAAAACTTAAAACGAATCCTCCTTCATCTATATAACACAATAATAAAAACAGGGAAAATTCCAACCAATATGAAAATAACGCTACTCAAACCTATTTATAAAATGGACAAAAAAGATGTTCAAAATTACAGACCAATAGGTGCAATCTCAATATTAATGAAAATATTAGAATTCATTATCCATGATGAACTAATGAAACACTCAATACAGAACAACTTAATAAATAGAAACCAATTTGGCTTTGTCCCTGGTAAATCCACAACCCAACTACTCGAGCAAGTATCATATTCCATCAATAAGAACATAGATAGAAGGAGCTTGACCTTAGCAGTACTATTAGACCTAAGTAAAGCATTCGATACTATCCAACATGAAATACTCATAAAGAAATTGAATATAATGGGAGTATGTGGGATGGATTTGGAGATATTTAAGAGCTATTTCACAGACAGGGAAACAATTGTTCGAATAGGGAACAGTAATAGTACTCCAAAATCTCAATCATTCGGGGTCATTCAAGGTTCCCCACTATCACCATTGCTCTTCAATCTGTATATAAGCGATCTGAAAAATTGTAATTTTAAAGGAGATGTCTATAATTATGCAGATGATACCATAATTCTATTTACACATAAAGACTTATCAGTCGCGGCCGAAAATATACAGACAGACATGAATACAATCACAAAATATTTTCACAACAATTATATTCATATTAACAGCGCAAAAACCAAAACAATAGTATTTCGTAACCCAAAATTAAATATAAATATCCTCGACCCAAATAATAGAGTCATTAGTCACAACTACAAATGTTTTCAAACAAATAATCCATGTAATTGCAACAAAATCAAGCACTCAGACACAGTTAAATATCTAGGCTTACACTTTGATTCGAATATGAAATGGTACACTCATTCCCAAATGTTAGCAAAAAAATTAAGGTATATAGCACATCGATGCTTCCAACTAAGAGATTTGCTACCTATAAAAACAAAAAGCATAGTGTACTTCAGTCAAGTTGAATCTCAGATAAGATATGGAATAACCATTTATGGCCATGCCCCAAATTATATCCTAAATCCAGTGATTCAACTGACTAACAGGATAAGAAGCAACCTCTTTCAGAACCTAGATACAAATATATTACAAATACTCAACTTCCAAAACTTATACAATTACATAATACTACTAAGATATTATTTTGAAAACCGATACCGACAGACAAATGAAAATAGATACAACACAAGACACCTACACTTCAGAACAGCAGAATTTTATACAGAAATGGGAAAGGCCGTACCAGAATACTTTGTACCAAACATCCTCAACAACATCCCTAACCACCTCAAGAACCTCAACACATACGCAGATGTCAAGAGAGAAATTAAAAAATATTACATCACAAACCAATAGAATATTTACTCATGTCTCAAAGGAATATAAATATATTTACAATTTATAAAAAAACCGTAATAGTGATTCAAAAATGGTAGTATAATATTAAAAAAAATTCACAGTAGTCCACCAGATGATAAAGATTAGAAAGAAGTCGGAGTGATACATACCCCAATAAAAGCTAAATTTAGCTTCTGGGATGCCACCACAGGAAATATATTATTAGTATTTCAATTATCAACAAAATAAATATTGTACTGTATATTGTTGTATCGATAGATTTGTATTTTTATAATTGTGTATGTACCTGTGTATTTTTTGTTGTCAATAAAATAAATGAAATGAAATGAAATGATTATTATTATTATTATTATTATTATTATTATTAGGCATGAAACGTATTGATGGATTATGTACAATACTATACATAGGCATAATTCAGACATAAAATTGGGCACTGCGAGCCTTTTTTTCAAGTCAATATTGATGGATGTTTCACTCACCTATGTTCTCCACTCCAAGAGCGTTTGCTTTGGATTCTTTGCTTTTGTCATCACGGTTGCAAACATCACCTGTATTCTTCCACCATTTATCATACAGAATTTGTATGACACCCTTTTCTTGGAGCTCCAGAATAGCTAACGAAATTTTGTCTCTCCAAGGTGATCCTGAAACAAATTCAAAATATTCAATCTATTGATTTTGCTCAATACTTTGAAATCTTCAAATAATCAATTTATTATTCAATTGATTGTAACTTTTTTAAGGTTCATTGGTAATTAGATTCATACATGCAATGTACCACACTTTATGATCATCGAAAGCAGTTGGAATATGATATTGATAATGAAGATATTCAGCGCCAATGTTAGTAAGATCCCCTTGAAAAAGCATTTTTGAAGTGAAATAGGTCTTCAAACCGATACTTCGATACTCTTCAAACCTTGAAATTGATATATTGATTGGGAGCTATCAAATATCGATGATAGAATATCATGCAAAAAGTTTATGATAAATTTACTGAAAACATAGATTTTATTCCAGCAAGTATCAATCAGAACTCCCTTTCATACAATTAGAATAACCTGATACGAAATGTTTCTTTGTAAACGATAGAGTATGGATGAAAGCATAACATTTATATATTCAGCCTAAAGTTCTTTGATGGAGTGGTTGTGATATTGAACGATTTGTTGGGAAAGGTTGTCGTTATCCGAACGGAAAAAATCTCCTAAGGATAAAAAGTTAAAAGTATGGTGATTTATAAATCCTCGCAACGAGCCATATTCGTCGTCTGAGAGGCTTGAACGCAGAATTTTTATCCGGACATAATGCTCAGCTTTGTGTCAGATTCAGATATGGGCTGGGATGGAATCCGTACTTGGGATCTTTTGAATCTTTATCCCATATCGATAGCTTTTCCCTTCGATGGTGGCCCGAAACTTCAAAGAATTGTAGTCTGTCAGTCGTCACAAGCCAAATGGGCTACTTCTGCCGCTGGAAACGATGAATTATTCAAAAGTCAGATCTGTCACCATCACCCTTCCCTCCTTTCATTCAACCACCTCAGCTCTCAACTTGGTTTACAATTTAAATTAAGCCTATTATAGAGGTTGCAGAGGAAAGACATTGATCAGCACTGAGCGATAGAAAGAGAGGGAAAATAGGGAAGAGTGAGAATAACTAAAGAAAAAGCGAGAACATAAATTTGTTGGTGTAGAAGAAGGACCAGGAAAGTGTGGGTGAATATACTTAACAGCTGAAGGAAACGAGCTTCAATTTTTATTTGAAAAGTTATAGATTTGCTCTACAAAGTTGTATTTCCATGAATACATACCGTAGATTTATTTCATTACTGTGAATGTCATGAAATCAACTAGTATCTGTAAAGCTGTAACTTTACTAGAATAAATGGAATTAATAGATGAAAACTATCAAATTTGAAAAAAAAAGATTCATCAAGTATTTGCAATGGGAATGAAAACACAGTCACAGCTGAAAACGCATTATCTTTCTAAATTTTGATAGAAACTTTAAATGAAGGATATTGTCGTATTCACAAGTCATTACAGGTTTCCACGCTCAAAGCTAAAAAACGATGGCCCATTTCTCTTGTTTCTTGCCTATTCCTGAAAAAATTGTCTGTCGATTCAATGTTCTACACATCGTCCTCCAAGTAGAATGAAATCGTAAACACTTGAGATGGCTCTATTCTGGACGTTGACTTGAAGCATCTGTCAAGCTGGGCCTACATTAATGACGTTTGAACAATGAATCAATCTGCTGTTACGGTAATCAGTCACCCGTCGAAGTTACGAGAATGGCTCTACGCAGCTCAGAAATACCATTAGTCATCTCTCCCTAATGATCGACGCTTTGAGCATGCATATTCTGGCAAATTGAAAGTTGAAATACCAACGACTGATTGACTTTATCATTTAGCACTCTCCGCGAATTAGTTGAAAATGCTCAAATTCAATTATGACGACGATTCCCAAAGAAAGATGAAAAGACAAAAATGAGTTCATGAGAAATTCAATTTGATGAAAAAATATTTTGAAAAATCAAGGATCTAATCACTTGATGAATGCAGGCTGGTTCAAGATGAATATATTTATAGACTCTGTTTTGATACGAAATGAAGTTACGAAAAGAAATTAATGAAGTTTTAGTTACCATAATTAATACAAACACATTAATTGGACTGTAATTACACATAATCGGTGGCTGTCACCCCATGGTCTGTGACTTGCATAATAATGGTAGATCTTCATTAGTGAAGTCAAGCTCATATACTATAACTACTGATTATGGAAGAAAAACGTTTGGGAGGGATTCAAACTCATATAATTTATGTCCACATTATAGTTCAAATTCCAATTCGATTCATTAGAGGAGAAAACATGTTTTGATTGAGAATGTTCAGTAATTTTTTTTATTAATTCATTGGAACAGATACATTTCAAAGCAAGAGATAATAATTCAATTTTTCTTTGATCATGAATAAAACATTTATATATGAATATAATATTATATGGAAGTATATTGAATGGAATAGGTATAAGTAGAACCTAGTAGAAATGATGAAGTTTTTGTAAACAATATTGAACTCCCACAATTTCCCAATAATTTCAGATCATATTAATTTAAAAAAATAATCTTTTCCAGAAAACACAACTTTATTTATTTTACTAAAGTAGATAATATTATGTGACTGTAATTGGAAATTCCATGTTATCTGAACTTATATAGAATAGAATAGTTATATGAGTAATAAGTGAATTTATGGAATTATTCTTGACAATAATAATAACAACTGGCTTGTCTTCCATGATCACATAATAGTTTCAAATGATATCAATTGTGGAAAGAATTCATTCCAGAAAGCACTACTCAATTCATTTTACTGAAATAGACATAAGTGATTGTTTGTTGCAAATTCTCTGTTATCTGAGTGGAAGCTCATCACAACTTTGTCACTTCGATCAGTAGAGAAGTGATTGTGAAACCAATCCGAAAGATTAGTTCATCTCTTGACCGAACTGTTTGTCAATTGGTGAGTTTGTGTTAGTGTGTGGGGGTGATATGATTACCTTTGGGGGTGGCGATGCCATAGCCCTTGGAGTCGAGCAGACCTCCGATCTGGGTCAAGTTGCAATCGCGCTGCACGGCATAGTCCAGCATGGTCGACTCCATCAGAAACGCGTAATTGCCTTCCAGCACTCTTTTCACACCGTCTTCGTACGACGGAACAAACACTGACGGTCTCTTGCTCTCCATGTACCTCCACATTTTCTGATAGATGCCGATTTTCGAGTCCTGCAATGAACAAAAAATAGAAAGCTAGACTACTTACTCGGATTTATGGATTTTCTTGGACTTTATGGATTAATGAACTTTCTCGGACTTGTATGTTTTGCTAGTCGGTAACTTCAAGTACTAGCAGATTAAAATACGTCAGGGCGAATTGCTTGGAAGTAAAAACATTTAATCGCCGAAAAATGTCGTTTTCTAACGAGAACACTGCAACAGATCCCCTATTTTAAGGCGGTTAAATTTTTTCGTCTATAGTACAACTCAGGCGGTAAGTATTCTGTGAAGAAATCTTCCTATTTAGAAATTATGTTCTCTAATTAAATTAGTTCTCTTTGATAAATTGGAATATTTGAATTTGTTCACTTCAACGATCCTATCCGAAGATGATTTCTTGATGTTTTATCCAAAGAGGCTGTTTTTCACTTCCTAGACCCCTTTATATTTTTTCTAGCTTAACTAGAATTAACTAGCTTGTACGTGGTTAATGGGAAGGATGATGATGAGATATGAGTGGTCCTACAGCTTTAAGTGGGTTCCTACCACCGGGAAGCGATTTTGATTCTCATGAATGAATTACATTTAGCATTATTTTTCAATAGAGGAGATTAAGTGATCAGAAGAGATATAATAGCTTCTGGGCAAGATAGTTTGATGAAGTCAGGAATAGTTACTATGATACTGGAGTTTTTTTATAGAGAATTCAATAAATGAATCCAATTTAACATCAATTATACAATTATGTATTATACAATCATACAAATATACTCGTAATTAGGGAAGCTTGACGATGGATGATTCAACGATGAAGCCAATTGATGGTGAAGATTGATACAATCTATTGAGCAAACAGATTGGCGGATTCTGTATTAGCTGAGCCACAATGCTTCAGCTTAACTGCCATTTGTGGTTAAATGAGAAAATATAGACAGAAAAAGGTTAAAAGTTTTTAAAAGTTATTCCTGTTATTTTATTTTATCGGAGCAATGATCGAAGAATAGTAGAATCAGTCAGAGAATGTTGTGAAGCCTTCTTCACTTTATGCCACGCTTGAACCCGCGGATTGTGGTTCGGAGTAGGTCCGCGAACCGATCAGAAGTGGGCGCGCTGAATACGTGATAAGGGTGTCGAAGTGGTGAAATGGCTTATCAACGGCGCAGCAAGCATTGGCCTCGTCTTGCCAGCTGGACGGACGTCTCAGTGTGAAATGTGGTGAGGAAATTGCCCGAAGCAATAAATGCCTCAGCCCCAGAAAAGTTTATCTCGAAGAGTTTACGCTCTGATGAGCGTACGAGCCTGCCTTAGATTCTATCTTCGGAACCATAAAATAAGTTTTTAATAGTAGCACAGCCACAACTCTTCCCGGCCTTCAAACACTTGAAATGTTTGGCTGCCGAGAAGCAATAATTTGAACAATTGCTTTCCTCAATGATTCAGAGAAAACATTTACAACTGTATGCAAATTCTACTCTTCTCTCACTCTTCTTTTAACGGTTGAGGAACTGTCAAGTGTTTTTGTAGTGAGCTATCGAACGAGCTCGTGGTAAAGCACTATGATGATTGTTTTTGTTCGAATAACATTTCCTCACTGAAGTATTCATTGGAGAATATTATTGAGAGTATAATTTGAAAGATGTATTGATTGACAACTTTGTCAGTAAAAATACCCTTGAATTTGTTGAAATTTACAGTGGATACTAGTATATAGTACAAATATTATAGTCTATAAATGTACAGTATTAATTCATTTGATAGTATCTAAGTAAACTTTGTATCTTAGATTCATTCTGTGGTAATTCTTTTACATCTATTGAGATAGATAATAGGAGAAAATAATGACAAGGTGGAAAAATGCTGTCATTTTTCATTTACCTACCATTATGTATAAGGTAGATTATTAAGCATCACGTACACCTCTGATAATTTTTATTATAATGATGGAAGGAAATGAGATATTGCAACTATTCAATGGTTTTTTAAATCGAATTTCCTTACTAGCTATTATTCTGTTGTCAATATTCGCAGTAGTGGGAGTCTTCAGAGTATTATATAGCATTATTAATTAGGAATTTCGTTCAATAAATTATTATAATTTTCATTATGTTTGGTCTATTTTACTACGAATTTCGTTGTTGTGTGAATGAGTATAATAATATAATTATATTAAGAATAGTCATGCATTCAAACACGAAATAAGATTTAGAATAAAATAAAATATATTTCACTCACCCTAAAGAATGTCATTGTTGATCCTCCTGCTAGAGTTCCGTAAGCAATTTCAGTTTGCTCAGAAAGATCTGCAGCGTTCTCGATAGGCGTTATCATTCTTTCCACCGTGAGGAAAGCAGCAAGATTAGCTGTGTATGACGATATAATGATGAGCGTGAAAAACCACCATATTCCGCCAACTATCCTTGTTGAGGTAGCCTTGTCGAAAGAAAGAAATGGAATATGATAAAGTAGTTATTCAAATAATATTGATGTGGCCTACTTTAGAATCTCAGATGATAAATTAAAATAGTCATAGTATATAGGTCTAATCGATTTGTAGATCTGAGATCTCGAACGAAAATTCCAATCAACAATAAAAATAATTTGTTAATTTAAGGGAACTCGATTGAACAATGAAAACTCATACACTGATTTGTGATTACACTCAATGTATAATAGTGGCGAAGCGTGGTATACAAAGTATACCACGCTTCGTCACGGATGTATAATGGAAAATATTACTATACTACTGTTGTGATGAGTGGGTCTTGATCGAAAAATTTCATCTCTGATAAATAAATTATTTCTCATTGCGCAATTTAAACATTATATCAATTTTCACCTCAGTAGTCACAATGAGATGGAAACTTGTTGCTTCTTTCCTCATGGATTAAAGAAGTCCATTTTGGATATAAACAACTGAGGTTAAGATTCTATGTATTCCATTCTGGATATTCCAGGATTGAATCCCGGAATAAATCACAATAATATTAATTGATGATAATATTCGACAATATCAGAGGTACATTCTCGAAATGAAAAATTACTTCAAATCATGATGTAATAGATTTGATACAAATTTAGATCGCTCTAATACAATTATCAGAGCGATTTTAATGTCATACCACATAAATATTGCATTCAACTCACTGAGATATGAAACAAGCTAAATTTCACACTCGGTTACAAATGAGAAGAGAATGTTGTAAAACTGACAATAAAATTAACTACTTCAGTCTAATTATTCTATCAACGACATGAACAGCAAACGACTGATAAGGAATAGAAATAATGAAAGCTTGATGTGGGATCGACTGCGTTAAAAAAACTAGCTCAATCAAAAGTAAAGCGAGTAGGTAAGTTAACAAAATTACAAGCTACGAAACGAAATCAATACTGGAGTAACAGTAAGAAAGGTATGAAAATATTCAATTCAATGAAATTCTCTCAAATATAATGTGCGAACAATACACTATAGTTTATAGTGAAAACTATACACTATACATGATTGGATTGAATGAATAAGTAATTGGAATGATTGGATTGAGAAGTAAAGATCTTTCGACTCAAGAGAAGATAGTCTAAAATACAGACAAACAATCATGCAGTCTCGAATAATTATCCAGTACCTCTATCCAAATAATTTGAGAATACTACTAAGTGTATTATAGTAAATAAAAAAACATGAACCATGTATAGTTGAATTTGGGTTTTTAGCTTAATTCCTTCAAGCTCTCCAAGTTTCCCATCAAATGAATTTCTAAGCATTATTGATTGGATCAGTGAATATCCAAGAATCGAATAATTATGATATGTTCATTCCTAACGAAAATTATTGTTTGAATGTCAAAATCGTTCAATGTATAGGCTACAGAAAAATAAAATGAACACATAGTGATTTTTTGATATGCTACTCTTCTAAAATCATGTAATGATGATAGATTCGTAAGCTGTAGAATATTTTGTATAAAGTATAATGCAAAGCGTGAATCAATAATTATAGAAATAAAACTGTATTCATTCTCCTCCGAACTTCTCTGTGTAATATACTTTGGGAATGTTATAAGTGATAAGCTGTATCTAATAAGCTTTGATACAGTAGAAAAGGCTGAGCCTAATTTTCCTGACTCGATTGAATTGGGGCTCTCTTCTCGAATTGCCTAGCAGTCTGTAACAATTCCAATATTCAATGAGTGCTCGCTCTGGATATAGGCTACGATTTCATGTGTGGAAGCCAGATGTTCTCTTCAACGAAGTGAGCCCACCTAAAATTCCTTCCCATTCAAAGTGGAATATTTCCGCACAGAGTTTTCTGGATCTCAATCGGCAGAAGAGCTGAAAGAATGGAGCCAAAGCTATAAAAACATTCTTGCCTTATGACGATGAAAAGGAATTGACTTCCACTTATGAGATGGCTGCTTCACACGTGTGGGGGCGAAAGAGCTCGTGAATGAAGAGGATGGAGAAGAAAATGGGGGGGGGGAGGATAAAAGGATAGGGAGAGGAATAATATTATAGTCCGATAACCTTCTTTCGCTCCATTAATGAGTTATTAAAAAATCAAAACTGTTCATGAATAATTTTATTGTAAATATATAACGTTGTTGATAAACAGTAGAATTTTGAAATCAGTAAAAAATTATGAAAATCCTCAGTTGAACCAGTAATAATCCATTATTTATCAACTATATAATATCAGCCATTAACTATTTGATTAGACCATGGTTGAAGGTGGACTTGAGGGTATTTGAAAAATGGGTATTTATAATGATGAGAGACGTAATCCTGGTCATTACCGTTACAGATAGGATTGGTAATTATTATTCTCTTCTACGAGAATTCATATAATACGATTCAACGAAAAACGTGTTGAGAAAATGAGTAGAAACAGAAAATATTGAGAAATACGACAGTTTGAATCGATTTAAAGTCAGACAAAGAGGAAATCACTAAAAATATCGAAATAAGAAAATTGATGAGAGTGAGGTAGGCTAGAAAAAGAAAGGGGATGAAAAGAAACCCGGCTCTATTAAGTCCTCCTGGATGGCAGGATTCGAATAATGAGCTGTAGGAGTAAATAGCGTTCAAAATAAAAAATCTTCGAATATTTTTCCGGGAAATTTGATTGAAGTCTCAGTATATTCATGAAAATTCAATGACTTGTTAGAGGATGAAGATTATCATTGATTTTTTTGATAGAGCAGTATTCTCTTCAAGTTTCAACCAATTCATTCCTTTTGAGTTGAGATTTTCAAACTCTCAATCAATAAACTCGATCGATTCATCTTTCTTATTCTGATGGAATGAACTCATTAATCATTTTCTATCACGAAGATTTTAAAGTATGATTATCTTCTGTGTGTGTGTGTAGCCATGTATAACATTCAATTTTTTTTTATCGTATGGCTTTTATTGGTGGGAAGACCCTTACGGGTAGGTTCCACCTCGCCTCATTGCACAATTTTTTGTGTATTTTTTTTTGTGACATTCAAATGAAAACTATATTCAAATACCATCTTGCAATATCTATAGTATCTGCTCGCTATTTGTCGATTGTTTGTCTATTATTTTGTTTGTTCGCTATTCCAGTGAAGAATGAGAATATTTGTCATTCACTCTCACAGTAACAATTATACATGAAGTCGAACATATCCAACTCGTATTTCTCTCTAAGATGATTTTTACAAAAATATCGTTCTAGATGGTGTAATATCAATATTTTCAATAAGAATTTCTCAGCCATTTCTTAGCAGTTGAAGTATCTCAGCAGTTGTGATTAATTTCTTGTTATTATCCATGTCCAGTATCAATAGTACTTCACTCTTATCATATTCTATCAAACAATGTCGCAACGCTACCACACCTTTCAAACTCTCTACACCATCTACAAGCTGTATTCAATTCTATAAAGCTTTACTTTATTATTCAATCAATGTTATCCAAGGCGTGATGTAGCTCTACTGGCTGTGTGTGGTGCAAGCTACTGGCTGTATCTATGTCTTCTTAATTTCAGTATGTACCTTTGGATTGAGATCGGATCCTTGCTGCATTAGAGTGCCGATGGTGAACCAGAAACTGTTGCTTAGTGTGAAATCGTTTTCGGAAACCATCAGAGTAGATAAGGCTTGCTGATAGAAGTCGTCTTCGTCATCGGATTCATGGAGATGGTCGTGTTGGTGATCATGACCATGATGGTCGTGATGATCATGATGGTCATGATGATCATGATCATGATGGTCGTGATGATCATGGTGATCATGATCATGCACATGTTGGTACTGAAGTTGTTGGCAGTGATCGCACATGCAGCCATAACCAGTTGTCGGATCACACCATTCATATGGTGAGAATCTCGCCACAAACCATATGGTTAGCGACACGACCACGTAAGCTCCAGCCATATAAAACCATATCTCGACTGCCAGAGGATTCATGAATGAGAATAGACGATTTGGCATGCTCTCCGAAGCCTATAAATCGTAAACTTTCAATGAATAGATTTCAGTGAAACCCCTATGATTAGCATCTAGAGGACGATCCACACTTGACGGGCAGTCATATTTCAGGAGAATAGGGAAAGGTGCTCATATTGGTCTTTAGAAAGATCTAGAAATTTTAGTACAGAATCGATCTTTCCAAAGATCAATGTAAAAATTGTAATCTCTGTAATAATAATTATAATATAAGATTTAATGCACGAGCTGGGAGAACTCGATTTTAGACAACTATTTACTTAATTCTGAACAACTCTCAAGCTCTCAAGGACTAAAATCGAGCCTTGCCCTACTAGACCATTAAAACTAGACCTAGATGTAAAAGAACCTTGCATTGATCTTTTGAAAGATCTTGAATTTTCAGAACAGAATCGATCTTTCCAAAGATCAATGCAAGGTTCTCCTACATCTAGGTCTAGTTTTAAGGGGAAAGGCTCGATTTTAGTCATAGTTGTAATAGTTGGCTAGAATGAAATAAATAGTTGTTGAATAATAGTTGTCTAGAATTGAGCTCTTCTAGTTCGTAAATTGTGTTGAATTAAATCTCATATTACAATTTTTATAGAGGAACTATTCATCAACTGATGCACGAAGTTATTCATTGTGACTGTTTTATTCACTTTGAAACGCTCCTTCAAAGCAGAATGGGAAAAGAGTGATAATTTGATTCCATCATAAATATTTCCACAGAATTGCTGATCAAAATATTTTGACTCGATCGAGTTGTATAGGTTTGGGTTTGAATATGATTGAATGTGCTCTATCTATGTGTAATTTGTAGTTTTCAATGGAGCGCAATTGAATTGATCTTTTAAAAGCATTGAATGAAGTGCAGGAGTTGGTGATTACTCGATAGCATATCTCAAATTACTCACTCTTGTGCCATTGGGAAATTTAGAATGTTTTCAATACCCAATGCAATTTTCAAAACAAATAGTTGAGAAAAAACCGCCACCACTGACAGTTCTCTGATGAATCAGTGGGACCGAGTGTATTCTGGAATTCTCTTTGTATCTAGTTCAAAATATTTTCGATTCAACAACTCTAGTTTTGTATGGGAGTCTAATTATATGTTTGGAATTTGAATGTATGTAATAGTCTCAGCTGCTGTTCATTGGCTGTTAAAAACTGGAATTCATCAGAGATTGATGAAGGTTCAGAATAACAGTGATTAATGAATGAACTGAATAACAGAATAATTGTGATAACTTGTACAGTCAAGCATATGGGAAGGGAAAGTACTTTCTAGAAAGCGATATAATATTTTGAGTAGCATCCACTGTAATATACAGTTGTTACGTCTCCTCATCAAGTCAATAATGATAGATAGAATTGAATGGGCATGATTTTTTAAATGTTTCAGTCTATTCCTTTCCTTCAACATGTATTTGAATTGAAGTGTAATTTATTATCATCGTTGTTCATTGTAAATAATTGATTTTGCGAGTTGGAAAAGTTATTCTTTTCTTGCTTTACAGGGTTTTCAAGTGAACTGTTTCGTTATTCCCTCACTTTCTTATATCATTTCATTATATTATTAAAATCATCCCATTATCATTTACAAGTTAATGTTTCATGACAGGTAGCCTACTAGATTTAAAAAATATGAATATTGAATATTATGAACAAGACTCATAATAAAATCCAAACCAAAAGTCAAAGCATCGAGTTTCAAGTGAAACTAACATTTTATTTGATTTTGACAATATTTAGATAGAAACCACAGCGCAGGTCAACGTTGTTATTGAGTTGATTCTATACCGCTCACCAATCAAACGCTTTTGTGAGTTGCTATTGTCGTGATTGTATTGGAGGTGAAGCTACTGAATAGTTGAATTTCTTGGAAAGTTGGAAACTTGCCAATAAGCTATTTAACCAACAATCCATAATAGTTATCGAGCGTGAATTTACAGCCTAGTGGTTCAACTCACTGAGGAATTCGAAGGGATAGTTCAGCTTCATTTGTGTGAGGCTGCTGCAAACATTGTTAGTGCCAGCAAGGATGAAGGAATACATATTTGATAAATAGAGATAAATGGTAGTCATTCATCTGCGGTGCTAGCTTCAATGATAGACCTCCTTATTTTTAAGTGTTTTATAATGTATTATGTTCACTGACAGTTGAATATTGAAGATGTTTTAAGATCAGCATGAAGGAACCAGCGTCTATATTAGCTTTTTATAGATAACATGTATCATGTACACTTTTAATTTTGAAGGAGATTGAGCAGCATGTAGGTTTAAGCGTCTATACTAGACTTCTATTCTTTTCAGTGCTTTATCATGTATTATCTTCACCGAGAGTATCATCCATTTCCCTCTTCTTCACGTAACTAACAACATTCAATTTGTATCTTTATTTCATTTTGTATTACAGTATAATGAATTATTATTCGTGTAAGGTTTGCCTACTTTAGAAAATTTTGGTTTAGCTTTCCTGCGCTCAGGCTTATGCCTTTGCAGGTTTTTTCTTGATTTTGTTTAAAATGTTAGTGAGTAAGATTTAATTTATTTTGTATTGTGGCAAAAAGGAAATAAATTTGAATTTGAATTTTGAGAGTTGACTATTGGAGAATCTTATAAGAGCAACATTTCGGTACTAACTCCTATAGTAGACTTCTATAGGTTTGTCAGTGCTTCATCATTGTATCATATTCATCGAGAGTTACTAGACTTCTAAATTCTCGTTAGTAGCCTACTTCATCATATTATATCATGTACATCAAAAGTTGAATTCTATAGAAGCTTATAAGATCAGCATGTAGTTACAAGCGTCCTTAGTAGTTTTATATTTGTCAGTGCTCCATCATGAATAACAAGTTCACAGAGAGTTGAATATTGGAGAAGCTCATAAGAGCAGCATGACGGTGCTAGCTTCTCTACTAGACTTGTATATTTTCGTTAGTACTTCGTCATGTATCACGTTCATCGAGAGTTGAGTTTCGAAGAAGCTTATAATAGCAGCATGTCGGTGGTAGGTAGATATTCTTCCAGATGTAATCTTGTCGCGAAGAACGTATTAAAGCTGTAGCTCTATATTTAATGGAAAAGTAGCCATGAGAATGGCAGGAAATTGCGGCTTAACTGCGAATGCGAAGATATTGAGCACCCTCTGACAGTTTCTCATCCTTGCAGAGCACTTTCTCTCCGTCTGACAGCGCTCACTCCCCTTCCGGTTTGGAGAATACCGACATTATCTCAGACATTTCCATAATTCCGAACAGAGGACCGTCACACTCCTCCTGCTCCCTCAATCACTACTATCTTTTCAACCTGCTTTCAGTCTCTGTCTCTCGACTCCCCAGCCATCACATTATCAGTCTTTTTTCATGTGCTTGAGCGGCTTTAAGTATCTCTCTCATAGTGAGTGATGGAATAATCATCTACGTTCAATGCTAAATATTGTAATTACGAAAAGCCTTATTCAAAAGCGAACTCAGTATCAATTTGGATAGGCTCTTCTTTAAGGAAATTAGAAGCATATTCATGGTTTTAAAAACAATATTGCAGAAAAAAATAATTCATTTATTTAGTGTATGGCTTTTAATAATGGGGAGACCCGAGTAGGGTTTATATAAACGATAATAATCACTACCCAGTGATTACTAACCTCCCAAAGCTGTAGGTCGATTACTCACACACAAGCCGAGTGATTATTATGTGATAATTAAAAAAGTAGAAAATAATGCAAATAGAAATAAAATTATCTGTTTATTATTGTGGGAGAAAGTGGATATGATCAGGATAGAAATAAATTGAAAATAGGAGATAGGTAGATAGATGGATGAATGATTTTATTTTTTTCAATTTCTACATTACAAAAGTGTTGTGGGCGACGTTGAGGCATATATAAGCCCCCTCTTCCACTTAACCCACAAATTGGTAAGGTAGGCAGATAGATAGGGTAGGGTATTAGAAGATAGAGAAGGGATATTGAATATTACCCCTTATGATAATAATGGATTATAAAATTTATAATTCAGATTCATCAATCCTATTACTTTTCCTATCTATTCCATTTACATTGATTCTATAATTCAAGATCATATTGAATGAAATAAGCCTTAGATGAACTTGGAAAATCAATAGCACTGGAATCTGAACTGACTGATGTGATTGATGATTTCTGGAGTGAATGACGGTTCTATTCGTCTGTAAACGGGCTCCTGATTTGTCATAGCCGCAGCTACCACCTAATAACCGTTGATAACAGAAAACGCCATTGTATGTGATGCGACTGACCCAGTTGTAAATTACTAGTCAGTGATAGTGTTCATGCCAAAAGAGCTTGTTCGTTTATCGTTTATGGTGCCTGGAGACCCGCTGCCAATGAATTAGTGCTGGTCAAAAAGCTACTAAAAGCTTTTAGTAGCCTACAACAGTGGATGTTGTTATCTCCGCATTCTCTCAATAATCGAACGTAAAGTTTTTTTGCAGCTAAAAAGTATCAGCTTTTATCGCTCTATGAATTTTGCGGTATTAGGGTGTATGTATATGCAGCATACGCCATGGGGAAGTAATCCATGATTGGAGTGGTCCGTAGCCGAGGGCGATAAGCGCCGGTCTGATAATCCAAAGGTTCCAAGATCGAATACAGTTGAGGGAACGGATTTTGACAAAAACGGCCACTCCCGTCTTTCGGAGGAGACGAAAAGCCGTCGGTCCCGACTGCCTAAAAACAGTCGTCATCTCTCATCATCACCCCCTCATTACCCACGCACAAGCCTAGAGCTCATGTGGGCATCATCCTCAAAAAAAAAATCGACTATAATTGAATCCTTTGTCATCAAAACGAAATATTACTATCATTCACAATCGTTGAAGTTTGATTACGTGATGCGTGATTGCGTGACCTATTCTGAGTGGATTCTGAATCTGAAGTCTTTGAAGATTAATTGTATTTTTTACAACTATAATAAAAGTAGCAATTATTGTGATTTTCTCAAGATAACCAATCTGCACCGACAGAAACTTGATGAAAACTGCAATACTCATTTCTCGGCTTCAAAGTTGATTCCATCACCACAAACTTGTAAAATATTATCGATAATGTGATTATGTATTATCTATTATCACATTCACAATGAATCCTGTTAAAATATGACTTACATTCAATTATAATTGTGTTCGTAATTATTTTCCTATTTCAATCTGTACATCTATCATAATATTCTTGATGGATTAAGGACTCCCACAACTACTAAGGCTTGGGATTATTTTATCCTGAAATAAATGTCAGAGAGCATGTTATAGCTATCTCCTTCATATTATATCCTCTCCAACTGCAATCCTCCCCAATCTGTTTCCATGGGAAGCTTGAATTTCTAACAAAATAAGAAGTGAGTACAAAATAAAGCTTAAGCACAATCAACATGCAGTATTTCATGAAACGATCAAGCAAATCTAAAAAACTGTTTCTAGATTACAGTGCATGACCTTCTCGCAGTTTCAACAGGCAGCAAGCGATTTGAGCACATATCGATGTGTTATACCTTTGGATTTAGCCCGGAGCCTTGTCTCAGAAAGGTTCCAGTGATGAACCAGAAACTGTTGGAAACAGAGAACTGGTTCTCAACAACGTCCGACTCGGCAAGGCAGGGATGCGGGTTGTTCCATTCATAAGGCGAGAACCTTGCCATGACGAACAGGGTGAAGCTTACCAGAAGGTAGGCTGCTAAAACGTATAACCAGATTTCTACTGCTAAGGGATTCATAAACGAGAACAGTCTTGTAGGCTGCGATGTAGGAACCTGTAACGAAGCTGTTAACATTTAATACAGTATCTACAATAATTATACATTTTGAAATTTCAATAAATTCTTAACAGAGAATTTACAATAATACATTTTTTTGTGAATAATAAGGTAATGATTAATAATTGAAGTAATATTTCAAATTCAACTCATGATCCGTATTCAAGGAATACTAGGGAGCTATTTATATTTCTGGCCTAACTATGAAAAAACTATTAGGCCTATCTATGAAGAAAATCAGTTCCATTGTTTTTGAAAATGTTTTCTATGAAGATTAATACATTATCCCATGATTGTGTTTGAACGAATTTTTGAAGCACTTCTTCCATTGATTAAGGTCTTAACAAATACGCATTTTTAACGCAAAAAACAGCTTTTTTATGTTAGAAATCGTTGACCAGGAAGCTCGCTTCTAATGTGCAGGGACGAAAAGACATCATTGATTCTAGGGTTGATTCATTCGGGAACGTAGAGCGTTGATTATAGATTTCTTCATGATAAGTACGTATCAATTGAAGATCAATATTGTTGAGAAAAAGAGGTAAATGGCTGAAGTTCATGGCATTCAAAATGTTTTGTGACTCTTGAACATTGTTTATAAGGTAAATTTTGAAAGTAACAATCAATAAGAATAGTAAGGTAAGGCAAGCACGAGAATAGAAAAGATAATAAAAAACAAAACTTGATCTTATTATAATGTATGAAAGATACCCATGATAAAAATCTATAAACCAAGTGATCATAAAATTTCTGGGGAGTAAGAAAATATCACTTCCACTCTATAAAATTTGGAAAATTTCATCTCAAAAATGAAAAAGACCTTCAACCGTTTTTTCAATGTTGGGATAGCAGCAAGGTTTCTTATATCATTCTATATATATTTATTTACTATATTTTTTCACAAGCAGTGCACGATGAAAAATTTTTCATAGTGGATATTATACCACCGTGTCATTTTTAAATGAAACTCTTCTGCAAGATTTTGTACTTCAACTATAAAACACAAGATATTAATAACGTCAGCTACAGTAAAAATCAAGTTTAAGTGTCTTTTTTGCAAAAAATTCATGAAAGTTTGGAGAGGTTTATGTGCTTCAAAGATGTGCAAGTTCTCATATCAAATCGAGTTCGATTCAATATTTTGATTCTTGTTATAACATTTTTATGGATAACAATAACATTCTTCTCCAGAACTATTACTATATTTTTTGTTCACAATAGAAGATTTCTACTACAGAACTTATTGTAGAACTAATTGTAATTTTCGAAAAATATTAGTGTACGTTCTCTCTCTCATTCTGGCTACACTCCTATCTCGCTCTCTCTCTCTCTCTCTTTCATTTTGTCTCTCAAAACTTTATCTGCATATCATCCTTTCACCGACGACAAAGTTATGATTAATTCTCTTATAATTTCCTGCTCGAATATCAATATTGAGTTCACATTGCTATAGCTCTCTAGCTCGCTAATCACCTTGTGAGAATAATAAACGATTCGATAACTACAACGGTCCATGATTATATCAGTATGGAATTGATTACATACATTGCCTCCGGGTCACTCAAAAAGGTCCTATATGAGCTGATAATAGATGCTGTGCTGTTCGAAAATCGTTCACGTTTTTGCACGTAAAGCATGATTGTACAACATTAGATGAGTTGACTTCTATGCGACTTCTCTGCTCGGGAACCCCTACTAGAATGGTCTGATCAGCCAAACGTTATTTGTTTGATGTCTTAAATGTAATTTTTGTCAGTTAAATGTGAAAAAATGTTATGTAAGCTAGCAGCACCTGCGATCCGTTATCTCAACTATTGAAATTTATCAGAGTGAAAGTTAATATCGAGCGTGAAGTATCATAGTGAGTTGAGAAAAGTGATACAGAAAATCAAAAAAGCTGTGATCGACGCCATTCCTGTCCGCGTTTATACCAAAGGTTCCACCACGCCGGCCTGTATCCAGAAGCATCGTCCACAAGGTATCGTGCAGTGTTTTTATTACCAGGGCCCTAGGTATATGTGCGCACAAAATTATATCAAGCAAGGTCAAGTCGACATAGTGACCTTTAAGTGATTTTCAAATAATACTTGAGGAAAGGCTACTGTAGAGATTCTGGATCACTCACATTTCCAGGCAAGAGACCCTGACTCATTGCTCTTTAAAAAAGGTATTTATATTTTACAATCTTACAATTTAGATTTTAATAATCTTTATAATTTCTGAACCCCAGAAAAACCTCTCACATAAAATTGGCTTCTAATGCATCAATCTATGAGACGGTGATGTGAGATAACTCCTGATTCTGAAAATGATTTTCATCGTAATATTCCTCAAATGAATATTATGATGAAGGTTGAACAACCTAGGGAGTTGGGGTGCAAAATTTTCATATACGGAAAGCTTTTAATATTCATTGATTCTATCACCAAGGAGAGCTTTTCTCCAAAGAAGTTTGTTCATCCAGAGAAAATGAAAGGAAACGTTTTTGTACTGCATAATTTTTATGCAGTATGTGAACACTGGTTCAGACTTTAATTTGAATTTCGTGGTAGTGCCGGTGTCTAATCACAAGATTAGATAACAGACTCGCACTACAGTTGAGGCCTTTTTCCGTTGAATGTCATTCATTCATGAGAATCAGAATCGCTTCCTGGTGGTTCGGAACCCATCTCTCATCCTCATCCTTCCCATAACCCATGCACAATCTAAGAGCTTATGTGGGGATCACCAGAGCAAAAAAATATTCATGAGATTTTCTTCGAGCTTTGTAGGTAATGCATTTATGGAAGAGAGTTTTATGAATAGGGAAAAAATAGAAAATGCTGGTTTAAAAGCTTGGTACCCAGTCTGAAATTATTGTAATTGAATCAGACAATACTTTCAAAATCATGGAGAAGTGCAGACTAAGGTGTGATGATGGTCCGCAACCTTTATGCGGATTGTTGGCCAACGACATCCAAGCTGGCTAAAGCCTTTCAATAACATTTCCAAAAACTATCAATCCACTACTTTTAAAAACACTTCCCGGTGTTTTGGGATACATACTCAACTTTAAAAATGATGAGAAGTGATACTAGCCAAATTTTTCCATCCCTGTTCCATCTCGATTCTATTTTGGCTGCAGAAATTTCGCATGCTATGACTTTTTTCGTTTGTTTGTACAGCTAGCTTTTCCAGTCAAATTCCCAGGGGACCAGCTTCCAGTCTTGTGTTTCTGAGAGCAATTCAATATAGAAGGCGACATAACTCCAATTTTTTGACTGAATATTGCGTTCCACTGAAAAAAGATTCCCAGATATGGATTTCCGAATCGTCTTGCCTGAATCGTGTTGTAGTCTCCCACTTCCAAGTTCCTTGTATATATTTGTGTTTGTTCAATTCCCATTCCATTTGCTGAAGCTGATACAAATACTTGAGAGCTGCTGTGAGTGCTGCTGAAGTTGTAGTTGTATTGGATGTTAGCATGTGACCTATAAGACACTTGCATCAAGTCGATCTCCAAGTGTGGATTCACAACAAACACGCACAAACCAGATTTTCACTTCCTCTCGAACATTTCCCCTCTTTTTTCTTTTTATGCCCGTCGAAATCCTGGTGTTTTCTGCCCGTCAAAACATAATTATTCTCAAAAACGTGAAAATTCTCCTGAGAGAGAATTCTATTATGAGAGAGATAGGTTATGGAAGTTAATTGAAGTAGAAGAGGTGAAGACTCTTGAAATTTTAATTATTTTTAAGAAATTTAGAATTCAAAATTAAAGGAGAATAATCACGAAAATAATGATCATGAAAATTATTATGACAATATTATTAGCATGATTATTGATTGATTTGAAAACATGCGACTCATTCAATTAATGATGATAAATTGTTATAATAACATAAGGAAATGCATATCACTTGTATTTATGTTTATTTCGTAAGATTTATTATTGAATTATCAAATCTTTCTTGAAGAGCGTGAGGTGTAAAATTTAAAATTCAGATTTAGTAAAATAGGCCCTAATAATCTAAAATAAATTTCTTCTTCTCTATTGGAATATATAAATTCTGATACAGATTATTGAACAAAATTATAGCAAGAAAATTTGATTGAATGATCCATGAATCAAATGTCATACATTCAAGTTTGTGTATTACCAATATTATAGTGTTTTTTTTTTCTTTAATTTAGTGGATGGCAAATGACTATCATTAGAGGTTTTCATGGTAACAGTTGATTAAAGATTAAGTTTTTTAAAAGAAAGTCATTAACCATCCGCTAAATTGGAGAAATAGTACTGTAGATTATTGCAAGAAAAACTTGATCATCTAATCAATCGAAAATCACCCGTAAGTTTGTGCCTTGAGTATTAGAAGTATAATCTTAGAGGAACAAGATAATTATAATATAAGCGAACCCGAAATTCAGCTTTGAGCCGCTGGCTCAATATTACTTCACCATTGTAACGCTTCAAGCTCAGTTTACTCAATGAACCTATGTATCGATTCTAGATAGTGCAACTGAAGGTATCCTTAATGGGTCCAAGTTAAATGGGCCATTTCTAAGTTGCGGTAGTGGCTGCATTACACGAGTCTGAAATAAAGTTCTGCTCGACTCCATTGTTATCAATAATGTTAGTGTTTAGCTGTAGGGTCGATTATTGTCGTAGTATTCAGTGGCCAATTCTCAGCGGTGCACAAAATAATATGAAGAGATATCTTTCCAAACTAACTTGTATTCTGTATGCATGAAACATGAAAATAAGACGACTACGTTTTCCTGTGACACTTGATAAGAGTACTTTAAATATTTTGTAAATTGATGAAGATTCTAATGATAATACTATCTCAACACTATATTATTAAGAACTCTCCAAACAATTCAAACACATACTGATTTTGAATCGCTCCTAGGATGTAAATCTATTTATTTATTCAGATTTTTATATTTATTCATTTTTCTATTCATTTATCTATTTATAATTATTTTTTAAGTTATAAAAAAATGTGATGAATGGGTATTTCAAGTTCACAGAGGTATCTTTCAGACTGTCAACTTCAAACATCATACTGTACCCATATTTTTGTTTTATGTAAATAAAAATTGAATTTATCCCAGAGATTTGATGAAGAATGGATATTTTGATAGCAAATGAATTCTTGTTAATGATACTCCAATATGATATTAAGTTATATTTGACTTTTTTGAAAAATAAAAATTTTCAATTAATATTAATTTTCTAGAGATAGTAATGAAGAATATAGTTGCATTGTTACAATAGTTGTGTAACTATGCAAAAACCGATAGTTATAAAGAGAGGTAATTCCTAATATTATGCCACAATCAGGTTGCCAATTCAATATCAACTAGAAAAGGACAATGGAAGTGATCCTTGTTAATGGAACTGCTCCAATTGCTTTTTGAATGAAACCTGGAGACGCAAACCTAATATTAGCTCAATGAAGCATCGCGAATATAATATAATATTATAATAATATTAATATATTATAATATTATTATAATAATATTAGCTCAAGAATAATCTCGGTTGAGAGTTAATCTGGGATTCCGTTCTACTTATTGATTCAATAAAGCAACTACAAGATCCAGATGCTGCTGCTGGTTTGAACCTTCTCTTGGTTATTTCCAAGTGGAAGAGAAATTATTATCATTCTCATCTAGAAGAACCTATTGAATTTCAAGCTTCCATCAAAATGTTTATGCATCATAGGTCATCTTATCCGATTTTGTATTCTGCTCCAGTCCAAAACACTCCTTTTATCCTGTTTCTTAATGATATTCATTCAAATAGATACGTTTTCATATAAATAAGATTTTTCCGTATTCAGACAAATGCTTACTTCTCAGGGCATGATCAAATCATCAAAACTTTGTTTCTTACTGTTTTTCAACGCGTCATCAATCAATTCAATGATCAATTGAATGATTCAATTGATTCAATCATCCAAATGCATGAAAAGCGAAATATTGCTCTCAATTTATTAGCAAATATAAAGCTCAGTTGATAGCACTGATTGGATCTTAGTCCAATCACGTATGACGTATTTACCAATCGAATAATTGCTGTGTATACATATTCCCTCCATTGAACACAATAATTGAATTCATAATCGTAAACTGAAGTGATAAGATGCTCACTGTGTAAGTTTGCTATCGAGGATCATCATGAAAAAAACTTATTTGAGGAGTTAACACACATTTCTCAGCGAATCTAATAAACTCGTCGTCATTCTCATTCTTACAGACTCATTCTGATCAATTAACAAGATTCTCATATCAGAGAAATAATTTTGAATTTGAAAAATGCATTTCTTTGAACTCTCTCATTTATTTTTATGATCTAGTGGAACGGTCGTTCCACCACCCGTCCCCCCCGTGATACGAATGAAAGACCGGGACTACTATATATTCTGTAACGAACTTCCCTTTGATGTTCGCATGCCGCCATCTCAATTTACGCGGAAGGTAGTGAAAATTTTAAAATGTTGTAATGACATTATTTTCTTAGATTTTTGAGCGCTTTCATTTAAGATCAGAACGAACTTTCTACGATATAAATTCGCAAAGATACTGTATACGGGTATTTTGTCATTTTACTAATTTTGGGATTTTTCAATTTTTTTCAACTTTGAGCACTTGATGTGAAAAATCTGTAATGAGTTGAGATTTCGGACTACCAAAAGCGATTGAAGACATGTTTAAACTATTTACATTTAAAATTTCAAATCATTTAATGCCCGATTAAGTTCTGTAGCTCTGTCCGAATAAAAATTAAAGTTGCAATTTGAAGTTAGAATTTGAAGCTTTTTATCGAATGTAAACAGTGCCACCCAGGAACATGGCCTAGACACTCGAAATGTGACGTCACGGCTAAGAGGCCTACCACTCCACTATACTGTTCATAAACAGCCACTGATCACAACCAAGTTTGAATATTTAAATTTTTATTATTTAAAAATAAATAAATAGACCTACTTACCCACCAAAAGGTAATTGTGCAGTTGAAATAAACTCGAGACGAGAAAAACCAAACACGAATTCCAATTTTAATGCAGGGATGAGTTGTAAACATGAGTTGTTATGGACACGATGTGATGACGTCAGCTGCACGTTTAAATTCAGTGTCTAGCTAGACCATGTTCCTAGGTGGCCCTGATGTAAATGTCGCGATCCTAGCGGTTAAAAACTAAAAGTTTCACACTGTTGCCACCGCCAAATTCGACCTTTTCAATAATAGCCCAGTAAAATTGTCATCAAAAATAGGGTCTACCTTGTATGAAATGGGATAGTCGGTTTTTTTTTTAGTAATGTTTATGGTAGTCCTGGGATGCTAAATCCAAGTTTTAGACCTAGGCAAACTAAAACTTAATTAATATTAAAATACCTACAATTTGAGAATTAATTGGTCATTGAGGGCCTAATAGTTTGAAGATATAGGCCTTCAAGTAGATTAGTAGAAGTCTATTCACATTTAAATTTTCAAATCATTCAATGTCCGATTTTAAACTCTGTAGCTCTGCCCGAATAATAATTAAAGTTGCAATATTCGGAATTTGAAGTTTGAAAGAATGTAAATGTCGCGTCAATTCAACAATTTCAGCAATTAAAAGAAATAAAACTCTGACAGGGAATAGAAAAATTGAATCGTTCATTTTAGAATCATTAATGGGGAAAATTTGAGAATTTTGTTCCTGGAATAATAATAATGGTATAATAATGGTGTTGGGCAAATTTTCACAAGGATTTCATTTTTCGATTACAAAATATTTTTTTCATCAAAAGTGGTCATGTGACCTATCGTAATGGGTTAAAATTTCAATCTAAATTCAAAATCTCAATCTTATTTAACAAACTTTGTGGATAACTGCTTATACATGAATTAATGTTGCTACAATGATATGTCGATAGTAAATGATAGTCTGGATAGTAAATGATAAGGTGTGATGCAACAGACACAGTCACAACGTCTTGTTTGTTCATTCAGTATTAACCATAACTGGCTCACTTATAGCTAGAATAATTTTGTAGCACCCAAATAGTGAGGATAAAATATCTTTTATCAAATAACATAGCATTTCACTGTTTAAAAAAACAGTGTTTTTTTTTAAAACTCTCCCCATCCATTGTGTTTGCAGTGTTATACCTCTATAACAAGAAGGTGATTAAAAAAAAAAACTGATATCCTCTCAAAAAATTCTCAAAAAAAGAATTCGTCACCCGTCCCCTATCCGACCCTATTGAAAACGCTGGTGTGGAAACTAAAATTTGTGTACCAAAGAAAAATCCAAAAAACTTTATAAGCTTTCAGTAAGAAAATGTTTTGATATAGCCTAAATAAAACCCGTCTCCCTCTGCAATATACATTTATACATACAATATAATAATTATGTAGCCAACCCAAACAAAAATGAAAACTCTGTTCTGGAAGCCATTGACATTGAAGAAAAATTTGGAAGAAATTTTGGGGAGGGCGGGCGCTCAATAATTTAGAAAGTTCATAAAAACTTGTTCGCTCAAACACTGAGAGTATGATTCCTGAAAGTTTAGCATATTTCTAATTCGTGATTTTAAGTGGGTGAGATTGAGCGCCCTCGCCCTCCCCCAAAATTTCTTCCAAATTTTTCTTCAATGTCAATGGCTTCCAGAACAGAGTTTTCATTTTTGTTTGGGTTGGCTACACATAATTATTATATTGTATGTATAAATGTATATTGCAGAGGGAGACGGGTTTCTTATTTAGGCTATATCAAAACATTTTCTTACTGAAAGCTTATAAAGTTTTTTTGGATTTTTTCTTTGGTACACAAATTTTAGTTTCCACACCAGCGTTTTCAATAGGGTCGGGGGTAGGGGACGGGTGACGAATTCTTTTTTGGAGAATTTTTTGAGAGGTAACTGATATTCTAACTCAATGCTGTCTGGGATCGTTATTCGTTAAAAATGCAAGTTTTTTCTCTTCAAGAGTGTATTAGAGTGAAGAAGTTACTTCTTATAAACTGAAGTTTACTAGCATTTGAAAGAGAGAAAACAGGATGGAAAATCATATGAGAAAATAGCAACTCGAGTAGAGATTGAACGGTTGAGAAAGGAGTGTGATGAAGTTGGACAGGAAGAATAAGTGAGAGAGAGTGAGAGAGAAGAGTGGCTTTAATCCACATGAGGCTAGTCTATCTCAGCTGGAAACTTCCCCCTCTTTTATTCAGACAGGAAAGCCAACTTATGTGTTTTATTGGTACTAGCAAGTCCCAGTCTTGCGGTTTCACTATGGCTTGAGCAGCGTTTACCGGCCTCTCTCCAGGACCTGGTAACCTGTTGAACACGAAACAAAACCACAACCCCTTCTTTGCACTCCTTCCACCGCGTCAACTGCTGCGAGTAATCTGAGTGATTGACTGCTGAACTCTTTCCTCTAATCTAGGATATTGTTGCATGCTTCTCATCTATGTCACTCTTCTGTAGGCCGTATTATTTTGTTAGTTTTGACTGTTAGATTCGTGCGTAATAACCATAGTAATTATAGTTTTTGAGAATAGGTTACGAGTTGGCTGAGTGTTTCAGTAATCGGATTGATTGACTGTCTCTTTCTTCTAATGTAGGACATTGATGAATGCTTTTCATCTATCTCACCCTTGTGAAGATCCTATTCTTCTGCTAGTATTGTTCTACTATTAGAGCCTAATAAAGTTAGTATAATTTTGAGAATCTATCAAGGATTGGCTAAAGGTTTTAGTAATCGGAGTGATTAACTGCTCAACTTTTTATTCCAATTTAAGATATTGTTGCATGCTTGTCAACGATCTCGTCCTACATTATGTTGATATTGTTTTACTATTACAGACTATGACAGACTATTATTTAATTGCTGCGATTCTATTTGGAATAAACAGCGATCACATAATACAATTGAATTATGTGGTCGCTGGGAATAAATTACGGGCAGTTGAGAGACTTCCATTTAAAAACCCAGTTGTATCTGGAACAACTCCATTATTAAAGGTTGAACGGATGAAAGGATGAGATATAACGTATTAGAGACTCTTCCAATGTTATGATTATCATTTAAAATAATGTCATGGGAATGTCTATTAATGTATATATTATTGATGTCTATAATAATGTGATATTGATGTATTAAATCATTAATATGTACAGTATTGACTGTGAATTCATTGCAGCCCCTCCATGTAATCAATGAGTGGATAGAGTCAATCATATTATTACGATTGACATATCATTCTTCAAATATGTCAGGATGAATTTGGATGAAAAAATAACTTCTGTAAGCACACCATCGATCTAATGCAAAGGACTCTACTTTCGGTATTCAAAAAAAAAAACTTATTCTACTCTAGCACATAAAATTATCAATTTTTAATTGATTTTGGTGTAGGCCTATATGTGATCATTTCAACGAAGGGATATGGTAAATGTCCTTGTTGAATTTCAAATTGCGTGACTCTCAAAGCCGGAGTTCAACTACAGAAATAGATACAGTTCGCAAGTTGCTTGCAGGGATGTATGATGTAATTATTGCTTGCAGGGTTCATCCAATAAACATGTGGAGTATGTTGATTCACTGTTAATACCATTAACAACTACCGTAACTGAGTGTTTGACATGAAAGCGCCTTCTGTTCAGTGTTGATCAACTAGCACTTGTAACTAGATAGCGCCCTCAATCAATCTCTGACCTCTCAAATGATACGAAAAAGTGGATTAATAGCCAGTATTCTCTTTCAAATCAATTATAATTCAACAAATAATTTTCTGATGATTATAAAGAGCATACAGTACTCTTTCCAAGCTTCGTTATTTTCCAAAGTTAATCAATATAGTCCATCAGTACTGTGTAATTAAGTTTAAAGCACACTCTCAACTCAATAACAATAATACTGATTTAAGGTCATCGAACAGTCATTATTATCTTCTAGCCGACTCAATTAATTACATTCAGTGAGCCAATTTTCTTTCAAATATATTATCAAAGATTATAAACTGGCATTCCACTGAGAAATGTAGAAAATGCTCCATTGCTTCATTGACTATGGTCACGACAAGAAAATTATTCAGTATATGGGTTACATAATAAACCGAAAAACAAGAAGTTAGAATTGTTCATGAGATATCTGATACACAATGGGCCAGATGAGGAAACATGATATTATGGAGGGGTTACCATACATTTAAATTATATTAAAAAAATAAATTTAATTTTTATTCGATAGTCGTGATAATATAATAATATAATATAATTTCTTTTAATAATCAAGCAATAGTCCACTTTCAAGAATCATGATTGTGATCATAATTTTGGAGGAAGCAGTTCTGGTTACAGTGTCTCTGGATTCCCTCTCATGCTAAAGTTTATGTGTTCTACATTTTATCATATCATGAGTCTTATCATTCAATGATACTAATCACCAGAGAGAACAGAAATATTTTTACAGTCAAATAATTATGGTGTAAGAAAATGGATATGATGTAAGAAATGGATGTGTCGCAATCAACAATACATTAAAAAATTAAGTTATTCATATTAACGATAATCATTAAGAGATTTCTTGTAAGCGATTTGAATCGCTGGTTAATTTAGAATAAGCTCGACTGTAGTTCAACAGGAGGGTGGAATCATATTATTTGTATTCGTTGGAGTTACTTCTATTTCCAGATTGGACATCCCGAAAGTGAAAAAGTGACAAAGCTAGCAAGTTATCGAGGAAGTAGCCTGGATTTGGGAAGTTTAGGGACGTGGAGATTGAAAACACAATTCGAAATAAAGTATTCAGTCAGAGAAAGTTTCGCAGGGTTCAGAAGTTCTTGGGATACGATCGGACAAAAAGAGATCGACAGTGAAAAGGCTTAATTTCCCCCTACGGAAGCTTTTTCGGAAAGCTGTAGCGGAACATAAATTATTTATGAAATCGTTCATCCGTTGAAAATTCAGGCTGTAATGTTATACATAATAATGGGGTGGAAGCAATTATTGTGATTGTAGGTGGATGGACGATGAAAAATTAGCGTATACATTTTGTGCGGTGAAATGATGATTTTTTCGTTGTCAAAATGGCGGACCAACTGATTAATATCAGGCGGTAGCGCTGTCAATGCTGTGTGGCAATGAGAGACAAGGGTTAATGAGAGAATTGATTGTAGGGTACTGAGCAAAATGCGGCTCGCTTCATTTCACGGTGAAGTTGAGCATTGATTGTCAAGGGTCGACATGGTTCATGCTTCTGGGAAGCTGGGAGCCTGCAGCCTAACCCAATATATGCCAGGCCAATGTCAACGTTCACAGTCAATTATTCCTTAACGGACGGTTCACATATTTATTCATGAATTTCTTCTCATATGCGGAGGGTGCTTTTTGACTCCCGGGCTGAGCTCTATCTATTCAAGCGCCAAAATCGAATCATTTCGACTCTCATCCGTTTGACTACCAAGCTCGTTCACTCAGTGAATAACAGCATTTTATTCTGTCTGCTGTTCCATATTATTATTTTAGATTTAATCGATCAATCGTTTCGATGTCGTGAGAGTTGGTTTGAGCCATTCTGATTTCAATAAAACGTCTGTAGGCAATATTACTCCAATTGCCCAGTAAAATATACATTTCATGAAATGGAGTAGCGAGTCTCTCTTATTTATGTTTCATATGATAGTCCTGGAATGTTAAATTCAAGTTTTCGACCATGAGAACCTTCCGAATCATCTCCAAAAAATGACGGAATTTTGCACTTTTTTAATGTTTGGCAAATTTTGACCCTAGCGCATAATTTTTTCATACAGGACACCTAACATAAGTTAGTAGGGAACGTGAATTAAATCACCCACAATTTGAGACCAAGATGAATATTGTAGACCCAATAGTTTGCGAAGTATAGCTCCTTGAAGTCTATCAAATTTTCATCAACGGTATACTACATTTCAAGCTGTTTCTCGCGATTTCACTTGATTCCCGCGAGATTTGGCGAGACATATTTTGAAATGATTGTATTAAAATCGAAGAACTTTAATGAGTCAATATTTTTCATGGTTTTTGGAGGGAAAAATCCTTGATTACTTGATAATTTGCAAAGAAACCTTCTGAAGTTCAATGCTAAAACAATACTGGAATAATATTTCTTCCTCCATACATGTATAAATTAGTCGAATGCAATCATAATATTAGTGATAATCATAATCATAAAATGTGGATCATGAATTGAATAATATATATGACAAGACATGGCTGGCAAACCAATCACGATATAATGTTATACCAGGAATATTATAAGCCAGCATTCAAGATAGGAGAATATTCAATTCTGAAATGAGAAACAATACAGAATGACCTGACGTAATCAAATACTCTATGATAAGTGGTACAGTGCAGTTCATTTTGACAGAAATGATGTTAATATTCAAAGGTAACCTGAGACTAAGAACTACTATTTTGATCTCTCACCTTGAATAAAATGCCGATACCCAAATTCATGAACGGCTTTGTGAAGTCTATTACACTCTCTCTCGCATAATTTATAGTCATGGAGGCTACAGCTAAGTCCGCCCTCTGAAAACAAATAAAAAAACATGTATTCAGGAGAACGAATGTACTCACAGAATCTATTCAGAGTGTTTCGAACGAAAAATTCCAAAGATACCCGAAATTGAAGATTGAAAGTTATTTTCCCGTTTCTCAAGCAATCTTTAATTTCAATTCTTAATAATGACATTATTCCATGCTGCATTGCGTTCTATTCATCTTCAATTCATTCTTGAGGTTTTTCTCTGACTTGTCACTTCTTAATTGGGTTTTAGCATCCATAATATTATTCATGCTCTATCCAATCAACTTCATTATTTATTTTAACAATGTGAGGAATTTTCAAGTACCATGTAGATTCAAATCTGATAAGGAATATTTATATAATTATCTCATTTGTTTGCAATATGAGAAATCCGAATTTCTGATTTTCAGGTTCAAATTTCTAGATTTTTTTTTTGTCCAAATCAAACTTGATTAATGAGAATCTGCATCTTATTGAATCCATGAATGAATAATCTATGTAGAAAGCGAAAGCAATTCATTAATAGAACAGAGAGAATAATCGTCTACATTGTATCGATCTGAGCAATAATGAATGAGCCTCCACTAGAAAGTTGGAATTCATTAATTATCCTTGTGAAGTGGACGATTCCAAGCTACTTGAATAGACAAGATTCGAACAAGTTGATTGAAAAATATCACAGGCAATGCACTCGTGCAGAACAGAAAGTAAGGTAAATCTTTCTAATTTGAAACAGGTCCGTGCTGTTGAATGTAGAAGAAAGAAGAACATCCTTGACAAGGAATTAAACTTGTGAAATCCATTAAATTCTTTTCAAGCAAGAGAGCGACTAAAATGCTGAGCAAAAAGTGCCAGACAGAATTTTTAATCCCATCAAGAAGTACAATCGAGAGTTGAACAATGGGCTGGGTTATCTGTCCCAGTTGTCAGGCGCAATGTAAATTGAGCATTGTTAACAAACCCGTGAAGAATCTTTCTCTCACAATTTAATTTGTTTTGTACTTTAATGGATAATTGAACAACGTATCAACTCGCATTATTGCTATAATTATGAAGATTAGGCAGTGACGGTGCAAATTGAGTGTTCTCAAGACATTCATCTCAAAATCAGTTTTCACTACTTAATATCTCAAGTTTCATAAGGCAAAATCACAGGTTGTACAACATGAAAAATGTTCATCTCGATAAAATGATGTCATTTCACAAGGATTAAATTCAATAGACATAGAAAAATCAGGTTTATGTACATTAAATCTCAGAAAAATCATCGCATCCAAGTAAAGTATACTTTTTTCAGATGGACATTTTTAATAGATATTGTAAAATTCTCATAAATTACATAATTGATTTTAAAATTATCCATTATCTTAGAATCAACGGTTGAGAATTGTATTTCTCCAGCTTATTCTATGTGTACAGTTGATCTAAATGCATTGTCAATGATTATGCATTGAGGATCTTCAGGTTCTTTATCATCGCTTCCTGAATCCCAATAAACAAGACTGAGTGAAAGGCCGGTCCAGTCACTCTTACTTATTGTTCGATTAATTGCCAGACCTGTGTATTATTAATTGCAGAACTATTATTAATTACAGAGTTATTTTTGGAATTTTAGGTATGGGAGCGGTAATAATATATTTTTTTGTGAAAAATATTATAAATATATGGCTATATTATAAATATTATACATTAATTTGCCAATGATTGAATTTGTATAATTCCAAATTTGGTACGTTTTAATTGGTTTAATAAAAAACAAACGCCAATTCAATTTATTAATGATAACTTTGTGAACTAACCTACTCAAAACACATAATAATTATCAGTTAATTGAAAGTTTGTAATCCAGGAGACACTTCAGTTTATTGAAACAGTAGATGATGTGAGTAAGAAGATGATGTTCTATCGCTTCAAGGTGTAGTGGCACTTCTCTCCACACTGGGCTTGTTCAGTGTTTACCCTCTTCTTCAAATGAACACTTCTCCGTTTGATGAAACTGCTAAGTCTCATCAACACTTATTCTGGTCTGGTTCACAATGTCAGCTTCCGATAAGTTGGGATATTTTACAACTATAATTAAGCTTTATGATCTTGACTGCTTATTAAAAGTCTAGTTGTTCAACTGAGACATAGGGCCGCATGTATTTATAAGCGTTCCCTACATGAAAGAACAACATAGTTTTCGGTACTATCTGAGTAAAAAAGTAGCAGCCATTGTTATCATTAGGCAGCATATGGCATTGTTACCATTACCAATAGGCATCCATTACATTCATCATCATTAGTTTTAGGTTATTTATTGAATGTAATTGGATGAAAGTTTTGATCATGACGCACAGCTTTAAAAACAAATTTTTTAATTGAGGAGATTAAGAAACCTCTTGTGTAGAATATTATTTGCGTTCAGTTAGAGCAACGACTTGTATTTCACTGTAAATAATTAATGCTATTACTTAGGATGAAGCTCCTCATCAGGAGTGAAATGCATTCCAATAGTGTCAAATAATGTAAGTAATAGCATTAATTATTTACAGTGAAATACAAGTCGTTGCTCTAACCTAATTTTCTACAAGTATTTCATCATGGAAAACAACATTGATTATTTGCGTGTTGTCTTTTGTGGAGTCGAAGAGAAGAATTGAATTGAATTGAAATGAATTATTCAATTGAATTAATTGAATCAAACTATTTAATTCTCTGAGCCTGGATTCAATTTAAATCAGTCCAAATTCAATATTCATGAATTTTTTAATTTAAATATACCACATTGATGTCATTCTGTTTTTGAATACTCGAAATCATTGATTTTTTGGCGAATGGGAAAAGATCCTATAGTGAAATAGAAGGCAGCTAGAAAACTGAAAGGTTTTGAAAATAGACATGTTCATCCACCTTTCTATATAACGTAACCAAAGTAGACTACTAAAAGGGTAACTGAATAATAAAATGGATACCGGAAAGCATTTGTCAATGGTTCATCAATTATTCAAATCAATTTCAAACGTAAGCTGATTAGTAGCTAGCTCGGAACTCTCTAACTCAGCTATCAATGGCAGAAAGAATATCACGAGTTCACAGTCATTATTCAATTTAATTGTGCACAGTGGATCTGATAACACGGTTCCAAAAAGATGATTGACCGCATCATTATCGTATATAATTTTGATGTTGGTTGATGCTAATTACAGCTTGCACCACTGTGAGGTTCAGGGTTTATTGAATTTTCATTTCAAAATTGACATCCATCACTGATGTTTAGGACCGCATGCAAACCGTACTGGCTAACTGAGACTGTGTCTAATAATTTTAACGGATGCTGCTGTTCCAGTAATTTGTGGAATGACACTGAATCAGTGACCAACCTTCCAAGACCATTGAATAGGAAAGCATGATGCCATAGCTCACGTTTTAGATTGATAAAAACTATCTAAGAAGAACAAGTCGGCTCATTGTTTTATTAATACGAAACTCGCCTTATTATGATTAATACAAATTTGCATTCAATTGATACCGTACATTAATCTATATTAATAAAAGAGAGTTGGTGTCTGTACGCTCGCTTATAACTCGAGAACGGCTGAACCGATTTAGATGATTTTGGATTCTTTTGAATTTTTAAAGCACTGGTTAACATAATATGTATTAAAATATAAGAAAATCTCTTTATAATTAATAAATAATTAGTAAATTAATGACCTAACCTATCAAACATTTTGATTCATTCCGAACAATAATGCTCCTATGAAATCGATGTGTAGTTGAAGATACTACAATATAGGTCTTTCAGAAGATGATCACGGCGGTCTGTTGGTCAGCGACTCTGCCTTCCACGCAGAAATCTCAGGTTCGAATCCCAGGCGGGGGTGATTTTTTTGACAACTTTCAGCATTGATTAATATTTATCCACTCGCTTTAAAAATTAGTATATTGCAGATTTCTTTTAATTTCCATCAATAAAGCGAGTGGATATAGATATTTTTACTTCATGACTTTTTTTCCGTGGGGGGGGGGGGGGATATGAAGGGGGGACATTTGGGGGGAAGAGGGCGATATGAAGTTCGCCGGGACAGCTAGTATTTTATAGAGGAATGTTATGATATTTTCTTGAATATTTCAACTTTTCTCTGGGATATTCCATTTTTCAATGTATATTAAGTTGGAACAATTGTGTTATTCATATATTCACAAGTTTATGATCAAATTCCTGAATACTCGATTGGAAAGAAACAATCCACTTGATTCTTAATCAAGTTTGCTCATGCTTAAGGAATGTACAAGTATTCATTTAATTGACAGTGTAATAATTGTTGATGAATATTTTCATGTTTATATTATCGTGCTGATCATTAATTATTATTCATTTAATTCTTCAAAATAATTCCATGCAATATCAATTCTTTTCATGTAACTCATACACAATCCTAGAACTTATGTGGGTATCACCCTCTAAATAGAAAATCATTGGTAGATTGTAGGATACTCATGGTAGATGAATTAGGAGACTTCAATTTCGAGAGGTTTAAAAATGTAAATAGTGAAGATAGTGGATTTCTCCAACTTTATCCGATCAAGATTCGCCCTCGAGTTTGGTTTGGTATGTGTATGCCCTACATCCACCACGCACAAGAATGCTGTGACCCATTTAAGTTGGTGGGCTCTATGAATTGAAGAAAACAAGTTAGTCGCTAAGGCGGATTTGACCAATGAGACTCAGAGTCTAAGATAAAGCAAACTGCTTGCGTGCAGAATGGGCAAGGGAGTATCTTTGTAGTGCGTTCTGATGTGGGTGAAGCAAGGGGTGAGCATTGGGGGTGGTGGTGGTTTGGGAAGGGGGGAGAGGAGTCGAGAAGGACAAATCGGGTAAAAGATGGAAGCCCCAATTCCAGCATGCCAAGAGCAATGCCTTGGAAGGGCCATAGTGTGTGCATGGGAGTGAGAGACCCCCTCTCGCAGAGGGTTATAATGTTTATTGAGCTCTCCACTCCATCCACGCACAGCTCGGTTTCTTGTTAGCTCTATTAAGATATTCCGGCCTGTATTTGTTGCCTTTCCCTTCTTGCCATGCATTCCGGTCGTGCTTTTGCTATTCTTCTCCATACTGACACACTCAACAACTTACTCCAC
Source organism: Laodelphax striatellus (assembly GCA_017141395.1). NCBI lineage: Eukaryota > Metazoa > Arthropoda > Insecta > Hemiptera > Delphacidae > Laodelphax > Laodelphax striatellus. The sequence continues at coordinate 19,407,284 of CM029530.1, forward strand.
TTAGCTTTCGAGTGTCATCTCATTTTCATCCAGTCTATTAATGGTCAGAGTTTCCAAATGATATAGATTGAAATTTCTCTATTATATCGTCAACGAATTATTCTGGAGTTCTTAAACTGTTAAGATGAAAATCACCTCAATCAAAAATATGACTTTTCCACTAACATTTTCTTACGAAAATAATGTTGATATTATCAACGTACAACATCGTAAAACCCACAAAGTCCAAAATCGTACAACATTTTTTAAATAGTCTCAATGGTAGAGTTCCACTCCATAATGACAGTTATTGTTTGTTAATTTTTCTATTTTCCTATTGATGAATTATTTATTGAATTGCTTATCAAAAAATTCTCCAAATGAGAACGTCTAACATATTTGTGTGATATGGTGATATCTTTTGTCGAGGATACAATGTAATTGATGCGAATATTCCAAGTTATTTATTCTATGATGGATTAAAGAAATTTTCAGAAAATGTAACCGTATTTGCATATTATAATAATTGGATAGAAGATTCATTGTTGAGTCAAAAATGCTTGATTCAACGCAGCAGAACGTAAATATAATGAAGAGTAAATGATCTCCTCTTATTCAAATATTTAACATTTTTAGGAGTTTTTGGAATGTTGTGAACATTCCAAAAACCATTCTAAAAAAACAGTCCTTGAATGACTGTGAACATTCTTTATGGGATCTATCACGTTACATCTCATATATTAATCAATTCAAGAATATATCTGAAATGGGATTCTAATCCTGAATATTTGAAATCTCAAGGTTTAGCTGCGTATCTGAATATTTATCTTAAAAAAACATTAGGCAGGTAAGAAGGAGTTTGCAAGTTGAGTGACATTTTGGTTGAGCGACAAGGTGTGATTGAAAAACTTTTTTCCGTAACCGGAATGACGAAGATTGCTCATCCCTTGCTCATCTCTCTCTGTTGGCATTCCTATATGAAACGAATAATTTGAAAATGTCGTCGACTTCAAAGGTATTGCGTTCCATGATAATGATAGTAGTAAAAATAATACGCTGGGAATTGGGAGTAGGAATTTCCATTATTAATATACTGAATTATCCAAATTTTATCGAATGAGAAGTTAGAAAAGAAACACTAGAAAACTTTGAGCTTTTTATTCAATGAATAAATACCGCCATATCACTTTCACGTTCCACTACTACTCATAAAGACAAAGTGACTAGTTATTGTTTTGTCGGCTGTGTTTGGATTGGAAATTCTCCTTCTCCATAATTTGTATAAATAGTTTTTTTAACTACATTAGAACTTATTCTTCTTCATTCAAGCTAATTCCTTGTGCTCAATATTAATTTTTATTATTATTACTCTATGTTCCATGATATTATCGCTTTCATGGATGCTTTCCAATCTCAACTTACTATTTTCACCTCTTGATTCCTTAGAATACCATATTTTGTCATCCAATTTTTTCTTGTTTCCAACATCTTTTCTAACTTCTTTACTCTATAGACAGCAGTCTGTGGACAGCATTACATGTCTGCATTTGTGATGAACTTGTTTTTTCGTAATTTTTATTCAATTCATTCTTGCTCACATTTCTCGCTTCATTAATATCGTATTCATGCCTTATGAGACCTAGCAACGAGAGCTATGAAAAATAAATATAAAATATTGATAAGCCATTGCGATTGAACATAATTCTGAAGTACTCACCTTATCCATGAGCTCTCGAACAATGCCATTCCATTGCCTGGTGCCGGGATCATAAACTCCATACATGTGATCAGGAACCAGGCGAATGGAGTAGTGGAAGCCCACCTGTCCAGCTATCCATTTCAACAGGTCAATGCAAAAGCCTTCGAACCTTGCGTTGCCTGTCAAATTCTTATCCTCCCTCACCATTACGTAAGGCCTCTCCTGCAAAGAAATCAAAATCATCAAATCAAGAGGATAGGGATAAACTAAATAGATGGAAACATGTACTCAAATTTTTATTAACAAAATCAGATTTTAGGCTTCTCCTGCTAATACAGATAGTCAAATCAGATTGAAGTGATTAAATAGGAATATAGGAATGGATGAAATAAATATTTTCAGAAACCTATTATTTGCAAGATTGGATTTATAGAGCTTGATTGAGCTCATGGAGTGATTAGCTAGGGTTATTCTCCTTAATGAGCCCCACTCATTAAAGAATGTAACGCTGCCTCTGAGTTTGGTGTAAAAGTTATGAGAGGACGACCGTCGACAATAATGGAAACTCAATAGGTTAGCTACTGCAAATTTGGAAAATTAATTCCAGATGACCGATAAACTCTCTTAATGAGAGACCGGGAGTTTTTTGTTCAATAGAAAAACTTATAACGTAAAGCTCTCGAGTTAGAGAGAAGGTTATTCAATGAAGGGCAGAAGGATTCCTCTCTGCACCTGAATCAGAAATGAATCTATTCAAAAAATTGAGTTGGATATGAAGTCAATAAGAATTAATTCTGCGGTACACCGATTTAATTTTTATTTCTCTGGTGTGGACAGTTGGAGAATAGCATCGAAACTCATTGGATTGTGAAATCTATGTTAGTTCATGGAGGATCAGGGTAAGGAGGAGTTCTATCTGACATCATTCATCAAACGAGTAAAAGTACAATAATGGCATCAAAATATGAAAAAATCAGGTAATTAACAAAACTTGCTTCCTTTACAATTACTGAGGCCACTTGCACGAAATGCAGAAACACGTTCGAATTCAAAAGCTAATCGGCGACCTCAACAACCTAGTGGCGAAGCGTGGTATACTTATTTGGTCATCGCCGGGTATATTTCCTATAGGATATTTGGCGATGACCAAATAAGTATATCACGCTTCGCCACGGTATCAATCAGTAAAAAATGGATGGTGCTGTTCTCCTCTGATATTTACTGATAACATACAATATTTCATACTATAACATTACTGGTAACCTTCACTTCAGACAACATTAGACATTTAAAGTTTGAGAATTACAAAGAAAATTAAGAGTGGAGGTTGAACTTAAATTCTCAGATCAGGTAAAATCTGATGTTTTGAATCAATGACTGATGACTAAATGGATCAATCAATCGAGAAACGCAAAGATCAGTAATAATGATGAAATTGCAGCTTCAAGATTCTTCGGCTTATCCAACTGAGACTGGAACAACACGTTTCTGAAAACCAAGTGGAGTGGAACCAAGGGAAAGTGAAAATGTATGATTCAAGCCGGTCATCGTATTGGAACTGCATTGAACTCAAAACAGGGGACGAGTGCTAGGAAATTGAAGAGGAAGAGCACTGTGAATGGATGATGGAGCGGCGAAGAAGAATGTCAAAGGAGTCACATGAACATGGGGGACTGTCTTCTGTCCAGCTTGCTATTGAATAAAGGATTTAGGGGAAACGTAAATGGTGTCGAGGTGAGAAAAGGAAGAAGGCTGGCAATAAAGTACCTAGGGAAGCACCAACTCAAAGGGTAATAGCAGAAGATGAAAAGAAGAGCTGGAACAGGGGCTGTCGACCAATGCGGTAACAGACGAGCAAAGTCAGCTCACGCGATCTGGATTCCTGATTTGGAACCGAACTCATAAGTTTTGTTGACAAACTGCTACAAATTTGAAATTTGCATCCTCATGAATTTATTAGAGTGCTACTATCCATACACTCTCAAACAAAATGGAATCTGTGAGTGAATTCCAGGTGACTAGATTATCATTTAAATAGAGAAACATTGGATTTTTTAAATAAAATTAATGAAAATTAGACCATTGAATGCTCCGAGAACGAAATAAACTTAGAAATCGAGAAGTTAAAATTCTACTCTCTTTAATAACCTCCAAGCAGTATTTTAATTGATTTTTTCAAACTCCGATTGTTCATGAACTTCATAGAAGAAAATGACGGAATTCATTCAAGTTTTGTAGCACTCCAATTAATTCATAAGGATACAAACTTTGAAATTTTTTACAATCCATAACAGGCTTGTTATACACATCCGAAGGCCCTTACTAAACAGGATCACTGATTCATTTTAGGAGTTTAGAGGTCATTAGAAGTGAAAATTACTGAATAAGATGCAAATTTTTAATATACTCTATTAGTAGAGAGAAGATACTCTATTTAATAGTATTTTTTTATCGTATGGCTTTTTATCGGGGAGACCCTTACGAACGGGTAGGTTAGTAATGGTAAACGCAAATAGATTTCTTAGTTATAATTCAAATAGTTTCCATAGTTACTTAGTTCATATCAGAGTTCATACATAGTTTAATATAGAATCGAAGTTTTTAGAACATGCAGCAGTAGGAGGTATATTATAATCTCTTATGATCTGCTTGTAGATCCATCGATTTGATTGGACGATAGTTAAGGATTAGTGGCGAAGCGTGGTATACTTATTTGGTCATCGCCGGGTATATTTCCTATATACCCGGCGATGACCAAATAAGTAAACTACGCTTCGTCATGGTCAAGGATCATGCTAAATAAATCAGGAGAGATCTAATGATCTATCAAGAAATCAAGCAAGCCAAATGTTATTATTTACTCTGCGCTTACCTCTCTAGTCATAACTACGAGGGTGATATTCGTGGAAGATGTTTCATAAAAAGCGGTTGGATCAGTGATGTTGATTCCCTCTGAAGGCGTCCAGTACCCAACTTTTCTCAACTCTTCTCTCTTCAGCTTGAGCAAATCCAATTTGAAATTACTTCTTCTCCCCTCATTGAACTCTATTCGACCCGTCAGCCCTCTAGCCTCTGCCTAAAGTAGAAACATACAAAACAAATAATAATTATTTTCTTTTTTAAGTTCATTGAAGCTGAGGCCGCACTGCTGGATGGTTACCTGGATGGTAGATAGTTCATCTATAGCTCATACAACATCTATAATAATAGAATATGCAAAAAATGATCACGTGGTTCTTGATAAATCGTGTCAACCATCCTTCATCCACCATCTACTCATCAGCAGTGTGGCCCACGGGTGAGAGCTAGTAAATTTGAACAGTAATATTGATTGTTCTCCGCGTTTTTTCCAATCGACTGGTCATGAGAAGTTAATGCTCTACAATTATTGTTTACTCATAAACATCCATAAACTGCATGTAGATTATCATGGTGCTGTCACAAATATATCTCATGGTTTTTTCAGTTTTGTAAGAATTATTACTTTTTTTACTTCTAAAACATACTTTCAAATTCCAAATTGATAAATCACAGTTTTTTATTTTATTTTTAGTAGTAAAAGTTTATGTTGAATTGTGAATGTGAACATAACCCTCTTTTGAAATTTTATCAAAATCAGGAAGAGAAGACGTTTTGGACTCTGTCTGTGGTTTCATCCTATAAGTTATATTTTGTACTCGATCAATAAATAAATAAATAAATTATGAAATAAAATTTTTCCAATCAAATTGAACACACCTTCAATGAATCAAGTGATAATACATGAGAACTCGAGATTCGTGGAATGGAAATGGAATAAATAAATGTTTTATTGCCAAAGTAAACAAATGCTACAAAACAATAATATCATAAAACAATAATTTTTGGCGTGGCTGGAAAAGAGAGTCGAAAGATAGTCCATAGTGGAGTATTCGACTATCGATTTATACAATCAATTGAATTGAATTAGAAACAAATAATGAATGAACATGTCTCGGGAAATCATAAAGGATATTCTCAAGAGAATATTCTAACTACAGTGCTTTTCATCCTTGAAGCCCCCTGAGCGCAAGGTACCCCACCACTTACCGAGCAAGAATCACATGACTGCAGCGTTTTCAATACTCATTATGAACGCACAATTCTATGATCGGTGATAAAACATGTGATCGACAAGTTTCTGATCATTACTGCAACTTTTAAAATCATTCAAGACACATTGAGTAGTGATATTTCGGTCTAATACGCATGCGTGCCCAGCTAATTAAACAGCACACTATATAACAACATTCCCGAGCATTCTAATTGGCTTATGAACCAAGTTATATGAAAAGAACTATAGATACTGCTCCCCTTAATAAATCAATCTAGAAAATACTGAGAATGAAAATCATTTTTATTACTCTCTGGCCACATTCACAATCTTCGTTCACACTAACATTAACAAAACTTAATTTGAACCTGGTTCAAATTGTTTGAATCAAGTTAAACCAGTGGATCCACAGTTGAAATCAATTTCAAACTATCGCTCCATTAGTGTCAGACAGTGGTGCACACGGGCCTAATTCTGTTTCAACTTTCAAATCAAAAATAGGCGAAACCAGCATAGAGGATGCGGCGGAAATTATTCGGATTGAATGAATGCCAGAGTAAATCTATAATTGATTAGCGGCGTGAACTCACCGAAGTGACGTAGTTATAGAGAGATAATCCGTCGTTCCATGGCTTTTCCAGGTCGCAGGATAGGTTGGCAGGTTTCAGCACGTGGCTTCTATCCAGGGCTGCCAAGCCGGCGGCGAACACTTGCACTGCATCGAACATCAGTGCTGGCTCGGCCTGTTCAACAATGCCAACAATAGTTTAATCGATAATTCAATCACTGTAAGATTCCGTGAGAATCAGGATTGCTCAGTTTTTCGGATTCAGATACAAAAATAATATTCAACAGTGAGGAATAAAACCATTATTCCTAGAGAATTATGTACAACCGTATCAGTTATAATGGGATGTGATTTGGCTGACTGGCTGCCCATCATCTGCTGTGAGAGAGCATTCTTAGGAATGATAACAATCACTATTTAATACTGAATTTGTGCCATCGAACACCATAAAGATACTGATTTAAGATCAAAACGTTGAATAAATGAAGAGTCATTACAGTAAGGAAGTTTCAATTTATACAGAATACAGTAATAACCTGAATTCTCAACTCACTATCCATGTTGAAAATTAATTTGAACTTACTTACATTGTTTAATTTCCAATTTCAATGTATTAGTTACTCAGTTGGGGCATTACAATTCATGATATCCCTCTAGCTGGAAGCTATTTGAGGGACTAATTAAGTTTGAATTGAATACGGCATAGCAACGGAATTAAATGCCGACAATAAAAATGATAAATAAATAATAAATTAATAAGAACGTACACAAAGTATGATGGATATCAAGAATTTCGTCCAAATTGAATTCTGAGATTGATTTATTTGTCCTTTCAAAACTAAACACCGTTCATGCTCAGATATCAAAAACAGAAAGTTTTGTTGAAATTTCATTAGTAACACTACAATATTACAAGTTTATTTTGTAGAGTACATTACTTTTTTTGTTATTTGTGAGTTATCTAAGAAAGGCAAATAGAATAATAGAAGGCCTAAAGGAGAAGCATATCAAGTTGTAAGGCTGATACTCATAAAAAAATAACGAGTACTACCAGATTTATTCTATGAGCTACTTCTTTGAACATGCTTCTCTCGTTGACACGAATTACATGTTGAAAGAAAATCGATGCCGACATACAGCTATGATCAAATCGACACTCGACTATCGACATTATTGCCTGTATCATGTGAAGGCCTTTGAGCCGGTCGTTGACGACGTTTGTAAGAGGGTTTAAATTGCATTATGGAATGAGCTTCGATAGGCCGACCAGAGACGACGACGACCTACTAAGAGGGCGAGAATTGATCAGAGGCCTGCCCACCCGCCCACACTAGGCGACGCGAAAGCGTTTATGACTACGATGATGCTATCGGAGATGTTATGGGGGGGGAGAGTGATGGCAGGGGGGGGGGTCTCATATCGGTGGCAAAGAAAGAGGCCGATGATGAGCTCAGTGACGACGGGATGCCGTGGCACCACTGGAGGTGGAACCTGCGAAGGCGTCTCCAAATTCCAAGGCACAGGCGATTTAAAAGGCTAATGGAATAGACAGCCACTCACACCCTCTGTTCACTCGCTCTCTGTCTCTTTCACCCTCTCTCACAACGGAGACAATTTTCCGTGAACGAGATCGCTCCACAGGCCGTGAAACCTCTACCATCTTCAATTTTCTCACATATAGGTTCAATAATGGGTTCATTATGAGCGCCAGATGAAATGAGCTTCACCCAATAGCCTTTATGTGATGTAGTCGTCGTTCAGCCATCTCAAGCTGACCGAATTCGATTGTACCCGACTCTAGAAACAGGAAATTTCTAGGAGAGACATGAGAAATAAAAATTATACTAACCTCTCACTCATATTCTACGAAGTTCATGATATTTCACGGCAAATGAGCTCTAATTAATACAATCAAGAAGCGTTTATACGTAGAATGATTAGCTTGAAACTGTATTATCTGTTGCCAATGAAGTTAGTGGAGTCTCCCTATACGGTTTCTGATGCACTAACCTCACTGGCGACAGCTGATATTCTTGCACGTATAAACCGATATAAGGCTATCGATATCGATTGTTGCACGATATCAATTTTATTGTAAACGCTCCTGAACTCAACACGACGGCCATTACTGATTAGTGAAAAGCTTTTATGATTGGTCAGCTGTCATTGAAATTAATGCAACTTTATTACCGTTTATAAATTCATGCATTGGAATTAAATGCCAATAGAGTACAAAATTCAACGCTATTCATTTGCTTCTCAATTTTTTCTACAATTATTTGATAACTAGTCAATGGAGAGCATTTTTCCTTCTACTTGTACCGTCAAGGAAAATTTTCAAGTTGCTTAGCTACTTCCCACATACAAGAACCTTCCGTGAGAATTCGAGAAAAAGTATTGTATTGAGTTGGAGGTTCAGAGTTGGAAAATGGCAAATCAGGTGATCTCTCGAGATTACACGGAACGGGAAAGTTACAAATTCTACCTCAGATAGCTGTCTGCCGTCAAACTTTGTTGCAGAGCGACAAAATGACAAAATAATGTGTAACTTGGCAATCCTATCCTATTTCTGTCACTTGTCAGTGTCTCAGAAAATTTTTATCAAGCAACTATGATGATAGAATGCCAATGCCCTGCATTTCATTGAACGTCATCGCCACTAAGTATAATGAAATAGATAATTTTATTTGTAAATAAACCGATAAAACGGAGTATCCAAGGACCCGATATTGTAGTGTACAGATTAACAGAAAAAACAGGACAGTACTTTCAAGAATTGCTCAAGTAGTAAACATAGTAGCTATTTTCTGCAATTGAGAGAAACGTTTCAACATTTGGATTACTTTCATAAAATTAGAATAGGCTATTGTAATAAATAATAAACATAATGAATAATTTCAAATCATCAATAATGAATTTATTACAATAAAAAATGTATGGATAATTGATTAAAACTTGAAATTTGTTAGCAAAAAAACTGCCCCGGATGGGACTCGAACCGGCAACTTGGGAACTCGGAATTGAATCTGGCTTCAAAGACGAGAACGTAGCCTTTACCAACTGCGCAATCAAGGCATTGGGATGAGAGGCTGAAATACATTGAGTAGTACAATGTCATTATACTTCTCTGTAACATGTATTTGAAATGTAGTACCTATTTTTTGCTTGTAACTTTTTTAAATTCAACCCTCAATATTCAAAATCAATAGGCTTTTTACTTCATCTATGAAAATATTATATTCCGAATCTCAAAAGTGTACGATCTTCCGTTCGTTAGTTATCGTGCGGACGGACGGACAGACGGACATTAGTACGATCGTATTAAGAATCCTATCGGGTCCTTAATAAATAAAGTCGGAAGAATTATTCCTATTTTGTTCGACTGGAAAGTTTGCTTGAATGAGAAATTTCAAACTTAGAATACAAAAGTATTCAAGTAGAGGCAACAAATGCAATCATCTGAAGTGAATTATTATTCTCTTTAGAGTCTGTTAATAACTTGAAGGTGTACTATCAACAAATATGAGGACGTACAAGTTCTAATAAGTTTGACTGCACTCTGCATTGACGTGCTTGCATGAATATAAATCACTTGCAAAAAGTTGAGTGTAACGTGAAGAGAGAGAGAAAGAGAATGAAATTAATCATTTTCCATTTGTCACCACCAATAAACTCAAACTTTTAATGCTCCACCATGTTTAAACTCTATCACGAGTTTTTAATCGATTAGATTATATAAGCTTTCAGTATAACTATAATACTCCAATGCACTCATATTTTTCCTCTTGATAGTTTGTCCATATTTTTAAAAGATTTATTATAAGTTATATTGATACTATTGTTATCTTATGGCAAATCATAAAGAAACCCCATTTCCAAGAAGTTTGCTTTATCGTATTCATATTAACCGTGAGAATCAGAAATGCGTAGTTAATGAAATGATATTAAGTTATTCATCCAATCATCAACATAACAGTATGACCTTTTACAATGGATATCATTCTAACCTCCAATATAAATTAAGATAAAACCTGGTCTATGCCATCATTGCAATGATGTAGCTGATATTCATTCATTTGATTAAGGAAAGAAAAACAGGCGTTAGACCGAAACTTCTTCTGTGTCAAAATTTACTCGAGAAATTTCCAAATTTTGAAAAAAGAGAACGTTTGATAACCCCCGTTCTCGAATTATCTGCACGCGATTACGTTCATATAAAATATAATCGTAAATCCAACCAGAGTAGCGTGATTTCGAATATACATTCTATAATGCTCATATTTTATATAAAGCTGCGAGGAGCGTGGCCATTATTTCAAATGAGAGTTGCGAGTCTGTGTGCTAGCTAATAGTGGAGCGAGTGAGAGCTGTGAATATGCAAGAGCACTCCTCGGACACTCACTGCCTGCAATAATTTTTTCAAAGTGTTCAACATGTATACGTGTGACAGTTGAAAGTAAGGGGTCAGTAAACCGGAGCGGAGCAAAGTAATTGTGTAGATAGATATATGAGTGCGAGTCCGCAATTTAGTGAGGCTGCGTGAGAATCCATTGTGAATGGTTTGACCACAATGAACGAGGCGAAGCGGTCCAACGGATTATTCCATTTCCGCATGCGGCCGGCTGCTTTTTAGCTTCACTTCTGTGCCTCACGTTCACTAGCCATATTCTTACCTCGCGATATCAAAGTCTCCCGTTCCCTTTCCATCTCCTACCCACTCATCACATCGCCCGCAACCTCAACTGGACAACTTTCAAACTATCCGCGATCGAAAAAAGTTCCTACGTGCAAAACTTTGCTAGAGAACTCCCCAGTGGAAGTGGAATTCGAGTGGACTTATTTTTTCAAAGTGACCGCCACAATTCTCTAATATCGTTTTCCGATGCTGAGCACTTGTAAAGTTTCTCTTCGACAATAAGGACCTCTAAAATGTCGGCTTTTTTCTGGAAAGACGTTCATCTTCTGTGATCATTCTGTTCGGAAGAAGTAGAATAACTTTTCATAGCTTATATTCTTTTTTTGATGTGGTGATGCCCACATAAGCTCTTAGCTTGTGCGTGGGTAATGGGAAGGATGATGATGATAGATGAGGGTGATGATGATGATGATTATGATGATGATGATGAGAAATGAGTGGACCTACAGCTTAAGATGGGCTCTATACCACCGGGAACCTATTTTAATTCTCATGAGTGAATGACATTCAGCGGAAAAAAGGCCTTAACTGAAAGTGATCACCCACACAATGGGAGTAACAGGTGCAAGTCTCTTATCTAATTTTGCGTTTAGAAACCGGCATGACCACAAAGCCAACCACTGCCCTATCTGATAATATAAACATCATTTCAACTCGAAATTCGTGACAAAGTTGAAAGTTTCAAAACAAAATCAGTGACTTCTACTGGAATAATAAATTCAATATTGAAAATATCACAGATCATTCCCAAGTAGAAGACAGATTCCGGTTTCATTTGCTTTATCTCCAATTAATAATCACTCGCAATTTTGTAATAATTGTGAGGAGATTTAAACTCCAAAACTCCAAATAGAACTCAAGTACTCCGAAGGCAAACAATACAGTCATACTTTCAAAAATTGGAATTTTTACTGGGCAATCGATTCGCAATTGCAGCCAACGGAGAAGCAAAATGAGCGGTAAGACTTGAAGACACAAGAAATAAGAGAAAAAATATGAACAAGGAAAAAATGGAGGAAATAAGAACAGACGCTAGTTAACGAGGGGAAAGAGCGGAAAAATTAGAATCAGATCACGCTGTGTTCTATGTGCTTCTTTCAACCAAATAGGAGCTATTTTCTCAGCTACTATGAAAATTGTGCACGTAGTGAACGCATAAAATCAACGCTGATCCCGCCGTTCACAGAATGACGCTGGAAACAACGCTCTGCCACAATGTAGAGAGAATGAGCCAGCCACCCTTATTGCTATTAGCAGCCCACAACTGAACAAGCCATAATTTCATATTCGGGAGTTTGCCTCTCTCGAATGGAAGGATCTTGAAAATTATTTTCGCCTTTTAGTGCTCCACCACAAAGAAATGAACAGCAGTTTCGCTATCAAAATGTGTATGGCTCAACCGTGAGTTGAATATTAAAGTATTTTTCTTGTTAACCGTACAATTTCAATTTGAAAATGAGCTTCTATTTTCTCCCGATTCCATAAGAAGCTTTCATAGGATGTGATACATTAGGTATTTTGATAATACAAGACTTCAACGTGATGTGGAATAATGGATTCAAGCATGGTGCCTATTCGACCATGTTGCTCCAATTGATTTATTCAACCGATCACTGGATTCGACCATATCACCCTATATCTATAAATTATGTCGTGGAAAATATAAGATCAATAATTCAAATACTCGTATCATTCTCATACTTCAAGTTATATAAAATCCATAGTCAATTCGAATTTTCAAATAATATTTTGGACGAAGTATCTCATGAGTTGATGATTAAAACAATAGCTTCAACAAAAAAAAAAAAAGAGCAAAAGTATCTATGTTCTACTGAAGAGATTTCTTATGCAATTGAACAATATAGCTTGAGTAATAAAGTGTTATGAGGTAGAGATTGAATGGATCAAAAAATGATTTGATTTATTTATTTATTTAGCGTGTGGCTTTTAATAGTGGGGAGACCCGAGTAGGGTTGTTCCACTTCACCAACATAACCAATTATCCCTTGATAGGGAACATGGTAAAAGTTTGTTTCCACTCTGAAAACAGACATCAGCATTTAAAAAATGGATTTTTTGATTTTATAAAGTCCGAAAAATATATAACACTAAAACACAGCACAGAATACTTATTGAAGATTGAATTGAATGAGATCATGAGATCCCTGATCATCGAGATCCTCTTTGATTCCGATTGGATACCTGAATTGGTTACCAGGGATTCGAAAAAGTCGTCTTTTATTAAATACGTTTTTAATAAAGAAGTATTTATTTCTCATATGGAGGATTAGAGGGAGCAATTGAGGATTATGTTTGAGAAAATCACAATAAAGCAGTCAGGTGGTGAGTGGGTCGGACAGGTTGATCGATGTGAGTTTGTGTGTCAAACTAGGAAAAGTTCCTCACTTTATACAGCTAGTTTGCTGTTGGCAAACGGCTTAATTCTCACCACAACTTGGTGAGCGCTCAATCACTCGACGAGTCGGTTGGAATACTAATTAATCGCAAAAGAGGTGCACCTTTCTGGAGTACGTGTACGTCGCTCGAGGCTCCTCAATTGAAGCTAATTGAATTTCTTGGAACGAGTCTGATTTGACACACGACGGCATTCTCATTAGAATAGAATTACGCGTTGAAATCCAGAGGAATTGGAATCTTTTCATGTTCGCCTGGACTTTTCATTATCCTTGGAATACCATTGGCATATCTCTTTTTGCACGTAATTCATGATTGATTGAGGAAATAACAGGCTTACGCCGCAAACTGTCCCTCTTCCAGTCTGCACATTAATAGAATTTCGTTGATGCGGCTGAGCTGCCGTTGTCAGCTGCGGATAGTATAAGGCTAGGCGTACACGGGTTAGTCAAGACAAGACAAGACGAGATTAGTCACGTTTAGTCACAGTAATTCACGTAGTTGCTTATCGAACAGCACACACTGATGCAATGACTAATCGGTGTGTTTTGCTTCATGAGCAACTATTTGAATTATTGAGACTAAACGTGACTAATCTCGTCTCGTCTTGTCTTGTCTTCACTAACCGGTGTACGCCTAGCCTAATAGGAGCTTATTGAAACAAAAAATTTCACCCACTTGCAGTATGTTGAATACTGAAAATCACTAAATACAGTAAATAAAAAATGTAAATACTGCATAGTTTCTATTTCTTGTATATTTTCATTTACGGTTTTAATAAGTTCACGAGTTTTTATTTTGACTTCCGCAGCGTATGACGGCAACTCAGCGACTTATATTGAAAAGTGAATCACTTTTTCGTCGTTTCTCGACGTTTATTGAATTTTATTAAAATAGCATTTAGTTTATCGAGATTTTAAGTCTGACTTATGATTTGGAACTAACTTGTAAGACTAGGCGTACACCGGTTAGTCAAGACAAGACAAGACGAGATTAGTCACGTTTAGTCACAGTACTTCACATAGTTGCTAAGGCTAGGCGTACACCGGTTAGTCAAGACAAGACAAGACTAGACTAGTCACGTTTAGTCACAGTAATTCTCATAGTTGCTTATGAAGCAGTACACACTGATGCAATGACTAATCGGTGTGTGTTGCTTTATAAGCAACTATGTGGAGTACTGTGACTAAACGTGACTAATCTCGTCTTGACTAACCGGTGTACGCCTAGCCTTATGGAGCAACACACATCGATTAGTCATTGCATCGATGTGTGCTGCTTCATAAGCAGCTATGTGAATTACTGTGACTAAACGTGACTATTTTTGTCTTGTCTTGTCTTGACTAACCGGTGTACGCCTAGCCTAAAAGATTGAACTCCTCAATTTAGTAGCTTATAATATATTACTGTAGGATTCTCGACTAGAATACTAATTTCCGGTTCGGATACATTATGATGGAAGAAATTGGGCTGAACTTTTTGGGATAATCTTGATTACTTATAGTATAAGTACTTTCACAAACAAAAATGTTCCATCAATTTCGTTGGTAATCAAGTTGATTTGGTAATTCAATTTGAGAATTTTATTATTACGTTAGGAATAATTGAGTATATATGGTAAAGTGTAAGCAAGGTCAACTAGACAATTTGAAAGAATGAAATTAGGGAATGTATGTTATCAGAAAGGATAAGAATAGAGTCTCATTTTAATGACGTGAAGAAAAGAGTTAGAAAGCTTACCTGTATCACACCACTGCGATTCAGTATTGCGTGTCCAATGGGCTGAAACCTCTCCATTTTGTCGAGAATATCGGCTACATTGGGATCTTCTCTATCAACCAATCTGAAGGCAGTTATGTTGACAGAGTTGTAGTTGAAGTCTTCCAAATCGAATGTTTCAATATCCTGGAACAAACATAAGAGGAAAGTACAATTGAGTACAACACTGCAATCTTCAATGTTCAGTTTTAAAAAACTGGATGAGTCTCATTGAAGAGAATATAGATTGAATTATTGAAGTGATGTACAATCATGAATATCGTATTGCACAATGTTTATCAGTATTTGTTTAGCTTAGTAATGTTTTGTTTGACTTGAAAGTTTGATTAGAAAAGTTTTTGAATAGCTTTAGCAGTTTCCAATAGACTTAGTTGTTCCACTAATTAATATTTTCAATATTGATCAATTCAATATCAATTTTCGATCTTGGGTATAAGCTTTTAACCTGTTATCAACTATTATGATGCTATCGGATTGAAAGCATTTTTTTTCAATTTTTCTTTCCATGATAAACTGCATGTCTATTACTTTATCACTTATTTATCTTTATTACTCATAGAAGTTAGACTGCAAAGTCGCGTGAAAAACAAGTTCAAAGTGTTTCTTTAAACTTTATGTTATGGGAGTGCATTATTTAATCATGCTCAACTTCAGGTAGATGAAACTTTTATTCTAAATACGATTGGAATTCAATTCCAAAGCGAGAAGTTGTTTTTAGATTATATTTTTATTATGTGAACTGATGTTTGAGAGAAGCTTATTAACAAATACTATCGTCATGACAAACTTAATAAGAAGATAATTTCGAAATACTTACAAAAGTAGTGAACATGTAATGATATCGGAAGTCATTCATTTGGAGTTGTAAGATCTGAAAAAATCAGAAAAATTAGATGAGAAATCGTCAAGACACTTCCTATTCCATGGATATGAATACTATGGATATATGGATATTAATACTGTTGATATTATATCTGTGATCAGTTTGTGTGATGGATACCGAAATAACTCCAAGAAAAATATCTTCGAAAATGTTTCACTGGGTCACTTTTGATTAATCTTGCTTTGCAATGTTGATTGCTAAAGTTCCGGTTTGGTTAGGAATAGACGAAGCGATGTTTAAACGAAATCGAAGCTTTGAATACAGGGTATTGATGGGAACTTACTCGTCAAGAAGCGAGTTCTTAATTTCCTACCCAGTCCCCAATTAGGCAATTACTAACTGTCAAGTGAGCTGAGCCCGAATTCAGTTCCGAGTCTCTAATTAATGTGATGATTAAAATGTGAAGCAGACCGCAGCTCTGCCTGTCAACTAGTTCCTGCAACGCCCAAGTCGCTCTCATTCAAAATTGAACCCGCTATAACTTATATGGAAGCGCGTTTCCAGCGAAAAAAAACACTAAACATGAATCGATTGGATATGTCAATCCAAGTAAAACTGTCATCAAAAGTAGGGTACAACTTGCATGATATGAGGTAATCGTTTTCTTTTTCTATGTTGGATATGATAGTTCTGAGATGTTAAATTTTAGTTTTCGACATCGACAATTTTCCGGATCACTATCAAAAACCGCAAAAATAGCGAAATTTTGCACTTTTTTTACGTTTGACCTGAAGCATCACTTTTTCAAACAGTCCTTATCACTTTTGAAGAACAAAATTTATTCGAATAAGCTGATTTTAGTCTGATTTCAGATTTTAGATTTGGAACTGATTTGAATGCTAGATTGTGATTGGTCTAGAAATTGTGTTATAATATTCAAACCGTTGCATAATGAGCTCATTTATATATCTGTTATGAGCTCGTTATGCAATGGGTTTGAAAAGTAATTTCGAATAGGGAGCTCTGTTTTGACATCATTGTTAAAACAGTATTCACATTGAAAAAAAGTAGTGGATAAACAGTGATAAAGGCTCTGAAAATATCAAATCGATCAACTGAGCTTTTAAAGTGTAATCTTGCAATGTGGGAAAAAGATGACAAAGAGACTTAAATGAGAAGGAGGATAGTGAGACTCATTTTTCGCGCTTCCTCATATGAAGTGTAGCAGCTTTATTAGAGCAGAGGGTTGAGACAATAACTGTCTGAAATATATTTCCGACTGATATCACTCAGTAGTGGCCAGCTACGTTTTCCTCCATTTCCTTTATTTCTTATCTCATATATCGAAGTCGCCGCCACTTCAAAATGTTGCTGAAACTTTCTTTTATCCAGGAGACTCAAGATTCTATTGAGGCCTCAATTCGAACGTCAATATGAGAATTCACCTTATCAAGAGAAGAGAAAAATATTGTCTGTTATGGGAGTAGTTAGGGTGGTGTCTGGCAACGAATTAACTGTTATTGACATACCAGTTTCCATGAATTTTCCACAGTATCTACCGTGATATTTACTTCAATGGTTGAAAGGCGTATGTGCGGCCTCCAGCCAGTATCAGTACAAACACTAATTAATTTATTCGATATGAAATATATTCTTTAAAGATCATTCAAAATTGAATTATTTTGAATTAGAATTAAGAATTTAATAATGAGAATTTTAATAATCATTTAGAGTTTTACTGTGAAGCTGGTTCTAGAATTATTATTGACAAGTGAGTGAAGTTCGAGTTTTATAAGTCAATTGCTAATTGAAATCCTCCAATATTGGGGAGTCCGATAATCCATTACAGGAATAATCACATAATTTCTCAAACGAAGTATCATAGTAAATTGTAAATGGGTCTCGAGTCTCCCATGTTATATTACTGCAAAGTTTAATACAGAGTATTATTATTGATGTGAGGTTTCAAATCCCAGAAGTAATCAAATGAAGATCAAACAACTATAGCGAGAAGACTCAATCGTAAAGTGTTTTTAAGGTAAAAAGAGTAACTCAACTGCAGGTGACGTGATTCGAAAAACAGTTCTCATTTTACATTTTTCATGTGTCAATAACACTCACAGTATTTCTATCCACTTGAATCTTCAAACGGTGCGACCAACGATAAAAAGTGATCCCACTTGATTTTCTTTGTGAGTCTGATGTGGTTTTAAGAAGTCGTATGAGAAATAGATCGAGTGATGGGGAAAGACGCTGTATCTGAGAGACAAGGGGAGAGTGTGTGAGAGATAACAACATTTGACAATGAACAGAAAGGGAAAGAGAATGCGGTAAGTGAATGTGTGGGGAAGAGAAAGTGAAGAAAAAGGAGAAGAGGTGGCAAGAGAGTGAATGTGAGAGAGAAAGTGAATGAAGAAAGAGGATGTGTGTGGTTGCGACGTATGAAACAGTCAAATAATGGGAAGGAAAGTCGGGGAAAGTTTGAATGGATGGGACGTCTGGCGCAAAAGAATCGAAAAGAAAATAAGGAATCTTTCATTCAAGCGGCAGACTGTCGGAATCTATTCAGCGTCGGCTGAAGACCGTTGAGCAAAGTTTGCAGTGCGCTCCTATCCTCCAGAAACGCGATTGTGACGTCAGCGAACGCTGTCGACGCTGTGATCTGCAGCCGATTGAAGAATGCATAGCCAAAACTAACCCGGAGAATATTAAACATTCCATTCGCAAATAATATTGCGTGCCGAATTCCACTCGTTTCGGTAAACAATTTACTCACCTATAATGGCTGCCTCCAAAATACTCAGTACATGCCTTTCGAAAATCTTTTGACCCCATTACTAGAATAGAGTATGAGCTTTTCCTTAGTCATCAACTATTACAAGCGGTTCAAAGCTTGAAATCTGTCATCTACTTTCTATCAGATGAAAGTTCTATCATATATATGGTACTATAATAATCAGTATCAAACTGAATATCTGTATGAAGATCTATTCGTATCACTTGGATCTATATACCAATTGAAGAGCTATTTAGAGATTTGAAAATCAGTGAAATCATAATCTTCATGAATTCATTGAATATGGGACCTATTACCTTGAGGATGAAAGTTAAATCAAGGTCCCACATCTCAAACAAATCACTGGATTATAGCTCAATCAGTCAAATTTGTATGGTAAATATTTATTTAGCGTATGGCTTTAAATAGTGGGGTGACCCGAGTAGGGTTGTTCCACTTCACCAACATAACCAATTATCCCTTGATGTATGGTAATGAGATGTTCATAGAGTATTCAAGTTTGCCATTTATCAAAGCGGTTGTTGAATTCATTACTCATGGACAAGCCCGAAACTCATACAGTCCAGCCAAATTGGACGCATTTGAAAATAAGGTGGAGCCGAAATGATCCACTTTGGTATCACAAATAATAAGACTAATATGAGTTTATGCAACGATTTCGGTGTAATACAAGGTATTGCGAATACAGGGTTATTGCTGTTATGAAGTATTTAGAATTTTGGTACCGTTTCCAGTCTACTACAATTTACGTCAAAACAAAGCGTCGACAGTGAAAATCATCCCTACTTTTCTTTAGTAAGAGAAATACCAAGGTTTTGCTGCATAGCCCATTCCTCCATGTTCAGTAAGTACTTAATTATGATTTTTTTTAGAAGTAGTAATTTTTGGAGAAAAACAAAAATTAAAGTATTCTCGGTTTTTCTTGTTCATAATTATCTTCCCATTGAAGTATTAGAAATGAATACTTCAAAATATTTCTGAAGATAAACTTATTCTCTACAATTCAAGACCATATTATCCTATCTTAAAACATTATTTTATTCTATTAAAACTTCTCTATATTGTATAATTTTTTAAGCTGTTTTAATGAATGTGATGATTTTCATGAGCAATGTGTCCAACTAAGAACTTTGCATTTGAATACATTTAAAAAACAGCTCATAAAATTGCGATTCATGAAGAATATCCAAATTAATATTAACGATTGAAAAAGTGTAATTAAAAATTGAAGCAAAAAGTTGAAATGGTTTATCTATTATTAAAGAATTCTATTTTTTTGTGAGCCACTCGCCGAAATTACATAAAGATAGCACAAGTGGACTAAAGGAGGAAATTAATTTATCAGAATCTCTTGAGCCATTAACCATACCTACGTAAAAACGGTTCCACTATAACGCGTGAACAGAATATTTTGTTTGATGTGAAAACTTTGTAAATGTT
Source organism: Laodelphax striatellus (assembly GCA_017141395.1). Taxonomy (NCBI): domain Eukaryota; kingdom Metazoa; phylum Arthropoda; class Insecta; order Hemiptera; family Delphacidae; genus Laodelphax; species Laodelphax striatellus. The sequence continues at coordinate 19,427,552 of CM029530.1, forward strand.
GTTCCAGCTTCGTCGTTGGGTGGGGTGGCAAGAGAAAAAGTAAGTTTTTATAGAGAGGAAAGCTCCTCGCTTTTATTCAAGCGCGAGAGAATGAAGAGTCTTGAGCATTCTGAGCAAAGGTCGTTAAGTGGTGAGGGTGATAAGGACAGAGTTGGTGGGGTGAGGGAGGGGTGGCCCTGAGAATAAGTGTTGCTTCGGCCACCCTTAGCGCGTGCTTTTGTGTTGGACTTTGCCGGCAGAAACGGCAAAGTAGAAGCGGAAACACAATCATAAACAGGGTGGAAGAGTGAGAGACGTTTTATCAGGGCAAGGTGGAAGTCTGATTCTTGTTTTGAATGCATTCAAATTCTAAACACCAATTCTCTTTTTTGCTACCAAGTGCCTTAGTTAGTTCATCCTGCCTGGGTCGAAGTGCATTGAGCAGAAAAGATGCAACGGAGAGAGAGCTAATGAAAAGCATGAGTTTCGTAATGAGCTCACTTGTTCATGAAGCGTCACTCTCTCTTTCTACTAGCGTGAAATTATTCCTTCTCATTCATTCCTGATATGAAACTCCATCCCTAAGGGGCTCTTACGCATGCTAAATATGGCTGGCGAAAAAACTCTATCACAAAATGGATATTCTCTATTTTCATTCTAAATTTCTGAATTAAGAAGAGAATCCAGTTCCAGAATTTCAAGTCATGACATCATTATTTTGTTTTGTTTGGAATCACGGAAACGTGATTAAGAGATAGACCCAGCGTCGAACCCAGACAGGATTCCTTTGTTGTATTCAAGAGGTTGAATCCTTTTTCACAAAAAAAAACTACTTTTATAGTAGTTAAAGTATAGAATAATGGAATTTATCTATGGCTTAAGGTCCAACTTTGAAGAAAAACATATATTATCCATTTGAGTTTAGCTGTGAGATTTGATAAACAAAAGCTTGCTTTTCTTGTTGCTTTTTGAAGACAAGTGTTTCGTGTTTTTTTCAAAATATTTCATAATTTTTTCATGATTACTATAAATAGCGCCTAGATAAATAAATATCCAACTCGATTATTGATCGATTTTTGTTATGAGTAGGCTACTTATTGATTTATTAATTTATGTTCAAGTAATTATGATTATAGTTGAAAAGCGACAAGTCCAGACAGGATATTTTTGGGTTATTTTTCACAGATTCACATGAAATAACCTTTGTTTTTGCACTTTCACTGATCATAAAAAATGGAACAAACATTTCTGTCGATGTGTTTGTTCATCAGTTCAGTTATTGCTTAAGCATTGTAGGCTGCAATTGATCAATATTGGTTTCTCGCTTTACAAAACGTTGAAAGTAATAAGGATGATATTCATTCAACACTTACTGCTCGAAAAAATTGACTCATGTGACGAGGATTTGTGTCCACAATCAGCTTGAAAATCTCCTTCTGACGAATTTCACGCAGCACTTGTCTGTAAGATCCCGGGCCAGCTTGTCTTATGTACATATCTGTCCTTGAAGCCGGGGGCGCTTTGACTAGATCTTGAAGCTTGAACAAACCTGGAAAAATAATAAAGTAAATTATTTCACCATAAAATAAGGATTTATTTCCTATTACGTGCAGTACCAAGTTTCAGGTTTTCATTGAGGGTTCTAGAATATGAGAAATAAGATGAATTATTTTTCCCACAAATGACTCGCAGAGAATAATGTCTTCAAGTTCGTTTCTGCACATTGGTCCTAAGATTGTAAACGAATCATATAAAAGTATTACTTTTGGGATCCGTATCTCAATATTAAAATATCACAGAAGTGGATTATGTAAGATCTAAAATTATAAGATAGTTTCTTCTGTAAAATGATGTAAAGAATTCTAACTATAATATTTCAATAACGATTCTCTTAAAAATTGCAAAGAATGTAAATAAGTGCGGAAATAGGAATATGTCATTCTCTATCCTTTTATAAGTCGTACAAAATTGAATTTGATTTGAAAAAAAAAGAATCTTGTAATTGGTTCTTGGTTGAAGTCGTGTGGAAGTATCTCACTCATGAAACACTTATGAAGCTAGCATAAGATGCAGTATTTCAAGGGTATTTGGGACTGAAAGGGCCTTCTGTAACTCGCAAATGGTCATGGATCATTGGGTCAAAACGGTTCTTTTGGAACCTGCACTACATTAAAACTGGTCCTATACTTCTGTCGATTTTGATGAAATTATTGATTTTCGAGGAATATCCCTGAAACATTATGACAATTGCTAAACGAACCTGATGATATCAGGAATAACATTAAAAAAATGCTTGCGTTCATGCTAATAAAAATACATTATTGATTTTGATCTATTCTTTCGTCAGTGAAACATTATTGTCATCTCAAATAATGAAAATTTGTATTAAAAAATTACTTCATGAGATTATAGAAATAATATGGAGACAATAGTAATGAGCCAACTATGTCTCTCTTGTAAGACAATTCATGTATTCATGCTGCAATAACAAGTAGATGGAAGGAAATGCTCTAGTAGATTCTATCTGCCAAATTGACTAAATTCTCCTGTAATAGAACCAAAAGACTCGCATGACAAGCAGTAGCGAATACAAGGATCGTACAGCAATCAGAGATAAATGTAGTGTAAGAATAGCCTCTGTTACAGAGAAACATTCCATTTTAGAAGATTGAATGTCTTTTGATGATTCAGTTTGGCTCACTAAGACATCTCCCATGTTTACCATAATCTTTCATTTTGAGTTTCATACAAGATAAATAACATTTCTTTCTCATTTGTATACCAAGAATATGCTTCTATTACTTTCTGCCTCGTATAGAAACCCGAATGAATGTCTTATGAAGCAGTTTGTGAGAAATGATAGTCGCCCAGTGAATTGTAAAAGTCTTGATAGGATAGGCATAATTATTGGTTCTTATCGAGTTACAGAGTTTAGATATGGAAAACTGATAATCTTTCTTAGAAAATCAAATGAGTATAATATAACAGAAAAAATGATGACTCAAAGAAAACTGATTTAGAACAGGGGAAAATATGTTTTTCTGTCTTACATGGCTAAAGTATATTAACTATGAAGCATTAGACTTCAATCTATGATCAGAAATCTTGCATAAAATATTGAAAGAATACAAGTCAATCCTGCTAGAATGATTTTGTTTTTTCTGTATTTAGTTTTCAGTGATGTTCCTGTTATAGTGATATTGCATGTTGGAAGCTGAATGATTACTTTTGCTGCGGATGATGCGGAGTATCATAATTATAATACTTGTACGTGGGTAATGAGGTGGAGAATAAGAAGAAATGAAAGGCGGAAACGGGAATCGAACCCGTGACCGTTACAGGCTGAAGGTATGACGTGCCAGACAACAAGGCTACTTCAGCTCACCAAAATCAACGTTGAATGAACTTTTAAAAAATTGCAAATAAAATTATAGCTACAAATACAGGATCAAGCTCAAGCTTCAACTTCGAATATGATTCCAGGGAAGCTACCTCAAATTTTCGTTTACTAGAATATATCTGGTATATCTACAATATTATAAAGAAGGATTGAGTATCATAAGGTCAGGCTATTATGATCAAGGAAGCAGAGATAAGTAGGCCACCTTAAAATTGAACATCACTCACTATTTTCATAAATGGCATGCTTTTCATTTTCTTAGTCCATTGTAATAAAAAAACCATTTTGGATTTTCTCTATTGTTACAAATCATTATAGTCTCTACTTCTGTTCAATTAAAGCTATCGTTTTATGATCCGTGCATAGATGTAAGCATTTTATGTACAGAAAGCTTATTCATTTACCGAGTTCAATTACAAGCATTAGAGAGAAGAGAAACCTTTAAATTTAGAGAATTAGAGAAACTTTGTTAGAATAAGAATGCATGATCTCTCTAACCTTTGCTGTCAACTGTTTGAGCTGGTAAAAGAAACAAATATATTGGTAAAAGGCGTTTATTTTAGGAAATCATTCCAATAAAGTCTAGTTGATTTCTAAGTTATAGTTTCAAAAATTAATTTTCCAGATTTTACATATAAAATTAATAATGTAGGGCCTGGGAGAATACATTCTTGTTAATATTCAGATTTTTGAAGTAGCCTATATATGTGATCAATGTTTGCATGAAAGTTGAGAGATTAATAATAATTATACATTCAAAACCAATTTGATTAAGGGCCGGTTCATGAGCTCGGGATTTAGCGAAGTCCTAGACTAAAACGGGTGGCTACCGTAGCATCGACAAACGTTTTTCTCAACAGGTTAGTGGGTTAGCAGCATATAGAGCCCTTAGTACATAGTGTCGAGGCTAACGTTTGTCGATGCTACGATGGCCACCCGTTTTAGTCTAGGACTTAGCTAAATCCCGAGCTCATGAACCGGCCCTAGTATTTGAAACCCTTTTAAAAGGTAAAGATCAATAAATGATAAGATGCATGTATATCACTTATTAGAATGGTCTCATCATCTTTGCTGTCATTATTTTCGCATAGATATAAAAGACAAGATCTTCAATAACATTAGAATACTTTAAAAGTCAATTGATCATTTTTTATATAGTTGTAACTGCATTTCATAATGCTACATGAATAATTTTATGTGACACGCAATAGATCCAATTATATTTTGTTTCAAGGGAAGATTACAGAAAAACCAATGACATCCACGTTAGTGCATGCATTTGGAGCGAATCAGAGTTGGAGTTTGAAAACAGTTTATTTTCAATTTAGTGCTGTCACACAGAATCTGAGCGTCCACGTGATAGGGGATTGAGGCTTGTAATATGTAAAGCGTGAAACAGCTTAAAACGGTGATGTTAACGAGCTTCGACCGGATGTCTCTAAACGAGAACGGAGGCCGGTGTCCTGGTATTTTTATTGTAATAGTGTGGACAGAGTCAATATTCAGATAATGCAGCCTTCTATTGACACTGAGCCGCACGCTCTCTCTCTCTATCAACACCGTAACTACGTCAACGTTTTCCCACAAATGTGACCGGTCGTCGGTCACAGCGTCAGCGACCAAGAACCCTTTTTCCGTCGACCATCATTCGCCTTTCCATCAGGGAAAAACTTCAGCGCGAATTTTCCTTCCCATTTCAACCAGCAGACAGTCGAATAAAAAGTAGAGTGTTTTACTTGCATACTTTTGACTTGGTAACGAGCTTTGCCCTCTGCTATTTGAACAGACGGAATAAATTCACTGCTGGCTGGGTCTCATGGCGAAGACTGCCGGGCTTCAAAATTGAAGCGAATTCGACTCTCAAATAAAGCTCCGATCAAATACAATCTAGGCGTTCATTGTATGGGTTACGAATCAGCGGTTGCCAGGCAAAAATTTCATCGGTACTTCTTTGCTACAGTATTACATATTCTAGTTTTCCATATTGATACGTCTTTTTGTTGAATTTTAACACACAGCAACACTGTCTTTTGTCAGTGAAGAACGTAAATTTTTGCCCCTGATGTGATAAAAAGATTTGCATGCTCTCAATGAAAATTTCTACCGTACTGGAAATATTTAGTGAAATGTAATCTGCAGGTTCTTTCCTTGATCAATTCTGTTTCAAGAGAAAAATTGTTGAACATAATATTAAGTATATCCTTTTTTTAAATTTTAGAGAATAATCCGAATACATGAGTTTCCAAACGTATCTGCTCTCATGCATGTAGTAATCTTAAAAATTCTAAATGACTGTAATTTAATATGTTTTTAAACTCAGATTTTTGTAATATATCTTCAACATAATGTCTGGGCTATTTTATCTGAATTCGTGATAGACCAGTTTTGGACGAACGATTCTTTTCACATTGTAGTGTATATTTTTTATGAAAATATTTTTGAAGACAAGAATGATTATTTATAAAGTTTTTATTCAATTTCGAACGGAATATGAGGTATATCCGTGAAAACAGGTGAAAAATCCTTCCGGCATGATCAATAATTAACCATAGAGAAGACTCAAGCGGCTGCTACAGACGGAAGAGTTTCCACCAAGAAGATTTATGTCACTGGGATTTTTTTTGACTATTACGATGTATGTCAACTTTGTGGAGTCGATAATTATTTTTCATAACAGCTCTTAATCTATCTAAGTATTGAATTGAATCATTTAATGTATATGAAATATGCTCACCATAGTCCTCTTCGTAGATAATTGCAACTTTGGTCCAATTGAGAAAGGTTATCACATCTTTGAAGGCTTTGTTCATGTGTTCTTGAGAAGGATGAAGATTTATGGAGAATTCTTTGAAACTGGGTTCGAAGTCGATCCGGGCCTCGACATGGGGCACGTCCAGAGCCTCGCAGATGGACTGAATGTGTGCTCCCAGCAGAGGATCACTTGGTCCGAAAATTGCTTGAACTCCAAATTCTAGCTGCTTGCAAGCTGAAACGAGAAATAAGATTATTATAATCCTATAGAGAAAGGTTTAATAGAGCAAAATGCATTGTATCGTCCATTGATTCTCGAAGCTTTTGTTTCCTTGAATGACAGCATTTTACGGCGGTTCAATATTCAGTTGGATTTTCTCGTTCAAAAGCTCTATTTGAAAACTCTAAAGAAGGAACCCAGCTAAACAAGTCTTGTTTGACATTTTTAAATAATTCTCATGTGTCGATCAACAAATATAATACCATTGTTTGAATAGAGGATGTTGAAATTCCAGCTTTTTATTAAAGATTTGATTGTATTTTGATAAATAAATATTCAAATACTGGGTTCATCTGGAAAACAACCCAAAGAATGACATAAGAACGAAGAGAGTAATCGTAGTGAAGAATCAGAATGGAGGTCAATTGGATTAGTCAAGCTTTGCAAGGTTTGTTCAGGACTGGCCGAACTAATCTCGTCTGATTGATTAATATAATTGGTTGTTAAGGCTGATGGAGTTCTAATTGGATTTTTAATTGAGAACAGGATAAACGCGACAGTGATCACAACACGTTGCATTTCGCACATTTCTGTGAAATTGCCTGGCAAAACAAGGGACCTGTGTTCAGGTTTAAGCCTGGTCATAAAAAGTCTATCGATTAAAATCGAAGAGATATTCACACTTTTGATATAGTGATTCTGTACATTTCGATCAATCAAGTGAGGTAGTTCATAGCTTTATCTATAGCTCACTATCATCCAGGCAGATTAAATGAAATTATATTCTATTATGTAAATTATGTATTAAATCACTTAGATCAAACTGTACTGATAGAGGGTCTGTCAATAAAGTATTAATATTTTATCCCAGTTTAATACACCCTACCTCATAGTACTTAACATAATAACCCTTGTATAGACAAGAATAGGGCAAGAATAATATGAAGGTCGTGCTTTATCTAGACTTAATGGATGCCAAGTTTTTTCTTACTGATTCAATAATTAACTAGAGTAAAATTTCAATAAAATAACAGATTAATATGATTCAATAATTATTGTAATAGTTAATCTCCATAGTGTGAGTTTTCCTCTACAAAAATCATCTATCATGATTATTCTTCGATGAATCATGACTGAATGACTAAAAATGTTACTTGTCATTTGAATATTTTTAATCAAATACTAATTATAACAAAATAATAAATAATTTGTTATCACACATTATTAATCATCCTATTCTTATTAAATTGGGAAGGTTGCATGAATCAACTAACTGAAACTATCATAAATCTCTAAGCTTTTCTCATAAATGTAAGGAATAAACTTTGCGAGAGACGAGAAAAAACAGAAAGTTATAGATAATGAGTATAACAGCAAGTGAGAAATGCGAATTCAACTTATCGAATCGTACAATTGACTTTCCATGATCAAGAGTTAGAGTATCATAGTCCCAAAAGAAAACAATACTTGGGATACAGATATTTGAAGTGACATTGGGAATCCATGTCCATGTTCTGATATTCAGAAAAAAGCAACGAAAAAATGCTTATGGTTTTTCTCGACTGTTATAAGAGGAAAATAAATTGATGGTGCCACATACATCTATCTAACTCTGAGGCCTTTGTGGGTGGAGAATTATCGCTGTGGATGCATTTTATAGGGTAGGAAGGAGGTAACATCACAGTAGAAATCTATATACAGGTGGTTTTATGAAAGAGCGAGGTCGCAGCTTCCACAAAAAGGCACAGGGATGGGCCTTTGGCCGTTTAGCCGTGGGCAGACTCTCCTTTAGGTTTCGACCCCTCCACAGTCCAATTACTCTCTCACTCTCTCTCGCTCCCTCCGTGAGCACGTGAGTCATTAGCTTGCTCCACCCGACCCTGCGATAAATTCAATTCACTCTTCCATTTCCTCTTCTTATTTAGCCAATTGATTCGATTCCAGTCTCGTGGTCTCATAGGCTGCAATCTTTGCAAGTTCTCCTCACAGTCAACTACTAAATCTGTGGTTGATAACGGTCCGTCACCGTGTCCATTTTCAATCTTTTAGTGCTGAGTATATCACTAGAAAAATAATGATTTCAATGAGTATTTTATTCCTATTAGAACTTTTTATGCAATGCGATGTACTTCACTGGTTCACTATCGTGAAAGATAGTACTTATTACCAACGTTTATAATCTAGATGGAAGGAACTATTTTCAAGTATATTACTTCCACGGATTCGTGACTTTTTAAATAATCGTGAAGCAACGATGTGATAATTTTACACCCGTCTACAGAAATTGAAATGGGTATTTGGAGTATGTCTACAAGTTAGAAATAATAAGAATTAATTGAACTAAATTCCTAATTAATAATGCTATATGCTAATGCTCTGAAAAGTATTATTCTGTTGTCAATATTCGCATTAGTGGAAGTCTTCAGAGTATTCTATAGCATTATTAGATTAGGAATTAATTTCACTTGATTTTTATAATTTAATTCCCAAGTTATACTCCCATAAAAACAATTTGTGATGAATTCCAAGATAACTTGTCGACTGCAGATACGAGAATATGTAATTTTGCTGCAATAATACTCGTATTCCTAATTTTTGTGTAATAAACAATTTTGTCTCATCGATTTAAATATGTCTGGCGTATATTACTGTACGTATCGTTATCAGTATCGTAGTACACGTTCCTGTCTTTTTCTCAGCTGAAGCTATCTATTGAGTGCGCCAACTTCATCAATAATTCTGCACACGAATTTGTGACTTTTCAAATAATCTTGAAGCAACGATGTAATAATTTTATACCCATCTACAGAAATTGGAATGGGTATTTAGAGTATGTCTAGAAGTTGGAATATAATGTTGATATAATGGAATATAATGTGGATATTATGAAGTTTTTTTCATTTCTGGTTTGTGCCAGGTTCACATGCCAGTTACTTATATTATCACAAGTGGGAATACCTGTTATTATTACTAAGCTTATTATTTTTTTTTTTTTTGGCGGAGAGACCCTCTTGTGTGTTCTGCCTCGCCGAATTATCCAATTTCTCCCAATGGGAAATATGGAAAACATATAGTTGAAGGAGCCCAACACTTAATTTCAACTAAAATACCTATATGTATCATGATAGTGAATATGAGACTGTTCTATATGAGAGTGTTCTCTTGAAAACATCACGGGTCAACCAAATTTGTGCCAGGGACTTATTTCTAGATTAAGAAAAATTACATTGATGCTTCGTACTTGAAACAAACTAATGTTCGAGATTGGAGCTTTTAAATTCAGGGCACCGCCTTAAAACATGGATCATTCCATTCTCAGATTCTGAGATAACTAACAAGATTTGAATTTAGGGTAATCTGGATGCTTGTCAAACTAATCTACTTATCTTGGACATGAATATCAGTGACTCTGATTATCACAGGGAGAAATTGTGTCGAGCTGAGGAGTAACGATGTTCATGATTCAGGCTAAAGTGAGTACATTGGATGAGTAGTGCGCTGCTGGATGCATAACTTGCGCCCGAACGTGTAGACAATTCTTGCAAGGAAGTGAGGATCTATGATAATGTCCAGTGTCACTTACACAGTCGTCAATCTCGGGCTTGCAACTTGCAAGGGTTGGGTCGTCACAATCGGCAAATGATGTGCTTTGTATTCATGAGTTGAATCTTCGTCTTCTCTCGCTCGTAAACGGGAAATATTCACCTTGCAACGAGGACACGCATTAAGATCATCAGCTTTGGCAAACCCATTAGTTCCCAGCTTTTTCACATTGTCACATTAGCGTTTGTCTACTGGTCGGAAGTTGAAAAGCCTCCTGTTCAACCCTTGCTCGAAAGCAGTAAATCTCTGTGAATTTAGGTCAAAGTTTGTGCCAATGCTGGAAGAAGATTTAAACTGTTTTTGAAATCTCAGAAGGAAGAAAAAGTTTAGACTAATTAGTATCAGTCTACTGAATTGTCACAATTAGTTCCAACTGAATAATCATTGCACTTTCATACGTTGTTATAATCAATGTTCACAATAATCATCTTCACTGACATGATAATATTTATATTTTTTCAAGAATGCCAGAAATGATGCATCGGAATGTGATCATATTCACAATTATCACAAACATGAAAGAAATGGATTCGATATTTTGGTGTTGAGGTGAGTTCGCTGGTTATCTGCACAGAGAAATTTATATTCTTCTCATCAAAGAATGAATGATCCCATCATTTTTCGTTCATTAATTAACAATTCTGCTATATTTATGAGAACAGCAAAAGTAAAAACTGTAAGAATTTATTTATTTTATTTATTTTATTTATTGTCTTTTAAAATACAAGGCGAAGTTAGGACTCGCAGGTCCTCTCTTACACTTAACCTTAGCACTAATGTTTACAGTTTATATTATTGTAAAAAGTATATTATTTCCATTATATGCCTATATAAACTTAACTAATCGATACATGCATACTCACACATACACACACACACACACACACACACACACACACACACACACACACACACACACACACACGCTCTCAATTAAATAGCTCAAGCCAGTTCTGCACCTCCAGCCCTCAGCCAGTTCTGAATTGCCACGCCAAACAGGGCTCGACTTTCGATCATCGAGATTTGTGGCGGCAAAAGATTCCAGTAACGGACAGACATTACATGAAACGACTTATTAAAAATGGTTGTGCGATGGTTAGGGACGACCAACAGGCGGGAACCATGTCTGGTAGCTCTGCCACTTTGATCCCCCAAGAAAATAAACTTACCGGCGAGATACTCAGGTTTTCCAGATTTCAGGACATCGAATAGTAGCATGAGAATGTGGTAGGCTCTCAAGCACCTCAGTCTAAGGACGCCAAGCTGCTCAAAATATGGCGAAATATGATCGTCTCTCCTCAGGTTATAAATGTACCGAATGCAATAATTCTGTGCTCTCTGCAGCCTCTCAGACAACTCAACAGTCATGTCATTGATAACAACATCGCAGTAATTGAAATAGGGAAAAATAAGAGTCTTCACCAGCATCACTTTAACATGGAAAGGTAATAGGTCATTGACCTTCTTCAATGAGTGTACGGCAGCAAAGACTCTATTACAGGTCATATTGACATGCTCTGTCCAGTCAAGAGTTGAGAATGAGACCAAGCTTACCTAAATAGCTACCTTATATGGGTAGTTGATCCATGTGATCAATTATCAGAATAGAAATTATCAGATTAAGCCTAGCAATAAATAAGTGACCTAGAAGTCCGTGGCAGGAGCAACGTGATTAATAGCGTTTGTATCTAGCCGAACAACTTCATTTACCTCAGGGAGTGCATCAAACTAAGAACGTGCTTCCAAGCAGTTGGTTTGTAGTAAGCCTTACAGGGTAATACAAGTTTTGGGTACGCTCTGTTGTTTTCTGCTAGTAAAACTGAGGAATAAGGACTGAACAGATATCTAGACATAATTGTCTCTCATTATCAATTAAGCTCACGAGAATTATTATGATAAACTTGCAAAAAACTGGATTTCTCAAAAATAATTTAATAATCATAATCCAGGGATATGATGATAAAAGAAATAATCGCCTGACATTCATAAAATCTCAAAATATAATTTTTTGTATCTCAATATAAAAATTCATATGTGTAATTAAAAGCAATTGTAGATACGATGAAAAGTAATATCAAAAGCTAAATTTTATTTCCGATAAGTGTTTTGAAGTAAAAAATAAATAATTCGATTGGAATAATATTCGGCTATTGATTCAAATTCTCACGATTCTTAAAAGGGCAACTTCCACATTCAAAAAAGTTTTTTACAATTGAAAGATAGTTACTGTCATAGCTATAGTTGATAATAGAATCAATAATAATTGTTGGAAAATATTTCTTGCATTCTATAAGTCCCTTTTCATCACAGGTTATTGTATAATTATGTACATTTATAGTAAATGTCACTATTTGAATAATATTGTACAATTAAGATTTTCTTCAAAGCCACAATTTTTGTTTGTGAAGTAATACAAAATATACTCCAATTCATCATCATGCTCGTCTTTTAAAATGATATGCTTTTTCAATTACCATTTTTCAATGACCGTTCAGACCTATTATGAAAGAGTAAGTTATGAAGCTCGTGAGAGGTGCTAAACGTTCTGTCGTATGTTGCGAAATGAAGTTACTGCTAGTTTTTAGCAGCAGCTGTGCCTGATCATCGACATAAGCCTACGTTGCACATCCCACGCTTGTATTGATTAGAGGACAGCCCAAAAAACTACGGAAAAAACGTTGAGAATAGCAGAATGTTGATTGTTCCAGTAGCATCCAACTTCGTGCTGGAATAATTTTTCCCCTGAGAAATAGGCACGCAGCAAGGAAACAATGGAAAAAAGTTGGGCAAAATGCAGATAGGAACATTATCATGTGATGACAAAATGGCGGATGATCGAGAGTGAATCTGGGACCAACACAGATAGCAAATAGCAGAGATAGATGTGAATCGATCTCTCATCAATTTCTCCACCAATCAAAGGTCTTTTGTGCTCCGCAACACTTGTTAGGGGGAGAAAATAATAAATTGAATTAATTCAGCATCATTCATGGGATCAATATTTCATCTTTGAAACAGGTTATATTTAGTTCTTACTTCAATACTCCTCATAAGAAGGATTTCTCTTGTCACCATATACTCGGGAAATGACGTATGTATGAGAAAGAGAAAGCATTTAAGGTGCAAAAATTCATTTTTAAAATGTAGGGTGGAGGTAATTGAACGACGAATTAGGTGTGAGGTATAATTGAATGATCACACTCCATTGAGCCGATCAATGAGATTGCATTAGAATACCAAATCTGGAAATATCATTATTACTATTCATAGAATAGACCTAATATTATGTGTGAGTTTTTGCTGATGAGTCATGATGATGTTATTGAGCGAGAATCATGAATATAAATTTCATAATATCATCCCTCTTGTCATAAATTAACAACAGATAAAATACTCTGTACAGTTCAGATGGATAAGTTAAATGAGTGTTCAGTTGGATGAGTTCCTGTATATTTTAATTTACGATGAAAGTCATGAATCGACACGTAAAAGTTAATATCAATTCCTTTCTTGAATGAGAGGTAAAATTAGGTAGTATTTTCGTATTCAGTATGAAGTACAGATTGTTTATAACTCGTAAAACAGATTACATCTTTTCACAATGTTGTTGGAGAGAAATGAAAATTTGCATACTCAAAACTCATCAAGCATTTATTCATATTAATCAAATTTTCAAATGAGTGCCTGAGTTCATCGTATAACAACCGAGACAAACCATTGCTGAAAAATAGCGAATACCACATGTGGAGGCCTTTTTTTAGAGGAGAACAAAATGGATGCTGACGCTTATCTGGAGACGTGTGCAATCAGATTAGAGCGCGTCCGTCCCGGGCTCGTTGTATGCTGATTAGGAGTAGCAGAGCAGAGGTGTCTGTGCTCTTCAAGCCCGTGTAATTCTCAGCTCGGAAAAATCGACTGTCCACGAGTGGCAATGTCGAGCGGATAGAAAGTCTCGTTTTCCGAACACATTGTAAATTTGATTTCAGCAATTCCCGGTGAGACTGCCATCAGTCAATCGATACAACAGGGCCCCAGAGACCTACCTGCCGTACGCACACAAACCTGCGTGCATACATGGAGCGCTACACGCTGCAGCAGATTGCCAGCTCTACCTCACTACGGATCACGTAAAATTTTCATGGAATCTCTCTATATAAACGCGTGCGCTTCTCATTATGTGTTTCAAACCACCCCCCTTCCCACTCACCCAACGTCAAGCCTCGATCTTTTCCCAGGCCAAGTCGCCTTCCTCCACTCGCCTCTTCTAGCTGACTTTTCAGCAATTCCTTTTGTCGAAGCTCGTTCGCCCATCCATCTCGACACCTCGTAAGCTCGAGAAACTTTTCAACGCTCAACACGTGGATTTTTGAAAGCTTGTTCTATCGCTGTGAGGAAATTGAGTCTCAATAGACTGATCAAGATGACATGATCCAAACACGTTCATATTGCACTGGAAATAATGGAGGAGATTCCAATAATCCTGCACTTCGAGGCAAATTAAAATTCAATAGACATCAACATGATTTTCAATGATTAATATTGATAATGAATGATCAATTAACCCCTTAAATTCCCTACATCAATCAATAAAAACATTTTTTTTATGAAAAATAATAAGAACATTAAATCTTTCCCATAAATTTCTCAAGTGAATCATATGATGACCTACTGAACTCAATAAGCATTTCTTCCTCAAGATATCGATTGAGCATCGAATACTTCAATAGAATTTCTTCCATGATTAGTAACAATTATGTTACCCAGAAAATAATCTATAAAGATGGAAATAGATGATGAGAAATCGATTGTAATAATAGATTAACAAGTAACTATCCATAAGTTTATAGAGGGTTCATGATTCTCCAGATTATTAAGGTTGAATAGGAACAAATAAATTAATTTCTAGAGGTTTGATGATATTTGATGATTTGAAGTCGATATGAATTTTTCACAAGATTGAGAGCTCGATTAGATTGTGAATCGATATGAGATTGTTCCATAATCAGTTATACAATGCAAAGAGTGCAGGGAGTTCAATGGAGATGATAAATAGAAGAGGATGGAACGATGTAATCTTTGAGCGTTACAAATATGTATCTTTCACCAAGGAACACGTAGTTTGTTTTATTTCTGCTCTGATCATCACAGTCATGTTCCCAATTATTGTATTACTATTGTTTCCCTTTATTGAGAATAACATTGATTAGGTGACCCAGATAGTAATGCTCGGTTTTTCAGTCGTTCAATAAACTTATTGAATCAATAACTTTTTTTTTGCATTTGAAAACACATGGTTATTGATTCAATAACATTGATCCTAAACTGGTGAGCGACTGAAAAACCGGGCATAAGACTGGTAGCCCATTATCTCCAGGCATTAGTGATTCTTGCATTTGTCTGTTCAAGAATCGCATACCATCAGTTCAGAAGCTATTAGAGAGTTGGTATGCGTCTTGTTAAGGGGGTGATTGCAAATTTATGGATCGTTTTCTCAGATTGTATTGAATTTGGAGCACTGAGATACAATCTGAGTTGAGAGATGATTTGCATACAAACGAGTTGGATATGAATAGAATACCTGAGTAATAACCTGGCAGTGATGAGGTTTGCAAGATCAACTACTAGTCGAGATTGAGAGTTATTACTCTTGAGACATTAAATTTCACTAGAAATTCAATACATGCTGCTATTGCAGATGTTGAGCGGAGCGTTTGCCTGTAGCGATTTAGATGCCGTCAATTCGACCAGTCTTCTTCTTCTTCTTTTTCTTGTCCTCTTCATCATCTTATTCCTCCACTGCTTCCTCGTCCTCCTTCCTTCTTTTCATCTTTCTGTATCTTTCAGTTTCATCTTCTCGTATCATACTGTATTATTGTGCAACTCTCAGCTCGATCTAGCGTTTAAAGGTGTAACTTCTTAGAGCTTTTCCCAACTCATAAATTCTGTTAGAACTTCGTTATTCCTGTTATTCCTGTTCTGTTATTCCTCGTAAGTTAGATTATTCCAAAGCAGATCTTCTTTCCACACGCTCGATCAGGTGGAAATAGTCAACTGATTCACTTTCCACACGCCAGCTAGTAGTTTTTTCTTTAAATCGATGTGACTTCAATTTGTCACCAATTTGACTGCGATTCTATATCTTTTTTTTCATTATTAGAAAACCTTTCCATCGTTGATATGCATGTCCGATAAAAATTTCATGGAAATCAGCCGAGTAGTCTAAGAGGAGTTTGATCAAAAGCGATTTCTACAAGTGGGCCTGAGATTGAGCTTTGCTCAAAAATTCGGTTTCTAGAATTCCATTCTTTGGGCGAATTGGATTCGAAGGAAACATGAAGGAAATGAGGATAATCTCAATTATCAAATCTCAAAGAAAATTCCATAGGAATCACAGTTTAATCTTGTTTGATAAGACCCAAAGTAATGATTGATAATGGAGTACTTTTATCTTGAAAATACATCAAGTTCATGAGATGTTCAAGCAAATTTAAGTTTTCGGTTCCATCTTAGTAGCGGCTTTTGTACAGAGATGAAATAAATCCAACTATTTTCATTGATTATTATTTCCAAAAAATATCTCTGTTTGCATTAATCTGTCATCTCAATCATGATTTTATGCCAATTTCTATTGAAAACGTATGCTACTTCCATTCATGCAACGAGATCTTTGATCTAGATTCATGCTTTACTAGATCAATTGATGAATTTATCCTTATAAAAATTGTCAGAGACAAGCGAGAGATCCATCAGACAAGTCTAATCTTATAACAAAAAAACTGAGTTCTCTTTATGAGCACGCTCTGAATTTCCACTATGGATTGAAATATTCTTAGAAGATTAAGGATTATGACGGTAAAGTGGTAGTTCATTATTCATTCATTACTGATCGGAGAGCGCAATCATTCAAACACCAAGTTCACGGATTGTTCACAGAAAACTAAGGACAGAAACTGAATACTGTGTAGCAAGAAACGGGGAAGCCTCTTCATAGGTTTAGTTCTCAACTTCCTTGCTTAGGAATTAAGAATTTATTATTCATGAGGAGAAGGTGAGTGAGAGGAAGATAGAAATGCTAGATGGAGTCTGAAAGAGGAGCGAGTGAATAGAGAACAATGAGAAAGAGAATGATGAATCAAGAAAGGGAGATGATGGAGATATGAAAGAGTGCGGAAATAATTGCTATACTTCCAGATTGGAAAATTGAGGAGAGAAAAGCGAATGAAATTCAATAAGGCTTTGTTCTCTTATACTAGGGTTTAATAAACCTAAATCTGAACTCTCAAAATTTTAATCTCAAATTTGTTAAGATTGAGCGGACAATGATTTGAGGAGAATGACACTTATCTGAATCTGTAGAGCCAGCCCTTTCAATATGATCTTCTTGATGAGGGATGGACAAACAGCAGCAGAGGCTCACTATTTTGATATATAACATCAACTTATATTTTCACCAATAATTTTTCTTCACGTAAGGATTGTATGATCATGATCAATGAATGCATAAACTAATATTGTATTATGTCTTTGAATTGATGAGTATAGAAGTTCATCATTCGAAAGATGAAAAGATTTAATTCTAAATTAGTTTACTTGATCATATTTTCTACAGAGCTGGAAAATGAAAAAATTCCATTGACAAAATTACACAGTACAACATTTATTGGGAATAGAAATGAATTCAGAGTCACATTCTTGAAAAACCTGTGCATGAAACTGAGAATCTTTATCAAATCTCAATAGGATAATATCAGATCAGATGGAAATTGACACAACGGTATAATCACTCTTTTGATGGCTCAATAGATTATGTATAGATATATCATTCAAGATTCAGATCATGAATGGAGATGGAAGAGAAAATTGTACAGAACGTTTTGGCTGGGCTGCCAAGTCTTTGACGCCAGACGTAGTGGCTCATTCGATCACACATATAATCACATCTGAAACGTCGCAAGCATGTGCACAGTGCACAGAATACAGACCACACCGCAAGTCTGAGTTGGGGCGCAAATTACCCTTCCCTCCCGTTGGCAGCCAAAGTTCGAAATAAGATTTTTGTCGCGTTGGGCCCTTTCTTGTCGTCAAAAATCTAATTCGCCAGCCCCAACTGGCCAACAAAGTCAACAGGCGAGTAACAGAGCAACTTTTACAAATCACTCGCCGACTCCCGTTGCGACCTCCCGCCTTGACGAGGAAACAGTCGAACGTGACTCGCAAGCTCATTGCGGCTCGCTCGCCCCCTTAAATCAAGCACCGCTCCAATGCCACTTGACAGGTAAGACGATTGCAGGTGCGCGCTTCGAATCACGGCAAAAGTTGCAGGGTTCACATTGTTTCCTGGCACTCAAGATTCTCAAGTAACATACAACCTGAATTCTCCAAGTGATTGTAGGTGCAAATACCATGATTCTAAGAGGTTCATATAGATTACAGCTTGAGAATAGAGCAATTAATGATTCTTGTCATAATGTACATCGAATCACTTTTCGTCGGCATTCCTCGATAATGATTGATGAGAAGTATCATGATTTGTGAGAATTTTCATATTCTTTGTTTATTCTCTCTCGATAAATTTGAATTTAGTAGTATCAAAATTCTTATTTCCATTTCAAAACAGGTATTACAGCTTGAACTATAACAATTCGCAAGCTCTGAATTGGCTCTGAATTCGCAAGGATTGATCTACTTATTGAAAATCTTGAAAGCATCTGACAACATAGTTGAAGAATAATTCCTCTCATTTTAAAATCTCTAATCTCAATTAGTGACTTCTCATATGATTCTTTGAAATCATACAAGAGAGAAGAGAGAACATTATTTGTGAAATATGAAATATGTAAACTATAAATCAAGTTCATAGTTTGGAGGTAAGTAAGGAAAGTAAATGAAGTTGTGATCAGGGCTATGAGCGTATTTATTGTCTCTCTTTACAATGTCTCTCATTCCATACTTTGAAATCATACGAGAGGGAGCATTGCTCTTTCACATGAATAACTTGTAGCAAAATAAATCAAGTTGTGATTAGATGCGGTATGAGCGTATTAACGTATAATATTCATGAACATGGCGATGTTAATCAAACTATTGCTCTCATGAGAAATTGGCTAGATGGGCTGGTCAAATGCTTGTGGACAGTGAGACATTGGCTAAGTGGGTGGACTTCTCCAGTAGCAATAGTAGTTGGTCGAGAAACACATGGCAATAGCTGCTGACTAGCGTTGTCAGTTACCTCTTAATGCCATCTGGTCAGCCACTGCTTGCTCGTTATCCACGGTTTAATCTGCTTGACCAGACTGAATTGAAGCACATGTAGTCGCCATAACAGTGCTGCTACATCGGGTTTGTCGCTTAAACGAATGCAGATAGTAGTGCAGGCCACTCCCTCCCGAATGGGAGGGCCACTCACTACCATCATGACTACTATCATAACCAGCGGCATTGCCACTGAATTCTGTTGAGGACAATCGGAAAAAAGTCCAGATTGTCCCAAATTGAATCCTCACAATTGCTTTTTTTCATCGTCAAGAATTGAATTATCCAGTGAACATGATTTCGGTTGAATTGAACGGTTCCTGAATTACGAGAAGAACTGAGCATTAATTAGATCATACTACAACAAAATCAAAACTGGAATATTCTATCAGTTTTCTAATGGAAGGAATCCTGAAATAAACGATTTCCAATCCAACTACTGCAATTAGTTATAAGTGATAAGGTTGTTAAGTAGTCTGTACAGAGTACTTCACAGAGATTCCTGTTTAAATGAGGAGTAACGTGATAGTATCATAGAATGATTATTATCTCATTTGAAAGAATGAAATAATGAGATTATGATAGAGGAATATGGAGATGAAAGAGTAATGATAATCCAGGAAAAATAAAACTAATATTCAAGACAGTTATGATTAATCAATACTACTAATTCAATGAAGTAGGCCTGGAATCGATCTAGAATTAAAAGACTTGAAAATACTGTGTATAATTTCACCCTAGGGTCTGTTTCAGATAAAATTTCGTGAATTATTATGGGAATTCGAATGCATTCCAAATCCTTCTGTTTGGAAATCTTTTTAAACGCTCCTTTTTTAAACTTCGACAGAAAGCCCGTAGCTTATTTATCAAAGATTACAAAAAAAATGATCAGAGTATAAATGTTTGAGACTTGATACAGAGAACTTTGAATAGTATGAATGGTATTTCAAGTATTGCTAGTGTTACTGATGGTGCTGATAAAAAGCCATTTATTTGAGATCTCAGTTACTTTTTATGTGGTGAAATATGAGTAGTATATTATATATATATATTATTAAGGGTCTTGAGCGAAAAAATTCTGAACCGTTTTTATGTTTTGTCAAGAAATTTATTAAAATATTTCATTATTCTGAGAAGCCATAAATGCTGGTATTCTACTGCCGAGCAAAAGCATGCTGGAATCGGTTTTCTAGGTCATCAGAAGAGAGAGAATTCACAATTTTAGCCAGTCGTCTGGAAATTACCTGAAGCTCCAATATTTCTTTCCCCATTAAGCGATACAGGACAGTGAGGAAAATTGTACTTGGAATGAAATGAGTTTTCTAATTACTGCTATCCGTGGATTAACTTGATAATAAGCTTCGTTGATTCTGATCAGAGGAGAAATTCTCTCTTGACTTCGGTTGGCAAAAAAGCTAAGAAACTTTTAATCAATTAAAAGAAAGCTGGAACAGAATGAAAAGTACGGAAGATCAATAGGAGTTTAGGGACTTTCTTTCTTTGGCTCTTTGAAAGAGGAGATTGAAGATGTTGCCACAGCCAACGCAGAGTAATTGTTGCCAGGTAGGGCAGGGCATTTGTCCCCGATTTAACCGCTGTTTCTTCAGCTTGCGTCATTCTTCGATTATTCCCTCTAACGCTTAGACAATCTCCAAAAGCAACTCATTGGATGACGCTCCTTTAATTTGTAGATGGAATTTGTCCGAAATCATTCCGAGAACCTTTTTCTGCCGTAGAAATACAGAGGTGCTACTCTTCAAAGTGTGTTTCATAATATAAATTTTCTTCAAAATCCGAAACTCCATTCTAAATCAACATTACAATCTACATCAAATCAACTACAATCGCATTTGTAAATTTGATCTCTTGATTCAACCACATTCCACTGTTTATGTTTCCGCTTCACATTGAACTGCAAATTGAGAAGATTATATTGTTCAATTACTTTATTTTCTAGCTACTAAATTAGCGCTTTTGAATAATTTCAAGACGTACAGCTATTATACGGAATCGAACAATAGTAGAAATTGGGTCATGCATTCAGTTGAAAAGACATGGAAAATGAGTCACATGCATGCGGAAGTGTCTTAAAAAGTCGGGATCCTAGAGATTCAGAGTGGCTCATAAAATTCGATACAGACCCAGTATCAAACTATCAGAGCATATACATGAGCTTGGAGGAAATGAGTTCCAAAAAATGGCATTCAATCAAGCTGAACTCGTGACTCGCTGCGACGCCGCTGAATGTCAATGAGACTTTCCTTCGAAGGAACACCAACTCTCCAACAAGATCCAGTGCAAGAGGGGGCTTGATAGACTATTGACTATGAATGAACTAGCATGAATTATTTAATACTTCAAGAATAGCTCTGAACAATGTTGGAGAGCATGGTTGTTGAGAAATGGGGTGACTGATTCAATTGTAATCCCTTCAACTACAAGTATTGAGCTCTTCCATTCAAGAATATAATATGTAAATTGGGATTGAAAAAGTTGATTCATAATTATTCGGGAATTGACTGAACGTGTACAGTGATAAGAGCATCGGCAAATGAGAACTGAACAGTAAAACAGTAAAAATGGAATGAAATGACAGTCATTCAAATCACAGGTAAATTAATTTAATCATACAATGTTGTTTTTCCAATGGTTACTACTACAGACTCGCACTGTTCATCAGCTAAATCTACTCCATTTGACTGTTGGTTAAACATGGATAAGCCACGTGCTCAAATTTATTCAGACTACATGTTGAGACAACATTAAACAAGTCTTCAGATTTTTCAAAAACCTCTTCGAAGAGCCTGATCTATATCCGTCCTGTTTTCAATCTCGGATACCTAAGAATAATTTCAGGCAAGAAAGAGAGAGCTCTCGCAAACTTTGTAAATACGTGAAGAGTATCTCAGTATCACTCATCCATTTTCTTTTTCAGCAATCCTTTGAGTTTTGTGTATTCAGCTTGAATCAATACTGACTGCATTGGGCATGAAAGCGTTCTCCACCTCCGTGCTTACTCGAAAAAAGACTTGGAAAAGCACGGAACCAGCCAAACGTGCGATGGGCTCACTTATTTGAGGATGATTCATTGCCTACCTACCCGAATGGTTTTGTTACACAGTCGATATCCCGGTTGGAATTTACCTACAACGAAGGAACGTTTTAAGATGGACACCGCTGTTTTGTCCATAAATCAAGCTATCATTCTTATAATAATAGTGATTATTACTTCAACGTCTAAATTATTATACCAGTCTATTTAATTTTCTATTCACCGAACTAATGGTTTAGATCCAGTCTTGTATCTTGTAAGAATTGATATGATAGAGTAATTGAGGAGCTCATCTCTGAATAGCAGATGAGTTACAAAAGTTGGAATAACTCAATTGCAATAGTTTTAGTTACATAAAAAGGTGTTCGTCTTATAATACAAGGAATTGAATTGGGAGAAAATTCCTTGAGAGTAACTTCTTCTCATAACTCTTTTGTTAAATTTAATTCAATACTCGATTTTCATCGGCATCCCAGTTTTTTTACTCCTTTTAAGCTATTTTCCTAAGACTTTTATGAAAAAAAAAAACAAATATAGGCTGGCTCCTTTCCATTGTCATAATAATTGAAATGTCCATAGAGAGTGTTGCAGAGACGTCTTACCTTTCTTTGAAGTCCGGAAGCTGTCATCTCTTGGAACGTATTGGATGTCGTACATGATTGTTGTGTTTGGCAGAAGGCTTTTATCTTTATTGATCCTGTATACTGCATATTTGAACGCTAGCTCTGTGCTGCTGTCTTTCTCATCTTGGGTGAATATTGCTCCTGAAAAGAAAAAATGAATTCAGTGAACAATGAACATTTTTTGAGAGCATTTCAATCCGGAATAATATTATAGAAAATGAGCTTTGTCGTGGAAATGAACCACTTTCCATGAAATAAGTGAGTTTTTTTCTCATAAATAGGCCTTCTACTATTATATTATATACTCGCTTACTCATATTATTGGCTGAAAAATATTCAAAAACTTCTGTGCTACAGTTCACTTTTTTCAGAGTAGTTCGGTATAAGCGCTTTGGATGGATGAAGTAACCAAGGGCCGGTTCACTAGCTCGAGATTTAGCCAAGTCCTAGACTAAAACGGATGGCCACCGTAGCATCGACAAACCTTAACCTCGAAACTATGTACTAAGGGCTCTCTATGCTGCTAACCCTCTAACCTGTCGAGACAAACGTTTGTCGATGCTACGGTAGCCACCCGTTTTAGCCCTACTGTTTCATGAATTGATTTTATTAGTAGTATTAGCCAATAGGTCTACTCTGAATATTGTAATATGTACTTGCAATCCAATGATATTATGACGCTCGGAAAACAATAGAATATTTCAAGAGTACATCCAGAGATATGAATCAAGAATCATGTCAAATTATTTTTGTATTCAAGTGCATCAAGTGATTTGTATTTTATTTAACTTAATTTTAGGTTGATAGATTCATTCAAATCTAATAGAAAATCACACAAGTGAGAAACCGATCTGAAAAACGAATATTCCAAATCCTATAACATATTATTTTCAAATTATAAAAGAAAAATTCCTTTTTTGTGATTAATTCCTTTTGTTTCCAATTTAAATGAGAAAGTTTTTATGTCAGAAGTTTGTGATGTCTTCTCGTGATTTAGACCATACCCGTCTTCATAACAAGACATCAGGGGAGTACTAGATGGAAAAAAGTATTTTGAGCAGCTAGTTCACCTTGATATCAATATAAAATAGTCAAATTTGAAAATTTCACATTCAATGTAATAGCTTCTCCTATTGTTCTGGTACTGACTGGAATAGGGGCATGCGTGGTCTGTTGCCAGTGAATGGGTTGAATTTGTTTGTTTGTTAGTGGCACTTCTCTCTCATCGTCTGGTCTTTGGATCGGTGTTGCACTGGATTATTTTGCATAATAGCCGCCTCTAACAGTAGCCTGATCGAGTTGCAGCTTCGTGTACCGACTTCAAAGCCCCGTCTCCGTGAACGGCTTCGTAAACGTGTATTCACGAAGCCAAGTAATCTTGGAATTGAGCTCGGCCAAGCGCCCACAGCCCATTACCGATCAACAACAATGTGATTTGAATGCTAAAGAGAAACTCGCACTGTTTTCATTCGAAGTCAATGCATAAATTGAAGTCACAAATCAAAGGATATTACCTCACGAATGCTCATTCGTGGTCCATTCTACTTGCATTGTTTGCGAATCATTATTCTCTCAGAAAGGCTTTGTCGGAAAAACCGTTGAAGAAATGTATCAATACTCAGCCTCTGAACTATTAGAGTGTTGTAGATGGAAAATGTGATTGTTTTTCAAAATCATTATAGATTCCAGTCATTCTGAAAATAAAGTTTGTTTTTAGATTGGTTTCCTTAGGACCAATTAGATCGGACTCCTCAAAGTTCATTTAAGAGTAGCTAATTTAGACAGAATCATAGAGATCTGAGTTCTGTCCGTCAAAAGACTCTGAGCTTTTAAACTCATTTCTTGATTTTCATTGAATCTGGAAATCTACTTCGAAAAATAATTGTATGAATATTGTTGATTATATTGGAGGAAAATCCCTTCGTGGGCCAAACTTCTACCAAGCCAATCGAGCGGTGTAAGGTGTAATGATAGTATGTTATTCAATGAGTCAACATTAATAATATTGATGATACTGTACAAGAATAATTATGAATCATAATGAAAGCACTAATGTACAGTCAAACATCGCTTTTTTACTAACAAAACCACAAACATGTTCTAGCATCATTTTGCGCCGTCTTCAGTGTACAAAACATGTTTGTAATTTTTTTCTAGAAGTGAGTGAAATTTGACTATATATTAAAAATGTTTTATGTTAGATATCAAAACATCTCACTTGACACTGTTAGTAATTAAAAATAAAAAATTTCCTTGATTTCCTTCCAATCTCGAACTAAGAGTTAAGGTGAGTGATGATGAGGTAACAGGAATTTGTCATAAAATTTTAGTTTATAAAATCCATTAATTTATGTAAAAAAATCATTCAAGTTTTAAAATTATACCTATCACCCCAACAAAAAATTGTCGTATCAAACATAATGAAGCTTTTCGAAAGAAACACCCCACTGTTAAATTTGATTTTCAGAATGCATTCATTTCTATTGTAACAGCCGAGAATTGACGATACCTTTTTTTTAGACTATAGAGATAAAACGTAATCAGGAGTATTTTGTTAGTTGTGTGTTAGTAGTAGTTATTATCTTACACTGCAGCCACATCTTGCTTAAAGTAATGGATTAATGATAATTACGTTGGTAATGAAAATTTATTCTTCATATGTTTCTTGTCCTCAACAATGCACCAAAAGCTCTTAAACGTGAAGGTGGGTGGAATTGAGTATATTCATTTGAATATTGAGTACAGTGGGAGTGAACTCGAGCTTTGCGAAATGCGCGCTGAGAAGTCAAGCCGTGGAGAAGTGGGGTTGCCTTCAAATAATATCATGAGCCGCGTCTTTGGAACAATATTCGCTCTATAGAACAAAATACGCAACGCAGCCATTTCGAGCAAGCGAAGAATTTTGACAAGAAGAAGGAGAAATAATGCTAGTGCGGGTTGTGAGTAGCTATGAACATAAAGAGGGGAAGCCTGTAATATACTACCGTGCGAAAGTAAGGGCAATAAAAGTGAAAAGAAAGAGATCCACTCTCAGTTTTGGAGTTGTAGCTGAACAAGGTAGGGCCATAGATGTTTGGTCGTTCAAAAAACTTGTCAAACATTTTTACGACGCAATAGATCGCATATATTCCTATTCTTTCTTCTAGAATCAGATTCTGTTGGTTTTCCATGCTACCTACATCATATATAATATTTTCGAAGTTTTTCATGTCATAGTGTAGATCCTTATGGAAAATCATGATAAAGTTGCATCACCAAACCAGAATATATCCTGCTAGTTTATGAAATGTATCCATAACAATAGATGAATTCTCACGAATATAATTCTCTCATACAACATTTCTTATCATTCTAATTTTTGAAAAATAGATTGTTCTTGAACAGAACATCTTAACAGAAGAAGTTATCAATTTAATCAGATAGAGTTGATTGATTTTGAATATGGGAATATTGAACTGTGATCTTAAAAATAACTTCCAAGCCAAGTTCATAAATTTCATTCATAATACTTGTAGTTTCGAGATCGAAAAAACCGACATTTTAAACGTACATGATAGCCCAATATTGACAATATACAAAATTTTGAGATTGAATCATAAACAATACTATTGGAATTTGAATACAGTAACTTTTAAATGAAAAAACACTCACGTTTTTTGATGTGACTTCTTTTTTAATCAGTGGAAAGAAGATGGATAATCAACAACACATAAACAATAGATTCGAAACACTAAAGTCTCTAAGAAGTTCCCGTCAGGGAATTTATCCATCCGTTGAACTCAATACATATCAGAGCTCTTTTGATATTCAGGAATCAAACTTTCAAATCGGTTAGTTGAGGGGTTCAAGTTGCAATGCGGAGCGCTAGACGTAGACAAGAAACTTCCAACACCCAAGATGGGTCTTTTTGATCTCAACGGATCATCTGCTGGGAATGTTGGCACCTTTGAAATGCGAGATCGGTCTGGTGTGCTTGAGCTATTTTGTTTTCAAATTACCTTACAAAGTTAGGAGTCGATGCTTGAGGCTTCGACGGAGAGCTGAAGCAAGCTTTCGGATGAGATGACGTCATCAGAGTAGTAGAGAGCGGGTAATCCTAAGAAGCACGTCGTTGTAAGCCGCTTAGCGGATCTTAGCCGGTGAGTGAGAGAGTGAGGATGGATTACACTGGCTCACAGTTACCTCAATTCGCGTCTGAGGGTGAGCATTCCTTTCTCTATCTCGGATTCTATAAGATATGGACTAATTCTATGTGGCGTGAGACTCCCAAAACATTATTTTTAATGGGGAAGTGGATGATCAAAGACAGAAATCTCCTTATTAGGAGAAATTTATCAATACCAAACTCAGGTTCCATGAGGATTAATAAGTACTAAATGAATCATCACAAAATGAGTTGGACTATGATTTGCTTTACTTGAAGGAATTTGGTAACGTTGAGGTGGCTCTACTTCCCGAATCTGCCAATTCAGTTCATAAATTACTAATTTTTCTTCAAGGTGGGCTCAGGATAATACAAAGATATTTTCAAATGCATTAGTAATAGACATGAATATCTCATCATAATATTTATTCGAAACTGAATATCTAACATAGCTAACTCACCTGGCTAATACCTACACCTACATATCGTGATAACTATCTTTGGTGAAATTATTTTGAAACAGCAAATCTCCGTTATATTCAATATTGGGAAGCGATTAGATTTGTATGGTCGTGCCGGCATGTAATCGCAAAATAAGATCAGGGACGAACGTTACTCTAATTTGGGTGACCTCTATCAGATTGAGGCTTTTTCCGCTGAATGTCATTCATTTAAGAGAAACAAAATCGTTTCCTGGTGGTTCGCAACCCAGCTGCATGTCCATTCATCTCTAATCATAATAATCCTTTCCATTACCCACGCACAAGCCAAGCGCTTATGATGTAAGCATCACCACAGCAAAAACCTTTTTCATTGCAGGTTTCATACAATAAAATAAACAATTTGTATTTGAGAATTTCCCAGTTCACATCATTTCTGCAATTCTATACCTAAAGTTACATCTTTTATGACTTGAGAGTTACATCTTGTTCTTCAAAGATGAATTCACTCAGAAAGTTCACAGAATAAAGATTGTGAAGATTCTCACAAAATATTCTCACTTCGATGTATTCATTTTCCAATTCAATGAGGAATTCAAATTTCCCATGATGAATGGTGGAAAATTTAGTTTCTCGAACACATTCTTGGAATTTTTCTAATTCGAATAAAATTATTCATCTCTACTGCATTAATACATGATTTCAATATAATGGGGAGAACGAGTAATTCTGAGAGCTACTCTATAAATCTGCGTAATCGGGGAGCAGCCCTCATCCGAGCCACGGCTCACTGGTCCGAAATAATTTCAAGAAAAAAGTTGACGGCAAATCGCTCCGCTCGGAAAATTAATGCTTACCTGAACTGGGTGGAAAAGCGTGATTGGGTGGAGAGGGGAAAGGGAAAGTGGGTGTCTCAGTTCCAACAACGATTTCGCCAGGCCTGAACAGAGACGCAGAGAGCTTTTTCGAATTTTCTCTCCTATTGGGCATTATATGGCTTCTCATCTTCCTAAATCATTATTCGACTGATGAGAATCTGTAGTTTGATAAATATAATCTGAGAAAAGTTATAAACATAGTGATATTCCCTAGGGTTATTATTTGATTGAATTCTACGGAGGACGCTATTTCAAAATGAAATTCTTGTTGTTATATTTTATTTATAGTTTTTTTTTAAGTATCGAAGGGATATATTATAAGAATAATTGATATATGGCGGTGAATACTCGTTGGGTAGTCCTTATGAATCCGATAGAAATTTCAGTTAATACTATTTATTCATTAACTACGCAGTCAACCACTATTTAACTATATTGAAAAAACAGTTTCCACTCAATCTTCGATCTTGAAGAAAATGTAGTCCGATTTCAACGAGATATATAAGCATAAAAAGTACAGATAGATGCTTGAGGAACAGATGTGAAGAGGAATATAAGAAGTTGAGTTGAGTTAAGCACATTGCGAATATAAAGTATGAATATCGGCTTGGTGATTGTACGGCAATATGATCCACTCCTCGGCAGAGTTTCACTTCAACTCTTGTTTGCCTCAAATGCTCTGCATTGTAAGAAGCCTGAATTTTCTCATATAAATGCTAATTTGAAATATGACTTGCTTCATCCCTTGGATTTATGTGATTTTGAGTGTTTGTGCCCAGCGTGTCAAAGGTATGGCTGGCTAAGAATAACCATCGTGGAGATATTCAAATCATTTCACTCATCTGCAATGGTTTTGATCGACTATAACGATTTTATCGACCTCTTAAAGGAAACCGCTTGAACATTAAATTACTTTAGAACATTGCATTTTCCAATATCTCAAGGTTATAATATAAACTGTCTGATAGTTGAGAAGTGAGACCTCAAGTTGTTAATCATTATTGTATTTAGGTGTCAACAAGATACCCCGTAAAACAGGAAATTGTTTTCTCTAATCTTGAGATGTATTCAATTTCACTTTTTTCTAGTATTAAGTGCTTAAAAACACTGAAAGCACTGCATATTCGCGGCAAAAGAGAAAAGTAAAAAGAAAACTACTCTCTTTTATAGCTTGTAAAAACTTTTTCACTCTACACCGTGACCTCTTTCAACTTTAATACTTTCACAGAGATGATCAAAGTGTATCAGAGGTGGGGGAGATTTTAGACTGAAACTAATTTTTCCTGAAGCTGCGAAAATGTTTACATGCTAAAAACACGTTGATGATAAGATGGTAGTTTCCACGCCTAGAAAATCTTCAAATTCAAAGTGATTTTTTCAAGCTCAATTTGGATCAAGACTTCATGAATATTCGTTCCAGTCTAACAACTTAGTTAAATATGACTTCCAGAGAGTCAAGCTTTAATTTATGAAGTTTGCTGATTCTCATTGGTTGAGAATGCCCTGAATAAGGATACACATTCATTGTAATTTCGAGGTTATACTTTAAAAATCAATTGTCAAAATTGTATTCATTCTTCTACCTAAATCTAAACTTATTGATTATTCAGTTAATCATTCAAATAATTTCAAATATTCTTAAAATGTTTCATTCCAATAAGTTATGATAACAACCCTACTCTTATAATTTGTTATTCAAGATGCGAAATTAGAATTACAGTCTCCTTTAAACGGGCTGATGTATTCAAGGATTGTGTTCAAGCACAATACCAACACAACACTATGAAATGAGGGTATCAATATTTGTATCATACCCAGTTACAAAATGCTATTAATCTTAAATTCATAAGCTCAATTCGTGAACATTGAGAAAAGGCATTTTTTCCGTTACCAAAATACTCTTCAGAACATATTTTTCGAGTTTATTTTCAGCATTTCGCACTGGATAAGTGCATGAGTGGATAATCATGTTGATTTTATACACTCTCTGTAGTCATGAATCATCATGTTTCATCACTCTCTACATCGTGAATCATAAACATGAGAACTTGTCTAATCAGATTCATTCAATTTGACACTTGAACATCGTACTGTACTCTACGGTCATCAGCAACGTCAAGAAATAATATCTGTCTGTCTATCTAATGCCAAGCGTCAAATAGAATGAATATGATTATAAAAATATAGATAGGAGGCACAATCTCTTGTCATCAGAACACACTACAGAACATCTGCTAGGGTATATTTTCAGCGTTTCTTAACAAACTTGACTCATGGATTTGTGAACATACAGAAGGCCCAATTTCCTTCCACCAGCTTCCAATATAAACAAAAAAAAAAACAAGTGATTATCGGATTCAGTCTAGTCCCAATTGACGAGATTGATTCAATCAAAAATCAAAACAAGAAAAATAGAATAGTATTGATGGATAGAAGTGATGCAATAAAATTGAGACGTCATTCAATTCGTGAATCCCATGTGTATTACTGTCAGTGGAGGATAGCGAGCTTTGTTTGCTGACATCCCGTGAGACCACCAACAACAGCGATGAGTTAGTTTTATCTCTGGCCAATTGAATGACGTGCCCATTGACCGCAATGACAGCCAATCCAATATCATTCTCTGCCGCCACTGATCGAAAAAATAGTCATTTCAAAACATATATCACCTTGCTGATCTTTTCTGTATCTCAGTCTAGGGAGAAGTGAGATTTTGCTGGGATGTCATGTTGTATTATAATATCACCTTCATTCAGGTCAACGATTGCTCACGTCATGATGATTTGTCGTGAAATCACGCTTGTGAAATCTGCATGTAGCATTTGATTGAGGAGTGAATCTTTGTTCACTTTTTTCTGAATAATTTGATGACAGAATGCAAGCCTGTATTGGAGAAGTTTGTGAGGAATGAGTCAATGAGAAGGATTGATATGTTGAATTCCAGATTGATGTCAGTGGATTGGAGAAAATATTTGAAGGGTGTAAATGAAATTGCTTTTGATAGATTCTTTGATGTATTCTACAAAATATTCAGTGAAGTATGCCCAAGTGTACCTCTAAAGAAAAGTCAGAAAACAGGAAAAACAAAGAATAACTCAAATTGGTACACCCCAGAATTAGTTGAGCTGAAGAATACAATGATGGCTTTCAGAACTATTTTTCTTCTAAATCAAAGCAATGAAGCAGAATTGGCATATAAGAAGAGTAAGAAAATCTATAAAGATGGAGTGAATAAGGCAGAACTCAGTCATAATGCCGGCTTGATTGAAAAATCACACAACAAGTTAAAAGCTGCATGGACACTGGTTGGCAAAGTGAGGAGTGGAGGTTCCAAGCCACAAAACATTGCGATTCTGCCAGAGGAGTTCAACAACTACTATCTGTCATCAGTCCAGGAAGCAAGAGACAGCATTGAGCGACCTCAGATGGCAGCAGCGAACTTTAGAGCGTCTGCCGTCTCCAACTGAAAATTTGTAGGGGAGAAAGGTGTCATGTGGACGTTTTTATGGTCATAAAAATATGAAAATTCAAAAGTAAAGACATATTTGACATTTCCAACAAGATTTTGAAGTGTGTATGTGAATCAATTCTTGTTCCAATTACTTATTGTATAAATATGTGCTTGAGACAGGGAATTTTTCCATCGAAATTGAAGATCTCAAGACTGGTTCCATTGTATAAAAAAATTGTGAACAGATTATTACCAAAAGTTATCGTCCAATCTCAATAGTACCAATTTTTGGTAAGGTTTTTGAAAGATTGTGAAGATTCAAATCTGTGCCTACTTTGACAGTCACAATTTGATAACTAGCTCTCAATTTGGCTATAGAGTAGGTAAAATACTACAGAGCAGTTCTAACTATTATTGAAGACATAATTCAGGCTTTGAGAATAGGTGTCTTGCTCAAATTACAGCATGCGACTTAAGCAAGGCATTCGATTGTGTGGATCACTCAATTCTGTTTCAAAAATTAAATCATCTTGGAATACGTGAAGGGTGCCTAAATTTCTTCAAGTCATATCTGAATAGGAGATCCCAAATAGTTGATGTGAATGGGAGCAAATCCTCTGCTTCTTATGTTGAATTTGGTGTGCCTCAAGGCTCAGTTTTGGGGCCATTGCTATTTCTAGTGATGATCAATGATCTGCCTAATAGTATTACATCCTCAAAAACTATAATGTTTGCAGATGATACGACATTTCTTTCCATTGATAGAGACTTACAAAATCTAAACAGAATTGCCGATGAAACATTAAGTCAAGCTGTCTTATGGTTTAGAGCCAATAGTTTTGTTATAAATGAGACAAAAACACAAGAGTCAATTTACTCTTTGAACACTAGATCCAATTTTGCAGAAAAATATGTAAGAAAAATTAAATTATTGGGTGTTCAGATTGATAATCATTTGACTTGGAGTGACCACATAGATTATATTTGTAGTAAACTCTCAAAAGTTATTTATTTGTTGAAAACCTTGAAATTTCATGTACCTGAAAGCTATTTTTTAAGTATTTATTATGCTCTGTTCCATTCCAACTTGAGTTACAGTATTATTCTATGGGGAAATTGTTCACGAGTGTCTGAAGTTTTGGTTTTGCAAAAGAAAGCAATAAGAATAATAACTAACTCGAATGTGAGGGCTCACTGCAAACCGCTATTCGCTAAAGCTAGAGTCATGACAGTTATTTGTTTGTATATATATACCTTGCTTTTACATATAAAATCGAAGGAGGGAAATCTTAGGCATAACATAAATATCCACAATTATAATACAAGGAGCTATAGAAATGTACATATTGATCAAGTAAGGCTATCAAGGACTTTGAGAAGCCATTTTAATGTAGGAATACGGCTTTTCAATCATTTGCCATCATATGTCCGAGATCTACCTTATTCTAGTTTTAGAAAGGCAATACATAATTTTCTAAGTGACAACCCATTTTATAGTTTGACTGAATTTTATGAAAGCTGTTTCAATTAATTTTTAGGACTTATAATACATTGTATATTATATAAATATGTATGTAAAATTATACCGGTATTTTACTTTTGAGCTATCTATGTGGTATAGATTTGAACTGTGTTGTATTTTAACCAAAATTATTGTAATATCCAATCTCAATACTGTGACAATGTCTTATGCAATTTTGTAATTGTTCTTTGACAAATAAATGATTATGATTATGATTATGATTATGATTCAAGATTCTTGTTGCTGAATACTAAAATTCTGATTGTACAGAGTGACCCACATAAACGTTTTATGATTTATTATTTCAACCAATAGGTACAGATTCCAAACAGAATTAACAATAAAGGAAAATAATAGATACAATACAGATTGGAGTCTGATTGAGGAGTGAATTTATTATAGGAGTGAATATATTGGAAAGTCTGATCTTTGTTTTTCAAGTACAATGATAAGTAATTTATATAATATCTGAATCTACTTCAAGACTACAAACTGAAGATATATTCAGGTGAAATTTATATTGTGATATTCATCATTGAATTCTGTATTCTACTATTAATTTGAACGTTCACTTATTCAAGTCTGGTTATTTGAATGATGCAAGCTAAACTTGATGTAGTCGAATACCGGAGATTATTTAACATTATCATCGAGCATTATTATTAACAACAAGAACCGTATCATTTTGCATTGAGATCGCAATTCCACTTCGGAACTAGAGTTGTGCTATTAAGAAAGTTTCATGATAGTTTATTGATTTGGGTGGATTGAACGCAATGCTACTGTTATTGAATGTTCGGCAGTGGCACTATTGTTATCTTAAGTAGTGGAGCATGCGAATGTTCCCGTTGGTCGGTCCAACACTATCACAACATCTGGGTTGGAGAAGTGATGCAGCAAGCCACACACATTGCAACAAGGCTGATGATAACTGCTCCCTCTAATTTGCATGTCTAGTAGATATCTAGAAGTGAATTATCAACCATTGCAGTTCTGGTTGATAACTGAAAATTCATGCTTCGATTTAACAGTACTTTGATGAAACTAGCTGGAATCTTAGTCTTTGCCTGTGAAGCAACACACACCGATTAGTCATTGCGTGTGCTGCTTCATAAGCAGCTATGTGAATTACTGTGACTAAACGTGACTAATTACGTCTTATCTTGTCTTGACTAACCGGTGTACGCCTAGCCTAAGTCTTCAATGTCCGACAGTGGAAAATCATCACAAATGGTGAAAGAGATCGTGTTCAATCCCATTATGTAATAGATGTAAAGTATAAAGTAATAGATGTGATAAATAATGTGAGACAACGTACACTATATACAATAAACATATACAAGTATATTTGTATGTGATGGTTCATTGGATACATCATTAAGAATAGAATAATATGTATAATATATTGTGTAATTGTAGTGTCAAGGACTACTCTAGGCCTCACCGATAATAATAAATTGTACTATTATGTAATAGTAAATTAATAGTGATATTGTTAAAGTAGATAAATAGTATTTAACAGTAGAATACTGTAGTGAATACAATAGTGGAATTATTATCATTGAACAATGTTTGACTTCTAACGTGACCTTTAATACAAGGTGCGGCAGGAAGGATGGATGTTTTTAGAACAGATAGTATTCTGATCTGGGTCGTCGGATTGGGCCAGCTGAAGTGAACATGTGTTTGGTAGATCATACCATTTTTTCTAGTCATTGTTTAGTCGGCATCATGGATTCGTGGAATGTGCAACATCCTGTGTTTACTTACGACAGTTTTGTGCGTAATAATGAGAGTATCATTACAGTTCAGCGCGAGTTTCGTCGTCATTTCAATCTTGCGAGAAATGACAGTGTACCCACTCGTAACACCATTTTACGTTGGGTAAAATCATTTCGTTCAGTAGGAACAGTAATGAATAAACGACCACCAGGGGCTCATCGCACTGTACGCACTCCACAAACGTGGAAAGAGTTCGGCAAGCCATACCCGTAGTCCTGATCGATCTGCTAGAGACATTCTTCTGAACTGAACATCAGTGATCGGTCAGTAAGGCGTATTTTACATAAAGATCTAGGATTTCATCCCTACAAAATGGCCATGGTTCAACAATTGAATCCTGGAATTATGTAAAGCGGCTGAATTTTGCTCGAGAAATGGAGGCCATACTTGACCAAAATGAAAACATAATTTTGTTTACGACAGATGAAGCACATTTTCATTTGAATGGTACCGTTAATCAGCAGAACTGTCATTATTGGTCAGATGAAAATCAAAAATTAATGCATGAGAGACCATTTCACAGTCCCAAGGTGACAGTTTGGTGTACTGTGAGCACTACAGTTGTTATTGGTCCATACTTTTTGAAGACGACAACGGGACCGAACGTTATAGAGCTGTTCACTGAATTCTTCCTACCTGAATTAAGAAGGAAACGTATTCCTATCCAGCAAGTATGGTTTCAGCAGGACGGGGCGACAGCTCACACAGCAAGAAATTCAATGGAAGCAATTCAGCTGTTTTCGTGGTCGCATCATTTCTCGGTTTGGTGACATTGATTGTCTTCCTCGTTCTCCAGACCTGTCCATGTGCGACTACTTGTGGGTTTCCTGAAGTCACGTGTTTACCAGCATAAACCACGTACAAAGAACTAAAGGAAGCAATTCTTGAGGAAGTCGAACAAATTGGCAGTGCAATGTTAGAAAGAGTACAAACCAACTTCCGAGAGCGGCTTGTAAAGTGCATCGCTGAAAACGGCCGTCACCTGTCAGATATTGTTTTCAAACACATTTTCTAAAATTGTAAGATAATGTGAATATTGTTCTGTGGTAAATGTTTTTTTGTGCACAGGTAACCACTGAACAACCGTTCATCCTTTCTGCCGCACCCTGTACCATTCTCACTTTGTTCTGTGTCTCGAGCAGATCAAAACTCAATTTCTCATTCATAACAGAGTTTAGTAATTCTCAAAATCGCTCAAATAGAGAACACTATGAAAGGTAATGTCATAACGCTTTCTGAGAGAGTTGAGATGACGGCAGCTACAATGCTGCCAATGTAATCTATTAAAGGCCTAAAACCTAGCTACATTCAATGTGACTTCGGTAACTAGAATAAATAATAAATAGTGAGCCACCGACACAAAAATCTGAAGGATATCACTTGAAATTACGGCTGCTACAATGCTACCAACGATGTAAACTTTGGCCTACACCATTGCCATATAAATGTGACTTTGAATATTGGGGCGGACAGTCAACTAGCCACAGACAACTGTAAAGAATAATGAAGTTTAGAAAAAATAATATTCTTCACATAAAGGGGTGATTGTTGATATTGGAGTTGATTGACTAATTATGCTCTGGATTCAATCACTCAAATTGAATCGAATTAAAATTGAATTTGGTAACAATACGTAATCAATCCAGGCTTGAACAATATTCACGGTTCATTGATAGGCTCGATACAAGTTACAGATTCGCGCTGCGAGAAATCGAAACTCACCGGCTATTCGAGATACGTGACGTGATTCACGAATTGCCATTTAATGCCTAGGAGAGCGCCCAACAAAAGGCAAACGTGGCCTGAGAGCAGCTTAACTGGAGATAAAAACAGTCTCAACTACTTTCCGCCTTCATTTCCAAGTGAAATTCACTGCAAGGAAAGTGAATCATCTTGGTCCCATACTAAAGTCAGAGCGTACACAACTTGGTCAAGTAGTTGTGAAGATCTTTGGATGGAGTACTTTGGAATAGACATTTTCATCACATTTGTTGCGTTTGTGGATTGGTTTGGTTCTGTTCTCTTGGTTTGTTCTGTAGTTCAAAAATAGTATTCGAAACTATTTAAATTCATAATATAATATTTTTTTCGATTATTTGTATATTCAAACATTGTTTAAAGATAAGTCAACTGAATCTACATTATCACTGATACTTCCTAGAAAAACTATCCGCACTCAAAATAACTCTAATGGAATCTTCCGACAAATTATTTCAAAACACCAAGTTTGATATAGATTCTTTTCAATGTGAAGCATAATCTACTCAATCACTCACTTTCAATGTTCAATAGTTATAAATCTATACAAATTAAAGTAGATATTTAAAGTAGAAAAGAGGGTTTTCTATAAAAAGTCAAAGTATTGTTTTATATGAAAGTTTTCAAAGATATTTGGTTACTACTCTATTGTTTTATCTATTTTGGAATTATATTTTATACTTTATAAAGAATTTCCTTGTCTCTTTATTTGAAAATACTGAATTGACTAAATATTATTAGTTTGTTTTAATGGTAGGAAGGGGCTCCAAAGATTATATTGTTTAATAATTTACACGCTTCCCAAACAAAATTTTATAAAAATGTATCTTTATGGGAATTATTGTAGTTCAAGCTTATAAAAGTTAGATTATAAATTTTATTGATATTATTATAATTATTATCCTCATAATTTTAAATGTATTGAAAACTAACCAGCCACTGTGACCGTTATATTTGGCTAATATAGCTGCGTTTTGTGCCAAAATAAAAGTTAGTGTTCCTAGCTGTAAGGGTTCCATTTCTATTCTGAAGAAGAATACATTTAAGGGATAAAAAAATTAAAATAAACTTAGCGACATTTCTCGGCTTTTGAAGGAACTACTTGAATCTGTTAGCAGAATAGAGCCGAGCAAGCGGCGCTTTATAAAAACTAGTATACACTGAAAAACAAGTCTTCAGCTCTAGTATTAAACTATGTTATGATTGAGTAGAATAATATTTTACAATGTGAGTTTGAAATTCAAAGTTTGAGCTTGAAGCAAAGTCAGTTTGAACGTCCTCTTTTCCGCCACTCTATAACTTACGGTAAAATTACTAAACTGTTGTAATAACAGTATAGCAGATGAACACACTTGGGGATGCAAGTCTTATCATTTTCATATTATTCTAGTGATAAGATGATAAATATTAATCGACTGGTGGAGCTGAGAAGGTTTGTCATTCCATAGAAATGAACCACCAGTGATGCGAAAACTTCATATATGAAGCACCTACAGAGTTGACTTGACGAGCTTATGTCGAAGTGATATTATTTTAGCAGCCAGAGAGTCCTTATCATTCAACTTTGCCGTTCTTGGGTTTCCACTCAAGTGTCGGGCTTAATTCGACCGCGAACTAGTTGTCTCTTGAGAAATGAATTAAGCCCGCGAAATGTTCATAAGCTGCGCGTTTTAAACTTATTACCTAGAACACTTCAGGAGGTCTTGTGAGCGAGCTTTGCCAGCAAGTTTCCAGGAGGAGAATGAGGAGGAGGCTTGACTGAGCTTGGTGAGCAAGGTGGCTGCGATGGAATATGGAATGCTGTGAGCATAGCAATGCAGTCTAGCTTGAATGACCTGAATTCAGTGGCCAATTAAATTCAGCCAGAACAGTTCTCTTGACTACAGTTCATTAGTTTCACCTAATCTGATCAAAACATACGAAGAGTCCTTATTCCACTCACTTGCAAGATGTTGGTGCGACAATCTACGGGTGTGAAATTGGAAACGCTAACTTTGTGCAATGATTCGTTGTAGCTTCTTGAGGGAAGCGCTCCAGTATAGCATCGACTCGAGTAAGTAATTCAGTATCTCAACACTATATACGAATTATTCGAACTATATAAAATTAGAAACTCATTTCAAAGCAAGATAATTACAAAAGTAGATTGAGAAATACAATATCTCAAGAGGTATTATCAAATTTGAAGTACATATAACTAGAATATCGTAATTTATATTTTATACATCTGGCTTATTATTCGAGAACAAAATGATATAGAAAAATTCTCACATTGTCAAATAACGTCTATGGGTGAGGAAAGGTGATATTTTCTTAATATCCCATTGTTTTTGTAAGAATCTCGTTTATTTAGGAATTGTATTTCTAAATCTACTTTTATGATTATTTCGCTTTGAAAATAGTTGATAATTCTCTATAGTTTGAATAATAAATTATTTGTAGTTAAAATTATATGTCGGATGTTCTTGATCAAACTGAATCGACTTTAGTATTATATTTCTGAGGTAATTAGTTTAATCCCTTAAAAGGCGTTTCAAAGTTTGAGTTCTGAGTAATGTGATCTGGGAATAAAATTTGCAGAATATTGGGTGTTCAACTTCAGTGAGATTTTTTATGTAGGCCTACTGATGCTGAAACATCTTTGTTAAGTTCTTTAATAAATCAAGTGATGATATTTGACAACATCTAGTATTTTCATTGCACGTCCAGTTTATACAAAAAGGTTGGAATGCGTCTTACATGAGAAGAGTGCCTACTTCGCCTGTAACTTAGTTATTCTGATATTCTAGACTTCAGAAGATAGTTCGTTCACAACAGTCATGATCAGCTCATGCATCATTTTCATTTTTTAATATTTTTCATTTCAAATATTTATACTTTTAGCTTGAGTTGCAGCAAGTAATATTAATTTCGATCCAGGATCAGTACAAAACTCATGAAATGGAATCAACTGATTCAAGATACAGTTGATCCCGGTTGGTACAAATAAAATATTCAAAAAGAGTACAAAAAGATTTGGTGAAAAAGAGTTTTTTGTGATCATTTCAATTGATAATGGATGTGAACCTTCACCTCAGAGACATATTTTGTACAACAGGAGACATCCGCCTCAAGATGTTCAATCCCGGAAATTGGATGAGAAGAAAAAGGCGTCTGTTGTTTTTGAGATAGCATGCAGGGCGCGCATCATCAATCACCCAGTGATGGTCCATGAGGCTTTGTTTCAATATGAGTGCGCTCGCAAATACGCCAGCATCGCTTGCTGTATTTCTCATCTTCTGACATGTTTCGACGTTCGACCATCCAGCCACCATCTGGCTTTTGCATTCTTTTGGTGCACGTCACTGTCTCAATATCGAACAGTAATCTC
The DNA here is from genome assembly GCA_017141395.1 of Laodelphax striatellus. Classification (NCBI taxonomy): domain Eukaryota; kingdom Metazoa; phylum Arthropoda; class Insecta; order Hemiptera; family Delphacidae; genus Laodelphax; species Laodelphax striatellus. Next base: position 19,467,777 of record CM029530.1, read on the forward strand.
GCCATCAAAATGACATTCAATAAATAATTCATCGGATCAACTATCGGTCTTTTCAATATTATGTCAGCTACCGTATTCAAGAGAGTTTACTGTGCGTTATCAAAATTATTAAACCGTCTCCAATGAAATTTCTAGCCTATTTCGTTATACAGCAGTATACCGTAATAATTCATAATGCCAAACTCTTCTTGGTATGTCACCTTGGAGTAATAAAAATTAACATAATTTTTGCAAATTAATTCAATTTTTCAGAAGGTTTGATTAGTGAATTTATACTATTCATGAATTTAAACTATTCTACAAGGCTAAAAATGAACTATGATGGTTTTCCGATCCTCTCCCGGCTGTCATGAAATCTAGATTGAAGTACAGAAAATAATCATTATTATTGTAAGGACTGGATTGAATTGATACCGGTATTCACTGAAATCATTAGTAAGTATTAGTAAGTATGTTAACTGCAGCCAGTTAATTGTAATACAAAATACTACATTAAACAAATACCTCTGAACACCCCCTGCACACAAATGTATATAATGAAGTTTTTATATCATGTAATTTTATGGGAATAAATTGATAATTTAAATGTCTTAAGCATTGTTTATCATAGGCTAGTTATTTCATCAAGAGGTCAAAAGCCTTGATTTCATTCATCACATCGACAATACTGCCGGAATTTTATTCTCCCACCTTGAGAAGATGCAAAGCGTAAAGTGATCTGTGCATACCAGAGAATAGTACCTGGTTTGGTTACCATTTTTTCAGCGTAACACAAGTCGGAATTGGTGGGGATTCATGTGAGTTTGGCCGAAACATAAATCTCTTTGAAAATAGGATTGGGGAAGAAGACATAGTTGAGGGGGTGGTGATGGAGGTGGAGGCGAGATACGCCCAGGGGACAGGCTGATGGGTTTTATGCAGTGTTCACATGTTACCACTTCTGGAAATGGGAAAAAGATTGTCGAGAAGAAGGAGCTTCGGCAGGAAAGGGTGAAATTACTGTGAACGGGGTGATTTGTAGCTGGAGAAAGGCCCCTTCCGCAGCAAACCCCGCTTTAGTATCCATTGTCGGCCCGTCTGAACGGCGTCTAGCGAGGGGGACCATCAACGAGCCGGGATGCGTCAATCTTCCTATTGAGTCCGGTATCGTTTACATTACCCCTTCACACGTCCGGATGAAAAGATGCTGGATACCGGATCCCGTCTTACATGTAACGAATCATCTGCCCATCTATCCTATATCTACCCTATCAATGAGTAAATATCGTGTAAAGAATAGAAAGTAGAAGTTGTTTTGCATTTTTAACAGTTTATCAGATAGAAATGTAGCATCGACAAACGTTAGCCTTGAAATTGAAATTGATGAAATCAATTAGAATTACATTCGAGAGCTATAATATTGTAAATATAATTGAATATAATTTTTATATATATTATATTATATTTAATATATTTTTAATTTATTGAATTCATTGAATATGAATAAATATTTTAAATATATTTGAATATAATAACATTCGCAATAAATATTTTTGAAGGAGACTCCAAATTTTGGTCATAATAATACCTTGATTGAAAGTTTCAATTTATGAAAGGAATTCATAAGGGTTCTTATCCTGAATTTAGTAGACTAATACAATTGAACAGCTTAAAAGAACTACTATTGAACTTTCTTAGATGTAATCAAGTTTCTCCTCTTGGAAGCTGTTCATGGGACAATATTTGACTTCATTTACAGACAATTTCTGAATGGAAATTTTATCTCCCTACTTAGGCCTATAGAAATTTTAAACATTTCCTTTACTGTCAAAATGATTCTTTAATAGGAATCTCAATTCCGTGAATCAGTAAGATAACCTAAGTAAGAACAGTGAATTATCTTCAAATTACTATCGAACCCCATTAGAATTCTCTGATCCCATCAGATCTTCAGAATTTTTTCTAAGAAGAATCCTAATGATAAATACAAAAGAATATCAAATAACGGGATCATGAGGATAGCAGCAAAACCATACTTCTAGCACAACTAAGTTAGTGTGATAGCTTATCGTATTCAAATAGAGAGCATTGCGCTTGTTCAAATAATTATTCCTCAATCAAAAGTAGAATAAGGGACAATGATGAATGCCACAAGTTGCTCTGAAAGAACTATTCATTTATTCAACTCGTAGGCGATGCATCATACGAGGAGCTTCCCCCGTTTTCTCGACTCTATTGTTTGTTTTGAACAGCATGGAATTTTGCCGCAATCCAGGCCTAAGCTATGCTGATACAAGCCGGAGTTTGCAGGAAGAAGCCAAGAATTAAGATTAATGATGGAAAGATCCACCGCACTGAAGCTACGAGCGGAAAAATGCCACAAATTTTAAAAATACAAATTTCCTTGGAAAAAGGGAGGAGCTTGAATGCAATGAATAGTCTACTAGTTGAGACATTCGATTTTTCAAAGAGGTGAGTTCTGTTTCTTTCCTGTTCATTTTTCACCGCTTGATGATCACTGCTTTAAATAATAATGCAGTGCTCTCTTCCCTCAGAATCTATACTTATAATACAATCCCTCCAGACGGCTGTATGCCATGGAGAAAATATGCCGACAATACTATGTATATATTGATTTTATTACTGTTGTTTGTTTAATGTAATAAAGGTCATTATTTATTTATTTTTATTTTCTTTATTTATAATACAATAGAAACTCATCACTCAACTATGATGTATTGAATCATGTCTACAGTTACTTTACGTCGGACTGAATATGTCTTCTGCATTAGATGTAATAAGTGTAGAGATAAAAAATGTGGATTCTTGATTCGTGGATTCTACATGGATGGTATTTTCCGTGATTATTCATACTTATCATATCCACTCATTCTCCAATGATTTTGCTACATCTCTCTTTCTCTCTAGTTTGGCTTTTTATCGTGTGTTATCTTAGTTTGTTCAGATGGTGAATAACTATTATTTTACTTGATGTATTCAGTATTTATATATGAGGAATTCAGCTTCAGCAGAGCATCGCCCGCTGCCGTGGAGATGTTGAGTAGAAGTTGTTTGCGGTCCGCCGGATTGAATAGATGTACTTATATATATATATATATTATTACCATTCTATCAGTGAGCCCGAAATTAAATTTCTCAGTATATTGGCTGAGTTCAACGCCACTGATCGATGAGATCGGTCAGTGCACTGAGCTAAATATATCCATCTGGAGGATGTTTTGTACTCAATGAAAACTGTAATTACTATTATTCTAAATGACGTTCATTGAAACTTTACCACCTATTTTCTCACAGCGAGGAAGACAGGTTCTCTCTCACTCAGAGGCGAATCCCAAGCAGGGTGTTCTCTACTAATTGAATTGCGCCACTCTCGCTCGCACAATAATCTAAGGCTATAGCGTGCCGCAGTAATTGCTCTCTCTGGAACAGATTGACGTGCATTGAACTTTCTAGTCAATAATTCTCGAACGCTCTTCCCGATCCAGTTAGTCTTGTTGAACAAAGACAGCTATTTTGAGGTTTCCTTGAGGAGCATAGCGTGGCCAGAGACCTGTGGGACGTGTTTCGAACTAGCAGGTGATCGCCATGTTGTAGCAAGATGGAGGCGGTGGAGGAGGCGGCAGTAGGCGCTGCTAATGAGCTTGCAAAAGGTTGCCTCCAAGCTACAACTAGAGCCGCCGGCGGCAGCTCATCCCATCCTATCTGCTCCCAACCTCGCCAGATCCCAACACAAACCGCAACCACGCAACCTCTGAGCATATATAGCGTTCACCACCCTCATTACTGACGCCACGCCACCCTCTCACCATTCATGCCACTCTTCGCATCCAGTCAAAACCTTGCAATAATCATGTAAATAATGTTTGCTCTTGCCTTATTTAAAGTTTTGTCACGTTCGCGCGCAATGAGCATTCGCGTTCGTTTTTTCGCTACTAAGGAAATTTCACAATGCAAGCGCTTACCGACTTTCTACAGCTGTTTTCAAACGGTAAGTGCAGTAGTATGGGATCAAGTGTTTTGTTTGGAGTATCTTCTTACCTCAACCACGTAATGCACTTGTGAGCTCTCATTTGTTGCTAAGGGTGGTGTGAGATGGAGGGTTTTATTCGAATAAATCTAAAAATACTCCTGATTTCAACCAGTATAGTGATGGCATAAGTAGATTCTCATTTTCAAATATCGTTTGCTGTTGCTGCAAGAAATGGCTATAGCGTGCCTTTTTTCAATGGTCATGTAAATTTTTCAAAATCATCTATTTCGATACACTGTATTTTGAGCTTTGATTTGAAATTCAGTTTTGGTTACTACTTTTAAAACTTTATTTTATTTGTTATGTCAATTTCCCAGGATGAATTCCTCTTATAACTTGAGTGATAGGATGTAACGTGAGAAAAATTCATCCAAATGAATAATTTATGTAGTATTTTTTTACATAAATATCATACAGTATTTTCATGAATATTAATAGAATTCTTACCCACACACACAAGCCTAGAGCTAATGTAGGCATCATCCTCACAAAGAAAATATCAGAGTGGAATTGTGTAGATGTGTTTGGTGTATAAGTTTCATCAAAATTAGTGTGTGTTCCTAATAAATAACTGTGTCGTGCTAGAATTGTCCAATGGTTTGTATGAAGACAAGGCTTGATTCTACATTAGAAATATTCCATGAAATAATAGCAGCCCAATAAAAAAGATAATCCTAAATAGGCTCTTCGAAAGTGAAATCTTGTTAAAAATAGGTAATTAGCGATAAAATTAATCATATCAATCTTGCAATGGAAAACAATTAAGATTCAGGTAAAGACTCAGGCTCTGTCAAAAAACTAGTACTATTCTCTCGAAAGGATTGTGAGCAATATTCATCTTTCAGAAAATACTTCGCAGGTTACCTGAATAAAGATTTTTCCTTGGATAATGGATGATGATTATAATTATTGTACAGTTTCTTCTGCCCTTAACATTAAATAAGAGTTTATCGTGGTTATCCATCATGAAAAATACTGTCACTGTCACAGCCACAGTAGCTTGCTAATTTCATCCGGGATGAAAATTGAAATTGAGAAGCAACACGATGCAAGGCTAAGCTGTGAATAAGACAATATTACAAGATGAGAATATATTGTTGGGAAGCTTTTAATACAAGCGCGAATAAAGCGGTCCAAGTGAGATAAGCGGAAGCCGTAATGATGCTGTTAGCTTGTTAATGGAGCGCACAATAAAAACGACTCTTTCGGATATAAAAAGTACATTAAAAGAGACATTTGTTCAACGGTGCCGGCGTCGCACTGCCTTGACAAATGCACCACTCGCTGCTGGCTCAAACTTTCGCTATTGAAAACAGACAATAAAGAACGATCCATCCATCCACAACTGCAGCCCTATTCCACAGAAGTGATGTTTGAATTTGATTGGTCGGACGTAAAAAATCAGAGACTGGTTGGAGTGAGAATCTAGGCTATTAGTCCATTTTGACATTAAACCAGAGATTTTTCTTCAAAATGTCTTTATTTTGAACACCATGAAGATTTAGGTTGAATGTCGTTCTACGAGTGGAGCATAGATAAATAATTATGTTTGAAAAATGTAACCATGCAATTAAAATTTTAATATCACTCTTATTTTTTCCAGATTTTTCCAATGCTAACCTCATTGATTCAAATAGCATTGATTAACGATCAAAGAGTTTATTTGATGAATAAAATTTCACTATGATCGTCCGATAGTGTTGCAAAACAAGAGAAACTCGCATGATTTGATTCTCTATTATTGTTGAAGGCGTCTTAAAAACATCTTAAACGTCTTACATTTTAAAAACTATCTCAGCAAAACGAGTAGCCTAATTTCTCTCAATAAATGATAAATCATTATAAATCAATCAGTTGTGTTTCTGAAACCATTCAGTTTGTCTTCGTTTAGACAGTTATTTTACAAAAATCATTCATAGTTATCAAATCCATCAATTTTCAAAATTCCTGACGGAAACGGGAATCGAACCCGTGATAATTGCTTCGATAGGATTCATAGGTAATTATCTCCAAATTTATTGTGGTTATAATGACGTTCAACTTGATAACTCACAATAATATACATAAATGACGATTCAAATTTATTGTTATAATACCTATAACGTACCTTGAAATTACTCAACAATGGAAATAAGTGGTCCTTTTGAATAACCGTGTAGGCTCCATGCTGTGTACATTGCTCTGTATGAATAGAAAGCAATATTGAGTCCCACTTGGCAAAGGGGATGGAGTTCTTATCGCGGTAATGTTTTGTTATCCACTTAAAGGAAAACAGTATTTCTATCTTGTTGTAGAATGGCGTTCTGCTCGAGGGGGCAAAGCAGACAACTCCTACAGGAATTGAGCAGCCTTTTTCTGCCTGGTTGATCAGAAATGAACCCCCGTACGTGCCTCAAGGGTTTCGTGCGAAGCTCTTTCAAGCAAGCGATCCCCAAGTGCTGCTGGCCCATTTCCCAGAAAAATTCCTCCTATTCCCGCATCAACAACCCACTTCACCTAACTCAATAATTGTACTGTTGACATGCCTGATCCACTGGGCCTAGTAACCAGCTCTCTTTGATTTGCGGGCCTCTGTGCAAATACCTGCTTCCTGCTTCCTGCTTACCTCCATCTCTCAACAGCCCAGTTCAGTTCAACCAACAAGATCCTTCTTATCTTATCGTCCTAATAGTCTCTAATTTGATAATCTCTTATACTCTTCCACTTCTACAAACAGTAAAGACCTTCTAATTCTTTAAAACTTTCTATACTCCAGAAACTTCACCATCTATGTAATAGCTTACATTGCATCTTCTCTTTGAAGTAGTTCCTCATTATTATAAAAAGACAGACAATTCAGAGATAAACTTTTTTCTTTAGAACCAGTTGATTCACTTAGAAATATATTTTTCAAACGTGATCGTTACTACCAATAATGTTCCACATAAATCAAAAGTTTCATTAAGAAAAATAGATAATTATTGGAAATCTATTCGGCTATAGAAATTTCAGAGAAATCATTTTGTCACACCATTGACACATCAAAAAAATTGTTCCTTGAATGATGGTGATATGAGAGAAAAAATGATACTGTAAGTGTGGAAATAATTAAACAATTTACTTTTTATCCTGCTTTAAAATTGATTGGAGTGAATGTGTGAATATCTTCATGAATGAAGAATATACAAGTTTCTTGTTCAATGGAACAGGGAATTTTCAATGTAGGCTACTTGGTTTACTCTAGAGTTGGTAAGTTCACCCGATTATCTCACGCCCACATCGCTAGAGCATCACTGTAATTACCTTTCAGCTTCTGTAGTTTCAATCTCTGAATTGGACTCTAGAGAAGTTTAGTGTAGAAGTTTGTTTCAATTGGTAAGAAGGTTCCCTCAATGCAAAGTTAGCAGAATGTCTCGACCAAGCCAAGTTGCCCAGCAGAGTGCCGCCAGCCTAGTATTGGCCATCGCTTTGTTTGACTGGTGCTTTCCTCGCAGATCTGCAATGCTATCAACACCCAACGCCACTCAATCCTTCAGGCAACCCTCAACTAAGAAGTCTTGGCAGCACCCTTCAAGGGTTGTCTTCAATCGAATAAACATCCCCTCAAGTTTGGCTGTTCGACTTTCGATTAAAAGCCTCTGATTGCGATGCCCGTTTGCGTGGGACAAAGTTTCAACTTTGGACCAGCCTACAGATCGACTGGTCTTGTTGACTGAAGTAGGTTACTAGGTATTTAATACTGAACTCAAGGTAATTGCTCCATCTTGAAGATCAATTGGAGCAGATAGAATAGTAATTGTATTCATAATAGACTTGCATTGTATTGCATGTTTAAGAAACATTGTGGCAAGTTGTATACGTAGACTTTAAGCGAACTATGTGGTACAGTTGACTGAAAAGTTTGGTGGCGGATTCCTTTTCCGTTCTTGCCTCTATTCCAAAATTTAAAAAGGTTGAAATTTAAATAATTCACTACTTAAGTCCCGATTTCTTGTGATGAGATACATCAGAATACATCTCCATCAGAAAGTATATAGATAAAAAATAGTGTTTAATTATGTTTAATTAATGACATTTAATTTTGTTTCGACGTATTTTTATTCAAAAGTGAATTAGATTTGGAAGTAAGTTATCAAACAATCAATGTTTGGATTGAAAGTTATTATGGAAAAATAATGAAAATCACTTTGATTCTTGATAATAAAACATTGTATATAAGGACAATTTATACATTGTTAAAAGTAATTATTATATTTTGCAGCAAATGAAAATTTATCATGAGAGTCTCAATAAATTATTGAGAAGTTTATTGATACTTATGAGTTTGATAATAGTACTTCAAAAAATGTTATTTTGTGGTCGAGAGAGGATTCAATAAGTGAAGAAATAAGTGAGTGTTCAGCATTCACTGGGCACTAGAGCGAGACGTTGGATTGTGAAGAGGTTGATTCCCAAAGTGAATTGGTTGCTTGAACAAGTGAAACTGTTGAACTCTACAAATGATACACTAACTCAAGTTAAAAGATAGATGGGAAAGATGAATGTTGCTTCTGCTACCACTACTACTAGGCAGTCTTGTCACTGAGTGATCGATCGTCTTTTAAAGTTTCAATGCTCAATCGCAATGGCGAATTGCTTCTTCTTGAGCCTTGACTCCGAGGCTATTTGGCAGTTTCACTGGTGTTGTTTTTGCTCGACTTCCCATCCCAAATAGACTAACAAATTTGTATTGTTGAATCTAATGCTGTTTGTGATTATTCCATCTACAATCGCTGCAATCGCTGTTCTAACTCTCTAAATGTGAAAGTCAATTTTGAATACTGAAACTTCTACTTTCTCATGAATCAATATAGTCTATTTGACTATAGTCCTTATATTCCTTATAGTCCTATTCGACTATATTTCATATTTCGACTATTCGTCTATTTGACTGTAGACTTATGCCCGGTTTTTCAGTCGTTCAATAAACTTATTGAATCAATAACTTTTTTGCATTTGAAAACACATGGTTATTGATTCAATAGTGCTATTGGATCCATAAACTGTGTATTGAGCGACTAAAAAGCCGGGCATTAGATTATTATTAACTACTATTTATTAGACTGTTCACATAAATATACAAAATAATTGCAATAAGATAATGAAGAGGATTCGATACAATCGAATATGGAAAAAATGATTCGAATGATGTCACTATTGACCAGATGTTTCAGAGAGTTCTAGAAAAACGTCTTTATTGAACCTCAATCGGAGAGAGAGTTTATATCGGGTTCAACAATTATTATTGTATGACATTTCTCAGCCAACCCGAACAATGATTAATTTCTCTGATTTTTGAATTAGAGTAAATCACACTAGGTTTCTCAAATATCAAGTTTACTCTAAAGTTGTTATAATTGTTGAATCTAAGCCCATAACAAAAACAAAGAGTAATACAAATAACAAAGATCAATTTTCATATTTTAATGACAAGACTATTCACTTAGTGTGTTGATGACAATAATAATATTATAATCCTGTCAATAATCATTACTATATCACAGCAAGACAGTAATATTATAATTGAATATACTCCTATTTGCAATATAGAACACAGACAGAGCACGGTTGAGTTGTGGATGCGTCTCGAACAAATCTCTTCATTCACGGTACATCGAGATATATGCAAGTAAAGTGTACAGTAACTCTGTTTTGAGCAAAAGAAGCCTATATTTCATTATATTATTGCCTGCAGTCCAAGAAGCATGGATAAAAACGACAATAATATTGTACTACTATATTAGTACTACTATTCCACTACAATATTAGTGCACTGTAATATTAGTACAGCTCAAATTTTGCAGCAGCAGTATCGCTTCTATCTATAATAGTGGTAACATTATGTCAAAAGTCATGTGTTTGGTTACTGACGGAGAGTGACAGACAGAATTAGAAGGGCGATAATAGGGCTTGAGTAGTGACAAGCGAGGCCTATCAAGTGCAGCAAGACGGTCTCTCACCAGTACAGGCAATGAGTGGAGGGCTTCTTCCTAATGCGATTGTTTCTCGAGTTAGCCCCCAGTGCTCGCCTTATTGCGCTAGGCAGTGGGTACACACTCTGTCGTAGGCTAAAGTCCCCAGTTAGTGAAACAACAGGGAGGAGCTTCCGTCCCTTTCTCCATGTGGCTTTGTCGACGGTAATTGGCCACAGCCGTCCTCCACACTGCATCGTTCGACTGGAAAAGGAATTAATTGCCGAAATCTGAGCAGCGAGGGGAACAGCTAGAGCAAGTCTTCCGCTATGCTGCTTGCGACAGAACAATTATTGCCTCTCATATATATTCGGCTAGCTAATAGTGAATGAGTTAAATTTTGTCCCGACTACCAACTAAATAACAGACGGTCTGCATCCATCAAGTTCCCCCTTTAACATGACTCGGAGGTACATGGGCCCAAGTTTTCTTGTTATGTTGAATCATCAATGTTCTATTTTCATACACTTTTCATCACTCTGAATTCGTAGAACTATCCAGAAAATGAAGACAAGGTAAGGTTGTAAGTCAGCAACAGTCATAGTGGAATTGATATAATATATTATTCAGTTTTACACAAAAATATGAAATTAGTTTGAAATTAGATATGAAAAACTAGTTTTCTAGTTTGTCATCTAGGTTTATTTGATAATATTTTATTTATTTTTATCATTTTATTATTCAATTCTATTATTCATATTACCTCTATATTATTCACATCATAATGAATGAATTAGATTATTACAATCACATTGAACATTATGATACGTTGAAAGTTGATGATTTTTTTGATCTACAAGAAATTATGAATTGTAATATTGGAAATGAAAGCATTAATATCTTACACATGAATATAAGGAGCATGCGAAAAAATTTCGAACAGTTTTCTTATTATTTATATAATTCACAAATTAAATATCAAATAATATTGTTGTCCGAAACTTGGATCACAGATGAGCAGGATTGTAACTATGAATTAAATGGTTACTATAGAATTGATAAAATAGCTAAATACTCAAGAAGCGATGGTCTTTGTATGTTTATAGATAACTCCATCACGAGCAAAGAGATAACAGCCGTGATAGATAAAGCAAATTCGATTATTATAAATTGTATCATTGAAGGTAGAAATCTTACTATAGTAGGACTCTACAGATCCCCATCGTTAAAAATAGATGAGTTTATAAATAGCCTGGATTCATGCTTAGAATTTAGACAATGATTATTGTAAAATTATAATAGGAGACATAAACATTGATCTTCTTGGTAATGATAGATTAGTAGATGAATACCTCTATACACTCCAACTGAAAGGGTATAAATCTTTTTATTAATAAACCAACTAGGATACAAAATAATTGCAGCAGTTGTTTGGATCACATATTTTCAAAGATTCTCTAAAATCAGATGAGGAAGTTAAAGGTATTATTTGGAAAACTGCAATAACTGATCATTTAGCACATCTCTTCATATCTCTCATAATAATATCAGAAAACCCGTAGAGGTTGAAAATAATTTTAAAAAAGTGGATTACATAGGTTTAAACTCTGATTTAGAAAACGAAAATTGGAATTATATATTTCATGAAAATCATAATATTGATCAAACTGTAGAATTGTTTTTGCAAAAATTTACTGAGCTCGTTAACAATAGAACCTCCATAATAAAGTTATCACATAGAAACAGACCAATAAAGAAATGGATTACACAAAGTCTTATAAAGGCTATGAGGAACCGAGACAAGATGCATAAACAATTAACAAAACAACCATTCAATATAGTATTAAAAGAAAAATATAGAAAATACCGCAATACTCTAAATAATATAATTAGGAAAAAAAAAATTAAATATATCAATGAAAAGCTGGAGCAAAATAAAAATAATCCAAGAAAAACATGGGAGTGTATAAATGAGTTACTAGATAAACAAAGACATATAAACAACCATTAGTTGAAGCAGAAAAATTAAATTATCACTTTGCAAACGTTGGGGCAACCTATGCTAGAAATCTACTTGAAAATAATAGTCAACGCCACGAGGACAATGCTAATATTGTGCCGAACAATCCTCCAATTAATAGTTTTTTCATTCAGCCCACTGATGAACAGGAAATTATAACAACAATTTTAAATCTGAAAAGTAGTTCATCACCTGGTCAGGATAATATATCATCTGTATGTCTGAAAAAGGTAGCTCTCAACATTGCTAAACCTTTAACTATTTTAATAAATAGATGTTTAATTGAGAGTCATTTCCCAAAAAAGTTCAAACTAGCAGTGATAAAAGCAATACATAAAGGTGGAGACCCTAGTGACCCAAGTAATTACCGTCCAATAAGTCTACTTTCAAATTTTTCTAAAATATTAGAAAATAATAAAATCAAGGCTCACGAGTTCCCTAAACACAAACAAGTTTATAAATGAAAACCAATATGGTTTCCAAAGAAACAAATCTACAACCGATGCTATTTTGAATTTAACTAGAATGGTTGATGATAAAATAAATAATAACACAAAAAGTCTTGCAGTCTTCTTAGATTTGGCTAAAGCCTTTGATACTGTGCCCCATAAACTCATGTTGGATAAGTTAATGGCAAGTGGTATTAGAGGTGGTGCTCTAAAGCTGTTGCCAGCTACCTTGCTGATAGAAGCCAGATCCTCACACTTAACAATAAAACAAATATGCAAAATCTTGGAAATTTCGGTCTACCTCAAGGAACAGTACTATCTCCTCTCCTATTCCTTATCTATGTTAACGATTTACTCAATCTAAATATCCCAAATTGTAGCATTGTTTCATTCGCTGATGACACAGCCTTGCTTTTCCATGGTAAAAATTGGGATGACGCTTTCAAATCAGCTAACTCTGGACTACAGAAAGTTCATACTTGGTTGAAGAGCCATATATTAACTTTAAATTATAAAAAAACAAAATTTATCACATTTTCTCCCAATGAACATGGACAACCAAACTCAAATTTAAAACTTATGTTACATAATACTGAAGAAAATCATGAGTCTCTGAACTGCATGTGTCCAGAAATAGAAAAAGTAAAATCGATAAAATATCTTGGTGTTATGTTGGACGATCATTTAAAATGGACTGCTCATACACAATACCTTTGCTCCAAAATGAAATATCTTATTCACACCTTCTACAAAATCAACCAGTTAGCTAACCATGACATCATAAGAAATATCTATTTAGCATATGCACATGTTCTGTTCACATACTGTATAGAGGTGTGGGGTGGTGCATACGACACTCATTTAAAGAAAGTCTTTATTTTGCAAAAGTTTTTAATCCGAGCAGCTTTAGGTAAACCTAGAATTTATTCCAGTATAGCTATTTTTCAAGAAATGAATGTGCTCACAATCAGGCAGCAATATATAAAAAATTTAATACTATCTATCAAGAAAACTAAATATTTACCACAACTCCGATCACTCACTTACAATACTCGTCCATCAATTACAAACCAATTTATGATCAGATTCTCCAGACTTTCAGTAAGTAGAAGGCAGTTCGAGCACAACTGCGACATCCTAATCAATAAGATACCCAGAAACCTGATAATTCATAAAATAAACAAAAAATTCAAAAAATTTGTTGATGACTGGGTAAAAACCAATATATTCTTCAAAATAACTTTCTAATTTTCAACTGAATCCTTGAGTACCGGTATTGCTTCTTGTATATTGACAACACAGCATAAAAAAGGATTTAAAAAAATTCTTATGCTGACATTAATGTGTAATTTAAAATATCAAACCATCTTTATTCATTTCATCAAATCATCATTTGATCATCATTATTATTATTTATTTATTTATATTTTTATTTTTTTACCTGCTCATCTGTGATAAAGTAGAATGAGAAATTGCAATCAAATTAAAATAAATGCTCCATTTACACATAAATGTTTTTGAGGAAATAATCTATATTAGAATCATCTAGAGAAGGAAAAATGTATCAATGTAAAAGCTTTTATGTTCTTATAATGTTCACTTAATTCAATCACTTGAATCTCAACTCATTGCTAGCGATCAGACATTCTGTCTATGCTAGCAATGCCATTAAGATAATTACAATCTCAAGTATTTTATTTATTTTTAATTTATTCATAATTTTTATTTTATCATTTTTTGTACAATTATTATGATTTGTATTATATATTTTTTCTTTTACAAGTTCATATTGAAAAATTTTATACTGTAAAAATGTTTTTATAATGGCAATAAATATTTCTGATTCTGATTTCTGAATTATACATTCAGTTGCACAGGAAAATCAATGAATTTAGATTTCAATAAACTCCCACTTCAGAGATGATCATATTATTCTCGTTGGAAGTGAGGTTGAATTTTTTCGAGAATTTATAATCCAGAGTTGATTTTTCTTGGATCTTCGTTTTCTGGATTTTGATATTTTCATTCAATTTGTCATCTTCATTGACTCCGTTACAATATCTGAATAAGAAGGTGTTTTGACATTCTCATGGAAGGTTTTAGTCCTTTTCTTAATAATAGGATGAATCTTCTTTTATTATTATGAGAAAAATTTCTTATTATTGTGATGAATCTATATTATTCTGAGAAATGATCAAACCTAGCTACCTCTGAATTGAGGAGTACTAGTGACACTGATTCGAGAATTGCGGTTTTTATTCCAGTGTGGAATAATTTTTTTAAAAAAAAGAGGTACGAAAAATAAGCACTTCACATTCTCTCGATTCTCTAGATACCACTTCGTCAAAAGCATATAAGCCTTGAATACAGTGCTGGATGGTTGTGACAATTTGATGAAAATTAATGTTATCACCTTGGAGAAGGAAGAATAGATAAGGCGAATTGGGTTAATAGAGCTATATGATGTGGATTTAATAGAGCCCGAACAATACCGTGAGAGGGAATTCTTGAAAAGCGTTATTATAGTGAAAAATCTTATTCCAGACCACAAAGAGATTCCATTAGATTGTGCACGTTACTTCTACCTATATTTTTGTAGCCTGAATTTTCCCGAGCATTATCTTCATGTGAGTCTATACATGTTGATAGAGAAAATTATATATTATATTTTTATCCTGGCTAATCCACCCAACCAGACAGCTTTGATACTGTCTCTATCAAAATGAAGTATCAGTCATATATCCAACTATGTGATTTACGAAGATTTTAATTACATTATTATTAATTATGTGAGATCTTAAAATAGAATTAGATGAGCAACAAAGCCGGAAGTGATTATAACACTCGTCACATTGGACAGACAAATTATGAATCGTGCATATTGCTCATCTGAGTAACTGAAAAATTAAGAACCAACTCTTCTTGTTCCAGATTGATGATGGTTTGACAACAAAACTAATGAAGCAATGTGTTAGTGGACCATTCAAGTTTTACTCTTCAGTAGGTTCTGTGCCCATAACGTCCCTGAAACACTTCAAAATACCAGATAGAACCATAGAATATTCAATGAAATATTTCAAAGCTGAAATCTTCGGGAACAGGAGATCCATTTGAATTTAGGATTTTTTTACTTCAGCTCTTATATGTACAGAGTGATTAAAAAAATACCACAACTTTAAAAATGTGTATTTAATGAAAGAAACATAATAGAACCGTCTGTTATACTTCATTACAAAGAGTATTATTTTTTAAAGGAGTTTTTTTAAATCACAAACAAGTTCAGATATGTTCAATATGACACCCTTCAGACACTCGAGCCATATCAACCCAAAACATCCTCAAAGTCAATTAAACCTCTGTAGCATATCAGACGTATCAGTTATGTAAGCTGGTGTTATTCCTTGTTCCAAATCATAAATGGTGGATGGATATTGATGATTTGAAACACGAAGTAACAGCAGCTTACCAAACTGTTACGCCTAATATCATAGCCTCCTCTAATACAGGAGGAGTATTAGAGGAGGCTATGCTAATATGCTACAGAGAGTGTGGAACGAGTTTCAGTACCTATCGGGTTGATATTAGCCGAGTGTCTGGAGGGGTCATATTGAACATCTCTGAACTTCTTTGTGTCTGAAAAAAACTCCTTTAAATACGCTTTGTAATGATGTATAACAGAAGTTTCTATTATGTTTCTTTCATTAAATACACATTCTCAAAGTTGTGGTATTCTTTTTGAATCACCCTGTATAATGCAGGAAATGATTAGATATTATAGGAATAAGAATGTTTGGAAATATACGTGTTGAATAATTAGTTCACTTTTTAAATTCTGGTTCACTATAAAAATACATTCAGAGGTAAAAGAAACACAAACAACTAGGCATTTATTACATCTGATCAATTGTCAAGGTCAATAATTATTTAGAATATGATAACATAAATAATTATTGACAAATCCATTTGCCCCTTTTAAAGGCGGTCGAAGGATGCTAGTAAATAAATAAATAAAATAAATGTCATCAATAGTACCTCCAATGGTATCGATAGTAGGATCGAGTGCTCCTTTGATACGTCAAATTTCATCAATGGTAGGATTATAATTATTAATCTATAACTGCAGGCCTAGGAGAGATTTCAATCGAATCCAATTAGTAATGGTGACTATTCAGTACAGAAGTTTTGCTGTATCAATTTATTGATCAGCAATGCATGCACACTTGTCGAATAGCGTTCGCTATCCTGCCTAACCGACTAATCAATTAGTTCATTACACGTTTGCCAACACTTGACAAGGCAGGCAGGCACATCCTTTGCTTAAACGCTGGAAGTGCAATTCATTCTGTGATGCGATATCGCTGCTTCTGCTTTATGCTCGTGTCTATCGGCTAGATGATCGAATTTCCGAAATGAAGGTAGAGTTTCCTCCTCATACTCCTCCTCCTCCTCCCTTGAACTGTATTCTAATACGTCCTACCAACCTTCAGAGCTTTCATCATGTTGAATTGATACTCTGATGTGTGATATTGATTAGCAAAATTTGCAAGGAAATGTGAAATTCATTAGTAATGAAATGTAGAATTCATGAACGAGTGACCATCAGGAAATTTTGACTGGTGACTGACAGGAATGTAAGTTATCGGATGAGAAGGAACTACTTATAATCTGTAAGCTCCAACAATACTTTCTAATCAATTTGTAATGCTTTATGAGAAACACACTACTGACTAATCAATTCCAATACAATCATGAAAATATATCTCTGGATATCAAGATCATGAATTTATTCAATTATAACTCATCCTCTCATTTTTCTTAACAGGAGAATCGAGTAATAACGCAACATGATGGATGTAGAGATTGGAATTCAAAGCTGCTACTTTGACAAAAGCACGCACTAGAAAGCAGTAGGCTACATAATATTATTCATAATATGGTGGGCTAAAAAACTCGAACAAAATTAAATTTATGGATTCTATAGCTGAGAATATAGAATCTCGACTATTATTCCTTTCATTATGTTATGTTTGGGTGCAATGATTAGAAGAAAAACAGAAATATATTATACTACTCCAATAGTTTGTTTGTGGAAAATGATAATGGAGTAATGAATTCGATGATTTCAACGAAAACCCGTTCTGAAAAATAGATCAATATCATTCAATTGGCGAGTTTCTTGGTGATAATTTGATTTTAAGTAGCCTCAATTTATGATATTGCTGTGAAGTATTGATCGAGTATTTGGAGAGAATTTTCCTGATCGTTGAGTTTGATTATGGTATGAAAGGGGATGACAAACACTCATGGTATTTTCCGCTAATAGTCCTACCAGGGAAACATATTGTGTGTGAGGCTACCACCGCTCTTGACTTTTTGCAGGTTGACATGAGTGCTTTTGTTTGGCAGGAACCGCAGGGGTGGGGATGAGAGGGCAGCAGGGCAACGAGAGGCTCTCGTTTTAATGAGTGACACTTCACACCCAATGTGGAGTGTGGCCTCAATAGAGGCACCGGAATCAATTTATCAAATCGCTACTGACGTGATGTCGAACGCAACTGACGAAAGATGTGCGGCGCGGCGCGGCGTGGTGCGTTACAGCGCTCCTCGTTAATGACGGCGCAGACGTTAATGAGAAATTACTCCACATTGTTGCGGTCGGTTGTATTTAACCATATATCTCGTTTGTCGCCGGGGATTTAGTTTTTGATGGGCTGGTGGGTGGGGGGGGGGGGGGGGGGGTGAATGAAGGAGCAAATGAGACTTTGTGTGCAAATTGAATGTCATCGAGAGCGTGACTCACCAGACACCAAAAGAGTGAACCTGAGGTTGGTGTCAGCGGTGGGTGACCCACTCTTCTCCACTATCACGTTTCTGTTGCTGCCTGTTCTGACTGCAAATGATTTTAAGTCAGACAGTCAATTAACAAGCCAGCCGTTGTAATGTATTCAAGCCGTGCAATTATACTGGGCCGCATCATTTCAAAACGCACACATGTGCGCGTCCACCAGCACTCGCACAATTGCTGCCCTGTGCCGACTGAATGTGCACTGAGGAAAACAATGTGGTTTCTAATGTGAAATGCTACATGTGAAATGCCAATTACTGATGATAATTTCACACACACTCACAGCATTCACACAAATACAGACCTCTTGTAATTGAGACATTTGTTGTGGCTAATTAACTTTGTGGTATCACAATGTGCTCAGCCTAAATAATTATTTACTATCACAGAATTCAATTCTCTGAAATAAAAAAATCCCGAAATGTATCCAAATTAATTTATTACGTCTCGGTTCCTCTTTTCAAGAAGAAATCGTTTTCGTGAATATCAATTTGGATTCAAGCTTGATTCGATTCAAACTATCCCTTCGATTAGCTTTTGGACACTAAGCTTTGTAGAGCCAATGCCCATTTCTTGAAGTGGAGTGAGAGTTATAAATTTCGAATGAATGAGTGGATGAATAACGATGAAGAATATTTTGCTACGATCAGGATGAACATGGAAATTCTCAACAGAATCAACAAAAAAAAAAGAAACAACAGAATCTGCTCGGGCAAAGCAATCAAACTTTCTGTTAACTTCATGGGATAGTGGACTATACTTCCACTTGTGAAGTTTCATATCCAAAAATACACTACTTACCTATTACTCAAGAAAAAATATGATTGAGCTCACAAGCTAATTAAGGAATTGCGATATGATGTATGATAGCACTATGAGTGATAGAAATGTGTGAAAAATCTAGGTACCTCAGTAATTATAAAACGATCATCCAAGTTTTCTCAGAGCTTCGTGAGCACAACACATATATGTGAGTTTCATATTCAGCTTCCCAGCTCCATCTTTATCAACATTTCCCACAAAGTAAACTTGAACGTGGAGCTGGAGGCTGAGCCCGAATATTAACTGACTGAAAACAAACTGGGATATCTTCGAAAGAATGAAAACTTTCAAGAATAAGGAAAGGAATTGCGTGAGTATTCAAGTCACGTTCTACTTCACCGGAGTTTCCCAAGCTGGGAATAATAGGACTTTGTGAGATTTTCCTTGTAGAAGTTATTCCAGCACATAAGACGTATGTAAAATTCTCCAAACATTATTCCACTCAATATCTGATGATCATCAATAAAATTGTATCTCTTGAAGGCATTAAATTCAACTTTCAGTTTTTCATTTTGTGGGCGAATTATGTTTGAAGATCAGCCCTCCCCTAGTCATTTCGTACGTGGAGTATATTATTACAACGATATAAAAGTATATAAGAAACAATACAACCCAACAGTATCCTAGACAACGACATGAACCCTCTTCTATTGACAACTTCAAAATAAATCAACTATCGCGTACGTACTTATGAACTCTGAAAACAATAATCGTTTTCTATAAAAAATCTGGGACAAAAATATGAGTTGAGCTTGATTATTCCTCAACTTGAAGTGACTCTTGACTCACTATTCCCTTCAAAATCACCATCTCAGATAATGTAAGATTGGAAATCTGAGTTGAAAACCAATGATCGTCTCTTTTTCAGAAACGAAAAGCATCCTTATTCCCCTTGGTAAGACAGACAGAGAGAAAAATCATCTAGTTACGAACAACCAGATTAAAGGGAAATTTGGAATCTCATCTTTTAACAGGAGTATTATGACGAGTATTAATAGCTCCCAACAAATTCAAACCATTTCCAACTACAGAAGTAGTTGTAGAATAGTTATGAGAAATACTCTCTACTAACTCTGATATTAGAATTATCATATCCCTTACAATCATTCAATTCATCTCATTTCACAATTCTCTTTTGGAATATGTCGGTAATAATGAGAGGATGGTACTATTATGCAGCAACTGTCAAATTCCAATTCGCCATATTATTGTCTTTGGTGGTTGATGTTAATGCGCTCTCATGACTGTTATTGCCCGCCCATTAGACAGTTACACCATTCAGCCCCAACTACAAACCAATAGTTTATACCACATCGGTGATCTCCGATAATTACCACTAATGGTTTAGTTAGGTGGTACGTGATTAAAGGTAAGAGGTATCTATTGAAGTGTAATGGAATCACTGTAATATGATTCGCGAGGTGAATGGTACATTCAAACTTTATTATTGATATTGAAAGGCTGCTCTTTAACCGTGAGGTGGATTTTCCGAAAAGGATTTGATGTTTTATGTTGCATATTTTACTTTTGAACCGATTGCAGATCATGAATATTGCTATCAAGCTTGGAAATTGGATCATGGAATCGTTAAAGAGTATTATGAAGATATAGAGACTCGATTACATCACTGCAAGCACAGGTACTTGGATACCTAACATGAAAATACATTCTGATGCATGTATTTCCTCATTTACTATCATGAAAATGTATTCTTTTACATGAATTTAAATTGGGAGACCAGACAATTGAAGATAAATCAAGCAACATCATGGACCCCCTTTTCTGCAATCAATTGATTTGGAAGTTAATCAAGTGATTTTTAAAAGTTAATTTATCAACACTAAAATATTCACGTAATAATAATGGAATCTTTTATTTACATAAAATTTCACTTGAAGTAATTCACTGTATCTCACTGTAAATAATTAATGCATAATTAATCATCTACAGTGAAATACAAGTCATTACTTTAACTGAATTTTCTACAAGTATTTCATCATGGAAAACAATATTGATTTGAAATTTCACCTTAGCGCCTCAATCAATTTTCAATTATGATCTTCGTAAGAATTTGTATAGATTCCATTGATTTGTATAATGTTGAATGTCCACTCATTCGGTTGAATGGTGTGAACTGCTATCTTCTACTCGATGTCAGTGAACTGAACCAATATTCCACTACAAGATAATTTAATTTTTGTGACAAAAAATGACTTTATAGATACAGAAGTACACATTTTTTAGAATCAATTTTCATATTCATTATGAGATCAAGCAAAAATGAGAATGTATGAGACTTTGAGAATTTGAGCCGTATAGCTGATGTCCACAATATGAGCCATTCCAAACAGTACTATGAATATAATATTCATTCACTGTTCACTCTTCGTTCACTACGATTAATGAACGAGGAGACTCACTGTTTGTCATGAGATACGGCTTGGACTTGATGATGGGGAATCGTCATGATAACTTGATTCGAACAAGTGAGCTTGGTTTGAGAGATGCGATAGGTGGAAGAGGGATTGAGAAGAGGGAGTGGTGAAAGGGAAGAGAGAGGTAGTAGGAGATATGATAGGTGATAAGACAATGAGGAAAAGGGTGAAGAGAGGAGAGGGTAGTGGATAGGGTGGGTGAGAGAATGGCTACAGCGACGGTCGAGGTCAATGGAACAAATCCTGGCGTCTGATCCATCACACCCACATAAACTAGTCGCAAATATAGACCCTGGCCGTCGTTTGGCCGTGTGCCAGCTGTAAGCCACCCTCAAACCTCACCCTCCTCAACCTTTTCCCCACCCTTCCACCGCAACCCCTAAATCCATTCACGTATCTGCAAGGGAAACGCTTTTCTCTGTTCCTGGAATATATTTATATCCGCGATCTCGGTATTACTGTCCGGTTGCCACAGTCCCCACTATGATTCTTCTTAGCAGGTAGTAAAACATCAAAGCTCTCCAATTGCCATGGATTATCACAAAATGTACGAATGGAATGAATTGGATGTATAACTGAGTTTGTATGTGTAGTTCCACTTTTCTGCGTACTCCAATTAGATATTTGGCATCAATTTACGAAAAGTTCTGAAACTTATACATATTTCTCCATTCAGTCATTCTGCATCAATTTATGAGAAAACTTGAGATGTTTCATGTTTAGAATCATAGTTGCGTCTGCTTAATGATGATAAGAGAATATGCCCATAACTTTTCAATTTCCTTCCAAATGGCTCCATCTTTTTTCGAATAAACGCAATTTGATTGTCTCTAAGAATATAAATATGTATCGACAAAAATACTGCTCTGAATTCCATTGGTTGTTTTATCTTTTATAATAACTTTGGATTATGAATATATCAATAAAAGGTAATCACTTCCTACTCTAAAATTTTTTTAAATGTATGTATTCATCTCTACATTATCATCATTACATTATCTTCATCAAGAAAACTCTCAATCGAACTAATAACTTTATAAAAATTGCCGGTTCCGAAGTGCATATTATTTCTCCATCAAAAAGATTGGGAGGCTTTATTGATATTCAATTTCATTAAGGAATATCTGTTGATAATTTTTTTCGGTATGCCTAGAAATTATAAGTCCAGAAAAGACAGCCAGGGTTTTCGATTATCACGTCCACAACGCTCATTTCTGAAATCAGTTTTCTCATACAACTAATAAACTCAAGTGCACTTCTCAACAATTTTCTAGAGAAATAATTTGTTAATAACTCAATTTTGAAGATTTTAATTAGTTCGAGCATCGGTTGGCACGGTGCTGTTGACAAAAGACAGGTGTTGGCCGTAAGTACCTTATGAATCATAAGCAGGTCATCCACGAAACAGGGTTCACTGAGGTCGATATAAATAGCCCATGTCTTATCAAGTTCTGTGCAAACAGTCCTGCTCATAACCGGATCTTAAACTTTGTTCAAAGTTGTTATCGCAAGCTTACTAGGAATACTTACCCGGCGACGAATACTTGAGACTGTTTGTAAAATGAGAAACTCAAAGTTAGTTATGCTGCAAGCACAGTGTAAGCTCTTTTCGTTCTCGATTGAAGTGACCCCTCCTTTCCGTGTACGGTTGACAATTATTAAAGTTTTAGAGCTGCGACTTCACTCGATATTGCTGCAGTCTTTATGAGAAACTGATTATTGCTTGGGGAAAACAAACTGCTCGTTTTTGTGGAATGGCCCAATTAGCTCGGTCGAAAAACGCACGATTCCAGGCAGAAAATTAAAGTGGCTCCGTTCCCAAATGGGTGAAAATTAAATGAAAAGAAACATGAAAGGTACAAAGATATGAATTACATCACATCATTCTACTCATGAAACATTTCGATGATACTTTTAAATGCGCCATCATAAACCAGCGTAGGTTTCAGGCGAGGTTACGGATGACAATTTGATGAAAGATTTATTTTTTATTCTCATTTATTTATTCTAATTTATTTATTTTTTTATGAACAATGTGGCTCCAGATCTTTCCATCTGAGAGAGGAGTCAACATTGGAAAAGCTTAACTCTGGTCTGACAGTACAGTAGAGTTGAAAAACCTTTTTTGCTTCCAATGATGGTTAATTAACAGTCCTATTTCCGAGGCTATTTGTGAGTTTGTCAGGGATGTTGGAAGACCACTTAAGAGGTGGCAATACTCACATTTTTCAGTGGGCCTATACAATTATATCATATCCAGTACTGTAATATAATTTTTGTAAATAATTTAGTGTAAGAATAGATAAATGTTGTAAAGTTGTAGTATATAGAAAATTTCATAATGTAATGTAAATATGTACTATAATGTAAAGTGGTGTAAAGTTGAGGAATTGTGAGTCGGAACAGGCGAATGCCTAATCCTTGCCAGAAAGAAGAAGAAGAAGAAGATGATTGTTAATTATATTTACAAAAGGGATTCTCAACTGGAAAACTTCCTTTCTATCAAGATGAATTTCCTCCAGTAGATGAACCAGCTAAAGATCTACTGAGTGTGAGGTAGATGTTTTCTGTCGTGATGAAGAATATACACTTAACTTAATCGGTTATGCTGTGAGATTTTGAGATGCGCCCCATAGGATTTTACTATAAAGCACATCAAAGCTAGCCAATTAAAGAGTAGGTAATTCAGTTTTTCTGTAGCTGCTACTGGCGACTGGTAGTAGCGCCACAACCTTGGATGTTTGCCAACCGTTCTTCTTCTCTGGTTGCAGAGTTCACTCACCGTCTCCATATTATTCATAACTGTAGCTATTCCTGGAAAGTGATATAGAGAGATATATGATCTGTGAAATGATAGGGAGTGAAACAAATTATGAATGCAGCCTCTTTGAACTAAAAAATTATCAGGAATTAATTCTAGGTGCAACGAAATTTTCATTAGAAAGCTATATGGTTCCTTTTCAAATAACTCGTTGGGGATATTAGAGTCCCTCCGTGATTGGTTCCAGTATTTGTTTTGTATTTATTAGATAACTTTTAGAATAATAGGTTTCAATGCATGATCTATTATGTGATTATTATTGGTTTCATGTTCAGTAGAATCTCTAGGATTAAATATCAATGATTATGATTTGTTCTGTATTGCTGAAATTTCGCCTTATTGGTAAATCTTCCACGTCGACTCAACAACGTCAACATGGTCAGAATTTCATGTCTAGAATTAGAATGCAATAATTACAAAGGATATTTTGTAATTGTCACGAGTCTTGTCACAGATAGTAGAAATTACTATCACTGATCACAGTAAGACCTCTTCACCTTTCTGAAAACGTAAGACCTTTCTGTTCTCTTTTCAGCTTCTTTTTTGTAGCTAATGTTATACAGCTTTTGCGAAGTGTAAATTATTGTGATGTGGGAGAAAATAAGTTTCATCGTAAAGGTACAGGTTACACCTAAAAGCGAACAGGAGCGAACGAGCAGTAACGAATGCTAAATTCAAGCTTATGTGACCAGCAACACGAGCGGCAGCGAACATCAATCGGTCCGTGTTCCCGTGTTCAATGCACGTAATCGGTAGCGGTATGTTCAAGCGTTCGCGTTGCTCCATCCATTGTCGGTTTTGGAAGCGCGAATGATCAGGAGGAAATTCCGCGTCTCGCTCTAGTTCGATGCTCGATAAAATCAATCTAACGAATCTTACTCTATTCCTTGTAGATGTTCCTTTCTTTAGCAACAAGCGAGGATGACGATCAACGCTATCTAGAGGCAAATTTCTCAACAATCCGCCGTGTTGTCACGTGTTCGGTCACTACCACCTAGAGTTCCAAAGCCATAGCGCTGCTTGTTCAAAATCTTGTGACGTCATTATTAGTGGATGGGCAGTCTTGTTGTTTGTTTTCTACTTTCTCATTCTAACCACATAGGCTACAGCTACATATGGTGTTTGATTTCTTTGAAGTACGGAGTATATTTTGTGAATTCAGAGACTAAAGATGAGTTTTGCTCACTGAGTCAAGGTAAGTTTCAAAATCTACTCATTAACTGAACATTAATAAACTATTTAAGTGTAATAGCTACTCATAATTTTTTTCAAATACTTCTACAATCTTTGCAAATGCTTTGATGGCATACCTAACCTGAAACGTTTTGTTTCAATTATTATAAACTTTTTGCAAAGAATTTGAATGCTGTTGAAATGGACAACTTTCTAAGTAAAGTGATTGTTAATGTTACTGTTTTCTTGACAGAAACAAAAATTCATCATTTGTTCAATGGATTGAGTAGCCATGCATCATGAATTGACAACAATCCTATTGAGTTAACTTCCTTTTCTGGAATGTAATGTACTGCTTTCTAGTGAAAGCTAATTGAAAAAATTAATTGAGATGTCATTTTTTAATAGCATCGAATGCTATTTGTGTATTTATGATTGTAGATACGGTAATCAACGAAATTTATAATTATTCATAAACTATATGCAATCAGCCTAATGATTATGTTGATCATGGGCTTGTTAGCCATGCTACAGCATTCTGTAAAAGTTTATGACTACCATCCCACTAAAATACATTTGATTGGATGCTTCAATTACAGTACTAATAACTCAATCTGCAATAACTTCATATTATATCATTTCATGCTCAATAATGTTCTAAAATCATTGGAGTCGACTGAATATTGTATCTTTTTTTTCAGATGCCACATGAAAATGTTGATATAACTGAAGATGATTTGAACAAATTGGACACAGAGATAACTCTACTGACTACCTATCTTGCAGGATATTGTGTGAATAGTGTTCTAAAAAGATTGAATAAGAACAGTTCATATTGTACATTATTAAACAAATTGTACTGCACATTATTAAACAAAGCCTAATTTAGAATTCAGAAAAACATAGAATCCATAAAATGATAAACTATAAATAGTTCCTATTGATTGATATGGAATTCATCTGCAGTATTATTAATGATACGTAATTATATGTACTTATAATTTTTACTCAGTTCATATTAAACCTGAGTTACAATTTGAAGCACAAATCTCTCCTCATTCCATCCCTCATTCTATGGTTGAGTGTTGATGGGAAGGATGTCCTTGCACATCCTTCTCCAAGAATGGACATTTATATGTCCAAACTCCGCCATTTCATGTAGATACAAAATCAATTACTTACATTTCCAACGACGTTCATTTAAATAAAATATATCATACTAGTATTAAGTTGTATTCAAAAATCTTGAATTAAAATTTATACCTATATATTTTCATTTAAAATCTTTCTTACTTCATGTTTTGTTCAGTTAATCTTATGCTGTAATTATTATTTTTAAATGACGTTCATTGTAATGACTTTTATGACCTAGAATTTAAGCGACATATTTTGTAATCTGCGTGAATAAAGTGATTATTCTATTCTATTCCCTACATTCACCCTGCCTAGCATAATATGATTCTCAACTAAGGAGCTGGAACTGGTTTTCTCAAGGCAAATGTGTATTTTCTATTGAGAGAAACAGTTTTGGAAAATGAGATTGTTTTGAATTAGTCTTCTAATAGTTTCTATTACCGTATTACGACTAGTAAAGCTTTTTGAGTTGTTAAGTCAGATCAAACATTCAGCCTCTACTTCAGACCACTGATGACGTCATAACCTAGCACTATGGCTTTGTAACTCTAGATGGTAGTGGTTCGGTAGGGGCACGTTCGCGTTCGCTTTTGCTCCATCCAGTGTCGGTTTTGTAGCGAATGATCAAAGGAAATTCCCGTTTGCTCTAGTTTGATGCTCGCTTCGGTGTGACCACACATAAAGGGGCGCACCCAGACTTTTGGTTTGGGGGCTTCACAAGTATCAAAATATCGTGCTCAGACGGTCAGTACTGGACACAGAACATGCTGGGGATTAAAGTAAGAAAATTAAAAAGCAAGTAGACGCTGCGGTTTAAATGGTGGGGTTTGATTTTATACAAATACGATATTAATAATTAGGGAAGGGCATGTGAAATTCGAGTTGAATTTATACAGATTTACAGAACAAGACGATTCAATTCCTAATGCCTTCAATTTCCCTGGGAATATTGAACAATGTAGTACAAAAATTCAAGTAGTCCAGTAAAGGTGTACATCTCACCATATAAATAAGCAATACTCTTTAGTCGTAATTACTAAGTGATTTTTCTGTGATTTTACCTTGCCTGAAATGGCATGTTTGCCTTTTTCAAGTTCTATTATGTATTGTTGAATCTAAGTTTTGACCTCGACAACCTTTCGTATCACCGCCATAAAAACCATATAAAATGTAAAAATGTTTCATCTATTTACCTTTGTAATTTACATTAATTTTATCACAGAATAAATTTTTACATAAAAAATGATCAATTCCGCCTTCGCCGATTTGTTGAACCTTTGAAGAGATCTATCTTGCAAACCGTTGGACCTAAATTCTTTCTTCTTCTTCTTCTTCTTCTTCCTCACCCCTTCCCGCTACACGGGGTCATTTCCCTATACAGAGTCTCCAAGCATCCAGATTTTAAAGATCTTGTTCCGTTAAATTTAAAATCTTCATATCCTTCTGGACAATCTTCATCCACGAGGTTTGTGGTCTTCCTCGCTCTCTTCTCCTAAATAATAATTATGTTTTCAAATTATTGTCGATTATTTAATTCAAAATTTTAGAAACAGTTTTTATCAAAAAGAGGTGCCTCAGGGTCGAAATTACAACGTAAAAAAGTGAAAAATCATCACTAAAGCCTCCAATCTTGAAGTGAAATGAACAAACCCTACGTGTTGAGGTGATGAAGACTTCTAAAGAAGTGTTATTTTAGAGTTCTTTAGCTCACAGCTTACATCAGCTCTTTTTAAAGATGTGGGATTACCCTTGTTTTAGCTTTCAATTCTTTAATGATGAAACCAGCCCCCAATTCATTATCAACAGTTGAACAGATTCCAAAAGATACGCTCAACAGGTCTGCGCCTTTGAACGTTTTTTCTGCACTTTCTCAGATTTTTTCAAGAGCGATTTGACAAAAACAAGTGAATTCAGTACATAGGGTGAGTAATAGGGAGAGTGTTTATTTCAAAAGGAAAAGTATTTCAAATTTTCTCAGAAATACGCCAAGAGTAATCGACGTCTTTATAGATTTTCTTGGCTCTTCTTTTTCAAGAACAATAGAACAAAAAATAGAAACATGAGACACAGGGTCAGATGAGGTATAGGGGGGTTTAGATTCAGAAGATTTAAAGCCTCACCTCCCCAAACAATGCCTGGTGTCATTTCTGGCTGATTCCGTGGGGGGTCCACAAGTGACAACAAAAGCGACTGAAGAGAGCTCTCCTGGTCAGTTTATTAGTATATTTATTAAACTAAATACTTATTTTCTTTTATATGTTCATGTTCTCCCAAGCAAATCTCGGTGTCTCCTGATATTCCTTATCTTCAGCTTTCGCCGTCATTAGTTGATTTTTTTTCACAGTACCGGTATATATGAGTTTGCATAGGCTTTGGTCACGCTCTCCTCTTGTTTCTTCTAATTTTCAAGATTTTATGTAACAAAAGATAGGTTTAAAGTTTATGAAAATTTTAAAAATAAATTTGTTTAAAAATGTATAGCCTATATGCAGCTGACTCCCCGAAAAGTGTTGACCATGGTTCAATTGGTCTTGGGGTGGCTTGAGCTCTGTGTGCCCTCTGGGTGCGTGCCTATGACCATAGATATGTCTTTGCATTTCCGTTCCAACATTATCAGCTCTCTTCTTTACCTGTTTCAACTGTTTTCAACAGAGTTGTTTGTTTATTTATTTACTAGCTGTCCCGGCGAACTTTGTATCGCCCTTTCCCCCCCCCCAAATTTCCCCTCTCTTCCCCCCTCAAATGTCCCCCCTTCATGACACCCCCAAAATGTCATGTTCCCTTCATGTCACCCCTCTTCACCACCAAATGTCACCCCCTCTTCCCCCACTAAATGTCCCCCTTCATGTAACTCCCCAAATGCCCCCTTCATGTCACTCCCCTCTTCCCCAAATGTCCCCTTCAAGCAACCCTCCGGCAAAAATGTCAAGAAGTAAAAATATATTTAATACTATCATATAGGTACTATTGTAGATAGCTTGAAGCACAGAGAAAAGAGTATCTAATATTAATTTTATTTTTTAATATTATTAAGAATTTGAATAGATATAGTAATACATTTTTATAATATTATTCAATTTATTTTATTATAATATAATATATTTTTATAAATTAATAATTTAATTTAATAGTAATAATTTTTTTTATCGGAAGCACAGAAACAGAGAAAAGAGTTAATGTATTTAACATTCTTAAATGTAACAATACTGTAAATAAATTATTAGAAACAATAAAACATGTATAATATGAACGATAACTCATTCTTAATTGATGATTGTAGTGTAAAAACAATTAGAGTAGAAAACCTAGAACAAAAAGAAACGGTCCGGAGCGGGTTTGAACCCGGGACCTGTAGGTTTGTAAGCAGAAACTTATGCACTGAGCTACTGAGACTAAGGAACCGCTTACTAATTTTCTGTTCTTGAATCACGATCATCTCTGCGTTGTAGGTACCCGTTCGGCCGTCAAGTTTGAACATAGCTCTTTATATGTTTGATAGGTTAGGTCATTAATCTACTAATTATTTATTAATTATAAAGAGATTTTCTTATATTTTATTACATATTATGTTAACCAGTGCTGTAAAAATTCAAACTAATCCAAAATCATCTAAATCGGTTCAGCCGTTCTCGAGTTATAAGCGAGCGTACAGACACCAACTCTCTTTTATTAATATAGATAGATTAAAGATTAATAGAAGATTATATCATTCCATATAATAATTGTTCAACTATTTACGATGGAGTGGACTGATGAAAAAGTGTTGGAGCTGATAGAAGAATATAAAGCTAGGCCAATTTTATGGGACCTCAGTTGTGCTGACTATAAACTGTTAAATATTAAAAAAAATGACAGTTGGAGATTGCTGGCGGCTGTGATGACAACTGAAGTAAAGAAGAGAATTAATTTATTACTCTTGATTCATTGAGCCGAGAACGGAACAAGACCGGCATGGCTGCGAATGAAGTCTACAAGTCTTCTTGGTTTGCCTATTTCCCAATGGCCTTCCTCATGGATAAATTTAAAGTGTTGGACACAAAGAGCTCAGGGGGAAGGATTTTATTAATTAATATATTCATAGTAATTTATGCAATGGATGTATTATAAGAGTCCACGGTCAAATGGGTAAACAGAACTGCCTAAGTATAACTGTATACTTACTCATTGTAAGTAGTATTTTTATGCTACTTTACTGTAAGCTGCAGATTCATCTTTTGTCAAGTAAGTTAGCTGTAAGTTCAATATTCCCGTTAGCAGACAGCATTTTGCAAAATGGCCTCCATTAACTTTTCAAATGCCACATACAAAAAGGTTATTAAACTGCGAATATTATGAATCAACTGAGATCCCTTTGAATACCTCCTTCACTACAAATTGGCGTAATGTACCACAATTTGCAGGCATCTGTTCCATCACATAATTCCATAACAATTTTGTAATTTTATCGCTGTTGTCATAGAATGCTAAACTTGGAAAATTCCTATAATAGTTTGATCAGGTTCTATCTCCAATTTGTAATTTCAACACTTAATATAATAGTGTAATTCATGAAAAAGTTTATATTGCATCAAGTTGAAAATTATCAACAAAATAAAAAATATAAGCTAAAAATGGAATAAATATTGTTTTATAAGGTAAAAATCAATATAGTTTATATAAATTGAAACAAACAAAGAATTGATTCTGTTTTGATAAAAATCACGAGATAATATTGATTTCAGTTCGATTTTTTGTCAAAAAAATGTGACCTGGAATGGGATTCGAACCCATTAGGTCAGCAGCAGCGCTAACACGTCAGCTGTAGAAAGTGCGATTTGAAGACGTACTAAAATTGGAGGTTAGAAACTGATCAGTTTCATTATGAAAATGGTTAAAAACAGTACAGCGTACACGAATGAAGAATAAATATTTAGAATAGAGATTAATAATAGTATTAATTTCTATTTTTATTTTATATACTCGTCAAGGGCTTTAATAATAGTTTCACAAACTGCAGGAATAATCTGAATAATTGAACTTCTGTATATTTAAAACTCCTTCATGATTATGGTCAATGTGGACTTCTTGAGATTGTTGGAGCACAAGCGAACGACGTGACGAACAAGACGATTCGTTTGTGTTCACTCTGGTGTGACTCCCATTCGCAGGTGTTCGCGAATGCTGCCGAACCCAGAACCACAGCGAACACCAGTGAACGTTCGGTTCGCTCCTGTTCGCTTTGGTGTAACTGTACCTTAACAAATCAGCAATAATTCAAGATTACTCGATGAGAATCAAGTATGATCGTACTCGTATATGAGTTAGATAGTCAGAATAGAGACTAGACGGAATTAAATAATAGGGGACGGGAAGAGGCCTAAACTTTGACACTAGTTGACAGCATGCCACGTGACAGTTTTGTTACTGTACTCATCATGCAGTCGATGCGTTAACAATGTTGCCCGATCTGCCGATCTACCATTCTGTCAATTTGAACTTAACTTGTTACTACATGCCAAATTGTCATAGCCTTCTGCAAACCAACTGCAGCAGAGTTTAACCAATCAATAACGCATTGTATCCAGACAGTATTTGAAGTGTTGTCATCTGAGTCTGCTATCTCACATAGGCTGAATATTATGGATGTGGAACTTTGGCTTTGCAATCATGTAACACAGAATTCAATTTTATAATATTAATGTTTTCTTTTTATTTCTATTTCTATATCTATTCTATATTTTATATCAATTTTCTATCTATGTTCTATTTCTATTTCTGTAATGGAGTTTCATCTAACATGATAAGAGGTTCACAAACATGGTTCTTTCTATATCACAAATTTTAGATTCTGATAGACTGAGGTATGAAATAATTTGTAGTATTTACAATTCAGTAGTCACAATACAGAGCAATTTCATACATTCTCAAACACTAACCTTTCGACGTTAGTCTATAGAAAATAATGTTCTATAGAAAATAATGTTCCACGTGTCTCCCCTATTTCTACTACTTGATTAAACCATGTCATTGAGTGATTGAAGCACATAATTGATTTGTGTGTAGGTACCCTTGTACATATTTCATTTCATTTGTGTACGTCAACCTTGCTGATAACGCATTAAAATTTCATCCGAATGAATTGAAATAGTTCCCTGGGATTTGTATGGAACTAATAATTCGTATTTGGCAAAGGGGCAGCAAATTAATGTTGATACAGATTAATACTGGTGTGGCTGGGTATTTTTGGTCGTTGATGCTTGTATTCCGGCTGAAGGGGTGATTGTGTAGCATGCGTGTTGTGGGACAAATATGATGTGAAGGGCTGCGTTGATGTATGGCCTGCTTCTCCTAACAGGAACATTCGGCTCTCTGTAATAAAGTCCGGTGACTGGGCTCGCGCTTCCCGTTTGACCAACGCCGTTCCCCGGAGTAATGGCCTGAACAATCGACTGTAAACACTGTTAATTCACATCGATGAACCTTGCAAATAATGAATGATGGTGATCACCGATGATTTTTTGAATGCACTACACTGTAACTACAACTGAGTTTTGGGACCTGATCAATGATTAAAATGAACACAGTGGCTATGAGTTCGCTGAAACGGCGAGTGTAAAATTTTATTTTGTATCCACTATTTCTTCAGAGTTTTTTATGGAACCATGAACTAATCGAATAGATGAGAATGGATGAATTGAGAAAGTTGTTGGAAATAATGTTATTTAAGGTTATGAATAAATTTAAAGTTAATGAATAATAGAGAAAATGGATTAACTTTGATGGATCATTTCTGTCTCTGATTTTTCAAGATTCCATATAGTTTTTTTTAATTCAGCAACTGAATGTCTGTTGTTTGTTTTTGACGGTAGTACAGGCAGACCGCAGAACATATCCTTTGTTCAATCATGATTTGATTACGTTGTTTTTACTGTTTAATACTTCGAGCTTATTTATTATTTTACAAGTACTTCTTGATAATTTCACAATATTATCAAAAACATGGATAAGAACAGATCATCGTATTCGATGAGATGATTTTATAAAACTGAAATATGAATCGCTTTTTTACCCTAGTTCCTCTACTTATATCAGTTAAGTT
This sequence comes from Laodelphax striatellus, assembly GCA_017141395.1. Classification (NCBI taxonomy): domain Eukaryota; kingdom Metazoa; phylum Arthropoda; class Insecta; order Hemiptera; family Delphacidae; genus Laodelphax; species Laodelphax striatellus. The sequence continues at coordinate 19,501,514 of CM029530.1, forward strand.
ACCGTATCTTCAGTTTTGAATAATCAAATGTATACATCTATTTTTGTATGCATCTAACACTTTTTCATCTGCTTTTCTTACAATTACTTATTCACTTACGAAGTTAATCCGACAGTAGTATAGACAGATTGTATTCCTTCATTTATATTTCAAGATCTTTCAACATTCATCAATGACCTCATAATAATAATTAAGTAAATCTGACAGTAGTACAGACAGAATGTATCTCTTGTTCAATCATGATTCGAATACGTTGTTCAAGAAATTCTTACTTCAATCTCATTCCTCGTTCATCAATCAGCTCATAATAATTATAATTTTAGAACTTCTGGGATTAGGAAAAGGCCTGTTAACTGGATGTGCCATGTTTGATTAGTCGGTTTCAAAACCATCAGCTCCTACTCAGATTTCCTCAACAAGTTTACAGGTTAACCGTAATTAGCGCTATAAACTCGGGTCTTAATAAGAACTCTTAGCACTTTCAAAAGTGGGCTTATTAATAATGGACTTGTGGCTCAAAGTTGAAGCTTTGTCTTCAATACCTACCTCAACGGTTAAGTTTGTAGCTGATAACAGGACTTCGAGTTCGCGTCAATTATTGAACGGCTCCAGTGAGCTCGGCAAACTAATATTCGCATAATATGGTCGTCACATTTCGCTTAACTCTCAGCCTCATCGTAGAACATTCAGAAATCTTCCTATTTCCTAGTTCGTTTACTGATACTAATCTATTTACTCAATGTATTTTGTGTCAAGATCATAGTACCAAAGTATACCAAATAGTAGCCCACTGCCCAGGCCATTTTTATAGTCACCTGCTTCGTACAGAAAGTACAAGCATCATCTACATGCAAACTCCACATGTACTGGACTGAGATCATCCAATTTACTTCCAATGTATGAATTTCCTAGTTCCATCAGAATTCAACGATGGTACAATTTCTATTGATGTCATGGAGATTTTACACATTAAATAACATGAACTGAATCAGTGGCGCCGACTTAGGGGGGGCAAGGCACTTTCTGCCCCCCCAATAATTACTCAGGGGGTGCAATTCATGTATTTTGCCCCCCCAATATTCATACCAAAAGAATTACATCAAAACGGGCTACGGGCCAAGTACGAATCCCAGAAAGTTTTATACAAAACGATGGACCTGTCTAAGTGTCTAGCTAATGCATTTTTCAGTGTATTCGAATCTGTATTATTAATTTGAAATTTGAACAGAAATAATACTGCATTATTGTGAAAGATTACTTTCAGCACAGATAAAGACAGATAAAGGATGTGTCCTTTATCTGTGCTTCCACAAAGCATAAATATATGAGACCTCTTATTTGTTTGTTTACTATTTTCAATGCCAGCTAGGCGCCTAATTGTAAACACCGGATACGAGTCGTCGATAGCAAGATTGTGTAAGAAATTCTTTAATTAAAACTGGATATTGTTTGTTTTATGTATAGCATTTCCACTCTCCTTTCTTTAAACATATATATATATATATATATATATATATATATATATATATATATATATATATATATATATATATATATATATATATATATATATATATATATATATATATAGTACAAATAAAATAAATATCAAGATTATAGAAAAATAGCAAGTTGTATGTAGTGTAACAGATAATATCCATATTGTAATATACAATATACATACTTCCGTACGAAATAGCATGCTTAGAAGTAGCCTTTTTTTTATAGTAAACTCGCGTATATTGACAACCCCCCCCCCTCTTTAGATGACATCCCCTAGAGACCTTTCTGGTGGACTTTGCCCCCCCAATAATCCCATGAAGTCGGCGCCGCTGAACTGAATTCAAATCACCTGAAAAACTCGGTAGGATCCTAGTTGAGAATGTCCAAGTTCCAAAATATTTTATTCATAAGCAAAATGAGGAATTTCACAATGATGCGTTCACCGTGAAGTTCAACTAGCTGCAAAATAAACAATTAAGAACTATGAATAGCTATGAATAGGAACTGGAGTGTATTATTGGGAATGAATTATTTATCAAACGAATCTCTAATTAATTTTCATCTCTACTGAATTAGATTCTACGTAATAGTTTGGGAAAGATGGAGACTGAAGAAAAAGTTTATAAAATTGTTCCTAAAACCATGTTTAGGAAGCCCTACTTGATTCAAATCATCACAGTTGTATCATATTGCTGATTGTATTGTATCTTCATTTGAGCTTGAACTCAAATGAACGTTGGTCTTTTAAAGGTTAATTTGACTTGAATAATACTCACAATCATTATAAATCGCATATCAAGAACTTTTCTCAAAAATAGCGCAGGCTCTTTATTGATTAGAAATATTGATTTCACATTATTTTGGACGCGCAGTTGGAGTTGAGAATCGAAGATGCTGGGGACAATGACAGTCATCTTCGCAAAGACAATAGAAGTTAATGAAGTGCGCCCAAACGTGGTGAATAGTGGGCAATAAATTAAATTCGATCATATTCTTTTTCAAATTCAGAACGCAATCAAGCCAAAGTGATACATATCGGCGACCGTCAGACTGTTCGCAGATGAAAGGATGTGGAGGGCCACATAAATTTCGGGATGCTGCTTCAGAGTTGTGAGGCGGGAAGGAGTGGGAGGGGTAAGAGGGAAGAGGTCAGAGAGAGAGAGAGAACTGTGCGTCCGGACAGGACGAAGAGGCCAAAGAGCAGATAAATTTGGCAAGCGTTGAGCGCGAGTTGGCAGCTCATCTTCAGAGTTCCCGCCCCGAAAAATTCGCACTTTCCTAAACTCGGACATCCCTTCCGAACAATCAGTGACCGACCCCCCCCCCCCCTCCTCCTTAAAAACGTGCTCACACATTCACTTATAACATTCTTACCCACCACCACGCACTGCACAAAATCCTCAGCCCTGCTGAAACCACTAACTCCAATCTTGGAAGGATTGACTGGTCAATTTTCTCTATCGAGAATCTGTCACTTAACAGTCAATCTACCAATAAAACTGCTGGAAAAGCATAGAAAGAATTGAGAAGATTTTCTTTCTATGTAAGAGGAAGCGTCTGCCAGAATACTGTTGAATTCTTTTGCACTTCCTTGCTCCCATGCGATTTTAGAAACATTTTTTGGAGTCGTAATTGGTCTAAACAATTTCAACAAGAATCCATGAAATACTTCCTTTGATAATAATAATGGTGCTTCCATAGAACTTGAGAAAGATACAGGTGATATTAAGTCAAGGTATTAAGTCTTCAGAATATTATATGGCATTAATTAGGAATTTCGTTCAATTAATTATTAATATTAAATCCATTAAGATGCATTACAATTGAGACAGACAATGATAATAGTGAGTTAAACATGATTCGAATAAAATTCTAATTTCATAACAATATTCTGGGCATTTCTTTCAAAAAGAACCTCGAAACGTCATGACGAAATATGTCACAAATAATTCTAAAAAAAAGTGTTGGCACATTTAATCAGTTTCACAAATATATAGGATTAAAACCAACTTTTATAGTTCGATTACAGCGTATGAATCAACAAATCTGATAATCAAAATTGAATGTATCATCTAAGAATTTTCAAGCTCTATGTTTTCCAAAAGTTCGTCCGTCCAATCATGTTACAGTTCTCTCATTAATTCATACTTCAATGAAAGTTTAGCTCAAAGCTTCAATATATATTATCAGTTTTGATTCAAAACGTGATGAGTTCTAGAAGGTTCACTCGAGTTATAAAAATATTATTCCGTTATTGAAAGGTCCTTCAAATTTGAGCGGATTGTTATGTTGGTAAGATTTTCTTCTATAAATGATAAACATAAAAATTTTTGACCTATCGAATACTACTAAGCAATGCTTATCTGTGTAGTGTCTTCGGTGATGAAATAAATTCAATTTTTCAACACATTTGACAACATATAGTTGATCATCATACAGTCAACATTATGCAGTTAACAATACTGTATGAATAATAATTTATGTTTTCAAATAATATCATTATGCTATTATAATTTTTCAATAATTTCAGTTCTTCGGCAAAGTATGAGACTGCAGTAATGTTATTCAACCACATTACTAATCATGGAATAATTGATTGTAACCTAGAGTTATGATAACCGCTTAGAAGGATGAAGTTGAGTTGCTGTGAGACGGTTGCAGCTCCATATCTGAGAGTTGTCTCGAAGACTTGCTGGGTCCTCACTGGCTGATCCCATCGCCGAAATGTTGACAAATCAGCTCCTTACATTGGATCAATATTACATTTCAAAGGTGACAAGATCAGTCAGCTGAGGCTCCAGCTTTTCACACTGTTGACACGAACACGCTCCGTCCCTGTTGAGTGGATCCATGTCGAACGTGATGTGCATGAGTCCATGATGAAATTTGATTCTCCGATGAAATCATTCTGTCTCTAAAAAATTTCTAAAAAGTATCTGAATCATCCCTTTTTTCCATAACATTCAGACAGAATAAATTGTTAACTCAAAAATCTATAGCCTAATATGAATTGGTAATATTGTAAATGATTTAATAAATAAATATTCAGAATTATGTCACCCTTTGGATTTTGCAAGCTTAACAATAAATTCTCATTTGAAATACATTTGACAAGGGGTTTTCAAAAGAAATATTACAAGACATGTGATATTATTGATGATATTATAAATATAAGCTATTACTATATCACTAACATTACTATTAATATTAACATTAATATTACTACTAATAATACCAATAATTTCTCTGAATGTTGATAATTCGCATCCAGAGGAGTTCATTCACAAAAACAGATAAATATAATACAAATATCAAAGAGAGTTCCGGCTCATGAAATTGCTAAAGATAAATCTAATCTTAATCATGATACCCCACTATAATAATATTTGTGTCAAGGTGATCATAATACAAAGATAATGAGAGTAATACTAACTAAGCTATTAGTTAGCTGACTTACTAATACAGTACTATTAGTTAGCTTCAAATAACAATACAGAGGCTCCTTGGATGAACATGATAAACATAATAGAGAATAGAAAGGATTATCAGTCACAAGATGATGCCTTGTCATTCTATGAATCATCATAAAATTATCTCCGATAATGGAATTTTGCATAGATTATATAGAATTATAATTGTACAAGAGCATTATTGTGTTGAAGAATAAATATTATTCCACTCATGTGGAGAGAACTTTGCTAAGAATAAGTAGAGTTTAATCACGATCATAATTCATATCATTCACAATCATGATCATAATTTGGCCTCTTGAAATTTTAGAGAAAATACAAGAAGCCAGATGGAAGTATTTTCTCCTCTTAGTTTCTTCATAATTATTTGATAATATTTTATCCCATCTATTGATTACGTACATTTTCTTCGATTCTTTTTTTTACATGCCTTGACTATAATCAATCGCACAATTCTACTCTTTTATATTGTACAGTTCTATAGCAATGGAACTTTCAAGATCTAGCATACAACTGTGAAAATAAAGAAACAATATTTTTCTAGAAGTTCTAAAGTTATCAATTTCTCCTATCTCCTCCATTTATAATCCAAGTCCCTGTTGATGGAAATATTATTCTGCGTGATTCAAGAAGGATAGTGATTTAATTCAAATTTTAACAGAGAAAACAGTACCACTGGACACGATAATGAGCTCTAAAACTGGGTTATTCTACTGATTAATTATAGAGGAATCATTCTATCTCAGGCTTTTTCAAGAATGTAACTGACTAGGAACTCATTATTGGACACTTAAAAGCAGTTAATCGCATGAAAAGTGTACCATAAATTAGCTCTTCACTCTGTGGAAATGTGGGGAAGTCCAGAAAAGTTATCATCAATCATCTTCACATTTCAACTAGCAAACGATGAAAAAACTGTTGAAAACATCCACAAAAGATAGAACTTGGGCCTGTGAATTCCTCTGCGAGCCTAATAGAGCCGGCCATTGAGTTTCGGCGGCAAAGGGGCTTCAGAAATTGGAGAAGAATGTGGTGGTTGCGCGCGAAAAATGTGGAACTTGAGATGATTCATTATATCAGCACTGCGAGCCGCTATCTGGCTCCTTTCTCCCCGAGAAGAATTATCGATTCTCATGAAGAGTGACAGGATAATTTATAACCCATTATTATATACATCTCCTTTCAAGACTTAATTATCCACTTCTTTATTTATTGCTGGGAAGAAGATATGCAAGCTCCAAATCCGATTTGTTGGGAACGAGGATGTAGTGAAATATGAGCAGGCTGTCCTGAACAAGAAAAATTGAACGAAAATCACTCCACAAGCGGAAAAATGTCTGGAAGATCTCTCCAAGACATGAATAATATTATCGGCTATCAAATTGCAGATGCTAATTTTGGTTGCCATGCATAATTTCAATGGAAACTGAGTAGCTAAAGTTTACAGAGTTCTCTTTAAAAAGTAGTATGGGAGTATTCAGCCATGAGGAAGAGAAAAGAGTTCTCGTACTCGGCTGTCCTATAAGCTTCAAATTCGTGATTAACCAAATAAGTGGGCTGAATAGATTCCAAACAAATTGGGGATTGATATTGATTGATTTTTTCAAATTTATTCCACTGATATTCCAAACAGAATGGAATACAAATTGAAACTAATTCAATTTGTATATTTCATTCTAGAAGTGAGACTATAAAAATGTTACCTGACTAGGAAGAGGACGAAAATGATGCTAATAGATTAAACTGTTGAGTGTATTTCGTTTAATATAATAATTTTTTATTCATTAGGCTATAATTATGTAATAATGTTGTTGGCAACGAGAATAACGTCAACTACTTCATTATTAAAACTGAATATCCAGTTACCTAGATATTTTTACTACTGTAGTTATCTAGTTCTAGATAACAAGGTAATTCTTGTGATAGTGGAAATCAATATGTATGTGTTTCAAATATACAGTAATTCAGATATTAGTCTGACTCTAGCGACAGTGTAATTGAATTGACGTTCAAAAACGTCAAATACTTGTTAAATACTTCAAATAAAGTAGTATTTCTTATCGAACTTAATTACAAACAAGGTATAAGTATATTGTTTCTTGACTCAAGTTTCTCACTGTTTCCTATTTCTGAGATTCTACGAGTATTTTACTCATATTGTTGGTCTAAAATATTATGAAATTACGAAAATGTTCCCTCATTCCTGATTCAACAGAGGCTTCTCAATATTTCATCCACAGAGAAGCGGGTTTTCCCAATAAATGAGATAATCCGATACGTTAACACTCACCCAAACCACAGACACCACTTCCAGTGCCCAAACTAAGGTGAGAAGCAGCTTTTTGAACCGTATGAGTCGTTTGTATAGAAGTTGCAAGATAAGCATTGCTGAAGGGAGTACAGTTAGTGAGGTTTATCAGTCTTTGTGGGCCTATAAACCTGCGTTCACTCGGTTACAACATTGTGATATAAATATCTATACAAGCACTCTTACAGCGTAACTTACTCGACTCAAAAGAGATATTTCGCCCGTGTCCCACTCTTCACAATCACAAAGATAAATAGCTCGTATCAAAATGTCTGTCTTCCTTCCTTGAACTTTTCGCCTGTTACCTCAAACCTCAAACTTCTCTGCTTTCTCAACAATCAACACCAATTTATTTAAGATGTTATTACCGTAGTTATGATCATTCTCCAATTATCATCAAGACAATTTATTTTAGGTAAATGAATGAAAACAAATTTTGTCTATTCCACAGTATTTATTAATTAAAAAACCAAACCTAAGTTTCAATGCTCATGGCATCATCATCAGTGGTTGAGCCTAAACTGGATGATGATGCCATGAGCATTGAAACTTAAGTTTGGTTTTTCAATTAATAAATAGCCTACTGTGGAATAGTCAAAATTTGTTTTCATTAATTTACCTAATATGGAGAAGTTCCACAACATTTCTGAACAAAGTGTGTGTTATTTATTTTACTCCAACTTTTCCCTGTAGATCCCTTTCCAATAGAATCAGAGTTTTATAAATTCACTTTCAAGTTTTAGTTGCCATGTATTACATTCACTGTATTTGAGCTTTCACTTTTCAAATATTCAATAGGAAGTAATAGAAAAATAAACAAGTAAATTGAGTTTAAATTGAATAATTCATAAATTTTTCTCTCTTCACTCACCTATTCTTATCACAGGTGGCAAGGCAGAAAGAAGTTGCGAAGATACGAGCAGAATGAACCACGGAGAAAGGTTGGGGTGATTGTTCCTCATGATCCACAGGCCATTGAAAGACATTCCCTGATATTTTTCACTCTGTTCGTTCTTGCATGACACGCGACCACTCCTCCTCGATCGTTCACTCAACTGAACTCACTCCCGAAATTACGATCTGCCAATTTCAAAGCTAGCTTCCCATCCAAGACATTATTGTAGGCCTACGAGTATTACATAATGTGGAGAGTCATACAAGTCGCCTTTAACTAAACCTCGACTAACTGCTCCGATTGATCCTGCAAATAAAACAAAAAAATAAACCATTAGAAATACATAATATATTGGATTACTGTATAGATATAGATATGTTACATCAATCTGGTTTGTCTAATAACGGCATCAAACAAGTCAGTTACTGTAATACTATAGTTCGAATAAAACTAGTTGTCCCTTGGCCTGGTGCTCAAGACTCAACAGTTAGTTACATAGTTACATTACACTGGTAATAATAATTATAATGTCTATAAAACTCGTCCATGTAGACACATCAATTTCTGAATGTATTATAATACTCAATATAATTCTAGCTGAATAATCTCAGGACACATTATTCTGATTAAAAAATTATGAAAAACTCTTTCTGAATTCTAATCCATTATCTAAAACTCGATACCTATTTCTGATATCGAGCATACACTTTTTGTTTTTTTAACCATTTATGTAAACGACATGAAGGGTTCAAGTGTGGCTCTTTCAGTGTTGAGAGTGTATTCTTTTATGAAGAAGATTTTCATCTCAGGAAAAATTGGATCACTGATCATTTACCGAGAACCAATAACGGATTCAAAGCTATGAAGTTATAAGACGTGATAATATCGATTCCTATTCTTTATTATAATATTGGAAAGGAGCCAAGTGAATTTTAGGTCAGTGGCTAGTATTGTCTGTGGAATAATGAACTGGATTGCCAGTTAATCCCAAATAATATTTTTTGAAGTATGGGTTATTCCGCAGGGGGGCAGAATTTATTCTGTCCGGGGTGTGGCAATCCTCCGGGTTCCTGATGCAAGTGGTAGATGTAGGCTGGTTGGCAACTAACATCGTTGCGTCCCAGCGTAGGGTGTTCAAGTAGGAACACCTGAAGCATCAACTGCGCAAGCCAAGCCAATATATGGTGGAACAGCATACGCCGACGGCTGCATGGTCAGGAGTGCCTGACATGAGTATGCGAACTCTGGATACCAGGCGACCTCCAGTTTCAAGAAGCCTTCCTGGGTGAACGCGGAGCTCTGCCCAGGGTGACTGAATAAGTCTCCAGCTACTCGTGGGTACAGATTTCAGAGTTATTGCTAACTCAAACCTGTCTGGAAACGGTACATGAAGAGTAAGTCACTACAACTGAAAGATTCCGCAATGGAATCTGAGGAGTGCAGGCCCATCCTGATAGAAGTTGAACAGCTTCGGAAGGGTGGGTCAATAGCTGAAATCAGCAATACAATTTCTGCTGGAATGACCAGCACTCTTGAAAATATGGATGAGACTTCTAGGACAGGAATCGCTCCTACCAGAGGAGGCAAGAGACCTGGACTTCACGGCTCTGAGTAAATTCTGCTCTGGCCTTGATTATGGAACATGGCATAAGCCAAAGAGGATGCTACAAAGATCGAATAGCGGTCGTGCGGTGGCTAGGGTTACAAAGCCCAATTGAAAAAAAAAAAAAAAGAGATAAAGGGTTCAAGTGTGGCTCTTTCAGTGTTGAGAGTGTGTTCTTTTATGAAGAAGATTTTCATCTCAGGAAAAATTGGATCACTGATCATTTACCGAGAACCAATAAAGCTATGAAGTTATAAGACGTTATAATATCGATTCCTATTCTTTATTATCATATTGGAAAGGAGCCAAGTGAATTTTAGGTCAGTGGCTAGTATTGTCTGTGGAATAATGAACTGGATTGCCAGTTAATCCCAAATAATATTTTTTGAAGTATGCGCTGAATACTCGAATTGAAGACATATCATCAATCTACTTCATAATAAACTTATTTCCAATAAAATTTGTAAATATAAGTCTTGAATAGATAGATAAATAAATGGAAATATTAATGCCATTTTTATTGTAAGCTCGATCTCAGCTCAATTTATCGCACACTAGTTGGAAGAAATAGAACAGGTCCTGGAATACCAAATAGAACTTAACTATTTATTACTTCATCATTGAAATCCTAGCGCAAGCAACATCAAGAACAATCATTTCAATTCATTTATTATAATCCTGTTCATACATATTATCTTATTTGTGTGTCGTAGCCTACATAACTTGAGTGTTCGTTCCAAAAGTTCTCTTCAGTTCTCTATTTCCACATGAGATTTCCAATATATGTATTCATAACAAGATGAAAAGATGCAGAGCAAGTTGCATTTGCATTATGGGACATGTATGAGAAGGTGATTATTAGCGGAGAAAACAGAAAGATGCTTGGAAAAAGAGGACATCGTCAGATTCATAACGTCGCAATGACTCGTGGTTGAGTCGTGGCTGAGACATGTTGCAAGAATGGAAAGCACGTGGTTGCCAAAAGTTTCTACATGGAGAGTCTGTTTTATATTTTTTTGTAGAAGAAGACAACCTAGGTTGAAGTAAATATTGCTTGCTTGATGATATGATAGAAGACCACGCGTCATGTGAAAGAGAGGATGGCGAACAAGGGTAGCAGATAGAGATTGGTCGAGAGGCTTGGTGTTGGAGGCCAAAGTTCATGATGGACCGTAGCCTAGTACAGTAGTAAGTAATGTATTTAGCACGATGGAAGGGGACTTGATAATGATAATATACACAGGCCTAAACAGCACAGCTTTCACAAACATAAAGATTTTGTGACACACTTTGAATTCATGTGTGTATTCTGTATTCATGTGTATTTAATACATGTAACTCATCTGTCAATTTTTAATATGATGTGAGTAAGAATCTTCTTATCTATTTACAAAATCTCATTTTCCTGATAAATTCTCTATTTATAAGTCTCTTACTCTAAGCAACTGAGTAGAAAATCTCCCGTCGCCTCTTTCCGAAAACTGTTGCAATTTCTCTGTAACATGAAATTTAATATTTCATGTTGAAGTAACGCTCTGATAGAGAGCAGCCCATGATAAAACGTGTAAAACGCATTGTCAGTGAAAATGCTTGTGCTTTCCGTCTATTCATTGTTATGCATTGCACACAAATAATCATTTATGAGCAGGAGTCAGGGAAGGGAGTGACAGTCGACAACATTTTCCAGCAGCCAGAGCCGTCGCAGATGTATGAAGCATCTGTCGCCTCGCCTCCAACAATGCGTTCCACAGCAGCTTCATCCATCAGCAGATCGATCAATTGGTCTTGTTCTGCAGCTGGCATAAACAGTTGTTTCCGACTTGTTAACACCACATCTATTCTCAGATTTAACATAACTTGTGTCAGTAATCAGAGATGAATATAGTTTAATTTGTATATCCCATAAATATTTCCATGCATGTTATTTATATTGATATTATATTGTTATATTTTTATAGATTTATATTAAATTTATATTATTTTTTATATAAGTATTCTTATTTAGCAGTTGTAATCTATTAAGTATTTTATTGTTAAGTATAAAGAAACAATTTATCATTTTATTTAATAAAGAATTTTCATGGACAAATCCATGATATCAGTAATATTATTATGGATTCTACCATAAATTTGAGGAATGATAAATTGTACAGAACCAAATTATATAATTTAAACATTCCCTATAAAAACTTCGTTCAATAAAATCAATGACCTAGCACCAAGAAAACTCACCTCTCAAAACTATGAGGTGGTAGTCTATGTAAAGTTGAGTACATTATCAATATTGATCATAATATATACATGAATGTAATTTTTCTCTATGGTAGAACTCATGAATTTATGGCAGGTGAACCTGAAATTAATCGGTGAACCATTACGATACATCAGTCATCCCACCCGATCCGTGCCCGCACCGCATCGGTGTGGAAGAAGCCTGATTTGTGTATACCAGGATGAGTTGGAGGTGCAATTTGAAATAATCATTAATATATTATTTTGAGCTGCACGTTTGATTTGAATGAACTAGAATTACAAAATCAATGCACCGCTACGTAACAGTTCTTATTGATGGAATTCTCTGTCCATGTCATGCCTGAGAAGTCCTGCTTAGTAACTATCACACAATATTTCACATCCCCACCTGGAACTACTCTGTCGAGGTCAGAGAGTGTATTATTATTCTACTTCACGTTTGAATAAATGCCAAGTCCTTGGAAGGTTTTCAAAGATAACACTCCACCTTGCTGAGGGTCTCTCGCCCCTTGTACATGTAAGCAAATACCCGGTGACAAATGGCGACAATCTATCCCACCTCTCAACACAAATCTCTGCGATGCCAGTGTCTTTTCCATCGTTTATTCTGGGAGCTGTATGAAGTCTGATAGCGCAAAATCTCATGGGGAGACTAATCTTTAAAGTCAAGACTAATGAATGATATTTGACACTCTTATGACGAGAGTCTGACTTCAGGAGGAAATAATTTATCAGAATGAAAACTTAAAAAAATTCTAGGGGCCCTCGCAGTAATATCAAGAGATTTTTAAGAGACTTTGGAAGAGCCTCTTTTACTTCTTAATCCAAATTTATTAAATCTAAGTTTGTCTTCCAATCTTACATTGCTACTTTCTCTCACATCAATTGAACAGCGTGATACTTGTGGTATCTATAATCAACACTATGAATTTACTTCTCAAACGCTTTTCTTTTATATCCTATATATTATGTTGTTAATATCAATGCATTTATTGCTATAATATAGTACAAGAGGTGTTAATATGGGCTACATGTTAATTCCCAAATACTGGATTATTTTGTAACAGCGAGATTTTATGGAGAATTATTCATGTGGATTATAGGAATGTTGTAAGATTACAATCATCCTTTACGTAGAACAGAACAATATTGTCTATCATAATATTTTCAAGTAACATGTCTCAACTCAGTCGAGTTTCTCTCGATTCTCTCATGGTGAAGTAAGTTAGAGCTTGAAAATGAAAATAACAAGAAATTATGCTCATATTGGAGTATAGAATATTTTAAGAAGATGTTGTTCAGTATTGATTCGATTACACTTCAATTTCAAGAACATTGCTTACGAGCTTATAGCAAGAGCTTCAATATCTCAATATCATTCAACTCTCATATTGAAGCATTTTCTGAGATGAGGCGGAATCACATGGAAGGGGACAACAATGTTTATGTGTCGCTGTTATCAAATTCTATTTCTGCTTGGCTCTCGATATCAACATGGAAAAAGAGACGCTGCTTCTCCGCTTTTGACGTGGAGCCATAGAAGCTTTTCTGCCAGTATATTCAATAGAACAAAACATCTTTTGTTTTTATTCAGCTCCCCCGAGGATGGCAGGCTGCCTAAATTCGTCTTGTCGGGGAGGCTTTCTCCAACTTTTTCATGATTAAATGATACCACGGATCAAGCGTCTTCTGAAAGGCCGGCCAACATCTGTCACTATGAAGGTCACAATAATGTCATCCATTGTTCCTTTTGTTCAAGACGGCGAGTTGTCGCCGATTGTTACAACTTTTCGGTATCTTTTGACGAAAAACAAAGTTTGTCGACGTTTCCACAATGAACTCATAGAGTTAGAAAGTTAAAATACCAAAAGAATTTTAAAAAATCTTTAATTTTTGTTTGTTATTGGAGCATCATTATTATTTCAGTGTTAAAAGTGTTTTTTTTTTATTCTTTTAGAGTTATTAGAGCTTTGATAAAATTCGCTAACAGTTGTTCTTTACCTTAAAGAGAGATGTTGATTATATTTTTTGAATATGAGTTGGATAATTTGTGTTTTATGAATGATTAATACTCCTGGGTTACAGTACAATCGACAATCATCCTAGGGTTCTCACTTTTGATTATGAATGTTTGCTTTGTAAGGTAATGAACTCTGATTATTACTCTAGGTCTGAGCTTCAATGCATACAAACAGGTCTCAATTGTACTGTACGGTGTGTAATTGTATGTTTTTTTTTTTGGCTCAGATGAAAAGGAATCTTTCTCAACAGAAACCATGCATAAAACCATACAATACCTACAATTTTACAGAAGACAACATGATAAAATCAATCGATTTCTTAAAACATTAATTCTCGTAACTCGTATGAGTTCATGGCATATTAACATAAAGGCTTTTGAGAATACCCTGAATTACAATTTTTCTTTGTTGATAATGGACAATAGCACACAGTTATCACGTTCTCGTGATAACTCTTTCTCTCCAGCTCCACGTAACAACTCTTGTATGTCCCCTTGTAGCAGAGATAAGCTTATAGGCCAGCTTTTATCCTGGAGATTAGCGGCGCCACTTGAACACTGAGAGGAATAAACGTATTTCAACTGGGGTTTCTCTAAAAAAAACCTTCGCTTTTCTCCTCTCATTCTCTCCCTTAATGCTTCCCTCTTTCTTCCACCAACATGGGTTCTCTTTTCTTCTCAACTTATCAAACTGCATGAGATATGATTATTAAAATGAGTCAAAAATGAGAGATAAATTGAACTTTCTTCACCTTGATCTTGTTCTTGTTCCTTAATCTGAAGAAAATCCAGCATCCAACATTCAGTAGAAATCAAATACTATTACTACTATACATTTAGAGTACAGTATTACACATGGTGTACAACTCATTCATTATTTCATGCCATGAACATTGAATTTCGGAGAAAATTCAGTGTATGGGCTTCTGTCAATAAATTGTAATCTTCAATAGAAACAGTTGAAACCCTTAATCGACAGAAGCCCATATACACAGAAGCACATCAACCATAAATTTCCTGTAATAATCATTATTTCATTAGATAGTTTCACATCATCGAAATCTGAATCACTATAATTATCGTTGGTTTCAGGAATAGGTTAGATACTTCCTCAATTATAAAGTATGAACTATGATTTGTTTTGAAATGATGCAGTCGAACAATTGAGTTGCAGTCCTTACTTTTCTGAAAGTAAGGAATCACCAGTAAGGTTACACCTGAATCAACTTTCATCGCAAAATTCGCTTTTGTTGTTGAGAAACTGCTCTTACAATAAAATTAGAAAAAGTGATCGTTTTAAATAGGGATCGTTATTCTGTGATTGGCTTGTTCTGAATAATTCTCTAAATCTTCATTTCTTTTAATAATTCTTCAATTCTTTGAATAATTTTGTGATAATTCTTCAATTACGTGAATAATTAACTCATGTGGGCTTATTCATTCATTGTTCTATGTAGATTTTTTATAATTATGCAATTCAAATTCTAACAATCTATCCATAATGTGTGTAACAATCTATCCTGGAATTCATGTGTACAACATCACCATAGGCTATAATGAGCCTAGTTAGTTCAACTGCAAAATTCTGCTCACCAATGATGGTCAATAGTCAGGTGTAGGAGGCAGAATATGTGGATAGGAGGTGGTAATTATCTGCAAGATCATGACATTCATGACGTATGTTAGATGATGTCTCACATGAGTGGGGATGTTCTACATGAAACACAAATCCATGATAATTCGCCTCATGTCGAAGACAGCCACATGATTCCACCCTGGATATATCAATATTCATCACAATACAGAAAATGTAGCGGCGGATATGTTAATTGTCAATCGGCGTCTGGATGAGAAATTGCTGTTTTTTTAGTATAGCCCACGTGAATAATAATTCACACCGTACCGAAGTACAGTCGTGAAATAAATTGGAGTATCGTAGAGGTAGAAGGGGGAGGGGGATAGCTATGTTTTTGGTATGAGCGAGAGGGTAGGTTAGCTCTGTTCTTCTTCATAGTGACAACTGAACACAGATGATGGTAAAAGGTAGAGGAGGAGGAGGAGGAGGAGGAGGTCGAGGAAGAGGAGTAGAGGAGGTGGAGGAGGAGCAGGAGACAGTCACGCTGACTGAAGCGACGAACAGTGTAGTCGAATATAGACGGCACATCATTTCCAGTTCCACCAGCTGCGAACAGCGCTGCTCGTTTTGATTTAACACGAGAATGAAACGTATGTGCTGAAAACAATTACTTGTTCGCAGCCAACAGTTTGCTGACACTTCATGCAACGCTTTCTCATCGCTCCAAGCTGCGTTGAATTTTTTTCCACTAATATTGTCTCCCAAAATTATTTCCTCTCATCCTCATTATAACATAATTCCAAGCTCCAATTACAATTTAATCACAACTTGGTTTTTTAAGTGATTCATATTATTATCATCTCTTGATTCGATGGAGTAACTTAAATTTTACCCTCACACCATGCACTACCCTAAAGACATGCACTATTATAATGCTGAAAACCATTGTGTGTCTAGTCACTAGGGTGTTGAAGACTTTCAGTAGACAAAGACAAACTTAAATTCTTGTTTTTTTTTAGGGTGATGCCCACATGAGCTCTAGGCTTGTGCGTGGGTAATGAGTGGGGTGATGATGAGAGATGACGACTGTTTTTAGGCAGTCGGGACCGACGGCTTTTCGTCTCCTCCGAAAGACGGGAGTGGCCGTTTCTGTCAAAATCCGTTCCGGCAACTGTATTCGATCTTGGAACCTTTGGATTATCAGACAGGCGCTTATCGCCCTCGGCTACGGACCACTCTATGTTATCTATGTTTTTTTAAATCAACAGCTTCATATTCCAGAATAACAATTGCAATGCGAATTAACATTTTGGGATTCATTGGATTAATTTTTCCTATTCAGAGTCTTCTGGATTTTCGGTATAGGTTACTACTGAATAGTATATATATATAGTATTCATGGCCTTGAAATTTCATATAGATATATGATACATCCATTTCATCAGGTTTCTCAGAAAATACTGTAAATATCAATTTCCGTAAATAGATAACGAATAGGTAATGGGTAATGAATTTGATTTTGATATATTTGTTTCTTCGAAATCACTCATTTCTTCGTTCAAATAGTTCATAATCTATGGGGAGATCATTTTTCTTTTCTCAACAATTTGAAATCATTTTCTCACTGTAAGAAAGATTAATGTTGTATGAAGAGAGATGCATTTAGATTAGACATTTTTCCGGGTATTCAGATTGATAGAGAATTGGATACTTCACTAGAACTACTTCTATGAGGTTTCTCATTTCTAAGTAGCCTTCCAGTAGTTATGGAACTTTAAGATCGCTAGATTAGGTTGAAATCCAGTCACTAGGTTGAAAGGTGAGGAGATGTTTTATCAAGTGAATTGAATATTATATTATTTGATCAAACGACGTTAACTATGTCGGAGCCTCATTGATTGAAGGCTTGGGGCGGTTATTGTCAGTTTCAGACAATTTTTATTTTGGTTATTTTTAACAGTGAGAGATAAATTTAATATTGTACGGGCAGTCGATTCAGCATTCCCCTCATCGAACTCGACTCACAAACCTCCCAACCTCATCTCACATTTTTCGACTATTTTACTGTGTTTTTGTATCCATCTGTCATTTCAGTTTTATGATTCTCTGTATTTTCCAAACTACAAAGTTGCTTTATTAAGCACTCGACAGAGCCCTATTGTGTTTGTATCCGTTGTACAAACTTGTATCCGTTTCTCTGTCCATTTGCACGATATCTAACGAAAACTTTTGAATATAATATAATCTCCGAAGATCAAGTATAAGAAGCCTATCGATTTTGAACTCATCAAATGAACATTGAGGATTGAATTTGAAAAAAGTTACAAGCGAAAAATAGGTACTCTAACCTCAATGTGCTAAGAATGCAACAGAGCACAAGAACTGATGCTCGTAATCCGGTATTATATATACTGATTTCTTATATACTCTGATTTCGATATTATTCAACTAATTATTCATGTCGGGGACTGAAATTCTATTCTTAAAAAGTATTGTCCTCTTTTTTAAATCACAACAGTTCCTTGGATACTCCATTATTTCGGTTTATTTTTCAGAATCAACTGTAAATAAATTAGAGATAACCTGCGTCTTGGACCTCATCAAATAAAACACATTTTTCAATGAAGCCCTACTGAAAAGAAGTGATGGTTCATCCACCCTTGACACCATTGATGAATCAGGTAGCTCAGCTTATAACTCGCGCATGCGCTTACCTTTAAATTACCTTGTGGAGATGGAAATACATAGGTGAAATTATTCAGAGTTTGGGAAAGCCTCTCATAGCTTTCTGCTTTGTTATTGTGAATTGTCATGCTCTCCGGTGACCTTCAAGTCACGTTGAAGGTATCCCAAAATGCAATCAAACTCCTCAATCACACAATAGTTTGAATAACTCAAACTAGAGCTGACTCTTATATCATGATGATCTTAGAAATTATAATTTTGCATTCGATGAGTTGAAAATGATTGACCTCCTGAGTATAATAATGTGCAACGTCTCGAATATGATTAATTAAAAATAGAATAATTTTTTTTTTCAAAAAACGTCATGTAACTAAATTAATAGAGCACATCATAGAGCACAAGAAAAGATTTATGATTTTCCAATGGAAGCACTAATCAAAAGTTTTCTTAAATTTAAATTCTTCATGAAATCTCTTTTATTATATTAATTAATGAATTATTAATACTTTTTCAAGATCGTGAAAGGATTATGCTGGAATCAAAAATATTAATCACTTCTCAAATCTCACAAACTCTCCTTAAAGTGGAGAAATTTATCAAGTTCTTTATCAATAAGAGATCATGATATTCCTCCCCTCAAACTCTAAAAATTGTCTCACTACTTGGCTTGAGTTCTCTATAATTAGGTTATGTTATTTTTCCATAGGAACAGCCTGATTTCATTAATTCATCACATTTATGTGAATGCTTTGAACTTAATTCATTTCCCCATCATTATTTGCCAGAAAAATGAAATGATTTTCATTTTGAAATGTAAAAAATGTCAAAAATGACATTTTTAAATGTCAAATTTGCAAGTTCTAAGCCTCTTCAAGCATTAACAACCTTCATTACAATTCATACTATTATTTTGTTTGTGAATAGAAGTTGAATTGGATACCTTCTAGAATTGATGTTTCTCATTAATATCCGTAATGGAAAATTTCAAACAAGACTTAAGTTTTGAGTTTTTCAACCCTTTTAGGATCAGCTTACCTTCAATTGAAATGGTATTATATCTGAATGATAACAGATAAAAGCACTTTGTTATTTATTAGTTAAGTTTTGGGCATCACATTTGGTGGGGTAGGGCAGTTACTGACTTAGTAGAGCACTTCACGTCCAAAACTTCTGCGTGCGTCGATACGCGTCGTATCGATAGGCCACGGCAGCCGCGTCCGTACGCTTCGGTCTCCGCGTCGTCACTGAGCACAGTTCTTCAAAGAGGGAGTCGATGCTTGCGCCCTCTATCGGCGCGGCCTGGAACTACACGGCGCACTGAAGGAACTCTGCGATAAGGGAGGACGCACCCTTTCCCCAGCCGTCAAACTCGTCTCCTGCAAAATGCAGAAGAGATGCGTTCTTCGTCTCTGATCTCGATGAAAATGCGTCATACCTTTGAGTTTCCAAGTGATATTTCCCTCATTAGCACGACATTCAAAAACTTCATCTGTTTAAAGCGCGTCAAAGACGAAGATGGCAGATATCTTGAAAGGCTACGAGGGAAATTATTACAAAAAAAGACCTTGAGAAAAATGGTCTTATAAGAAGTCAGTCTGAAACAATCTGTCCTCGGTGAGATGAAATTTTATCCTCACCCGGTCTTCATCAAGGATGAGCTTGATGAGCTCTGTGCTCAGAAAGTACCCTCGACAAATCAATTACTAAGCTTACTTGTCAAGACTTTACAGATAAAGGATGTAGCCTAGTATTTTAGAAGATTTTCTAATATTCTTATCAGTTTCCTATATAAAAAAAGATTTTTTCTCTTCTTATCTCCCTTGAGTCAAATTTAAGGTAATGAAAGTTACTCTTCTGGGTGAATACTACAATCAATTATTATTTCAGCCTTTTAAACTTCTATTATTGTCATCAAGCCATAATTGAAATAGCAAATCATAAGATTCGATGAATATAATGCTCTGCTTATAGAAGGATACAGAATATATCTTCAATATCTTCCTTGTAAAATCTATGCACTTTGTTGTTATTGTGATTCTCCAATTTGAATGTAGTCTGAAATATTTGTTCTTTGAATCGGTTCATGCTTTACCTCAATGATAGAATAACAAGAGTATTCACTATAAATTCGTTCAGCTTCATGATCTCTTTAAATTATGTACCAATAATTTCACTTTGATTCACTTTAGACGTGCTTCAAACTACTCTGAGTTACTTTTTGTGTGAGCTCAACATCTTTTTTTATTATTGGTTGATGAATGATAACTTGACAGATATGATTCCAAGAAGGTCCGTCAACCATCTAAGTTAGTCAATTCTCTCCTATGTCAAGTTCAATTCTACTCTGAATTCATATTTTTCTCTTTTCAAGCTCATGCTGATTCGGTTGAGCTGATTACGACTTGGGTCACAGTCATTGGGTAATGTTGCCTTGTTCATTTTCTAATTGCACAATGATTCTTTCGGAAGAAAAGTACACAAGATGTTGACTGACTAGTGAAATACGAGTGTTGAGAAAACACAGTAGACTAATAAACAAGCGTATTTTGGGTATTCCTTGATGTAGACATCGAACAAAGCCGTGGAATCCAACAAGCGACATACGAAATCAGATTCGGATGTTCGGGTCTCTGATTCTATCCTATAAACCACCCACGTATTCTTGTTCTCAAACATACACACACATCTACACACACATGCTCACAAGCATGAATCTTCACCGAACAAGGATTCCTGTATGTTACACACATTTCCTCTGTCTCTGATACCCTCGGGAGTCATATTTCGCACGGGGATTACAGGTCGGTTTACATTGGCTAATGCAAAGCAATAAGACTTGACGCATGCGTGGAAATATGTCTGAAGAAGCCAATGGAATGCACATGAACATTCCAAGGGATCGTAGTGTGCAAGTATACAAAGATTGAGGAGTACTATTTTCAGTACAGTACCATCTAATGTGGAGCAATTTTTTTCAGCTGGAAATGGAGTGATTTTCCTCTATCTTATTCTATTTCCTGAATAGAATAAATTATTGCTGTACATAATTTTTCATCTTTGAACCTTGCGTAGCCTATATCCTCATTGAAACAGATTTAAAATCATTCTCTTTCATACATGAATGCTTGATCAGTGAGTTTTATATAATTGCGTTGAATAATAAGTCTTTTTTACTTTTTGTTGCGTTCAGGTTCTAATACAATTTTCAACTCCACTTGAGCTGTCCGATATGGATTCTTCCATAGCATTTCTTAGATTAATACTTGAAAACTAAAATATTCTGTATCCCAGCTCTTTTTCTGTATCACATAATAAAATGGTCCTCGTTCTTCTTTCATCAACTAAATGTATTTATGGAATTTGAAGAAATATTATAATAAACTCTCATGGAAACTAGGAGGAGACTTCGCTCGAAATCTTCGAAGTCCCTGGCGCTGATGTTGAAGGAATAGTGACTAACTTCTTTCTTGATTGAGATTTTTGAATGATTAAAATATTATAACAAAGTAATTTCCTCAGTGAAACCAGGGATTTGATAACCAAATTATACTAGGACAACGTATTTAGAGCTGTGTATAATTTCAATAATATATTATTCACTAGTTCGTCGAATCTTTTAACGAGGTATTTCTACAATGTAAGGTTGATGCAGTAACTCTATTATTGACTCCAATGGCTAGCACTCTTTTCTGGGTATTGGAGAAATTTCTGTTCGAAGCTGCACTTACGACCCTATATTTCACCGCGTCCAGCGATTTGTTCTCCAAATGTTTCGAGTTCTTCTTGCTTAATGACTAACTTGTACAAGAGCTGTTTGGATCGAAGCCCACTCAATGCCGTGATCAATCTTCGGACTGGGCTACAGTGTTTCGCAGTGCATTGGGGGTCAAAAACTTAAGAAGTTTTCAATCAAATTGGATAATTTTCTTAAATAATAATTCAATATTAACGTGATTTTGGTTTTCAATAGAGAAACTTAAATATAAAGAACAAGAATTGAAAAAATCATTAATTTCTAGTTGTTATTTCGTTTTTTTTTTAGAATAAAATTTACATAATTGGAGTTGATGAACAATCATTGTTATAACGGGTGGGGCAGAGTAACGAGCGATTTTAAAAAGGTTGTGTAAAAAAACCAATCAGTTTTTGAATATTGTGTATATTGTCACGATACAAATTCTGGCAACCAAATAAAGCCTCAATAAAATATTGTCAATGACCACTAAGTGCTGGTATTATAATAGATAGCACAATTAACGGTAAGCTGACCTAATTTAGCAGTACTCAATATTGATAAAATAATGATAACAAGGAAGCAAGCTCCGACTCACCACCAAAAGTCTCTGACTCATATCACACTGTATATTTATTTATATTCCTTGATGTTAATTTATGTAATCGAAAAATCCAAATCTTGAAGATGGCCATAACCTTCATCCAAAAATATCAAAACACACCACTGCCTATATGGATCATCTACTGAAAGATGTCAATGCCAATAAAATCATTGGAAAAATTATGATTCATCAATTATTTATAAAATGTATAAATACTTAATCCTCATATGTTAACTTGCTATTAAATAATGCATATTATTATTTGTACTCACCAAAAGTATCATCCCAAGCCGGTGAAATAATGTATATACAGGTCTCATATCTTCGGTGGTTTCACGAACATAGCAATATATTTTGGAAATATTTGTATATGCGATTATACTATTTTAGGAGTCAGTTATTTTATGGCATAAAATATTTGGATGTATATTAATTTAGCAATAAACTTTCAGTTCACCTTTTGAATTTGGCAGTGGAGTTGAAAAGTAAAGAATATTTTTAAAGGCATCTTCCAAAAATAAAAATAAAAATTGAAAGGATTTTAACGTCCTATATGTTATTTTGTATTATATATAATATATCGCATATTATTTAAATGGTTATTGTAGCTAAATGTTGGAACTACTTTGTGCATTGTACTGACGTCAAAAAACACGATATTAAATTGACCAATCACAGCCCAGCATTTCATTAAAAATTCTGGAATGTTCTATTGAAAATTCTGTTTCCTTGAATTTTAGCAAGGGTAACTCTCTTCCGTTTGAGACTCCTCAGAGAGCAGTTGCTTTTGAGCACATACGTGCAGTTTAACTGTTTTAAAATGTAATCAGTTTCATTTTCAATTTTAATGTTTTCAAGCTGTGATATATTAAGCTGTGGCAATATATAATTGATTAAATTCATGTAAAGTCGCGGAAATGTTATAAACTATGGTCCAGAGCCAAGCTGTATCGTGAGATGACACACGGAATCCAATCTACCCCTGAGATGGCTGCCTAAACCAGGATACGGTAACCGACGTCAAAGCATCGCCAATACTGTGAGTGATACGTTTTATTAATCCTTTGGCCAAAGGCGCGAAAAGCCTCTTTTAAAGTGAAATAGTGGGGAGAAATGATCATACTGCGTGAAACATAAAACATGAGCTCATGGTCTAGTAGTTAAGGCATTCATAATTTTAGAGAGTTTGTACTATCTTATTTGCCAGGCAAAATACCCACACCTACGCTCTACTGAAAAAATAAATTTTGTAACATGCTATTTATTGTTATTAACAATTATTAACGAAATTTGTAAAATTCATTTAATTGTTCAAGTTGTGTGTTCTAAAGGAACAGGAGAATATACTCCAAGTTTTTCACCTAATTACTGGGTTTTCTAGTCGTTCTTGCACCTGTCTTGGCAATCCCAATTGATACATTAAATTTATTTAATTTATGAAAATATCAGTATCCTGGATGAGCCCTTGCAAGGCCAAATTTTGACATGCCCAGTCACGTAAGGAGTATGCTTAGCCAAGTGTGTTACGTAAGTGGATTGAGATCTTGTCTTTGATGCGTGACTATAGTCCATCACTTAGCTCTCCCTTATCTTGTGACACATTTGACTATATTTGCTTGATCCTGACGTCACGGGACATACAACATAAAAATAATAGCGTTACACACATGGCACCACAAATAGTAATGTTACATGACCCACAACGTAGGGCTGTTACACATGGCACCCAACATGGCGGCCTGACGGAGATGTACAGGATTTCTTTATTAAGAAAGCCAAAAAAAAATTTGAACTCAGAAATCACAGAGTTGATGGTTGAAAACTTTTGAAATTGAAAATACACCTTATGGAATTGCCAAGCTTTAATAAAGCAGTTAATAAATTGGAATATTGATTTCATTATTAAATTATTCCTGAGGAGACATCGAGGAGGAGTATACTCAGAAATATCGCCAATGATTTAAAGAGATATATGCACTTATTGCTTCGAATCACATTCCGTGATCATTCAAATAATTATTTTAGGTAGCCTATTAAGAAAGCTAGCTTATTTAACCTTGAAATTAAAGCTTTAAAGGTACCAAAATATTATTAGTTTACCAAGAGCATTAAGGTCTTGGGGGCTTATTAATTTGTTAATTAATCTATTAATTTAAGCAAAATCCCCAAAAAAGCGATATCATAGGCAAGATATTAGGAGTATTAATTGTTTATTTATTGTTTATCTGTGATAGTGTGAAAATCGCCAGATTATTAATGAGCATTGAATATAGGGCTATTTATTAATAGTTACCATATATAAAAATTTATTTACTGGTAATTACCAGATATCTATTGATTTAACTATCATTGCATGTTTATTTTGTGCATGTTTATTTGTAATAAGTCTTGGAAAATTTATTGTCTCACTGTATATATCACTTGTCACTTAATCCTTTTGGTCAACATTTCACTGCACTTGAGTCACTATCGCACTCACGCCGCGCATTCATTTCCACGCCGCGCATACACCCTTCGCGCCGCGCATCTATTTCCACGCCGCGCATACACCCTTCACGCCGCGTTCACACCATCGGACCACGACATCCTTGGATTTCACCACTAGCCCAGCTGTCCAAATCCTAACTCACCATCATGGAGAACCTCTCAGCCAACTCATCTGTATCCTACATAGAGCTGGGAGACAACAACACTCTGCGAGAAGTGACCACACCTAACACCGAGGCAACAAACAACACTGATGAGACAGCGCCCAGGGAGCGAGACGCAGGAAGTATCACTAGCGCCAACTTCGACCCTGAAAATCTTCGTCAGCTGTCTTCCACCCGCCTGGAACCAGATGTCAGCCCGACAGAAGTGCCTCCACGTACGCCGTCACCTACTACCGTCAACCCTACTACACAACCCACGCCAGACGAACTGAGTCCATTAACTTCCAGATTAATAAATGACACTCCAACCGATTTGGTCACCCTCATGCTCAAAATAAGTAATGACCTCAAAGATTCCCAAGAGAAACTGGGTAGTCGAATAGATAGTCAAATCAATAATCAAACGGAAAAAATGGAGAAGATGGATAGGGAGTTGAAAGAGGACATGAAACAAATGAATAATCAAATAGAAAAGTGGATGGAGGATTGAGAGTAGAGATCAGAGACATCAGGGGAGAGATGAAAGATATGAGAAAGCAGTTAGATGACACTACTGTATGCCTCAACAAAAGAATGGATGACATGCAGGTGAATTTGAGGAAGGAATTGAGTGAAGATTGGAGCAAGCATGCGATTGAACTGGAAAACAAGGTCATGCAAAACGTAAGTGAACACACTGATGGATTAAACAAAAAACTAGAAAATCTTGTAAAACAAACCAAAACCGACATACAACAGGCAGTAGAGAAACAGAAGACAGAGTGTGTCACCACCTGCAAGAATTTGGAAAAGCAAATTAGAGATTCCACCCAGCCATTAGAAAAATCTGTACAAGAAATTAACACTCAACTTAGCCTAACAAACACGTCTCTAAATACTACTCAAACCCAAGTTGAAAGTCTAGTAACCGAACATACATTAATTCACAATAGAGTTAAAGAAACCGAAAAAGAATTAAACCAACACCAAATAACCATCACCCAACTAGACAGCGAGTTGCAAGATACTAAAATCGATTTAAATAGTAAAATAAAACAGACACACACAAAAATATCACAACTTGAAATGAATATGAGTAGAGTGAGAGGAGGAGGTGAGATAGTAGCGGTACCCGAAACGCAGAATGTGTCACTAATCAGTGGATTAGGAAAATTTGATAACACAAAATTCCACATGACACCTAAAGCGTTTGCAGAACAGTTAAAAGTGGTACAGGACTTAGTTCCAATCAGTTGGCCTGTATGGAGATTCCGGCTATCCTCTCTTTTAATTGGGGAACCTCTGCTCTTCCTTCATGGACGTGCACACGAATTCAACAGCCTAGAAGAATTTCTGAGAGCTTTCCTCGAACAATATTGGAGCCTAGATAGACAACAAGAATTGTTATCTAAAATAATATCCTCCAATTTTGACGAAAGAAGTGGTCAGACATATACCGCATTCGTCTCACGATTACGCTATCAAAATTCGCAGCTAGACAACCAGATTCCCGATATTACCTTAGCTCACATCGCACTTAAGAAGATGCCGTATCACGTCCAACTAGCATTGGCCACCGCCTCCATTAAAAGTTTCAAAGACCTTGAAAACCACCTTCATTGTGTTCAAGCTGTCTCCACAAGCAATATACAGCATAATAACCATAGAAATAATAATAATTTTGTACAAACCAACCTGCCACCAAATCAAGCAAGAGAAAATTCTAACACTGGTGACAATACAAATAATAATTCACAGGACTTTGAAATAGAGTCACTACCACCAAATAACAACTACCGAAACAAAAATGGGTTCAGAAGGAATCAAAATAATAACAATTTTAATAGGAATAAAGATCGTAGATACCATGATCAAGATAGATTCTATGATGGCCGAGATTACATGAACTCCAATAGAGACAACAACACAAGTAGTTCTAGAAACGAATCAAATAAATCACCATCACCAAATACCGCTTCTAATACTGATAAAGATAATAATCCACCACCTTCTACTAATATACCATCAAAAACAAATGGAAAATCAAACAATCCATCAGGGAAAAATTCCAGCGGTGACCATCATGCAAGACTAGGAGGAGAGAAAACTTATAAGACTCTGACGGTTCAAATTCCGGCAGCCCAGAGCAAAGCTAAACGGCAGTCCAGCAAAATAAACAGGAAAGTGTATCTTAACTCAAACTTTCATCGGAAGCATGCTCGATATAAAAAGCCGACAGCTTTTGAGCATTATGCATGTTTTCATCGGCGGCACACTCGCTTCAAGCCCGCCCTAAAGCCAAGAGATTGTAAAAAACATGCTCAATATAAAAAGTCGACAGTTTTCGAGCATTCTGCATGTTTTCATCGGCGGCATACTCGCTTCAAGCCCGCCATAAAGTCAGGAGATTGTAAAATTTGGACACCAAAACCTAACCTCTCTTGAGACGTTGATCAACTACCCACAACCAACCGGCCAACATAACCTAAATCGCCCACATCTGGTATACGAAAGGTTAATAAGAGCAGCTTCAGGACCCTGGAAATTTTTCGTCTATTTGGTACGAGAACCTCGCCAACATTAAACCCTACTATAGAGAATGAACAATATCATTCCTAGGAACCACATGCTTCCGGTTTGGAGATAAACGAAAAAAGGTGATTTTTCTACAACAGGATTCAAACTAACATGAGCCAGAGATCGTCCCAAGGATGTACTACGACGCCTGACCGTATTAATTACGCAAAATAAGTGATATTGAACTTTTTAGAAAAATACACAGTTATGTTAATAAAATAATTGATGGCCAACGATCGCCATATTTTCTAATCAAACCAAACGGAATCCTAACGGTAAATTATTACCAACTTCAAATATTAGTAAGAAATTACCTTCTTTTCCAAGACTTACTATGTTATTATATCATATATTTGTTAGTATTAGTAAATATCTGAATTTTTTGTTAGCTTCTACGAAGTCATACGTTATGCACATAACCAAAAAACACATATGTTATGATGTCTACTTGTGTGCGTAGACGATATATTGTACACATACGATAGGCCAAGGCCACATAAATCGAACAGCATGTATATATTCCATACTTCACAGCTGTGAAAGTTTATAATCAAATTGTTATAATGTAGCCAGTATTATTAAGTAAATTTTGTTAAAACTAAGATTAACACATATTTTGATATTATTATTGAATGTTTATTTATTTGTAACCATAAGTGTTTGCATGGCAGTGAACATTGAGTCAAGTGGTGAAACCACAGATTACGATTGTGAGCCCTAGGCTAATAACTTTGTCAATCGATAAAACAAGTCGGCACCCATTTAAGTTACCTGCTATTTCCTTCAGATCAGTTACCAGAGTTATTGTGCATCTATCTATGTAAATTGTTTGAGAGCTTTATTTATGTCATTTATTGTCTAGCAGAACTTATGAGTTTGAATTGTATTGTATTTTCGAGTGTCATCTGAGATAACCTCACATACCTTTTGTGCATCAGCGCTTGTAGAGATTCCTTCGACACCTGGCATACTCTTTGGTTTGACATGTCGTCATCATAGTATTGTTTTAGCCGCCAACTTTTGAATTCTCATATTGCTCTTTTAGATGTATTATCTTTGCTCTATTTTTTCTCAGCTAAATGCTTGATTTTTTTTGTGTAAATCACTGCCATGATTAGATGTTACGCTTCTGTAAATCTTATGAGTAGGTAGCGTAGAATATTTCCGTACCGAATTCGAGGTCGGGAGGTAGCTAATATGAGACAGTTGTGTTCACATATTTTTTAGAGCCTTCTTTATGTTATGTGAGATCTTAGAAAATTTGCCTCGTTTTCTTTGTATAGTTATACAAACTCGCTCTATCTGCAGCTTATTAAAAGCTTATTTATTCGCTCATTTATATAACTATAGGGGGCTTCTGTCACGATACAAATTCTGGCAACCAAATAAAGCCTCAATAAAATATTGTCAATGACCACTAAGTGCTGGTATTATAATAGATAGCACAATTAACGGTAAGCTGACCTAATTTAGCAGTACTCAATATTGATAAAATAATGATAACAAGGAAGCGAGCTCCGACTCACCACCAAAAGTCTCTGACTCATATCACACTGTATATTTATTTATATTCCTTGATGTTAATTTATGTAATCGAAAAATCCAAATCTTGAAGATGGCCATAACCTTCATCCAAAAATATCAAAACACACCACTGCCTATATGGATCATCTACTGAAAGATGTCAATGCCAATAAAATCATTGGAAAAATTATGATTCATCAATTATTTATAAAATGTATAAATACTTAATCCTCATATGTTAACTTGCTATTAAATAATGCATATTATTATTTGTACTCACCAAAAATATCATCCCAAGCCGGTGAAATAATGTATATACAGGTCTCATATCTTCGGTGGTTTCACGAACATAGCAATATATTTTGGAAATATTTGTTGTATATGGGATTATACTATTTTAGGAGTCAGTTATTTTATGGCATAAAATATTTGGATGTATATTAATTTAGCAATAAACTTTCAGTTCACCTTTTGAATTTGGCAGTGGAGTTGAAAAGTAAAGAATATTTTTAAAGGCATCTTCCAAAAATAAAAATAAAATTGAAAGGATTTTAACGTCCTATATGTTATTTTGTATTATATATAATATATCGCATATTATTTAAATGGTTATTGTAGCTAAATGTTGGAACTACTTTTGTGCATTGTACTGACGTCAAAAAACACGATATTAAATTGACCAATCACAGCCCAGCATTTCATTAAAAATTCTAGAATGTTCTATTGAAAATTCTGTTTCCTTGAATTTTAGCAAGGGTAACTCTCTTCCGTTTGAGACTCCTTAGAGAGCAGTTGCTTTTGAGCACATACGTGCAGTTTAACTGTTTTAAAATGTAATCAGTTTCATTTTCAATTTTAATGTTTTCAAGCTGTGATATATTAAGCTGTGGCAATATATAATTGATTAAATTCATGTAAAGTCGCGGAAATGTTATAAACCATGGTCCAGAGCCAAGCTGTATCGTGAGATGACACACGGAATCCAATCTACCCCTGAGATGGCTGCCTAAACCAGGATACGGTAACCGACGTCAAAGCATCGCCAATACTGTGAGTGATACGTTTTATTAATCCTTTGGCCAAAGGCGCGAAAAGCCTCTTTTAAAGTGAAATAGTGGGGAGAAATGATCATACTGCGTGAAACATAAAACATGAGCTCATGGTCTAGTAGTTAAGGCATTCATAATTTTAGAGAGTTTGTACTATCTTATTTGCCAGGCAAAATACCCACACCTACGCTCTACCGAAAATATAAATTTTGTAACAAGCTATTTATTGTTATTAACAATTATTAACGAAATTTGTAAAATTCATTTAATTGTCCAAGTTGTGTGTTCTAAAGGAACAGGAGAATATACTCCAAGTTTTTCACCTAATTACTGGGTTTTCTAGTCGTTCTTGCACCTGTCTTGGCAATCCCAATTGATACATTAAATTTATTTAATTTATGAAAATATCAGTATCCTGGATGAGCCCTTGCAAGGCCAAATTTTGACATGCCCAGTCACGTAAGGAGTATGCTTAGCCAAGTGTGTTACGTAAGTGGATTGAGATCTTGTCTTTGATGCGTGACTATAGTCCATCACTTAGCTCTCCCTTATCTTGTGACACATTTGACTATATTTGCTTGATCCTGACGTCACGGGACATACAACATAAAAATAATAGCGTTACACACATGGCACTATAACATGACCCACAACATAGTAAAATGTTACAATATACCATATTAAAATATATAAAGAAGCATTTATGAATATGTAATGTTAACTTACTTAAGTTTTAAAAATAACAGCAGTAAGATGATGTCCATTATCAGGCGTACACATTCTTCCAAGCGAGCCGTTCACCGGACCTAACACCATGCGACTTTTTCTTGTGGGGTTACCTGAAAAGTAAAGCGTATCAGGATAACCCACTACAAACAGTCGAAGCACTGAAAGAACGATCCGACAGGAAGTGATTCAAATCCCACTGGCGATGCTGCAGG
Source organism: Laodelphax striatellus (assembly GCA_017141395.1). Taxonomy (NCBI): domain Eukaryota; kingdom Metazoa; phylum Arthropoda; class Insecta; order Hemiptera; family Delphacidae; genus Laodelphax; species Laodelphax striatellus. The sequence continues at coordinate 19,532,885 of CM029530.1, forward strand.
ATGTGATGAACAACTTCATGGCTCGCTTGGAAGAATGTGTACGCCTGAATCCCTGAATGGACATCATCTTACTGGTGTTATTTTTAAAACTTAGGTAAGTTAACATTACGTATTCATAAATGCTTGTTTATATATTTTAAGGTGGTATATACACAATATTCAAAAACTGATTGGTTTTTTTCATACAACCTTTTCAAAATCGCTCATTACTCTGCCCCACCCGGTAGTATACGAATTGGAAATTCTTTTGGCATGTTTTTTTTACCAACAACTTAAAACTTATTACATTTTACACATGTATCTAGTTTTTGGCAAAAAAGTTCAATTCAATTTTCAATTTATTCATACACATGTCATAGGCCGCACATCAGAACAGCATCAACAATAGTCATACAGCGAAAAATCATACATAAAAAACTTCAATACAAAATGTTTAAAACTTACACTAATTACATACTAACAGGGAAATATTGACTAAATAAATCAGCACGTATCTTATAAACACACACATATATATATATATATACACACATATACATACACATATATATATATATATATATATATATATATATATATATATATATATACATATATATATATATAATACTATAGTCTAATTTTCATTAAAATTTTTTTTTTTTGCGAATAGACCAAGATTTAACAAGCCTGCCATGATAAACAATTAAATAAACCCTAGTTCGTCAAGACCTACCAATCGTAAGGACATTCATCAATCAACCAGTTTTTAAGCCTCAATCTAAAAATACTAAGTGATTGAGCTTCCTTCAGATGGGTTGGCAATGAGTTAAAGACCCTTTTACCCATATGTTGAGTGCTCGATTTGTAAAAAGTAGTTCGATGTGGCTCAATTCTAATTGCACCCCTAGACCTTGTGAAATGACTGTGGATATCGGAGCCAGTTATCCAATTCACTCTTGACTTATATGCAAATATAGCTACATAATAAATGTAAAGCGCAGGAACGGTCATAATTCTTGATGATTTGAAGAGGGAACGGCATGAAAATCTAGGAGGTTTTCTGAACATGATTCTCATTAATCTCTTTTGGGCCCTGAAAACTGCCAATGAAATTCCTTGTACCCCCAAAGTAGTATGCCATAAGAGAGTAGAGGCTCAAAATAACCATAGTAAGCTGCAACTACTGCCTCTCTGGCCAGTAAACCGGAAAGTCTTGACACCATGAACGCTGCCGAATTGAGCTTCTTTAGAAGGGACTCGATGTGCACAGACCATGCCAAACCCTGATCCACAGTCAATCCCAAGAAGCCAGCAGAAGAGGAAGACTGAATGTCTTTGCCATCGATTTTGAATTGAATCAAGCTATGAGGTGATCTATTTATCTGAAATTCAATAAATGTTGTTTTAGTGATATTTCAATTCAATTTTGAAAATTTTATTGAATACATGTTGACAGCTACAATAGCAAAACCCTCAAGTGTTAATTATAATAATCTATAATGGAATAATTTAACTCACATGCACAGTTTGATTTTTAAGGCTATTCACTCGGCTCCGGTTGAAAAGGAGAAACTCCTTTAATCATCTGTACAGTTCATTGAAATAATGCTGTACCAGCTCGTGAATCCAGGGTGCTGGTTAGTGGTTTTATAAATGGAATGAACTTCACCCCGTATGAAGTAGAAAATACTTTTCTGGCTCACTGCCCCCCTTCCAGCACTGAGAACCTCACATAACTTTCTTCAGAGAAGTTCAACGAAAAGAATGTCGGCCCACTATAACAAGATCTTCTCTACTTCGGACTTACAGTGAAAGCCCTGTCACATAATCTTGGAACTACGGGCACCAATCCTGGCTGCCTGCCATGCCAACTAGGAAAAAATCCAAGGAAATTTCAAGAAAATGTAGAAGATCTATCCTGCGCCATACCTTATTTTGCGATTCAGTAATACATTCATGAATGCAATGTATTTTTCAAATCTGTACGTCCAAATGAAAATTTCCGAAACTCAGTGATATTTCGATGAATGTATATTCCTTGATACAAGAATTGTATCTCAATCTTTTAACATTTTCTCCGATTTCAAAGTCGATACTGTCAATTCCATTCCTCTACTATGAACGCTGAGAAATAACAATTTCATTTTTTTGGTGAGCAAAACATCAAAAGGCATCGGAAAACCTGAAAACCTGAGACCTGAAACTATTCAAATACGCATAAATATTTTTCATTACATTATGTTCAAGTTGTATGGAAATATAGCAGAGCTTTTGCCCATATGTGCGCAAACTCATGGAAACTGTCCATACACAAGCTACTACATAACTATGTATGCGAATCTTTCAATCACTGTTCCATGCAGAACAGAATCAATTTTGAATTCAACAATGATTGATAATACTGTATATGAAAGACTTGCTACTCAATAGATTATAAAGTAATACTGAAAGAGCGAAGAACATATTTCAAAATATCCAACAATTCCAAAATAGCTATGAAATTCAGCATTTTGATTTTCCAGCTCTTATTATTATATCGTGAATAATGGAAGAAACCAACTACAGTAGTAGATACCAACTAGTAGTTAGTAGATACCAACTTTTACACCACTCTCGCAACTACTGAACCGTGAATTCCGTGTAATATTCGTGCAACTCAACCAAATATTGTTGATGTTGAGATTGGCGTAGGCGTAGACTATTTTGGATGATCAAACATTGTTAAGCCACTGCGGACTGCCACTGGCTCCAGGATGGCAATGGAAGGGTGGCTTTCAGTTTGCATATTTTATGAGTATTGATACAAGCCGGAACCGCTGGAGGTTGGAGGTTGGAGTAGCACACGCCTCGGGTATTTTGGCGCAGTTTACCACGCGGACCAGCGGACGTCGCTTCGTATCTTCCAGCTGCCAATTCACCCTCCAGATGTCACTATGCAACAATCATCCCCTCTTCCCTCTCATGATAGCAGTTATTAAGCGTGAGATGCAACGGTGTCCCTACAGAATCAATCTAGACTTGAATTGGCCATCGATGATGATGCATTTATTAAGATCTTATCAAACAATTACCACAAAGTGTCATATCAAAGATTGACGTACATATCAAGTATAGCTTCCAATAAATTATGATATTTGATTTTTTTTATTAATCTTTAGACACTAATGTTATTAAAGGCCTATATCCATGGTCAAATTACATCTAATTATATTGCTTTAAATTTAATACGTTATACAGTGCTAATGTGATACATGACCTTTCAATAAAATACAAGACACTACAGTATTCAGAGGACGCCGAGGCAAAAGCGAAAATATATCATTTTTCGTTAAATTAGTATTTTTAGATGATGTTCACTATAAATGTAGGATATAACCCCCATTTAAAACTATAATCAACAGATATATAAGTAGGGAGTTATCTTTTTGAGGGATTGCAGGTATTTCAGTGAGAATTATAGTAATTATATGAGAAACAATAAAATTGTTGTTTTTCGTAAGCACCTAACCCTATTTAAAAATATAACTCACATATTTTGAACTTATGACCATACAGCATTGTTATCATACTTCATCAGAGCGTTCTACAGTGACCTTGTTTTTTATTCATTTACTGATACACAATTAAAACCATATTATGATTTAGGAGAGAGGAAAGAGGCTTACAACACACCCTTACTGTTTCTCTCCCGAAAAATAGTAAAATCCAAAATATTTGAGAATCGATACTTTGAAGGCGAATTGCTCAGATAAATAAAGCTAGAAAACTTCATGTTCATTTCCATACGTGAAATGTGAAGAAAATCTATGGGTGATATTGTATTAATTAGTATTATGCAATATTGTATGAAGTGAACCTGATGGAGAGAACTCCTCAGAGTTGAATGGGAAGTAGGTCTATCATTTGAATGATACAGAGCTTCTGTAATATTGTGCATATTTAGAAGAGGTATCAATTCTTGTTATGAAATATTATGCTACTTCAAAAGTAACTGTATGTAGCTTTATTATAGAGTAGTCTCCATCTTCATCTTCGAAACATCAATTCTATAACTAAAATCATACTATTAAACTACAGGCGATGCATCTCAATATTCGAGATATATTTGAAATATATATTCTCTAACCTTTATTATTTGTGTTCACCTTTCCCTTTTCAACCATCATGTACTGGTCAAATTACAGACTTAAAAAAAAGACTTAATGGATGAATCAAAAATTTAAATCTTCAGTTGCTTTCTTTCTATTCATCATTTTGTAATCACAAACAATGTTGTCTTATCGACTCGCTTAGTTCTGAAGCAAATACACTGCTGCATTGTAGTATAAACGCTCCATGTTAGGGTCTAGGGTCTAAGGCGGAAGACAGATGCGAAAATCGATTGCAGAAGAAAATTAAGAAGTAACTGTCATGAATTGAGATGGATCACATCAATAGTTACGACGCTCTGCCATGAGAATTGCCGGGAAGGATTGTGGAGTCATTCAAACTCCATTATCTCTGTCGTTAATTGAATTTGTACACCATGTACAAGAAACTGATTGGGAAACTACTACTGTACGCCAACCACGAAGATAGAGCTGTCAGAAGTGCTAGGAATGTAGGAGCTGACCGAGCTGAACCTTTGGTCGAACCTCAATTTTACAAACATTTGTAAAACTATCAGCCGATAGTACCAATACAGAATAGTAAACAATACAGCTAAGTTGGGTAGTAGACGGATGTGTGGGAGGAAGAGTGGAATAGCGTGTGAGAGAGACAGAAATGAAGGACCTCCCCGCACACCTCATACGTCGCCTCTATTCTCGTGTTTGGCGAACAGTAACGACTCAGTTGTAGAGACAAGCTATCAATATAATACAGAGACAGAGCTAGCGAAATCGATGGGTTTCCGTTTCTCTAATTATTGAATTTTCACAGCAGTTGATTAACTGCAACATCCAATAATTTCTTCCACATAATATGTAATACCTAGCCGGTTTGACTGATTTCACAATTAAATACTACTCTACAGAAGGTGTCAAGTAGTCTAGTGGTAAAGGCGCTCGTCTGGCGATTCAGAGGTACGGGGTTCGATTCCTCGTCCAGGCACATTTTCACAATGGCATTCATCGATTATTTTCGTTTTTCTACCAGTAATAGCCTACCTAATAATTTTTGAAATTGGGGAAAGCAATAAAATAATTTAGGCAAGTAGCTGTCACTGAAATGATCATTTCCATTTTTTCAATTCTTTAATTCTTCCATTTAAATATTATTTACTCATCCTCACAATATTATTCTCAGTATTCTTTTGATTTTTTGGCATGGGAAAATCTAGATAGTAGCTGGCCAACAGCGTGAATCTAGGGAGCTTGGGATTCATAAGATCATTTACTATGACTTCAAGCAATTTTGAATTTTGGAAACAGTTTTTGGCAAACTGTACGTAGAGAATAATAGTCAACATGCACCATTCACAATTTACAAAACAAATTTGCAGGTAATAATACTGCATCACCAATCAAACATTTCAAGAATCAATTATCTACGTAAGATTGACAAATACAGCCGTCACCTGCAGCTAAAATACTAAGGATGCCTTCATTCTGGAACAGGTGGTGTAGAGCCTCTCGTTTTTCCTCAGGGGAAACTCGCTTGTTTCCAGATAAACCCGATTGAAAACCGATTTCGGAGACCGAAGAAAAGACTTGAAGAGATCGAAGGCTTCCAGGGAACGCCCTGTCTATTTGCTTTGGACCCGGTTTGCTAGCCACGCCGTCTGAAGAGATGAAAATACTGTACTCTTGAGACCAGTTTCTTCTCTGAGAGGAGAGATAAACGAGCATGAGACTACCTTCTTGATTTGATCTTTGACTCTGACCGCTGAATTTATTTCAAACTTGGGACCATAATACCAGTTTGTGGTTTCCTCCCAATCATTTTTTCAACATCGATCAAATTCATTGTTACCGATCTTTAATAGTAGATTATCACTTCAGTAGATAAAGTATCATACCACAGTCATGTAGTGAGAGAGACAAACCCCTTGATTCAACAAATCGTGATGAAGATTGAACAAACTATGTTAAACTCTCTCCACAGTTTCATTTTCGAATTAAAACACACAACAAATTTCTTTCAATTCAAGAATTGTTTCAAAAAGTCTGTTCTCTTTCAAGATTCTGTACAATTAGGTCCGTAAATCTTGCACAGTAAATCACAAAGCAGGACCACTTCACAATATAGACTGGGAAAATTTATTAGTGAGTCTATTAAAGTTCGCAAGTGCCAATTTCCTTGGCTTCAAAGTTTCACGTATGAGTTCAATGAATATAATGCCGCGCAATAACTGAATATGCTGGCGAGAGCCCGGCTCTCAGTTTACCGCCTTCATTCATTATGCAAATCCAGTGCGGTCGGAATTTCGGCTTCCTCCTGCTCCGTGCAGTCGGCTCAATTTATGAGTCATACCAGTCGCTCGTTTGAATCACCAGGATTAAGCTTTCCTTTATGTTACAAGTAATATCGCCTTAATGGTCCCGGTGTCTTTTTTGCCCGCAAAAATATGGTTCGTAGGCTAAGCAAGCCCATTGTTCAATTGTAAGGCTGTAGTATTATCGAATGGTAACAATAGCTACACCAAGAAGCGCTTGCCAAGAAAATTCCTTTCCTCGCCACAATCAGTGTGTGGCTTGATTAGCCTATATAGGCCTACATTGAGTCTGAGAGAACTACAACTCATTTGATTCAAATTTTCAATGCTGTAATTTCACATGATATTTTTAAATTGCTAAGATTGTAAAAGTCGATTTGATTTCAATTCTTATTTTAGTGATGATATTTGATGCAAAAAAAACAGTCAAGAATCTGAATAGGCCACTCAAGCCTATTGAAAAATAGTTTGATGGGTTTTATTGGATATAAAGCCGATAGAGATATATAGATTTTGATTTTTTTATAGAGTCAGCAACAGTAATATAAGCAACTATGGCTAACTAATATCAGGTTCATTTGATTTGACGCTTAGTATTTGATAGATAGATATATATTATTTCTTAGCCATCGTACTCTACGGTCATCAGCAACGTCAAGGAATAATATCTCTCTATCTATCTAATGCCAAGTGTCAAATTAAAATCTGATTATATAAGTTAAATCTGATTATAAGAGTTTGAAATAATATTTTCAAGGCTCCCTACTAATCCATTAGAGCCCTTATGAGCACGTTCTATTCATGTTAATCCAGTTGCATTATCCTTGAAGGACTGTAAAGTGTAAAAATCAATACTTCTTTGAAAAACTTGGGAAGTATAGGCTAATATGGCAAACTTTCAAATTCATTTTTCTTTTATATTACTAACTTCAAGAAGTATTAAAATACATCAGAAGAAAATTGATCAGGATTATGAAGACAGAACGAGAAAATCTATTCTACATTGTCAAGAAGAGGTAACTCATCACAGATTCAATTAAATTACAGTAGTTCTTTGCAACTGAGCAAGTGATCAATCGTAGAGAGATTTATCAAAGAATCCATTTCAATCAACAAGAAACATTATTTCGCCGTCTCCTTCCACTCAGCTGGAGTTGTGCTTCACAAAGAGGCCTGAACCACTGTCAAACTAACTGAGACTCGTTATTGCTCCCAGGCGATGCTACCTACATCACCGCGCCAAATGGCTCCGAGTTTTGTGCTGATTTAATTAATCCGGCACTAATTAAACTTACTTGTAGGAGGCTGCTCTCACTCTTCGAAATTTCAGAGATGTATTGGCGAGAGCTGCTCAGTACTCACCGATTTCTGCACTCATCCCACTTGACCGATTTCCAAATAACACTGGCAAACTTACATTTCCTGCCTTGAATTCATTGATCGTGTCCTGGCTGGAGATTGGTAACAAACCGGAAATCCTTGAACTTACACAATACAGATAGTCCACATCTTATCAATATTACCTAAACGTTAATTCAATACATTTTCTACTAATCATGTGAATCACTTTCCATTCAATAACAACTTTCCCCATTTTCTCTGGTGATTGACAGCTCCGACTGGATTGCGTATCAGTCAAAACCTGACGGCAAAAGTTGAAATGACTATAGCTCGTTTTAAACATGAGTTTAATCATTTTTATAGATTATAGAGACTTAAATATATCACTAGTTCAAACAAAATCGTACTCGAAATGGTTACTAATTTTTCTTCTCAAATAATCAGACAGCCTTGCCTGATGAAATAACCTTATATTTATTATGCTTCCTCAGATTAATTGTAGCTCTTTTTCAAAGACTCTTCTTAAGAGTTGTTTTCACCTTCTCAACTTCTAGGCCTCTATTATTTTACAACTGTCAAATGTTTTCATTGGAATATTTAAAATTGGTTCTCATAATGGGAGAATTTATAGCATATTTTTTCTTCTGCTTGATTTGAGTTTTTTCTTTTGGGCTTTTCTCTTTTTTGTGGGTTTAAATTTTAAAAATTCGTTCAATACTCGTTCATAAATATTTATAATCCATAAATTTGTTCATAATACCAGTTTATCCGCTTATAAATTCATTCATTATACTAGCTTATTCGCTCATGAATTTGTTCAAATACAACAGAAAGTATACTCCCGTTTTGTTATGAATTGAGTGATTGCCCCCTCCCCTCCTCTGTTCATCATTTGAGAAGATCTAAACAGTGAGTCCTTGAGATAAATCTTAGTTCGGCTATTTGAAGCTTACAGCAGTGTTGTTATCAGTGGCAAGGGCGATGATAAAAGATTCCGGATGAATTTACTCAGGATAAACATAAGGGAAGCACTTGTAAGGCCGATTTGGCCTGGAGCAGTGAGAAATCGTTCTCGTGGGAGGCTGCAAACGTTGACCTCCTTGTTCACTAACCCCCCCCCCCCACTCTACCCTCTCCCATCCTCCTACCCTGCAGCTGTCCACCTCCTCGCACTGATTAAAACACTCATCCTGTTCAAGCCCTTATCTGCATCACCAACCTGCCTTTCAAGTCTGCTTCCTTCCTGGCTAGTAATCTCTTAATCTCTCCCAGTGAAATGAGTTATTGTGTTTATCAACCCCCACCATCTAATATATAGCGTCTTCGTTCACAAACTGTTTGTTGTACACCACCTAGAAACGCAATTCGTAAGAAGTGAATTAGATAACAATTATCGAATTGCATCCTTTAAGAATTTGAGACAATCAAAAAAATTCTAATTGACTTTCTTCCTTCTAGAAGGTTGTAGCTCAATGTCTCTGAGCTTATCCAGAAAGAGGAGCTCAAGGTCTCCACCGAGAGGAGAGCTTATCCACACATAGGCGTCATTTGGGGGCGGCAAGGAGTGGCAATTGCCACCCCAAAAATCGTATCATCAATTAGTAATCAGGCAGTAATAATTTCAGTTTACAGTCAATTTCAAGTCGGAAGGTTGTGACTCCCCATTTCTCCCCTATTCCATAACAATTTATATACTGGAATTTATACTGGACATTAGTCCCAAATCATAGATTCCCGTGCATTTCACATCACTGTGAGTGATACCCTCCAAGTAGTGGCGAAGCGTGGTATACTTATTTGGTCATCGCCGGGTATATTTCCTATCAATCAATCAAATATAAATAAAAGAAGATACGGTTGCGTGAGTGTGTTTATTAGCAAGGAGCAAGCTAATTTTGTGGATTGTGTTCCGAAAAAACGGGAATAATCTAGAGCTTGAAATTTTGCATACAAAAAATATTAATGTTATACATAAGCCAAATTTCAATTTTCCTCTAGATTTTTCATAATTGAAGCTCAAATACCACTTCATTAAGGAAGTTTGAAATACTCTTAAATAGCTACTTCTTTGATAATAATTCGAGTTAGAGGTTAGAAACTTCAGTACGCTTCCAAACCATTCAAAATGCATCGGCTGTGATGGAGCAGTTGAAGGCGTTCCACAGGGACGATGGGGCCTCTGTCTCGCTGGGTTCGAGTCTCAGTTCATCAAATTTTTACAATTATTATCAAAAATCAATTATCTTTGCTTTTCAACAAAATAAAATTAATTCTTTAATTTTTTCAATTATTTGTTGACCATATCACGTATAAAACAATATTAATTTATTCAATTTTTTGACTTAGGCCTATTAATAATAGTTCTTATTTTGCAGATAATTTTCAACTTCATGCAAGTAAAAAAAAATTTCTTATACTTTTTACGAATCGCTATGATATTAAAACGTTGAAATTACAAATTGGGAAATAGAACCTAATCGAACTATTATTGGAATGCCAAGTTTATCTTCTGTGACAGCAATAAAATTACAAAATAATTGTTATGGAATTATCTGATGGAATAGATGTACTGCAAATTGTGGTACAATAATGAAGATTTGTAGTGAAGAAGGATGTATTCACAATCTCAGTTGATTCATAATTTCGCAGTTTAAGATTTTTGTATGTGGCATTTGCAAAAGTAATGGGATTAATACCGGGCCTTTTTAAAAAAGTGCTGACTGCTAACGGGAATATTGAGCTTACAGGTAACTTACTAGACAAAAGATGAATGTGTAGCTTACAGTAGAGTAGCGTATATACTTCTTACAATAAAAGTATACAGTTGTTACCACCAAGGATAACTTGAAGCCTATGCCAAAATAAATACTTCTCCATTTCCTTCTAATATTTTCCTGTTGATTTCTGAATTGGTCCAATCCATTACTTTATTGGATGTTATCAAGTTATCAACTAATAATTATTTACTTTGAAAACAATTATTGTTCAAATTAGCTTCACATCAAGTAACGCGATGAATTTTGTACGTTGAATATTGTTTGTAATAATTATTTATTGTGAAAAAAAATTGTTTATTATTTTGAAAACTGAACCATATGTTGAACTTTTTCCTCAAAAAAATATGGTTCATCAGAAATAGAGAGAAAACTGTTGTTGTTCCTCCCTTAAACATTCTGATGATCAGTGACTAATTTTATAAATATTACAATTTATCTCAATTATTCATTACCAAGAGTGTTCAATCAAAACAGAAGTTGAAGTGTATTCTATAAATGCTTTACCGTTAAAGAACAATATCATGCCTTGTGTGCGTGTGTTTCAGTACACACGAGTAAAATAGCGCGTCCACAATTCGGCGTTTCTATTCGAGGAGTCTTGTTTCATATAACATTTGTAACCTATTGTCATTGTAACTGTTGAAACCACTGTCCAACATGGAAAGAAAAACGCGTTCTGAAGCGAAGAGAAGCAGGCCCCAAAATGTGTGAGAAATGGCTTCCTTTAAGAAGATTGATGTAGGCCGTATAATATACATTGGATTAGAAAGTTCTTAACAAGATTAAATTCGCCTTTCAGCACAGAACAGTGCAGTGCAGCCATTCCGCCCAGCTCCAAGTCCATCTCCCTTTCTGTTCTTAGCAAACTGTCTCCTGTTCCCATCCAGTTGAACATATCGTTCTTCAACTCGACATGCTCCCCCATCTGTCTTCTGTCTACTTTCTGTTCATTTTCGATCATCAATGTGTTTCCTTGTCCGTTCTCAATCCTCCATCCTCAGCATTAATCAGTGACTGTTAAGGTCAGACACGGATCAATGAGCTCGATCCTGTTGATTTCTCTCCCACAACTTGTCCCATCTTTATTCGGAGCAACCTATTATCTGATCGATGTTTTCCCTCATCATGAAATATTTTTATGATTCTTACTCATAATTTTAAATATGGCTTGTAGCTGAATGAAAATTATCTTGCAAAGAACTCTGTCATCAATAACGAGGCGAAGGAAATTATTTTGATTATAAAGACAAGTAGTTGCAGGTTCTTTTCACTACTAAAAAAAGCTTTCTTTTCAAACTCATAAAAAGCAGACATGTCACATCAATATTCGGGGATCTTGTTAAGGATGGGTTTTGAAACATTGAAGGCTCTAACACAGGATTACGCTGACACTTAAACTTATACTTCTTTTACATCGCACGGATGAAGATGATGACTACATAAGTATTTCACTTGTGCGTTAGTAATGAGTTAAGGATGGATTAGACGGTGGATGGACGATTCAATTCTCTCCGCATAAATCTTCTAGCTGATGAAAATCTCAAGTGGGGCCGTGTAATCATAGAAATTGTTCATCACACAGTATATCATGTGAATAATTAAATTAGTGATTCAAATTATCGATTCAGAAGATTTTTAGAATGGGGGTCTTCAACATCAATGATATTGAAAACTTACAGGTATTGGATGAAATGGTAGAAGAAGACCCTGAAAGTAGATCACCTGGAAGTAGCAGTAAGTTATTTGCATAAAAGGATTTTTCTCATTTATGATGATTTTTCTCCCTTTGTTTTACCCAATACCTGCATGCAATTTTTGAAATCGTCTTCTCAATTGGCTTCTGTCAATACTCGAATGTGATTCAATTACAATCTTTGAACTGAATTTTTGTCAAACTACGAATGTAACTAACGAATGTTGAGCGAACTAACGGTTCTCTTTATTTCCATTGATATCTTAGCTCCAACTACTTGAGAAAGGATCGAAAGATCTTATGAAGGAAATAGGTTGATTGTTTAGTTACTTTTGAAAATATTGATTCGTTTTATCTCTTGAGATGAGTAACTGTTTTATTCAGAGATAGAGAGCTACATGCCGCTAATGCTTGTTGGAATGACTATGGCGCTAGTATATCAGCGAAGAATCGCATTTTAGAACTTATCCGCTCGGGAATAGCTTCCAGTTCATGTGAAATATACCCTTGGAATAACGTCTGTGAAAATTCATTCAAAATAAGATTGCTTTGGGAATAAGTATGTGTGGTACTATATTATATTTCCAAGCTCTTTAGACGGTTTGAGGGCACTAAAGAATTATATACTTAATCTCATAGCCCTCATTCCAGTTAGAACAAGTTTATACGATACTGGATCGAGACTGTGAATCATTTATAGGCGAGTACATACGAATACAAAATCCATTTAATAGATATAGTGTTCCAATGTCTTGGAATCGATTATAAGAGTATCTTGTCGAGAATTAAATTGTCTTCTAGTTGGATTGCATTGCAAAAACACAATGTCTATTCAAATACAGCCCCTATTCAAATTGATTTTTTCAACAGTGTTTTTTCAACATTAATTCAGTCTAGATTCATATTTCAGGGGAAAAAGTTATTTATATGACGTTTAATCAACTCTGCTAATGAGTAGATGCAGCTTTATTTATTTATTTTTTGTACAGTAGTTTTTTAAGTATCTTCAACTCATTATCCCGCATGACAGATTGGTTACGAGCTCCTACCTACTCACCACATTCTTCAACATTTCTCCACTCACTCTTTTTATTGTAGTGCCAATGAATCGAGCCAATCAAATCAAATCATTCTTTATTGTTGCAAAACATTACAAATGTTAAAATCAAGTCTAACTTCATGTAATGGAAATTATTCCGTATGAGTAGTTCAAGGATTTGATTGCTAAGATCTTTGCTATAGATAGCAAAATCTTGAAAATTTCAACATAATTTCATGCTCTAAATTTTTAGTTCAAAATTCAATATTCTCCTGGATATTTCGTATTTTTGAGATGTGTTAAACTGTTTCATAAACTTTTAGAATTTCATGTATCAAAAAAAAAAAAACTTTTTTAAATTAGTTTAAAACTTTTTTAATTCTCTGGCGTCTCTCTATCAATCGATCGCTAACTCACTCTCATTCGCACACTCATTCTCTGTCTCATGTCCCGTTGCGAGTCTACACGTACGCTTTCTAGTTACTCTGAGTTCTAAGAGATGTCGCTAGGATCGGCCCCTTCATTTCTGGTCACAAATTTTAACGTACGATTGGAAATCTATTATAATCTGTTATCTATGGTAGTAGAGATTGTGATGGAATGATAGACTGATGAATGATTTATTTCTACACACATTTGAGAGCTCAAAGTTATTGAGAAAAAAGTACTAAAACCTCAAACAAATTAACAAAATACCTTGTACGGAATTCTGAATACTGTGATATAGCATCAAATTTTGTGCAATCTCCTATATGGGCTTATTATTCATGTTAGATTTATTATCATCATAAGATGAAGACCTCTTCCACGGCTTCCACCTATTCAACAAATCAACGGCTCTGGAAGGTGGACTGAGAGCAATGATTGATCAGTTCTGCTGGAGAAAGAAGTTTCGTATATCACATAGTTTTACATACTACCTATATCACGAAAAATGGTTTGCAATATGGGCCGAAAAAAGTTCCACGTGTCTATTCCCTCTCTGGGTCACATGGGTTTTTTTCTAAATCGATACAATCTAATCTTACCAACTATTCCAAGTATGTTTCTTATTCAAAACTATACCACGATATCATAATTATCAAAATTATCGATATCGTATTATACTGTAATGCAACGATAATCTAATAATCTCCATCACTACAAACCTCTCTACAGTAGAAATGGCAGGGGATGCATGCAAGCATGCTCTTCAGAGCAACGGATGAAACTTGATAAGCTTCGCCGTTTGGATGTTGAGAGAACGAAGCGCTGCGCCCCGTCTTGTGCTGCAGCCTGGTGGCGGAATGCAGTAAACAGGTGAATTTGGCGCTCCGAGGGTTGAAGTTTTAGTCAGCTGTTTGCCGTCGACGGAAAGTCCACGCATACCCTCGTCATCGTCCGCCCTGTCACGAGGAGACTTCGTGACGCCACGGTCAGTTACTTACTGCTTAATCAAATAATGTCGTAATCTAATAATACGATAGAAGTGAACTGTTTGACTCTCAATCAATAAGCTTATAGTTGGTTTTACCTCACATTTATTGAACTAATGATAAAAAGTATAGTATTATTGCAATACATGATACAATTATTCATTCGATAAAAAAAATGTAGAAAGTATATTTTTAATCAAGGAATACACTGCATGATACTCACATGAATCAATCGGTGTTGTAAAGAGAAAATTCCTCCACATTGATGTGTGGAAAAATTTCAATAAGTTCATTATTATTTTCAAGACAGGAATTATGGTATAATAATATTGTTCTGGAAATTGATATGAAATACTGTTAAGGAAAAAAGTGATTGATCAAGTTGCAATACAGAAACACTATATTAATACAAAGAATTGTTCTGCTCGATGTGATTAGAGAGTTTGAGAGTGATTAGAGTTAAATCCATATAATTTTTTCTCCAAATGGGTTTTTGTAGGTAATAATCTATAGAAGAAAATGTCTTTTAGGAGGAAATAGCCTATATTTATAATAACTTCTCATGCATCAGTAGAGCATCGTTCGAAAGTTACCGTTTGTTATGATTACGTTGAGCGATTGGGAAACATAATTTATCAATCAGTATCCACGTGCACTTTCGAACTAGAATTAGTGAATGATCCTAAAGGAATGGTGTATTTGGTAAAATAGTATTTTTAGTAGTAAAAAGGTAAATTGCTTTGAGAACATGGAATACTCATTCATAAGAGCTTTCCTAGGACGTTAAAAGCATGTGGTGATTGAATCGGCGATGAGGACGGAATCGCATCTTAGACGACTTCCGACTCGTCCGAAATTTAATATAGCACTCATCGTACATCTTCTTCCTTCTTTTGGAATGAGTTTCACCATTTTGCTGGAAATGTACTCATGGATTTTTTTTTTTTTTTTAATAAATCCGAAATTCTATGAAAAATTTGATGGGAAAAACTCAAATGAGACTACACCTAGGTAGCTTGTCTAATCATTGGGAAGGATATTAACTTTATTTTACCTTTTCCCTCAATCTTGGATTACATTCAATGTTGAAGAATAATATGAGTCAAATAAGTCCTTGATCCAATTTATTCATTTTCAAATGAATTCTTATTTTTTGCCTCCCTAGAAGGTAGGATTATGATTTTCTGTGAATCCTCAACACTGTTTTCAAAATTGAAAAATAATTTTCTTCTCACTTTAACATGGAACAGTAGAAACATTCTTTCAAAAACTTGGCTTCCCTTGCTTTGTAACAGGGATAATCTGACAGCCAATGGTACTCTAGTAATCAGCACTCAGCTATTGTTACTCATTAAATCATTTCCTTGGTGAGTAATAAAAGACTGCAGAATCCACTTTATATGCTAATTCGCAAAGAACGGGGTTCAGAGGAGGTCAGCAGGAGCTTTCATTCAGAAAAATAACTTTTCAGCTTCTCCTCAAAATATTAAACCAACACTAAGACTGCTCTCTAAACAATGATACTTTGATAAAATGAAAACCTCAGATCACTCATTGCTACTCGAACTTTTTTTTATCAATAATCCAATATTGGATTATAGTTCTAATTGGTTACTGCAGAAGAGTGTAGTACTCCTGCTCTCATGTGATGTAAAACTCTTTTTTGTACTCTGAACTTTTACTTTCAGGTTGGATTTCTTTATTTTCACCTAGCAGTACTGCCCTAGAGTATTGCTCTATCCTCCTTAAAATTTCTACCATATAATATAGATCACCTGCA
The DNA here is from genome assembly GCA_017141395.1 of Laodelphax striatellus. Lineage (NCBI taxonomy): Eukaryota > Metazoa > Arthropoda > Insecta > Hemiptera > Delphacidae > Laodelphax > Laodelphax striatellus. The sequence continues at coordinate 19,549,327 of CM029530.1, forward strand.
ATATACAATGACTTACCTTCGTTGTAGTTATTTTGCAAAAATTAATAACCAGGATCAATGAAAATTTGTTTTATTGAAACATTACCTCTTTTATTGCCTCATTTGATTTGACCTCTTCTGGGGTGATAGCATAGACTAACTAAATAAATAACTAACTGAATGGCTTATCTCTGGTGATAGTAGCTACCTTGTATACTATGAACTGGAAATTCAATAGCGTATTTGTAAAAACTTAGAAAAAAGCTAATGAACTAGAGGATAATTGTTGAAACTTAAGTTTTATTTACGACGAAAACTGTACTATAGGCCTACTGCTAATAGCCAAAAAAAAAGCTTTTCAATGCAATACTTTGTTCTTCTTGCATTGCAGATTTTTGCAGGGAATGCGAAGTGCTGAACCGATCGCCACGTCATGTTAGAATGCCTGTGACGTCATGCCGTCACATCATCTTTCTCACTCTACTCACCTTTTCTGTAACTACCGCTCTCCCTCCCATCATCAAAATAGGTGAGTTCTCTTACTGTTTTGAAGTCCTAATACCAGATTTCTATACCATTTATAACGATGTTTAGCATTTTGATAGGCCTACTTTGCAGCATCCAATTACAATCTATTAATAAAGTCTTATAACCAACAAAAAAAATACAGTATAAAAAAACATTGTTCCCCACAATTATTTTCATCCCAATTCAGATGATTGAATAAAAAAATCATGATGTTATGGAGTCTGATGTTCTTTTTAGTATAGTTTGTACCATAATTATACTTCAGCCCGATTATAGGTTAACAATACCTCACCCAAGAAGCACTGATACTCATTAAACACATGAACTGAATATTTTTTATAGGAGGTTTCCTTTTCTATTATGAATTTTTTTGGTCACCAGTTACCATCAATTCAAGATTGGATAATCATTGATGAATGAAAAATATTGAAGTCGATCATCGATTACAATTTCTGTTATTCTGGAGGATCGAGCACATAATACGTCATAAACAGCTTTGTCCGCAAAAAATACCATGAAGTCATTCCTTTTTTATTCAATTATCTTAATTGAGGGGGATGGAAATTGTGTGAAACACTATTTTCTTTATTTTTCTCGTTTGTTATAAGATCAATTACATATTGTCTTTGCAATAATGAGTAGAGTATAAGATAATTTAGTGTCTGAATGTTTCATTGTTTCCAATAGAGAGTTTAAAATTTTATTTAATTTTCTTCAGATTGCATAAAACTTGTGAGCTCGAATACTGTCATCTTTAAAAGAATGGTTCACAAAGAAATAGAGGCTCTCATTTTCTTGAAGGCATCCACAATAAAAATATGATATATTCTTATATTCATGAATGTAATTTTGAAAAAGCTCTAGAAAGAATAAGAGTTTATCATCTCGTGATCTTCATTCGTAGAAACCTGGTAGACTACTTTTGAGGTCGTAGAAAACATTTTTCCCGGAACCAGGTCTGATGATTTGTCAAACTCTTTTCGTGATAAATTTATCTTGTTATAGACTATCTTTGGTAGAGATTCCATCAAGTTTTTCATGAACTGGAAAACTCCAATCAGAACAAGATAAGTATCAAAAGCTTTGTGACTCAACTTGGGCAGTAGAAAGCTCCTCCAATCACATGACAGTCCATTTCCCAAAACTTTATGATTTGAGGCGGTCTATTCATTTTCCTAACGACTTTCTTTCATATTGAAAAAGCTGAGTGCAGAAGTTGGCAATCATCCAGTATCAACTTTCCACTCGCTCCCAATCTTCGAGGCTTTCCACAATATCTCGCCTCGATATGAGGTATTGTCGACTCATAGTAAACAACATTTCTTATGCATCGACAATCGACCAGAATCTCTTCTCTTATTCCCTCCACTATTTTTTACAGGTTTTGATTCTCGCATTCCCTCGCGTTTTTCAATATCCAATCCGCTTCCATCTTAAATGAAAAATTTGATTTATTTGACCTTGCTGATTAAACTTCTCCATTTATCAAACGAATAGTGCTCTCATCATTATAATAAACTATTGAGTAGTCTAGTGTTAGCCATGATATTCAACTATTATTATCATTATACAAGTTTTAAAAGGCGCATAAAATGGAAAGATAATAATTATTGTGAATCTATATCACTTACTTTCAGCTTCCAACATGGATTTGAGTTTTCTACCTGAAAAGAAAAGAGGGTGTAAAGATCCTGCCAACGTGTGTTTCTACACGTAAAGATACGAGTAAGAGGGGCAACTGAGGCTACTACTATACTGCAAATATCTAACATTGAGATTGTGTATAGTATCGAATAAAATGCTTAGATCAGTATAATCCTATACTTATAGTGCACTACACTAATTACAGCATAATCACGATACACGATATTGATGTTAGATATCAATAGCCTACTATTTAAATCTGGACATGAAGTCTCCGTTTTTTTTTTAACTGAAACGCCTTTTTTGGGGGGAGGGGGGTTGGTTCAGCTATAATACCTTTATATGATGCATACAATGTAATAATATTATAGCTCTCTTTTTCATAATATGGAGACACTTAAACCTGTGGATTAAAAATATGATTGGTTTGAATCGAAAATAATTATTGGAAATGGAGTATCTTTAATATTATCAATTCATTGTGAATATTTTATCCATTGACAATGAAGTATTATTGAAGACTATCATTTCGCAAGTCAACTTCTTATTTTCAGTGTTAAGAAAGTTGAGCAATTTCAACAATTACATTCATTACTGTAGGTTTACAGGAAGTAATACGAAGTGGGATTCAGTTTCAATAAGACCGCTAGAATTTATTGTTCCTATTGGAATAGTAAAGCTGAATATGAAACATATCTACCACTACTGCACTATTGGAATCGTAACAAAAGATATTTATATAATTAACCCGTTTCCATATTGATCTGAACCCATACCGGAGAAATGGAGCACAATTGTTTTGTTCCTCAATCGGTTTCAAAAGGTAACAATCGCAGACCTTCTCCTTTGTGTCTTGAACTTGATCAACTCGCATCCATTCAGAGTTCCTCGACTGATCAGACTCTCAATAGAAATCTAAGGCTAGGCGTACACCGTTTAGTCAAGACAAGACTAGACGAGATTAGTCACGTTTAGTCACAGTAATTCACAATGTGAATTACTGTGACTAAACGTGACTAATCTCGTCTTGTCTTGTCTTGACTAACCGGTGTACGCCTAGCCTTGAACTTCCAAACCGTAAGCGCTTCAACACCGTAAACTCCCAAACCGTACGCGCTTCAACACCAAAGCAAGTTTCAAATCAAGACTCAATCAAATTAATTCTGTGAATATATTCACTTTGAGTTTGTTATGTGTAAAATAGTAGAATGAATGTCACCATTAGAATATTGTATTGTGAAACGATATCAAGTCCGTAGCCGAGGGTGATAAGCGACGGTCTGATAAACCAAACGTTCCGGGATCAATCTCAGTTGATAGAACGGATTTTGAACATAAAACGGTCACTCCCGACTTCCTGAAAATAGCACTCTATAAACATTTTATAGAGCCTTACCTGAAAAGTAGTCGTCATCTCTCATCATCACCCTCTCATTACCCACGCACAAGCCTAGCGCTCATGTGAGCTTCACCCTCAGCAAAAAAGTATCAGTGTTCACTAGGCCTATTATTCTCTCCTATTTTAGTCAATGTATCATTCAGCTAATATTTTATCTCATTTATCAAATTAGCTTGGTTAAAATTGTTTTTTAATAATTCAAATAAACTATTTTTTAATCCTTCAAGCTGTTAATTAAGTTACTCCCTCAATGTATGTTATAGACCAAGATTGAGTTTTTGCTGTTGAATATCATAATAATAAAATATTTGATCCGATCCAAAGATTTATGTCATGAGATATCAGCATGATAGGATTATCACATCACTTTGAAGGAAGCACAGGTTCTCAACCACACAGTATGTAGCTGTTCAAGACATAGCATGTAAAAATTGAAATAATGGTTATTTATTGCATTTGTATGGCTTACTGGATATCTAGGGAAGCATGTTATCGCTTCGCAGGCAACCAACAACCCCTGTTATTCAAATGTTGGAGTAACACAATGTCATAAGCTCATCAGATTCACTCCAATGTTGCACAGGCCAGATTATCCCCTTGGCTATTGATTTACAAGGCTCTCTGTTAATGCAAGGATTCAAGAGGTTTTGCTATCAATATCAATGGGTTGCACTACAGAACGAGTTGGTGGATCGTCAATCTAGCTGCAGTTCCTCAAAATATTCTATGAATTTACAAGTGAAACGTGATTATTTAGTTCATAATGTTATTATAAATTATGTAATATATGAAGATAACAATGGTGATAAACTGAAACTAAACTAAGTATTTTTTTTAAAACACTTCAACTGAACTAAGTATAAAACAATAATTTTGTAATTGCTTTCTGGAACGTGATTTTGGCAACACGCCCTTCACATCCACTCATTCTCTTTTATCCATGTCATTTTCTTCACGTATTCTCTTTCCTCTCAATAAATTTCAATTGAAAGTGTTTGGGTATTCAGGAACACAATACTGTCATCCAAAGCTGCAATTTTCTATCAGATAATTTAGTAGTAGATAAGATTAAAACCGTACTTCAATTATTTCCCTCTCAAGAGCCTGTATTGAATTGCAGAATAAGCTTTTAAAACAGAAGAAGCACATTTCGTTGAAAATCTCATTCATCCACTTGATAGCGATCAGATTCTAAGATACTCTCAGACTCTTGGACTCATCAGATAAATTCTTCAACTACCGTTTGTAATCCGAGAAGAAAATTGACAAACTTAATAAAAATCTTTAATTATCATCGAAATGTAGTAATCGATAATAATCTACATTTTCCAAAAATATCTATCTCCATCGAATATTTGATATCTTCTCATCAAAAACCTCTTCAATTTCTAAATATTTTCAATTTTAAATTCCTCTTGACCATTGATATACTCGTACATCATCAGATACGGTAGCCTACTCTACTTCGAGTTTAAAGTGCTAGTAGCTAACATATCACCGTCACTGGGTGATAAGTTGACACAGTCTTCTCGCTTGGAAGGTAAGGATACGGTACATAAAACCGACCCCAAGTTCCAAGTAAGTGTGTGTATGCTGTAAGCTTAGATAAGCTAGTTTAAATCCTGTGAACATAGACAAATTCTCGACAAAGTTACAAGGCTGTAGTGATAGTATGTAGTATACATTGAGCCAAACAGAGCAGAACTGGTATAAATGTGAATTGTGAGCTTCTATGTTGAAAAAATGAAACTCATTTTTGAATCTGAATTCAGGACATCCCCAATTATTACTTGGAATTTATAAATGGGAATGTTTAAGAAAGTATGAGAATTTTAAAGGTTGATGACAATGAAAAATAACCAGGCATTGATTGGAAATTATAAGTATTTCGAACTTATAAGGATTACATTTATTATTTAAACAAGTCATAATTTTGAATGAATTATGTTGATGACATTTAAACATTTCTAGAAATGAGCTCGTATGGTTTTCTAAATAAAAGAGTAATTAGAAATTCAAAAAAAGTATCAGTTTCTATTATCTAAATACATGTAGTATGTAGTTTGATTAAGTTTTCCAGTGAATTTCGGCAGAGTTCACATGAAAAGAATCAATATTTCTATTTATCAAGTATAAAGGCAAAAGTATCCATTTCATTTTAATGATATTCGATCTTATTCCAAACACCAAATGTAAGTGGAATTTCATAATCGTATTGTACTTTTCATTTGTTTTCAATCTCATGTAAACAAGTAGTTCTGCGAATACATTTTAATATACATCTTATACATCTTATCATGTTTCTTGAAATGTGTGTGAAAGCCTGATGATGTTCTGAGATTGGAGGCTTACTTCTGAAACTCACTTAATCACTTCATATCGAAGGATCTTGAAATTAATTCTCGCCATCAAGTGGCAGAATCCATTATGGAGCTGGAACATGGTAAACTCATTCCACTCCGAATCGATTAATCCGTCTTGATGACAGCATGCTTCATACTTGTCCACTTTTTGAGTAGATTGTACACGAGCATGAGCAGCGGGGGCAAGCATCATATCTCTCACCACAATGTCATCAGGTCTATCAAAACGAATAAATATTTACATGAAAAAGTTGCACAAAGGGTTATTTTTTCTGAAAGTGAACAGTATTATTAAAAAGCGGCATCATTCACTTTGAAGTATAGATAGAGGTCAGAAAATTTCAAGTGAATTCGGATATTCTGGATTATTGATCATATTTTTGTGAGTTGTAACACCTATTTCCGATTTTTAGTTTAATACATTTCTGAAGAAGGAGAATCCCCATTCTGAAGTATCTATCTCCTATCAAGAATACATTTTTTTTTATTTCAAGTAGAATTTATTGCTGAGGATTCTAATGATACTAGCAAAAGTTTGTAACCGTAGTGGTCAGTGATATATTAGACAATATTATGCTGATTTTGTTCGACTTTGTTCTCGAGTAGGCAGGATGATAATATAATAATTTGAACCATGAACCGTTATTTTGAATTGATAGAGTTTTTAGAAAATTCAATTGTAGAGTATCCAAACTTGCAAAATGCACCCTCACCTTAGAGATATTATCAGGATTGGAAAGAATTTGGAATTTTTTGAAATATAACATTTTCGAAAGCGTTTAGATAGAATTCATGGGTTTTTCATGCACTTAATAATGTGAAACTTTCCGCCCTATTTCTTTGTTAACGATAATAATTCATTCCCAGAAATTTTTGTAGGGACATGACCTATTGCATTAGGATTGTTACAATAACACCTGTAGACGTACTCTCAGAGAGTACTCTCTGGAGATCAGAAAGTTGAAATGGTGACTTATCGGGAATATCGAGTACAATATAAGGAAAACTAGGAGCCTTATTCTTTTGGAGTTTCCTTATTCTAGGAGTCTTATTCTTTGAAAACAAAGTGATCATCGGGTCGTATTTGCCTTTTTCATTTTATAAATAGCAGCACACGTCAAATAAAAACCATAATTATTATTGTAGTGTAGGTAGTCATACAAGTTTGAATTATTTGAGGTGAATTGGTAAAAGAATAAATATTGACAATTTCTTACAAATTTTGTTTATTTTAAACCATAAAAAGGAATTGACAATATTTATTCCACCTCATCACAGAGACAACATATCTGAAGAAAGTTTAAATTTTGAATTATTTTATGGATTCGTAATCACAGATCACACACTAGGTATTCACTCCTTGAACGTTGAGTCTGCTCAGTCTTATATGGAAGGATGGAGACAGGTCGATTACTTTGACGATGATAAATTATGACACTCATACGTCACGTAGCTCCTCTATAATGTACTACAATGTGCGTTCTGAGATGAAATGATATTTCTCATTCTGTTCTCATCTTTCATTCATCTTTATTCATTGGATACCTCTCAAATCGCAGCACAGTAGAATCAAATAAATGGTTATGTCGATGTATCTGTATGGTTAAATTATTTCTCGGAACTGATGATCTTCCGATCCGAACAATTTATAATTAATTTACACAAAATATCATAAGCACTTTGAACTATCCAAGAACAAGAATTAATACATCGATTATTCTCATTCTCAACTCAGCTAGACCTGTTGATAGTCGTAAACTGAATTTGTGATCAGGTAGTAGTAGTAGCAAGAAATACTTGGATGTGGGTGCTCATCAATCATAAAAGTGCGACTTGTAATTATTATCACAGAAAATTAGATACTGTACTTTGCTGAGAAAAATAAGTTTTTGTGACACTTGTTGTTGAACAGCAATTAATATCATTTCATGTTAAGCAATGTTCAACTTTTTCTCAGAAACTTTTTTTCAACTTATACTTCATCCGCTCAAGATTAATTTCATTCTGACAATCTGCTCCTGTGACAAGCATACATTCCTGCTTCTTTTGACTGCTATATGATCGTAATCGTACGAAAATATTCTCATTATGGAATGGAAATAATATAAGCTGAGTTCCATTTACCCATCACTATGGGATGGAGCAATAATAAATATATAGCAGTAAACCATTGTTAAATTTTATTTTTACTTACTAGTTGATAGTATTTACCAATTCTGGTGCACATGACGTCATACTCCCCCCTATGACATCACCCCACCCTATGACGTCACCCTCAGAAATTCACAAAAGATTCTACAAAGATCATAAAATCATCTCATTCTTGTTGAATAAATCATTGAAACATCATTGAATCATTGAAACATAAATCATTGAAGTGATGATGAAGATTGGAATGCAGAAATCCTTTCAAACTTCCTATGTATGTTATTCAGTATGCATGTAGCTTTGCAACTCTATTGCATGATATTTTGATATTTATTTCATGAAATGTTTCCAGTTAGTGTGGATCCCATTCCAATATTATTTAGTGCTCTGTAAAAGAATACTCCACAAATAATAAACTCAAATGCTGATTAATTTGATTTGCAACTCCACTTTCAAGGCAAAATTACAACATACCTCAACGTTGGGCATTTGTTACAAGCTGTGCAGTGCGTAACTCGCGGTGAGATGTGTTGTGATAAAATGACGCGCAGCGGTACCACACACCGGTTCTTATCAGCGGATGTGCTTTGGAAGGGGAAGCTCGTGGTATCGTTCACTCAGCGGGGTAAAAAGACATAAAGTTGATTTTGAGAACATGGCTGCCGCACAACAACCCTATCGAATCACATGGTGACAGCTTTGCAGAATATCATTCCAAACCAATCTCCGTTCAGCTCACTACATTGATCTCCAATATACTGTAATTGATCATGTTGTACACACTTGAAATGATAAATTTAATGCCAAAGCCATCAAGATGTTTTCAAGTTGAGCTGATAGTTGGTTTAAAATATATGATTTACAACATAACACCAATACCACAGACTATGTATTTTTGTTTTGTCTATGCTATTACTATTAGTTTTCCGTATTTATTTTTGGCTATTATTATCAGATTATTTAATCTTTACTGTTCCCAATCATACTGTGAAATCAGCCAAACATTCTTGGCGCGTCTGTGTTTGAACACAAGCTCAGCCTACATTATTTTCTACCTGTTTTGTAAAGGTAACGGTGTCATTCTCGCAATATAGTACGGTACACCGTGATGATCGACAATACGGTATCTATAATTTTTCAATTATATAATTATATTATGCAAAACTATTATTCTATTCATTCAAAATTATTCTCGAAATTCAATTTTCATTTACAAAAGGACAAGCGCCTCTTCTAAACTTTCGGTGGTTCGGAACCCACATTAAGCTGTAGGTCCACTCATCTCTCATCATCATCCGTCCCATTACCCACGCACAAGCTGAGAGCTTATGTGGGCATCACCACGGCAAAAAAAAATAATCCAGCCTACTGTATCCTATTCCCTTATACAGTCAAATCTTAATATATTTCCCGCTCAATTAATGAATGAGTGGAAGCTATGATTGTAACCGACGGTATAAATATAATTATTCACATCATATTTAAATGAAAATAGGCGAAATTGAAGAAAAGTTATGATAGGAATATAACAATTTTATTTTCACTCTCGACATTTTATTGTTATGCAATCCTTGTGGAGTACAAACCAACGACTCTCGTATGTAGTAGGCTATAAGTGATAATAGATGAAGTGAATTAATTTATTTTGAATGAAAATAATTATTGTCTAGTACTTTGCTTAGAATCGATTAGATTTCTGTGATAAAAACCAATATTAGCCCGTCCTTTGAAACTTTGACTATGTTTCTCAAATGCTAGGATGCTGGGAGTGAATTAGCATGCTTGATAACACCATTAGAAGGGACCAAGCGTTTTCATGGGTCCATTTGTTGTGGAGATAATTACCAACAATTAGTGTCGTGGAGTGAGCTGAGATTCGCTACTCAACACTGTTCCAAGCTCTATGCACAACCTCATCAGCAAAATGCATTGCTCCCCCAACTGAATGTTATCCGACTACAAAACAAGCGGTCGACCTCATCTGGTGAAACATTGCTCGGTACTCATCATGCCATTAACCCCAGCTCATTTCAATGTATGAAAACTTGTAAACTCGGGAATAAAGTGAGGTATTCATCTGTTTGTGATTGTTACCAATAAAGCTTGCGTAATTCTCGCGAAAATAATTGAATAATTATTTTAGATCAACAAAACTTCTGACATCCCACCAAACTCATACTGTACTTCAAAAAACAATGATGTAACTCATAATGCACGTACATGAACTACGAATTGGGACTGGAATGGTTATGAAATGAAAACCGCAGTAGATTGCAGCATCCTTTATGACCATGATTTGGTTATTTGAAAGTTTTGGTCTTCGTTATTCAAGTCGTATATTAGTCACATACGGTAATGAAATTAATTTAATTTAGCTCTACAGAAATTTAAAATTTCGCAAAAAGATTGAGTTGATTAAATGTGTTTGTGGCACTTTTCTTCCAGTTATCTTCCAGGAACTTATACAAGTTAATCGAAAATTTTTTTAGTTGTTACTCAACTAAAAACTTTAAACTGTTACTTTAAACTTTGCATTATTTTTTATAGCATTTTCTATTCAAACACTACACTCCAGTGTTATAATTCTAGGCAAACTAGCTAAGATGGTATCAAATTCACAAACGTCAAAATCTGAAAAATCTCAATTCTAGTTTCTAATCTTAATCTCCAGTGCCTGAAAGGAGCGTCTGGGGCTAAGGCAAACTAGATATCATCTAGTTACGTTCACTATGACATTTCTATTCCACGGTGTACTTTGGAGCATCTTTTACAAAGAACTCATTTCGCATTCAACAATGCTTTCAAGGCTGGTTAGATGTGCTGCCAGTATTCCACTCAATAAATCACAATCATTATCTTGCCACCAATCTTCATGCTCTCCTCTTTCTTTCCGTGATCTTTGTTTCGGCTAACAAAGCTCCGTCGCTCGCCAATTCTTCGTGAAAATTTAAGAGTGGCAAAGAATCGTGTTTATTTTCGCCTAATACCCGTGTAGTCTGTGTTCTGTTGCGGGTAAGTTGATGTCATGACTTGGGTAGACTGTTCGGAAGTTGTGGGTGGGAAGTGGTACCGAGAGTGTGTGCTGAAAAGCTTTGAGAATTGGGAGCAGTGGATTTGGAGGGTGAAAGGGTTGGGGGTGTGATAGTGGCGACAACGACTTCGCCATGTAGAAATGTAGACGGCGTCGTCCAGATCGATTCCCGTTCATGTACCAATCCTGCTGCATTTCTTTCTCACTTCCACACGCATAATTCTCATAACTACGGATTATTTCCTGTCTCTCTCTTACGTCGTAGTCAGATATTATTCACTCCCCTATTAAAGGAAGTAGGTACTTGTAAACATTGTAGAGAGCGTTGTAGGGTATTTCAAAAAAGTTGAAATTGAGTTTTTCTGTTCTAAGTTCTAATATTATTTTATTCATTTGTTTGGATTGGCTTCACAGATATTGCTTCCAAGATATTATTTTCCTTCCTAGCCAAGGAGGAGGTACTGATTTAGAATGAGGTAGAATGAGTTCCAAGTTCTCTTGAAAAATATTCTCTTTTTCCATCAACGCTGTAATCTTATTAATTTGTTTTGTTTGTTTCTAACATTAGCACAATTTAATACAGAAATATTACATGTTGAAAAAATGTAGGAAAATGTGAAATTATTTCTGCATAGCTGGTTGGTAGGCTTAATTACCGTACTTCTGAGTTTGTGATAAAAGTCGGAATTCTGCATATCATTTCCTCTGCTTTGATTTTAAATTTTTCATTGGCCTCTCAATTTTTGAAGTGTTCAAAGTGTTTCGACAGAGCTTCAATTTTTCATTTGAAAATTGTTGGTAGGTCGTGCATTTTCCATGATTCTCGTTCAACAATTATGGTACATTTTGTTTATAAATCAATTGAGTCCTTTTGTTCAGATTCATAGTAGCTACAAGTTTGATGTAAGTGCCAGAAAATTGGTAATCGAGATATCTCTCTCTTTCTCTCTCTCACTCTCACTCTAGAGCGATAATGATTCAAGTTGAGTTACTGGTGTGCGATGGATTGTGCTCCTAAATGCATTACAAGAGTAGGTACATCGTTATGGGCGTGTACTCGATTAGTCTTCAATAAAGGTGTTCAGGTGGTCGATTCCATTACAGGCTCGAATAACATGGCCAATAACTCTATTCGGAATCATCAGCTTGATTCATGGTGCTCCATTCAACAACCAGTTGAATTATTATACCCATTCATTACCTACCACTTGAAGTGCTTTACTAGAAACCATCTCTAGCAATTTTCTCCAACCAGATTCATTTATTTGTTTACAAGCAGTACAGAAGAGATTTTACTCTCCAATTACAATTTGGGTTTGTAAAATCTTGATTCTACTGAAATTCCAACGTTAACTTTCAGTGGTGAAAGATCTTGAGAATCAAAATAATATTCACATGATTCATTGCACTTCATTAAGATACAAAAGTGACCAATCTCCAAAATTTCCGATCATGATGGTAATCACAAATTTAATAGATAAATGATATTATATTCACTCATGCTGATAGGTTTCTCAATATTCTACCACTCGAGTTGAATCTTTCAAATTTATTATTCATTCAACGTTTTCAAACAAACTCACAATATTATATAGGGCCTACTCTGATAAAATGATATACTCGTAGAACTAAAATTGAAATTAACAGTTTCTGTTAAATAAGGTCTCAAGTTTTTATGAAAAGCTGAAATGATAAACTTCAAAAATGTCAACTGTGTTAATGAAACATTTGATCAAATTTTCAAGATTTGTTCGAAAGGCAAACTTTGTTGGAAATAGGAAATGAGATCAATAATGCCCATATAGCCAGTATAGCGTTATTTGGAATTGTTACCTTGTTTGAAAATTGTAATCTCTCCTGTTTCTTTCCGCTGAGAATCCAATTAGCCTGACAGTATTGCTCCGGAGAAATTGAATGAGATTGCTTTTCAGCATAGAGGCGTCATCCCATTTCCCAGGTTGTCTTTATAGTATCAATGTCTCCAACTTGAGTTGGATAAATTTTCAGATACAGTAGCAAAGGAATAGATTGGAATGTTCTTCCAAAATAGAATTAATACGTTTTATACTGTATTTAGAAGATATAATATCCATATTTCTTCAATAAAAATATATTATTTTGCTTTATATCGATGAAGAACCTTTTCGGGTAGGTTTCACCTCGTTTTATTTTTGTGTCGGTCACCCACCCACGTGCAGTCTCTAGTGATCGTGACTTAACATCATAATCACTCATCATCCGCTCTCACCGAGCAACCAAATACAGCTTTTAAGATGCCATATACACCACACAGCAATTTCTGCTCAGTTTGTTGAACATAATATTCTAATTTGAATATTCATGGCTGGAAAATGGCAAAGGCCTACAGTAAATCTCTGCAGTAGGATCACAAAAGCATTGTGATGGGATCTGAAATACAAACAACAGTTAGCCCCTGCGCCCACTAAGCAAATGTCATCTGGCAACATTGGGTTGCTGACTGAAATCAGATAGCAGTTGCGAAGTGGGCGCAGGGGCTTATTCAACAAAACTCGAAATTTACTAAAACAATAGGAACGGTACATCCAATTTTTCAAATTATCAAGATTACCGCATACAATTGAATCAATGATTTGACATCATTATGTTATTTTCTAATTTGAATAATGAGACGGATATCTTCAACAAAACTATTCAAAATACACTTCAACTGAAATCCAGAACTATTCACTCACGAAGTTAATAGTGACTATAATCACAGACTAGGTATAACTAGTAGATTGACAGTGAATAATCCGTTCTTTTGTGAGAAGGAGTCGTACTCTTTCAAGAATCAAATCCTGAACCGTAATAGCGATTCCAAAATGCGTTACTGAACGAATGCTTCTAACCAGGAGAAAAGAAAATGGAAAGGCAGGCAGTAAATGGATGTGAGTTGGCAAAATCAGTAGATGTGGTCCGTTTCTCACACACAATTCAGAAAAATGGCCAGCACTAAAGCACACGACGAATGTCGAATTTATCAACGAAATGCGCACGCGAGCAAGTTCCACCCTTCGACAATCGACTTCTTACAAAGCAGCCCATGAGCAAAGTGATCTTAATTATTGGTTTCCATTGTATAGAAAATATTTTCTACTGATTCCAATATTCTTTCAGAACATACTTTTTGAGGAGATTGTTATCCATCTCAACTATTTTGCGATCAATCAGAAACAACCATCAGTGAATAAAATTCATATTTTCAGCGTGAGTTTGTAATAAGAAACTTATTTTCATGACAGTTCAAATTGTAATAAGACTTTTATTTTCTGCTTCATTCCAATGTCCAACCAGCCGTCATTAGTATCAATAATGATAGTTGAGTTTATATTTTTTTCATTCACCTGATGTGATGAATTTTCCAGAAGAATTCATAATCGCAATAATAGAACGCATCAATGACATAATCGTCTTTACCTTTCTTATAAGGAATCACTTTTTATAGTGACTGAACTATGAAACTGAGAGGTTCGTTCCAAGTTGCATACAAGAAATAATATTGATGTATGGGAGCCTTACATCATTTTGTTGTACCAAATGTTCATGCACTTGATGAGATATGCCGCCTAAAAATGATGCAACTTGATAATAATATCAACTAATCAAGAAAATGTTAAACTTTGTAACGTTGATGACCTACAAAAATTGCTACATGATTTTTGTATTGAATACGAAAGATTTTAAAAACGTGCCATGAAACTTGTAGGCCTATTGAGAGTGAAACGAATTTCCCAAGGGAAATGTCCTGTTTTCCACAGTAAGATGGTAACGAAGATTGACAAATAAATGACATCATGCCATGTCAGACAAGATATCGTGTACAGTTAGTTGGTCAAAACATCTGATGCTCGTTCGGTGGTGAGCCCAATAGAGGGAAATGAAATCTCGAAACTAAACATTTACACCTTCTATTCTTAAATGTGAACAATAGTGCTTCATAGACTATTTACTTGCAGCTTGATTCTCCCTAAACTTGATTTATGAACTATTCACTATTTTTAATGATTGCACATACATATCCCTTCATGTTGATCATATCAAAATACCATTACGGTACAAATGAATCAACAACCAATTATAAGTTTGCATTTCCATTATACCGCATTCATTCGTGCGGTTTTCATAATTCTATTTCATTATTATTATTATTCTTTCATAAAATTTCATCTAATCTAGTCAACATCTATCGATGCTAAAGAAGTAGGTGATTGAGGGGAATAAATACTGTATTTAATGATGATTGCTTAAACTATAGAATTATAATTTTGTTTTTATTTGGCAGTTGATAAAATATTTTATAACAATAATCAACCAACATCCTGAAGATAAATAAAATTGTACATGTAATAGTAACAATAGAGGAACCCAAATTATATAGATTTGTAGGATCCTGGATGGTTATCAATAATTTCATTCATGATCCATTTGATCAGAACTAGATAATTATCAAATGGAAGTTGGATAATATTGTTTCTGCCGTTCTCATTTAATTCAAAATACTATGCATCAAATTACATCACAAACTCTCCAATCGCTCGTGGTTTTATTCTATTGAATCAGATACAAAATTCAGCTCGCATATTGATGAGAGTTGTATAACAAGGCATTAAAGATGTTTTTATTGTTCGGTTCACAATATTATTCTGACGGGAGTGGATGGAGCTTGTGTCACGGGCTCAGGGGATGGATTTATAATGCAATATACAGGCTGCAATTCAATTGGCCTCTTCAACGCACAATGTCATTCCCTTCATTATTTGAATCCGACCTAGACTGGAGTCACTCTCCAGAGATGACATTTTGACAGTATTTCTACAAAGGATTGAGCCACTCTGGAGGTATTTTTTGATCAATAATGTCACAGTGAATACACATATGCGAACAATATCATATACTGTATGTGTAGTCCTTCAAATTCATTTATACTACATTCGTTTAAATTCCATACGGTATGGAATCGTATGACTTGTAATTTTTGAGGCAGTGTATTATTTATAGCTCAATGACAATTATCAGTTTTTGCGGAGAAGTCGTTATTTTATTAATACAGTAGGCCTACTGATTGTTGTAACACAAGATTAAAGAATAATATGATTGACTCTATTATTTAGCTCAATGGTTTTGACACAGCTAGGTGCTAAACAACAACTTGTGAAAAGGGCTGATCGTGAGGTGAGTGCCTTAGGGGCGGGGCTTCGCTCCATTCTCTCATTGAATACAGAGTAGTCTGAAACTTTTTCTATTATTCTGTTTTTCAGTTTTTTTATTTGATTTGTTCCAGGAGCAATCTTCACACAAGAAGAAAAAGACAGTAGCACTGAGCTCGCATTCAAGTATGCGGTCTACAGAATCAACCGAGACAAAACCTTGCTGCCTAAAACCACTCTCGTCTATGACATACAGTACGTGCCAAAAGATGACAGTTTCCACGCATCCAAGAAAGGTGAGTGTACACTAATCAGCTCTCACCCAGTGTTTCTAGACAAGATAATGGCCATAATTTATTAATGTTGCAACATAAAGTGGATCCAATCGTTCTTTCGCGTCACCTGTTTTATCGTTCCTATCATGTCTCTGGTCATTTATAGTTTCCTTTATGTTTTGAATACATGTTATTTTGTTCATGTAGATACTAGAATAACTGTTATACTCAAGTGATACTAAACTCTATTTTTTATCTTAAGAGATAAAAATGGAAAATCCCCTTTCAAACATAAGAGGTTATATTGAATCTCCTCGCCTTGTTTAATCCTCTACCCTTCTTGAAGTTAGAAGTATCCTGCCATAGCTGGAAGTGTCTTGTCAATTCAAACTCAAATATGATGTGATGTGATACAGTTTGTATGCTAATGCAGCAAGTACCCTTCATTGCCTATCCGTATTTGACCGTATTTGAGTGGCATTAGTTTCTAGTTCTCTATTGAAATTACTTGGATGAGTTTAGTTGGGTAGATCCACTCAAATTACTTCCGTAGCTATTGCTAGCTACATAGGTCTAGCTACTAGGTCTACTATATTGCTAGCTACTAGGTCGTTCTATTGCTAGCTTTATCCACGATTTCATCTCTATTGACCTCAATATGCATGTTACTAGGTATGCAAAGTTGTAATTTGAGAACGATTTCAATAATGACTAAATTTGTGATCTTCTTGAAGGAGCGAATTGATAGTAATACTAGTTCTTGTTCTCTTCCATTTAAAAGTAATAATTATGAATTAATATTTGAAATCTGTTCCCAATAATTCAATCTAACCATTTACTTGTACCTGGAAAAATTTTCTTGTTCAATAGGTTGTTGCAACAGCACAATTACAACCTTGTTTTTATTCACCTTCTAATTTTTTTTATTATTTACTACCATTACCATGATTATTAATGTATTTTTCCAACAATTCTATCCTGGATTTGAATTTTTATGATCATTTTCAATCAATATGATTGGATAAATATAATGCAACGAAAAATAATGTCAATTATTGAAAAATCTACTCAGTAGAAACAATACGTTCAAGATAGTTTTAATTGAAGTTTTGAAATTTCAAATCAATGGCTTGCAGCTTTCAGTGAAATCGTTATCAGTTACAGCTGGATAAAAGTTTAGAATGGAAAATTTAGTATAGGAAGTTGAGTTATATAAATGGTTGGGATAGAAGAGACAATGAAAAACGTATTCAGTTTGTCCGTCTGACAAAGGATCTTCCAAGGATGTGATGCGTGTTTCTAGTACATGTATGAATTGGAGAAGATGTTAGAAAAAAATACATTATTCATATTATTTTCCTACTGAGGAATTCTGTATGGTAAATGAAGCAAAGCTTGTATCTTTTTATCTCTCAATCCTTTGTGCTCTGAAGGAAACAGTCATATTATAGTCGAACATAAATAACACCGATGACAAGTCATGAAGGTTGGTTTGTCTTTTTCTATTCTTGAATGAGAAAGTGGAATCATATTTCAAAGATTATGATGAAAGAAGCTCAAAATAATAACTGAGTAAAGAATGATTTTTCAGTAACGCAAAATAATGATTTTTGATGATTTAAATTGCAAAAATTGAACTGACAGCTTTGTCGATTGTCAGTCTTGTTTTTTAAAACTCCCTCTGACATATCATTGAGCATAAAATTGTCAAACTCAATCTGTATACGCTTGTCTCCACTTACAAGTAGTGCTATTTAACTTCATGTCCATATTATGAATGAAACCAACAATGCAATTCGATTGTGAAGTTGAAATGCGAGACTGTCAGTTGCGACGATCATGATCATTATTGACATGAATACCAGGATTAATGGCTAGAATCGTCATCTGAAAGGACATCAAAGGGAGCTATGATACGTTGTATAAGCAAATGTATTTCGTCCTAACTTTGCTATTTCCTATGGAGGAGTGGCGGTAGCCAATTTGATTCATAGCTTGTTTGATAAACCTTAGATTCCGATACAGGTTTGATTCATGACATTTTTTTGATCAAGACATCTTTTCGGTGCCTCTCCCGTGCTTCGGAGGACACGAGTTTTAGTTGTCTGAAAAACACTTGTTGAACTTATCTCTCATAATCACTCTCCCCATTAATAGTGCTCATGTGGGCATCACCCCTAGGAAAAATGTTTTCTTGTATGCTTGACTTGAGTGTCAATCTCAAATCCATAGAGTCAAAAAATGAGAAAGCAGCAGATTATAGAAGATACCTGATCATAGTTTCTGGAATTATCAACTAGCTCCTCAATATTCTAAGTTTGTTGAAGACAAATTACAAATAATAGGACTGATGGTTTAGATTGTTGGAGAAACCAACTTTCACTGACAAAATCTAAACGATAGACGATGTATTTCAAACTACAACAGAATATCTCATTTAGTTTTCGAATTCCACATTTTTGTATTATCTGTGATAAATATAAATTCAATTGAACGAAGTCGAGTTATGGTCCTATAACTCAAAATGTTATACCTTCGATACTCATTGAAAGGATCGCATCAGCATTTGTTCTATCGAAATTATTAATTCGATTGTAACAGAGCATCTCCAAATTGAACTCCTCACATTTATAGAAGATCTATCTCTTTGGCTTGTAGCATTTTACCAGAGTGCATTTGCACACGCAATTGTAAGGGATGATCGGGTATTTGAGTGGAGGGGGGAGTGAAAGAGAGGAGAAGAGGGGTGGGAAAGAGTGGTGGGGGTGGTGTTCATGGCTGAATGAATTGGGCCAGCAGCAATTGGGCTCTCAACGGCTACAAAGACTTCCGCTCGCCTTTCTGCTGTAGACCCGGCGAGTTGCCAAATAGCGTTCGACTATTCCAACATTTTCGAATAAATATGGAGCTGGTGATGAGCAAGGCACCCTCCAGGGAAGTGGCCAAGATCGGCTGTTCTCCGAACGAGACTATTAGAAGAAACAACTAGATTAGCAACGATCTGCTGGGTCTCTCTGCATTACTAATCTTTATCGTATTGACCCCTTGAAGACTACACTACATCCTTGATCCTTAATAGATAATAAGATAAATAGGATATATATATTATGTAGTCAGCGCCCTAAGAGAACGGAGTTGGTTGGTCACTGGCATGAAGGAAAAAATATTACTACGCATGCGCGACTCTGAAAATTTTATTGTAAAATCAGTGCGTATAAAGCTTCGTAAGTCGAATGAACTGTGATAATTCTAGAATGGATTATTCGAGGTTAGGCTATCACCAGTTTTCTATTTTTTGTAATATAGTTCAAGTACGCTTACAATCATGTTTCACGAGAGTTTATTATTCGTTTTAATATTGGAAATCATATTTATATAATATAGCTAGGGCAGATTTTCATATGGAATTTTGATAGCATTGTAGCAGCCGCCCCTTATATTTATTTTTTCGATAAGTGTTTGTTGTCAATTGTGTTAACATTTCAATGATTATTGGAGAAATTGATGAGGACCCGCTCTCACGACATTTCACGTTATAGAATGAAAATCCATTACAAAGTTTGATCATTGTTTTCATGAAGAAAGACAGTGAATATTACTTACAAGTATCATTTCAGACAGGATACAGGACAATTTCCAGATGTATAATGTAGTTGTGAGTGTGACATAAATCTTATCGTGAATAGCAATATTGTCCTGAATGTTGATTGGGTCCTTTTCCCATACACTGTACATGCTCCAGATTCTATTGAACAATGGCGTGTAAATTTAGGGCCAGGTAATAACGCAGCTTGAAATGACACCGGTGCGGTGCGGTGTGGTGTCTTGTTTTGGAGGCTTTGGCGAAAGAGGCAGAAGAAGAAGAAGAAGAAGAAGAAGAAGAAGAAGAAGAAGAAGAAGAAGAAGAAGAAGAAGAAGAAGAAGAAGAAGAAGAAGAGAAGGAGGAGGAGGAGGAAGAGGAGGAAAGAAGAAGAAGAAGAAGAAGAAGAAGAAGAAGAAGAAGAAGAAGAAGAAGAAGAAGAAGAAGAAGAAGAAGAAGAAGAAGAAGAAGAAGAAGAAGAAGAAGAAGAAGAAGAAGAAGAAGAAGAAGAAGAAGAAGAAGAAGAAGAAGCAGAAGAAAAAGGGGAGGAAGGAGGAGAAGAAGAAGAAGGAGGAGGAGAGGATGAAGAAGAAGGAGAAGAAGAAGAAGGAGGAAGAAGAAGTGAAAGAAGGAAGAGGAGTGAGTGCGCTACAAGTCCTCTTTGGAGAGTTGAAAGCTTTGTTCGACGGCCCCTCAGACAATGGATTCTGCTAAGGAATGACACCCGCGGCGATTGAACAAGATGTACATTGTCTCATATGCCACAATCCCCTCTCAATATTAATTGAGGGTCTCCAGTATGTTGACGTCAGCTAAATTAAATCGATAAGAAGGTACAGCTCGCTGCCTTTTTGATCCCACTTCAACAGTTTTGTTTAGCCTACATGGAAAATTATTAGTTTACCACTCACATAATATCAATTACCGATCTTCTCTATCATTAATTATTACTTTCAATTACAAAATTTGATGATGAGCAAGTGTTCTTCCACTTTGTGGGAATTGAGATGATTGCGAATAAATTTTGGGTTGTTTTATAGAAGATTTTCTCATTTTTTCGTTTTTCATGAATAAGAGAAATGATCAAATCCAGTGGGGAAAGCAAAATAACTATTTCATATTCTAATGGATTCTTCTTTATGAATATTTTATGATTTTATAAGTATAAAAATTTTCATTCATTCAAAGTAATGCAAATTTATGATTTATTTATGTAAGTAAAATCACTTCTTCATATTTCATTGCATGTAAAATAATTCTTGTTCTCAATATTATTTAATGATTTTATAAAAATTATGACTGAACCGTATTTAAAGGAATAATAATTTATGCTTGAATAATTTCGAAAATATGACAATATATGAGTTTATTTTACTAAAATTTCGAGGATAAAATGTATCTGGCTACATAATATTGAAATTATGAATATTACTATTTATTAACGAATTAATATTCTCCATTACTTCCTTGCTTTGTATCTATCCATTGTACATTCTAGAATGTTCTATTTAAATTAAGTATTTCAAACATCAAATATTAATTGAGCATGTAACGAGGAAGGAAAAAGTGAGATAAAACTTGTTCCGCTGATCAGCAGCAGATCTGGCCTGCAGGTAACCTCGCAATCATTCTGAAATCAGGTTGCATGACAGAGTGGAGTTCGAGTTTCTCTATCTGGAGCTCACATTGGTATGCAGAGCTCGAAGCGTCAGTCGACAAAATCGCGGTCAGTGACATAGGAATGGTGCGACACTAATTCCTTGCAGCCCCCTTTACTTATATGAGAAGAGAAGGGATTCGCCACGAAATCGCTCCACAGATAGATTGCATTCGGCAGCCCTCTGCCCCCAACTTCCCTTGGAGACGGTAAAACTCTGATGGTCTGTATTCGCAGCCATAAAAATGTTATTAGCATCAGGCTGAGGGAAGCAAAGCTCAGGCTGTTAAACAAACTAATTTATTGCTAACACTGCGAGCTTAGTGGCACTTATTCGAAGATGGAACATAAAATATAAAATGAAATTTTCCACTTGGGAATATGTTCGATAATTTCAGGCAGTTCTTCTCACAAGTAATACCATGTCGTGAACGACCAATATAATGAGACAGTGTACTCTTTATATCTTGCAAGTAAATTACAAGTTTTAAGTTGGTCCGGGAAATTGAGGGTTTTACTCTCGACTGAAAGTTTACTTTGTGAAAGAATATTTTCAATTATATTATTGTTCTATTTCGAATCTCATGATGTTAATTCTCTTCATATTCAATAAAATTATTTATTAATAATCATGAAATACTCCTCCCCATACGCAATATTCTATTTACCTTATTCTATACAATATTGCTGAACCTCTTTCTCAAAATTGAATTCAATTTTATCTAATAAATTTGGTTGTATTCTATCCCATTCTCATGAATATAATTATTATAGAATCAATCAATCTAGAAAGAGGTATTCGATTATCAAATAAAAATTAATCAAAATAACGAAGTGAATATTCATAGTATTAATGAATTCACGCTGTTATTTTGATTGAAAATTGAAATCAATCAACCAAAAAATGATTATTATCATCACAGATTGCCGTGAAATATGTTTACTATTACTTTGTAAATCTTGTTAACATCTATGTAAAGAAATTCTTGAAGAATTAAAAATCTTGAAGAAAATCATATAAATTCCTCTTTCCGACGAAAGTGTCTCCCCTAATATCTTCAAAACTCATATTTCTGATTCTGTTGAATTATACCCCCTCAAAGCATTCTCATAGTTTGAGAGAGTTGGCTAAAATCTCTTGAGGACTTGAGAGTCACTTCAAGTTCAACAAGTATGAACTGAGTGTGAAAAATGTGAAGAAAATCTATCACATCTGCCTGCCTGGAAAGGCACTAAACTAAGAACCTTAACTGAAAAATGTCTCATATTTTCACTGTTGAAATCACTTTTGATGAATTGTGGTAGTTGAAACTGAAAGAAATATTATCCAATGAATCAAATTCTGTACGAGAGCCTTGTTGAGATGGTACCCCAATTTCCGACCAGAAGACAAAATATATCGTAAAAGTCTGGTTGTGATATTATGAGAGCTATTATCAGTAAATACTCTCTTGGCTATTGAACGAAACAAAAATATCATCATAGCTTTCTTTAGATCCAATATTTTAATCTAATGAACATCTTGAAAATAAGATGAATCTTCTTAGAAATATGAGGAAACTAGAATTTTTAAATTGAATGGATAACTATGAGTTCAAGTCAGAATTAATTCAAGTTCGATCTATTGTCTATGGTTTTTAATGTTCAAGACTTTGGTTTGATGTAGGTATAAATTCGTGGCTTGGTTCACATTTTGAACTGGATAGTCTATGCCTTAAGCTTCTGAAGATACTGAACACTAATGATATACGTAAATACATATAAAAAATACGTAAATACGTAATACATGACTATATAATAAAACGTATTGTATACTAATACAGCCTATACTGCAAATCATTCTGGATTTTTCCACAAACAATAATTTATATCACGCTCTTCTTCTACAAGGGTAACTCAACTTATTGGAACATAATTATGTATTTACAAACCCCCAATAATGTTATCAACTGCCTCGTCCCCTTCAGCTATGGTGGCTTCAATTTCAATGTACAAAATTATTCCCTACTTTTTCAATTAATTACACTCTTCACCTTTTCATGAACTGATTTATTCAATT
This sequence comes from Laodelphax striatellus, assembly GCA_017141395.1. Taxonomy (NCBI): domain Eukaryota; kingdom Metazoa; phylum Arthropoda; class Insecta; order Hemiptera; family Delphacidae; genus Laodelphax; species Laodelphax striatellus. The sequence continues at coordinate 19,573,158 of CM029530.1, forward strand.
TTTTTATAAAATGTTGGTTATGTTTTTGTATTCATCCAATGTTGATAAAATTGCGCATCACTATTAGATCAATGTTCGAACATGGGTTTCTCATGAGACTCATAATGAAGTTTCTTGATTTATTTCCTATTTTCCAGCTTGCCAGCAAGTACAGGAGGGTGTGCAAGCAGTATTCGGACCAAGCGACCCTCTTTTGGGGGCACACATTCACTCCATTTGCGATGCGTTGGATATTCCTCACCTCGAATCACGCTTAGATCTCGACTCTGAGTACAGAGAGTTCTCAATCAATCTCCACCCTGCACAGACTTTACTAAACAATGCATTTTACGATGTGATCGATTTTTTGAACTGGACTAGGGTAGCAATCATATACGAAGAAGATTACGGTGAGTGGTGAAAAGCAAGAGCTATAATAATGAAATTTAATAAATTATTCAGTTTTCAATGCACAAATGATAATAATTGGAAGAGAAGCAACAGGCTCAATCCAAGGAATACAACAACCTCAATTTCTTTCTCCTATAAGCAATTAATGAACAAATTTCTATGTTATCGGCAATTTCTTTTTCTTAGCAATGTTTAGTTTTTTCTAGTTCAAGACGTATTTGAATTACTACTTTTTGCTCCCCTGAAAGACTTTCTGCTGCCACCTAGACAGCATAATGATAACAGCACTTTGAATCAGATTTACATGCAATTTTGATTCTATACCAGCACCTTAATTCTTTGTTAAATAGAAGTTATGCTTTAGAAGTACTAACTAATCAAAAAGAATATTTGGAAAATCACTGTGAATTCTAAAAAAGAATTAGTTTGCATTCGTGATGTCTCGTGATTGAAATTGCGAAGAAACTTTCAGCATCAGTTTTTGATAATTCATGAGATATATAGAGGAAGAAGAATAAAAATTCAATAGTTTTTTAATGAATTGTGTTCTCTTTTACTGATTTTATAGAGTCAATGTTAACTTTGAGGTTTTCTCATTCGTCAAATGCTATAGTACTAACTATTAGCGATTTCTTAGCATCTCATATACTGTACTATAAAATGTAACGGACGAAAAAATCATAGTTTACAAATTTTAAGCCGAACGGTTCACCAACTCACCATGAGTTGATGAATCGTTCAGGTTGATTATCATTGTGGCCATTTTCCAAAATTCGTCCTTTCATCCTTTTTCATAGCTGTCTGAAAATAGAATGGATTTATTATGGCAAGGCATTGCCCGAATTCACAAGTAGTAAACTGACTTTTACAGGAGCTTAGCCCCGACAGTTAGTTCCTTTACTCGCTATCAAACGTTGTTCTCTAAGCCTGGAAGCTTTAACTGGAACTTTAGTTGTAGACATTTCACACCGGAAGTTACAAGGTTGTTCTTGATCCTGGTGCAACCTTGGATTTATCAGCCAAAATTTTTTTAGTGAAGGCCGATTTACCTCCAGTTTTAGCCACTGAAAACATGAGTACCTTTTTGAAAAATGCGAGTGTTATGAGTTATTATTTAATAATGTAATAGACTTCATAATTAGATAATTCACTGCACAATTAACAGTAGATTTTATTGATTCTTGTGTTCAATCAATATTCTATGCTCCTTGATCGTTCCATAAGATAATGGTTTTCTATTAGTTCAAAGCACTCTTGAGTATTCCACCTTAAGATACTATAGTTAATCATTCTAACCTTATTTAAAGGATTAATTTGAAATAGAAATCACCCATACTCTACACATATATTTTTTTATTAAAACTAGGTGGGTTGAAGTTTTTAGCATGGAAATTATTTTTAGGCCTTATAAAATTGAGAGAGCTCGTAAGATCTCCCGGTCAAAGGGAGGTGGAGATTCACATACGACAAGCTGATCCTGAATCTTATAGGAGTGTTTTGAAAGAGGTGAAAACTAAAGAAATTCACAATCTAATTGTTGACACCAGGCCTGAGAATATGCATCACTTTCTCCGTGGGGTGAGTAGATTGAAAACTTTCAAAGTTGTATCCAAATTTAAAATTACCTAATGAGTTTTTAAAATTCAATATTCATTGCTAACGTGCTATTCCAATTTAGTTCAATGGTTCCTAAATACAATAAACTTTGAGAGCTTTTATTAAGACCCATCAGCGTTGAAGTTTCTTTGGACGTACTCTAAATTACTAGAGTAGAGTACTCTAAATTATAGGAGTAGAGTCTAATAAATTTAAATTGATACTCCGCCCACATTATGGTACTTTGTTGTTTTTTATACTGTTAAGAAGACTATTTGCTTTTGGATAATGAAAGGACAACCCATTAGATAGTGGTAGTGAATATCATTGAGGCTATATTGAACAAGTTTCTGCATTTGATTGGAGTCATTTGTAAGTCAGCTAGCATTGGTCTATACAGAATCTGCAACAGCTGAATAAACAGTTGAAAGTCAAGTTATTTCTTCGAGTTTTCCATTGTTTCTATCCGATAATAGGATGCTGCTGATTCTGGGATATGTTTTGAGTCTGATGAGAAAACGAGATAACAAAATCTGGAAAATATAAACTGAAAATGTGATTGAAGTATTGTGAGTTAAATTGTGAGTTGAGTATTGTAGGTGTAATTTCAGTACTGTATGGTCAATAACTTTGAAATTGTTACGAATGAGTTGTAGCATAGAGAAACCATTGAAGCAAATTGCGTATGTTTTCTCTATGGTTATAGCTACTTTTTAATGAATTATTACAGATTTCACAATAAGGTATGTGTAATTTCAGTGATCCATTATCATTATTATGATCAGTTGATTATTTATTTTGAAATTCAAATTTGTGAAAATTGAATAGATTGGCATGAAACATTTTGTACAGACAAATCCCAAATTATATCATTCTTATAATATTTCTCCATCACTGTTTCTTTTTCAGATCTTACAGCTACAAATGAATGATTACAAATATCATTACCTCTTCACTAGTTTTGTAAGTATCAATCTTCACTCTGAACCCAGCTTATGAAAGCTTGATCAATATCCCTGAGACATTTTAAACCTGTTCATGAGGAGTTTTGCAAATCTCACAAGAGACGAGAGTATTCATGTATCAACATAATTCAAAATCGAATCAAATAATTCTTTATTTTGGAAATAATATTACAAGTTAGTAATAAAAATATACATAATATTATTCTAATAGTGGTTTCATGTCATCATGAATTAATACTATAATTCTAATATCAACATCATACTATAATTCTAATAGTGGTTTCATGTCATCATGAATTAATGGGTAAAAAATTAAATTTTGATTGAACCAAATTGTTTTTACACGAGAATTCCAATGTCTACAATAATAACAAATACTCTTCACTCAAAACCACGTTTTGTGAATGAGAAATGATATTCCAGGCTGAAGAGCTTAAAGAACTAAGCTGTCAGGCCGTGAAATATCTAATCTATGCCTGTGTACTCTCACGGCACGGTTGGCTGTTCTGAGTGATTTGAATACTTTTTCAAGCTTTATTCAAATTAACCGCATCGGTAGGATGGTAAAGTGAGGTTGACATTTCTCCCTCATGATTGATCACTTGTTGGAACTGATGGCTTCATAAATATTTGTGACAGCCTTTGAAACCGCTCAAAGAAACCAGATTGATACGCTGTTATCATATTAGGAGGAATTTGAGTGATAAATTATAGGTTCTGAGTTGAATTTAATCAATGCTATTCATCAATAGCTAACAATACTGTACTTTATTTTAATTTTATATAATGAAGTGCCATAAACATGTGATAATAATATGACAATAATCAATTTTCTATTATTATTAGACTACAGTATTAGCATTTACGACTTTGATCGTTGGGGAGACCCGTAGGTAGTTCCACCTCGCCGTATAACCAAATTCTCCCTTGATGGTGAATCAAGTAGGTTGATGTCGATTTTACTTTTTAAAATATTCACTAAATTTCGAAAAAAGTCATTTTGTTCATCTGCTATTAATCATGATAAGGTGTTATTATATATCATTATGTAATATATTATATTATGTATAATGATAAAGATAAATATGCTAGGCCTTGATTAATTACCAGTGTATGAAATCGATTATTTATATTGGTTCAAATGATACCTTTTGAGAGATATTTCTAGAACCAAATTCAGTAACATACTATTATTTATACAATCCGTGGCGAAGCGTGGTGTACTTATTTGGTCATCGCCGATGACGTCATACTTATTTGGTCATCATGGTGATGACCAAATAAGTATACCACGCTTCGCCACTATATACAATGAAGGAGATTTTTAACAAAATTATCTTTTTATCGTAAGTTATGAAATCATATGCGAGAATAAAGCTACTTTCAATTGATCTCTTCCAGGATATTGAGACATTTGATTTAGAAGACTTCAAGTACAATTTCGTCAATATGACAGCATTTAGGATGGTGGATGCCGAAGATGTAAATGTGAGAAGAGTTCTTGAAGACATGCAGCGCTTCCAGCCAACAGGGCATAGTCCCCTGAACAAGACTTCTGTCATACAGGTATGTTTGGTAATTCATCAAATCTCCTTAGTAATAATTGATTTTAATGCAACAAAATTTGTATATTTGAGTTATATTGAATAATTGCTCTCATTATGGTTTTATCTTTCAGAGATGCAACTCTTCATATCATTTTCATTGCGTTCAAAAGGCTGTCAACAGAACTCAATTGATTACTGAACTCTCACTGGAGAGGGTATGACTGTGAGAGACGCAATGTACAGTAATAGAGCACCTACAATAAAGCGCGATCCGAACACGACCCCTCTAACTGCGAAGCACTTTTTTGTTCCCGAAAATGTTTGAAGAGTATGAGAGTTTTATTTTCTCATCCATCAATCAACTTTCGAAATTCAGTAAGGGTCTCGCAACTATGGCTCTTCTACCAAATTACGCTGCCTTATCTCATGTCAATTCAAGAGAGGGTTGAATTACGTTGACCAGATTGGTTTTCTACCATTACCCTTCCACTCAAGATAAAATGTTGGGAGTTGCTGGGAATGATCATTACATGGACTTCAACCTGTGCAATACTTTAAGTAAAACACAAAACAAGCAATATGCCATAGAGCGTTCAGCTGAATGAGAGAAAGAGCTCATGCCAGCTTTCCTAAGCTTATCGGTACGCGGAATGAATACAAATGTGCAATGGAATAGTCTGCTATATTGCGCGAATTTAAGGAACGTACTGGAACAATGTTCCTCATTCAAAATAAGTGGAGCCCTATGAAAACACATTTTTGTGTCATGAGCGTACACTCGGTTATCTTGAAGTGAATCTTTTCAAGCTATTAAAGGCAAGTGTTCTGGAATGCAGAGGACCCTTTGTTGGATATGATAAATAATTTCACCACAAAGTCAAAGCCCTCTCCAAACCTCGGAGAACGTGTGAATTCAGGTCGAGCTATTTCAAAATAGGGTCGAATGAAAATGAATTCATTCTAACGTCCGTATTCTTATCACTAGAGCCCGGATGTTCAGGAATTTATAATACTTGAAATAGGCAGGCAAAAAAGCACTAAAAAACACAAAAATAGGCACTTTTAAATCGAAAAAAAGGCAAAGTGTATTCTAAATATTTATGTGAAAAGAATACAAGAAAATTGAAAACTTATATTTTACTGGTTGAACATGATAAATATGTTTTCCTTCAAGTTTTTCACTCTAAATTTGGTTTTTATTTCTGAAAGAATATTGTCCAGTATGAAGGAAGACCGTTCTACATCAACTGTTGTTACTGTTGCACACTATTGTTGTATTTGAACTGAAGTTAGATTCATAATAAAAGGGTTACCTTCAAATGATAAAATATTGAATATTAGCTTTATTCTTACAAAACTTCCGTAGAAAAAATCAATTATGTTAATTCATGGATTGAAATAGACATTATTTATTCATTTTTAAGGTTCTCGTAGCCTATAGCACACTCATGCATACCTTTCTCTGTTTATAAAAGACGACTACCTGGCTACAAAAAGCTTCATTTTATGGGCTCAAGGATATTTGTAGCCTGCATTAGGAATTCTCAAATGTAATATTATATCTTCTAGAGATCGTAGACTTTTTCATGTTCAAATTTTATATGTACGCTGGATTTTCTTCTTCCAGTAATCTAATACTTTTTAATATCAAAAATTAAAAATGCTAATCATATAGGCAAAAATATAAAATAGAGGATGAAATAAGCTATTTATATTGAAATAGGCACTAACACCCAAAAAAGGCAGAATAGGCAAAATTAAGGCATTTTGCCTAACATCCGGGCTCTACTTATCACGTTTGAAATGCATACGCTCGATATTTTTTGACATTTTCAAACATTGATTCCAACCCGTTTTATGCTCAGTTACAATAATAACTGAGTATACAGCTACTCGTTTACAGCTCAGCTCAAAATAATCCATCAATTTTCTGAATTGATGAATTTGTTCCAATACCAATTTTGAATTCAATTTTTTTATTGTTTTCATCTTTTACCAATTCCGGAAATTTTCATTCTCTACATTATATGAAATCATACTCACAAGACCTGAGTCTGTTATTGAGTATGAGTTAATAAAGTATCCTTTATCTATTAAAGTTATCTTTAAGTTACTAAACTAGGAGTTTATCTTCAAAAACGACAATATTTATAATCAATTTTTGCCTTCAAACCACAGAATAATCACAGAAATAATCTTTCAATAATATTATTGTTGCACTTGTTTGCAGGCTGGCCCGGCCCTAATGTATGATTCAGTGTTGGTTTTCGCTGTCGGTCTTCAAACATTGGAGCAGAGCCATTCGCTGGTCCCCGCCAACGTATCGTGTGATGCCGAAATGCCTTGGGATGGTGGCTTGTCTCTCATCAACTACATCAACTCAGTAAGTGACCTTCAGTCCAGTCATTCTTTCAGTAAGATAAATGTAGGATGATTCAATTTTTTTGTATTCTTCCTTTTAAGAATATCTATTTTAATTTCTTCACAATTCAATAAGTTCTGCTTCTGATAAACTCACAGTTTCCAACTATATAAAGGTGGATGATTAATAAACGTATATTATATGTTATAAAGGTTACTACTATAAAGCCATGAAGAGCCATTATTATATCCTGAAATCAATTCTGATTTTCCATGACCTGCAAAATCATCAAATCCTACCTGTAACATAGAATGTTTAAGTTAATCGATATAACTTTTTAGACATAACTTTTAGATTTAATTTTGTAACTAGAGTAATGCCAATAGACTGTAGCGTACCAAAGTTTATCCAAAGTTGGACTACTGTCTCCACAATGTCTATTTTCAAATTAGAACTGGGAAAATCGAGAAGATAATATTCAATAAACTAATGTAACAAGGAACGTTTTCAATGAAAGAACGGAGCTTGCATGTTGCATGTTGCTCGCTTATACAGTAACAGAAATTTTATGTGATTCGTATACTTTTTACAAGCTCTTAAGTCTAATTTGTAAAATATCCCTTCATTCCCAATGTATTTTTATCGGTAATCTCTATTTAAAAGACAGAATTAGCCTAATTTATCGTCAACTCCAATGTATCATTAATCTGAATTATTTCGTCGTAACTAGTAGTCTGTGTCTACTCAAATCCGACTAATTGCATGAATACTGAATTATATGACTTATACATGATATATATAAAATACATGGATATAACTAAATTACATGCACTCAATTTAGTACAATTCATGGAAATATTAGATAATACATTCTATCATTTTCTGTAGAAGTTGAAATATTCATGCTTTGGAAAAGGTGTAATATTTTTGCGCAATGGCTTGAGAGTGACACTCCCTCGAGTCATTTAATGCATTTTTCGAGAGTATTACTCGTCTTACTGTTAAGAGACATTGTGCGAAGTGTCAAAGCCGCCCCCAACGTGAGACTTCAAGAGAGACAGCTCGTTAGTGCGTAACTGCGGTGAAATAGACGCTAAGGATGGCTCGCTCTCCTTTTTCAAGGCAACTTATCCAGGAGGGATTCTCTTGCGTGAATTCCACTAATAGTCAGAACTCGAAAACGACATACTCTCTAGCACTGTCAAATACCAAGCCTGAATTTCACAAGGAAAACCACGCTGAACCCATATAATAGCCTAGCTTTGTAACATTTTCCTTGTTCTAAGCATTCATGGAATTTCGATTGCACTAAATGAACAAGAAAAAAGCTAGTACGAGCAGGCTTGCTTGCTACTGAATTTTTTAAATATACTTCACTTCAATGACAATACTTGATATGTTTCTTTTCATGAGCAACAAAACCCATTGTAATTCACATCTGATATTTTAGAATTAGTTGAATTATTATCATTGTGTAATAATATAAGTATTACTTGGATTATCGCAAGTTGGATTTCATCACAATTTATCATTGGTATCACCGTATTTGGTGGCTTTTAAAAAACCCAAAAAAATTTTGACAATTAGAATATTTATCAAGGTATTTAGTATGGTCCATTCAAATAGATGAGTTTGCCTTGAGGTTACATTCAACTAAGGCTAGCCGTACACCGGTTAGTCAAGACAAGACAAGATTAGTCACGTTTAGTGACAATAATTCACATAGTTGCTTATGAAGCAGCACACACTGATGCAATGACTAATCGGTGTGTGTTGCTTCATAAGCAACTATGTGAAGTACTGTGACTAAACGTGACTAATCTCGTCTTGTCTTGTCCTGACTAACCTGTGTACGCCTAGCCTTATTTCTAGTATGTGAAGCTTCAACATTTAAACCGTGATGAATTTATTCCTATTGGCTACAACTTGTTTTCCGCAACTGTGTTTCCCATTCACAAATCAAATCCCAGTTCCATATTCTATGGAAGATCTGATTAATTAACTAATTAATTAATCTTAATTACAATCATTCTAATTCGGCTAAGCTGAATGTATATCAAACGACACCTTATGAAGATTTATTAAAACTAAGCAAACTAAGATTTATTAAAATCATTGCCCTTTTTTCACTTTCAAAAATGTCATTCCTTCATTTGAACAGATACAATTGGAATACTTATCCATAACAGTTCCTATCGTCTTTGATTTGAAGTAGGATATTCTTACATGAAATGGTTCGGCAAATAAATTTGTGTATCATTCAATCCTCTTTTCGAATATTTTTGCAAACTACCTCAAGTCTTGCATTGTGGCAACACTGTATTATTGCAGAAAATTCCAAATAACCTTAAAAACCTTTCAGTTTTCAAAGAACAGTTTTCACCTCTAATTTTGACATGGGTTTTTCAACAGTCTGTTTGAGTTACATTCATTCAACGTCAGCATCTGAGGAACACATTTTTTAAAATATCCTCTCCTCATTATGGAGTTCTTGTGCCTTGAGTGCGTAGCCTATCAAACGAGGCTCATGCTCAATAACGAATCAGCTCTACCGCTATTAAGAAGGATTGCATTGCGCTTTCATTTCTCAATCGTCTGCTTTGGAATCCATTGGAAGCTCAAACAAATTTAATAACGATCATGAAGCTGTTGATTTTTATCAAGCAAATATCTCATTCTGAACCACTCTAAAAATATCTATGTTATTTTTTGAAAAAAATTATATTTATATTTGTAAGTAATTGTTGTTTCAAGTCTGTTCTCTCTTTTTAAAGAAAAATCAACCTAGAATTTTTTATCCATAGCTTCATTTTCCTCACTTATTAAAGTCTCTATCACTCAAAAATTGTCACTTGCTGGTTTCTGTTATATTACCCGGCTTCATCAATTCGAATATGATAAGTGTACAATATAAGTATACAATCGCCAGTAGTGTCACAGTACGATTGATGTACCGGTATTCATTTTGAATAATAATTTTCTTATGTTATTCTAATTGAAAATACAGTACAAATGATAATATAATGTGGAGAATATTGAATTCTACATTATAAACTAGCAATTTCTTCCGATATTATATTTGAGATCGCTGGAAACTTATGATATTTAGTTTCAACTATGAGAAATAATAGGATGTATGACGCTGACGCTGACAATAATATTGATGTAGTTCAATACTCTATGCATACTGGTTTCCTAAAAATATGGTTTGATATCTCTTCTCAGAAAACTGTTCTGCATCTGAGAAGATGCAAACTGAGCTGTGAAGTTGGAGAAGGAATACGCTTCTTCTATTGGCTAGCCTAGAATATCGATGAAACTTGACACTCGAAAACAAGTGATGTTGATTGATGATCTTATGTGAGGGAGGTTCTTCTTGACTTTCCCTATAAGAATCTGATAAATGTTTAACGCCGATAAAGTTCGGAGATGATTCGATTTTTTGACAAGATCGGTGCTCTTCATAGCATAAGTTTCACATTCGCTAACATATCACATTTTTTCTCAGTAAAGTGCTGTAATATTCCATTCGATTATTGTGGGCATAATTTTCTTCATGATCAATGTTCTTATCATTAACCATATTCAATATTAGTGTCAATCATCATATAACAATAATTCATCTCAAATTTCAAGTTCCTCAATAGCGATTCGATGTTCTTCAACTCTCTGAACTTATTGAATTGACACTTGAATGTTGAATTCTTCTCATTTTCCTTATTCAGTCCCTCAACAATTACAGTACGGTACTTATTCTATTTCACCGTTGACAGAAGCACCGTATAAGTTGACTTTTATTATCAAATAGTCAAAGTTTTGAAGATTTTAAACAAATTGAAAATCATTGTCCTAGTTATCATAAAGTTCACTTTTTTCAAAAACTCGGGAGGTTGAACTCTGTTTAGAACAGTGGATAATATAAAAACAAAACAATAGGAATGAAATTATAAAGTTTCGTGTAATTTGTCATTCAATTACGGAGTTCAGAGCTGACTGAAATAGGGTTTTATTGGATATTTACTTCCTGAACGAATAAACGGGAATGATGGAAAAATTGCAGTCGAGAAAGCAAACAATAGCAGCGCACCTGCTGAACCTCATAGATTACTTTGTGCCTCATTGTTGTTGAAGCGGAGGTTTGCCAAGATGGTTTCCACAATGAAATGGAGCAGCAAAGAAGGTATTCGAATCCTTCTCCGATGGAATTCCAACCGTATGATCTTTAAAAAATATTTTCCGGCCAGTCCAGCGCAAATATAGACGGAGTGATAGATGGGAATCTTCTGAACAGTCCTCATCAAACTATGCTTTCTGGGAACTCTTTTTGTTTGTCAGAGAAATTGGTTTATGCGTCTTTTGAGTAACACAAAAATTAAAAAATCTTTGCTGTTCCAATACGGAGTTCATCTTAGGAACAAAGTGAACAAGCGGCGTTTTGCGCTGCACGAGGTGGCCTCTTCTTCCTGAATTACAATACATGGAAATGTTTATCGAGATTTGAAAGAAAAATTTCGAATAATGTATATCAGAAGAATAAAGAAGTCATATAAATCAGGCTCTGCTCACTAGCTCAGTTTCTCTCTTAAAATCACGTTCCTCCACAATTCCCAATTGTACCAGCACGGATTATTCTTCAGCTTTTCATAATGTGACTGGAATAATATTGAATGCGACTGCTTGGAATAATTCATTCATTTTCCATATTGATTGAGAATAAGACCATTCACTCGTTCCATTCTTCTTTTCTCGATTCAATCGAACTATACCTACCTCCTAGCTACACAACAATAATAGTAATGGTAAACAAGTTTCAATTTTTAAAGCTTGTGAGTTTCAGTATTTTGATACATGCTATGTGACACATAATCTTGTAAAATTACATAACACTCGATAGCTAGTCGTAACGTTGATTACAAAATTTCAAAATTTAAAAAAAAAAGAGTAGCTTTTGTCATTCTCACCAATTAACCAATCATTATTTCATTGAAAATCCTTATCTTTCGAAAAGCAATACTATTATAAAGATATCTATAATATTAATTGCTGTATGTTTTTCTTTTCAAAAACCAACATGTTTAAAATAACAGTGATTGTGACTGTTTATTTTTGAGCTGGGCAATCGAATTCTCCCACTCTAGAAACGTAAATACGTAATATGAAAGCATTCATAATGCATTTTTAATGAACTGGTGTGTGTGGAATAAGAACTGCGAAACTTCAATAAACATCAACAATGAAATATGAAACACTAGCTCACTGCATATATAATGATGGAATTTTAATCTGTCATGCAGCAATCAGCTACTGGATCTAATTCATCACCATACCTCATTCTCCGGATTGACTTGTTATAATAAACATTGGGAAACCACAGAAAGTGACAAACCGCTGAAGTGAGTGAAACTCATCAATAATGAAGCTCAAGGGAAATGCTTCTCTCCGGAATTGATGGAGGAGTCGTTTGAAAAATTCATTCACCTATTTTTATACAAGCTCTATTTTGGTATAACAGCTCATCATGTCAGGCAAGTGGAGTGGATTTGAATAATAGAAGAGACCCGGCAAATTTTTGCGAGAAAAATGATGTACTTCCCTCTCGAATTATGTGATGAACGTGTCCGCAATTGGAGCCTGACATATTATTTTGATCAAATTTCCTGTCCGTGATGAATCGACGATAGGTTCTTACTTTACTGGCTCCATTCCTCATACCTTTTTCTGCAAAAAAAATGTTATTATCTTGAACAGGAATATAAAAACTCCATTTATGCATTGATGATGATTTTCACTCTACTTACAATTTTCGCTAACCACGTACTGTGAAAAATATAATTATTTCGAACATGAATGAAACAAAGAATCCATGATAAATTGAATACGAAGGTTTTTTAAAATACATTTCCTCATACCTCATTCTGTGAAAATGTTATTATTTTGAACATAAATGTAGAAAAAACTTCAAGCAGTATACGTTTTCGAATACTTATTACCATCAACATGAAAATGAATATTATCACACATGAATAATTTCATGGTTTCCTCTTGAGAAATAAAAAAAATATTAACTCACAGCATTGTCTCGTGGATGTCATTTTATTAATTTTTCTAATTTATCTGAAATACAAAAAAGTTTCTGCTTCTGCTCTAATTTTGAAAAATGAGAAAATTTTTATTATTTAATTAGTCTCAAACTGCTACACTGTTGACAGTGGAGTCGAGTTTTATTACTGATACCACTTCAACCACACAATAAATATTATTAGATTATTTATGAATGTTTTCCGTTTTTTATCCAATTCTGATAGTGGAGTATAGTGGAACGAGAATTTGGAACACTATTCCGGAAGGATGAAGTGGATTGATTTTGAAAATGGTGGAATGGGGTAAAGCTATAAATCGGAGTTCCAGAAGCCGTCCTTCCAGCCGCAAAACGCCGTCTGTAGATCCAATTCTATTGATTGATACTGCAAATTGATAATTCCAAAACCGAGACAGAGATCTTATGTTTCTCATAAAATCTCTATTGGATTTGAAATATCTTGTTACTTCCAAGTAGTTGAGAGCACTCATCTTCTCTTATCTTATCAACTTGTAGATGCTACTCGCCACGTAACGTGATTGAGTACTGTACGGTAGGGAGACAACTCTTAGATCTTTGAAGAGCATCCCGTTCATATCTTGGATTTGCATCAAGAGCCAGACAGAGTTACGAATTCCTGATAGAACAAACCATTATAATCTTATATCTTTGAGAAATGATAATGAATCATTACTGTACCACAAATGGAATTACAGTATTAGATACTCGTAAACTGCAGTTGATTGTCACTTATGAATTGAATAGCTCGTCTTGTTCATAAAATGGAAATATTATTACTGTCAGGATGTATTCTAAGTTACTTATAGTTTTCAGGAAGCTGAGTTTCATCGCCATTTCCAAAGGAATAATTTGAGAGATGCTGAAATTCAATTAATACTCTACTAACTTTTTAGGTCGTAGTTTCTTGTCAAGATTCACTGAAGTTACAGTTTCCTCAAGTATATGTATAACAATATTAAGAGCGAAACAAATTGCACCAGAAATGCAGCAAGCAGTATCTTGTTTTGATTCATAAAGTGTTTGTTATAAATGGAAATGCACAATTTCTCGGACATTATTCTCAATATATTCTATAGTTTGGAAAAATAAATAACTCCTCATTATGAAATTCAAATTACCATTAATTTGTGTCCCAACCAGACTCGGTTTTATTCGGCATGTTATGTGATTGAACTTTTAAAAAAGTAGTTTATTCCTAAATGAAGGGAAACTGTGATCTATGGTGCATGAATGAGGGAGGGTGCAAAACTCCTGGAACCGGAACGTCAATGCCCAGAATAAAAGGATTCAGGGAATATAAATTGAACTGAAGAGCACGACACAATTGCCACCATTAGCTACGATCATTAGATGTGAATTATTGGATTTTGGAGTGGATCTCCAACCACAGACTCTAGAGATATATATGAATATACAGATTTCTGGCAGTTTTACCAGAATGTTCCCATTGATTGCTGATTTTGCCAGTATGTTCAAATCAGGTCCGAATGTGCGTCACTAGGAATTTTAAATATGATTTCAAAGATCTTGTACTGTAATGGGTTAAATTTGCAATATCTCAGTATATTAATTTTATATCATCTTATCCATGAGAATGTAATCTTCTTATCCCCTATCTATACCATATCAAGCATAATAATTACAGAGACGAAAATCCAAAGAAAGCTTTATTCTTTTGAGTTCTGAAGACTTCTGCAAACATTGACAACGGAACTAAACAGCAAGAGGAGATTCAGGAATCAGTGGTTACATTGCTTGACACAAGTTTTAGTAACTTTCATTAAATCTCTTTTTGCCATTTCTATTTATTAGATCTGTGGTAAAAAGTCTTCAAAACTATAATTATATAGTTTCATTTGGATTTTCGATTCTCTAGTTTTTCACAGCAGTTGATTAATTTCCATGTCTAATAATCTCTTCCATCTCTATATTATCTCGCAGTAGAATATGAAAATCTTATTCTTAAACTATTCCTAGTGGTATCGTGATCAAACTTCAGCTCTTGTGCGAGTGTTCTGCTTTTTGACAAAAACCCAGATCTGCTATCAAAGAGATTGATTCGAGCAGGATGTAGAGTTCGAATGCCGGATTTTATTCTGCAGTGCAAACAAAAATAGAAGAGAAACTGTTTTGGCTTTTGAGACGACAGTTGAAGAAGCGACACGAAATTGCGAAGGTTAGCGGGCCGCGGGACGAAGGTGGAGCTGGTAAGCCGATGTTTTCTGGTTCGCACAGGTTCCCCAGGGATGGATGTCACGGATTACTCATTTCTAAAGTTTTCTCACGTAAAAGGAAGTTCTCTATAGGATGAATCAGGCCGGAGCCCAGCTTTGTCTGTCTGTAAACGGCCTCCTGCCATTCAACCCACCTACGAAAATTTCATATGGTATTCCGGTTAAACCATTATTTGCTTACCAAAGAATTTTGTTTCGCTTGAGATTTTTTATAAAATTACAGGCCTACATCAATCGAAGTGAGCAGGGTACTTTAATCCTTGAGAAAAATTATAGCACGTTTTCCGGTTGTAGAAGAATGAGGTCTTTATTAAGAAAATATAGAAAACTGTGAAGATTTCATCATATTGCTTGAAGGACGTAGATGTTCATGTTCTTCTATGAAAATCTTCGCTTTTCGGCAAATCCTTTGCATTTGGTGGAGCAATCAGACTCTCTGTTTGATATGCTTCAAGATTCACGACAAAGTTATGAAATTATAAATCTTTAAATAGTATAAAACAAGTTCATGAATATTTTAAGATCAGATTACAACGCTTAAATTTATACCAAAATACAAAGTATATTCAGTCTTTTCCAGCGAAAGGCTACTTCTTGATCGAGCATTCTCCTGATAAATTTATCAATATAGTACTCATTGATCAATCGCTCACTCGTTTTTCTGTCTGAGAGTTTTTTTAGGAATTCTTACTGGTGCAACAAAATTAATATACTTACTGGAAAAGATTCCAGTAAGAAAGAGTTTGTAGAGAAGGAAAAATTTGGCAGAAGCAACAAATTGCAAGAATTTCTTCGACACAACTGACAAACTTTGCTATCAGAGCCATACAGAATCGATGTCCAAATTAATATTTGCGTGTGTATTGTTGGCGTGTACTCAGTGAAACGTTTGTGCTCCAGTGTAGATAGAGTAGGAGTGAGGCGGATTTTTTCCAGTAGCGACCTTGTTCCGTATTGTCGGCAATACTGTTTATATTGTTGGAAGGCCGCCAGACTCCGGGATTGGTCAGGACCCAATCAATTGTTATTTACAACACCCTTCTAGATCCAGCCATCAGAACTGAAAGAAAAAGCTTACCATTTCCTTTCCGAAACCACTGCTTTTGTTTCAGTTTTTCTTTTCTGACTCTTCCGTTTCCTTTCGATTCGGAAAACTTTACAACTGTCGGAGAAAAAACTTAATACTACCCAGTCATAGCTATTAATTGTCTCTCCTTTGTGTTACTTGTTATAATCACTTTATACTCACACTTGAGAAACGTAGGAAAAAAGGTAGGCCTACTGCGTGTCCTGCCATGTTCTTCGTCTGGGTAAAGAGGTTACTGGTTGTGTATTGTCAAAGACGATAGGAAACTATTATAATTAAGTATTCTAATTGTGTTTGGTATCAAAGACGATAGGAAACTATAATAATTAAGTATTCTAATTGTCTTTGGTATTGTGTAAGGTACTCTTTCAGTAACACTATTTAAGTTGATAAGATCTAAGAATCAAACTGAATTCGAGAGACATTTTCTCATTTTGTAAAATATTTACCTATTTGAAGTTCCCAATAACTTATATGAAGTTTCACATTTATCAGAATAGTTATGTCTTAAACATAGAAGAATGCGGCTTTCAACCTGGTAGTGATCAATTTGAGCAAATAGTGTGTTCTTATTCACACATTCACATGTTGCTTTTAACGTGTTCTTATAACATTAAGCACTAAGCATTATACAAGCAAGAACTTGAGAATTATACTGGCATTATGAATTTTAAAGATCAACCGATTGTGGAGAGTTCATACATTTGCTTAATTTATTGTCAATCATTTATAATGATCAGTCAAATATTAATGTTCATCAGGCAATCTATCGTACTCAGTGCTCACTGTACTCACTTATTTGATAGGAAATGTTGAAAATTCGTCGGTATCGCAATTGGAAATTTATAGTTCAAGCCTATGAACTACAGGTTGGTGTTACTTGAAATCATTAACTAGATAACTGAATGAAATCTTCATTTCCAGGTGGAGCTGAAGGGACTGAGCGGGCCAATCGAGTTCAAGGAAGGCAGACGAATTCAATTCAAGCTCGATTTGCTGAAGTTGAAGCAACACTCGCTGGTCAAAGTTGGCGAGTGGAGTCCCGCTACCGGAGTCAACATTTCTGATCGAGCCGCTTTCTTCGACTCTGGATCGATGAACGTCACTCTTGTTGTCATCACAATATTGGTCAGTTCTGTTCATTTCCACTTGCTATATATATTCTAAAGTATCTCACACACTGATAGATGAGTTGGGGAATGGCTATTGTCTTTGTTGTGAGTTAGGGTGGTTGAAATGGTTTTATGAAGGTGACTGCAATATAGCCTATATCAATTCTCAAAACATTCAAAAAAGTGTGTGTTATTGAAGTGAATCTCGAAGTGGAGTAGATTGACACAGATTCTATTACCAGGATATAATTTATTCTAAATGTATTTTTTTTTCTAAATTACTTATACACTTAATTGAGATTCCTACTCTTTGTAGAAAATAATTACTACATCATATTTTAACTATTCATCATACAGATAGAGCATGCAGAGTTCAGCATAATTGAACTCTAGAAACCATGAACCATAAATCAGAACTCTTCTCATTTAGTTAGAGGGAATACGTATACACTTTTATTTGGAAAATTATTCTTTACATCCATCCAAATCAGATTGAGGACTAGAACAATAGTCTTGGAACATTATTTTGATCTTATAAGTACGGAAAACAAGTTTTAGAATAAAATAAATAAAAAATCATGTAATATTTGACACTTCATGTCAAATAGTGATTTATTTTTTACTTTTCACACAGTAGTAAAGTGACATTGTGGTAGTTAACCGTACTGAATAAAAAGCCTGAACGTTGAGGAAACACATTTTTTTAAATTACGAGATACCGGTTTCGGTTTTTACACAATGAATTGTCAATCTCTGGTGATTTGAGATTAGTTTACCATATTGATAATATTGATAATGTCTCTAGTTTACCAAAGATTGACAATGGTGTAACAACCGAAACTGGCATCTCGTCTTCTAAATAAATTTGTAGTTTTGACAACTCCTAGTCACATAGAGTCCTAGTCCTATAGAGTGATCTATGTATATTGAACCTCCTATGTTAATGCGTTTAGAAGTTTCGTGGTTGATTCTGAAGGTTGAATGGTCCTATGTTATGAGTTCTGATGCTGAAATTGAAGAAAAAATAGCACCCAACTTCAGCACCCTATCAATGATTTTATTGACAGATAATGGTTTGGAGGGAACATTAATTAGCAGCTACAGACTATAATAGCATTTTTGATACCTTGTCTGTGTGTTTTTTCTGCGTGTGAATGATGATGAAAAATGCGAGCCAGCAATCAGTTGGTCAAAGGGCTGATGTTTCTCTAACAAGCTCTGGCATCCAAAAACGATTAATGTGTTACCGACGTAATTTCCATACCCGCGTGTCTCCTGCTTTAACAAAATAATCACTTTATGTCATTTCGACGCGGACATCATGTTACAGAGAATTATGAATTGTTCAGAATTCCATACACGCTCGCACCTGAGAGCACAACCTGAATACAAATTGCTATGAGTCTCATTTCTGTGAGGCATTAGCTTTTATTACTTGGCCATGTAGAGGAAATGCTGCACATTGCTTATAAACCATGGCAATAATCATATTTCAATAAATGGAAATTGTAATTCAACCAGATATGAATGTTCAAATTCTTGCATGGGAGGTAAATGAAACTAGTTTATGCCTTTTATGAGTAGAATATCATAGAACATTCATAAACTTACCCTACCCTCTTCTCAAAGGGGTTTTACATTAGGTTCCATTAATTAAATGTACTTTTTGATGGTTTAATATATTTTAGCGTATGGCATTTAATAGTGGATACCCGAGTAATGTTGTTCCACTTCGCCAACATAACCAATTATCCCTATGATGGTGAATAATAATTACTTATTCCCTGAGAGAATTAACCCTATTGTTACTATCAAATAACATTTGGATTCTCTTAGAATTGTTAACAACTTTTGGCAAATAAAATATTGACTGTTCTAAATCAAAATCAGTTCATGAATAGAACGTCCTGAATAACATTGCAACGTCCTGACCTTCTAAAAATACTAAATTAATCGATTCATCGATAATTGATTGATTAAATACAATTAATCGATTCAACAATGGAATGAGTAGCCATGCTATGTTCCATTCAAGCAACATCAGAAACGTTACAGCATTTTGTCTTGATATTGTAGATGCTGAAATAATAATGAATAAATTTCAATGAGCAAATGAGTAACCATGTGATCCAGTCGGTTTTCATTCAAACAACCCTCAGGAAACAAAATAAGAGTTCACTTAGTAGTGGAATGTTACGTTGGCCAAGTCTTCTGTATATAATGTGGCTATTCAAAAACAACATATCTCAGCAGTTAAAAAGCTTTTCGGTCCACGGTAAAAACATGGTGGAATTCTTCGTCTCCAGCAACAACAAATTGCATTCCACAAAAAGAGTAGAGATTCATCTTTTCACAAAAGATACTACTTCCCTGCTTAGCTTTGTCGAGTTATTGTTGTGTTGGTTGACTGCTCCTAGATTATCACTAATGGCTGCACTCTTATTTGACAAAAGAACAAGTTGATGGAAAAAACACAAAGATTGATCGTCTCATACGGCATTCTATTGCCAGAGCAAAACTTTATCCCCAACTTCCAGTCAAGCTACCGCGGAACCCCATCTTTAACGCACCTCTAATATTACTTGGAGCTTTTCGGGAATTACGCGGTGAGGAAAAATGAATGTATATTGGAGGAGCAAAGAGCAATTCAAAGTTCAAGAGGTTGTACGTTACACAACATTTCAACTTTAAGCTATAAATAAACACACTTGAAGTCTTGTTAGTGAACCGTGGGAGCTCTCATACTACGTATTTTGATCTTTATCCACTTCATATTTGATAAACTGCCTTTTTAGTCTTTTAAAAATATGTGTTTCCTTCCTAAGAGCTTATTAAATCCTAATAACCATTGAATGGAGTGATGATTTTTGTAATTAAGAAATTATCATAATTCAAATGGAAACCTTTTTTACTAAGTACAGTACCTATATTTCTCATATATCATATTAGAAAGAACTTGGTGATCTGCTCAAGGAATAAATCATCAATTTATTTATTGTTATATGTTTATCATTAGTTCAACTCTTTTAAATAGTTCGACAATTTTTCAATGCAATAGTCTGTGGGTAATTCAATTTATATAAACCTTATATTTGTACAGTAGAACCCCTCTAATCCTCTAAACCTTCAAGACCGGGGCATGGTCGGATCGGCAATAAGGTCGGATTATTCAAAAACACCAATACAGTACTGTATTTATTAATCTAAACATTAAACGTACAAAGATACATGGAATAAGTGATTTTTACAGTGATATACTGGAATAAGTGATATACTGAAATAAGTGATTTTTAAAGTTAACAAAAGGTTTTAAAATGCATCATTTTGACAAGTGATGAGTCACTGACCAGTTCCGGAGCGATAGTCGTACTAACCGGAGCGACGGACCAACCGAGGTCGGATAAGAGGGGTTCTACTGTAGTCTATTACATAGGATTGTTATTTTTGTTCTTCTTTCAGATGAACTGAATTTCATAATTAGGCTATAATTGCTTCGATTGCATATTATCCTTCAATGTTTATCATCGATAGGTTCAACCAACAATTTTCGACGACACTTGAATGATTGAACTCATATTTGCTATTCAATATTCTTCCCACCCCATAGAAATAATCTTTAAGCGTTTTCTCATAATACTTTCTTCTATCAACACTTGTTCTCCACTTCTTTTCACCATCATACCCGGCCTCTCATGCATGAAAGAGTGTTCTCATGAGTCATAAGTATCATATTTATTAACGTTTTGTTTTTTTGATTGTTGGTTTTACAATAATAAAAAATAGTATGGAAATATCAATGATACTTCTTTGGTTATCTGATTTCAAATATGACTTATATTACATTGATGTAATATAAGGCTTCGACTACATTCTGAATTTGGTACCCGACAAAAAGTATCCTATAGTGCTAAATTTGTATTCCTGCTGCAAATATCGTATGCTTATTGCATACGATGCTGCATTGTTTCATCAATTATTAATCCCCGTATAATTACTGCTCCTAATCAGAAAATGTGCTTTCCATATATGTAGCTTGACTGATATTACTCTCCCCAACAAAAAATATTATAAACACATTATATAAGTCAAATTATATCAGTACAGTACAGTATTAAGAATCAATAACTAGCCGATGTAATTCTCTATGAAGTAGGAAATACCGTACGTGATGATGAGATATGGGAAAAATTACACGGGCAACTCGAGGTTCTACGGATTCTGCGTTGATTTACTAGAGCGAGTCTCCAAGGAGGTTGGCTTCGACTACATTCTGGATTTGGTACCCGACAAAAAGTATGGTGCTCAGGACCCGGAAACTGGAGAATGGAACGGCATGGTTCTCCAGTTAATGAAGCACGTAGGCTCGATAGTCAATGTTTTTCTCTGTGTTTTAATACTTATGAGTGTGCTTACTGATCACAGCAATCACTGTTATTCTTATACGATTTATTGTGAAGTAGAAATCATCTCACTATCTAATCACATAGATTTGAATTGTGTTGTATAATACTGTATGGTTTCAATTTTAGTTGTTAGATTTTGAATTTGTAAATCGCCTAACCCGGTAGAAAATAATGGGTAATCACAGGTGTAATTGCCCTAATATTGGAAGAAAAGTAGAAGTCACTTTTCAATTGATAAGTATTTGTGCTTTGAACTCCACTGTATCTTAGTGTAGGGGAAGATATCCAATTCTAAAGTTTAATCACTGAGATAAAATAAGGTGTACATAGACGTATTTGTTCTCATACAGATCTATTTGTTCATATACATACGCTAAAGCGTACATAAAAACTTTCTCCAACAAAACATGAAATATCGTATTCAACCATCCAACATGCTCCCTTCCTAGCTCTTTAGAAAAGACTTCAGTTTTTATGATATTCTAGATTATTCTATGGTAGTTCATGTACAAAAATAGTTTCAACAGTCAAATTTAAGAAAAAAGGTGTCATTTCCTTCTATCCCTTTCTCTCTCAGAGCCACATCTGTTACGTGGATGTATTATGTGACGAATTTCAAGTCGAGAGAGACAATATAACGAAATAATATAATAAGGGAATTTCATTCTCTTCATCCAAATATTATCTTGTGCAGCGTGCGAGCTTCAG
The DNA here is from genome assembly GCA_017141395.1 of Laodelphax striatellus. Taxonomy (NCBI): domain Eukaryota; kingdom Metazoa; phylum Arthropoda; class Insecta; order Hemiptera; family Delphacidae; genus Laodelphax; species Laodelphax striatellus. Next base: position 19,595,662 of record CM029530.1, read on the forward strand.
CAGTAGCCTACAAGGAATTGTTAATTCGAGTTACACTTCAACAGAGCGAATGAACGTCTCACAGACACTTGTTGATCTCATCTCTTCTTAGCTCATTTACCTTGCGCTGCTTCACTCCATCAGCGAAATATTATTCGATTTCTGGAACAACGAGCATCTCCATCGGGCTGGAACTAATTCTAGTCGATTTCATATTCATTCAATCAGGTTCCAATGTGATGTCATTCTTTGGCAGTCAAATGGAATATTTTATTCAGTAGATGGAGGAGAAAATTCTTTTCAATATCATGGTGCAAATCATCCTTTCCCATCTAAACGAGCCGAGCATTCATGTTAGATTTCTTGGAAGAGATTTTGAATTATCGTATCATTCATAAATTTCCAGGACAAGGAAATATGGGTTCTAATTCTGTTGGGATAATTATTTCTCCAAATTACTCCAATATTCTCCAAATATTTGGGGATTTTATTTTTATTTTGAATTGATATCGTTTCGGATTGATAACTCGTTATCATTTCGTTATTGATAACTCGTTTTCGGATTAAATTATGATTTTCACTTGTAATCAGCTTTTTAATATGATCTTGAGAGATATTGTTCTGTTCAGAGTCTGTCAATAAAGGTTCAATACTTATTGACTGAAATTCATTCACTTTATAAGGATGACTAAATGACTCATACTAACGATAAGTTTAAAAAAATATTTATGATCTGTTCATAATAAATACGATCCATTAAAATTTTATTAAGAATATCAATTGAACAAATTCCCTGAGGATAACCTCAGGGACCATTTTCTATTGTCAGCAGCATCACCTCACCTCCAATTATGTACAGTATGTGCAGTACTTGTATTGACACTAATCATTGAACATTAATGAAAGAGAACAAGTAATTCTAATATTTTTATTGTTTGATAATTATAGATCAAATTATTGTTATTGTGGAAAACTCTACACATTATCTCATCCAATAAAAAAACTACGCATTAGATCTCATCCACTATGAACTAAAAACCGAGTAAATTAATATGAAAGTAAAGATTTGAATAACTTTCACAGTAGCTCACTTATTATTAGAGTAGGACAAAAAGTGATGTCATTCTTTTCATATGACTTATTTCCTCAGGAGTCCTTGTATCCAAACATTTCAGCTCCAAGTAACTGTCGCCAACACTGTGGACCTGACCAGGTATTTAATATTCTTATAAGGAATTAGCTTTTAGCTCTTTGCATGCCAACGTCTCGTAGCTATGTAAAATGTAGCGATTTCTGGTTTGTGACATCAATTACATTGCTGGTAGTGTTTAGGAAACGCCATACGTGATGATAAAAGAGGGCGAAAACACGACATCGCAGAAATACGAAGGCTTCTGCATAGACCTGTTGAGAGAGATAGCCAACATGGTGGGATTCGAGTATCAGATCCAGTTGGTTCCCGATGGAAAATACGGCGTTTTCGACCATGAAACTGGCGAATGGAACGGAATTGTCAGGCAACTCATGGACAAGGTAGCCTACCACTATAAAAACCTTGGCAGCATGAAATCTGTATGGAATATTGCATGGCGTATGAGACAAAACTCGAAGGCAATAATGTGATGGGGATAGGAGCATGCATTAACAACCTGCAATATTATATTATAGACCATAAGGAACTATTTTTAATAATCATTCTTGCAAAAAATACATGCATCTAAAATTGCATCATGTAATTTCGTAGAGAAAAGAACATTTATACTCTAGGAACATTGGATAGGTGCATTTATTCACATCATGCAATAATAATAGTAGACCACAAGGTACTAGTTTTAATAATAATGCATGACACATAAACTAAAATACGTGTAGCCTAGTTATTGAGAACGAAATTGTAATGTTGTAGAGAGTAGAGTCATCAAAGTGTAACAAACCTGACACATAAATTCAATTTTTTTACTATTATTACCTATTTCAAAAATGTATCGATGGACAAAGTAATTGAGATGGTCCTTTTACAACCGCTCATGTAACGAAGAACTAATTTCAATAATAGTTCACGTTGAATTACTAAAATATAAGAACTGAAAACTAAATATTGTAAGTTCCTTGAATGATTAAAATCATCACCATCGTGTACTGACAAAGAAGTCATCTTCAATGCATGGCCTCCACGTTGATAACGTTCTCAATGAATCTTTCATTTTAGTCTCTAGTTTCTAAGTTTCCTCTGAAAAGTGTGTAATTGGTTATAATCTAAACTCATAAATACTTGATTCTCCATGAAAATAAGTTTAGCTTTTTTTCAAGAAGTACTATGATACAGTATATTGTTGTAGTTCACGTTTCTAATATTATTCAAAGACTATACTGTGCATCAAGTAATTATCAACTGTTAGAAAAATGCTGTTAACTATGTTCAAATGAACTTGAGTTTTCCTCGAATATCAATGGAAGATTCTCTTCTATTCAATGAATGCATAATACCTGCATTATTATTGAAATTGTTGACAGGATTTCTCAACGACTTCCATACAACAATTGTCTCAAGAGGAATAAAAGTTACATTCAATTTTCTTTTTGATAAATATTTGGATCTCCATGACACATCAAATAGTGGGGAATTCTATCTTGAACTTTCAATGAATCCAATTTAATAAATATATGTTGTCAAATGATTTCTAGATGAGTGGTGCTTCCAAATTTTCATTTTTGAAACAGTAGCAACAAGATGAGTTTGTTGGGCAAGGCGTGAAAACAGCTCATTAGGTCCGAAGAAAAGCTTTGAAGGCGGTAGTGTGATGAAGACGCATCTTTGGAGAAAGAACGGAAATTTGTTGTCAACTCTTGAATGAGAATGAAGTGTATTCCAGCTCCTTGTTCCACAGCATTCATTCACGTCTTTCTAACTTCCTTTTAGGATCGTCTTATTTTAAACACGATAGAACACATAATATGAGAGAGTGTTACAGAAATTTATTTCCTTGCTATTTCGAAGTCGAGAATATTTTATTTTCATAATTCTCATCCACAACGAAATGAAAATTGCGAATCATCAGGAGTTGATTTCACTTGCATTATTTCAATTATTACGAATGAAATAAAGGCATTATTAGTGAACGTGTCAGTGGTTTTTTTTGTGGTTCTTGAAGTAAATTGATCTGCTCTTTACTTTAATGACTTTTGTTTTGCAGAATTGTTTTTTGAAATCTGAATCGGCACATCGAAGATAATGAAAATTAAGTAGAGGTTTAAAAACTGTAAAATGATATTTCTTTTAATCTGTAGGCTACAGGTAACACGAAAAAAAGTCTCAGATATGAATAAAATATCATTTTCGCATACGTATAAAAACTTTACAAATCAACTATCTGGTAGGTTCTACGTAAAAAAGTTCAATAAATGTTCAATAAATTCTATGTTTCCAATGAAAAATCTGTCAATCAACTTAAAATAGCTTACGGTTGTTTGTGTAACAGAAATAAACCTATTACACTCATCACAATATTGTACACACAACTTTGAGATCTTTCATTTAATTGGCTTTCATGCAACTGACCTTAAACTTCAATTATATTCATGTACGCAGGCGATCCTGTTGGGCAGGATCGAAGCAACTTCAGTCTACTGACTATCGCTGCACCTGGTTTTGGGATCGATTCCCATTTGGTCTGGCATTTTTTCGTTCATTGTCCCCTAACTCAGCATCCATGCTCAAGTTATAGAATAATATGGACATCATCACAGCAAACAAAATGCTCTAGAGATCTCAAACTCAAACTAATTAAGATATTTTCCTGCATAATGGTCTGTTAGTGAATGCTGTCGAAAGCTCTTCAGTGATTCTCGACCGGCGATCTTCAATGACTCATAAATTGCAGATGGATTGGTAGTTGAGAAGATAGTGTTAGTCGATCTTGCATTTGAAAATGTGACGTGGATCTTTGATCAGAACTTACAGCACACCATTCCAATCTTCTACCGTCTATAAATGACAAATTTCCTTTCGACTTGATCAGTTTCCTGTTGATAACTGACTAAAGCAATAACTAGGTTTCCTAGCTGGTGCAATTTGTTCGCTTCAGATCTATTCGATCATTGGAAGGGAATGGTCAGTACTGGTTTGATAGAGCTTAAAATAATTATGATAAATTCATTCCAAATATAAGAATTTTTTAAACAAAAAAACAGTGGATGCTTCAGAAATAGCACGTATAGACAAGTTTCAGCTCTGCTTATTCATTTAGTTTAGCAAGCAAGTAATAAGCAATTATAATCACCCACTTGATTCTTCAGCACTTTCTAATTTTAATTCTTTCACGTTGAATTTATTAGGCCGTTTGTCTCCACTGCCTAAAAGCAGTCGTCATCTCGCATCATCACCTCTCTTATTACTTACGCACAAGCCTAGAGCTCATGTGGGCATCACCCTCAGAAAAAAAAATTATCCACTTTCCGTCATAGATGGTAGCTCTTATAGAAATATAAAGCATTGAAAAAAAATATGCAATTGCATTAACTTTCAAGGTTACATGAAATGTGGCATACAGTAGCTTACTTCTAACATCAACGCATTCAAAAAAGGATCAAGGAAATATTCTTAATCAACATCCATTCTCTTATAGATAAAAATTGGGAAGAATTCAATTAATTCCAAAATTAATTGAGAATAAGAAATCTAATCTTGAAAATCCATATTGGATTTATTGGATTGGATTGGAAATCAAATAAATCTTTGAAAATCGTGGATGGATTATACTGAAGTTGACACTTTAAAGTAGCCTAAATATTATGTTTATCAACTTCTATAGAAATGGGAATTGAGCAAGTATTATTTTCCATTTAGTAGCGAGAAGGGTTTCATGATCTGACTTGATTTCAAAGCAAAAACGGCAAGAAAAAGAATAGCGAAGTAATCTTAATTTTTGACTAGAGTCCAAAAACAGCTCTGAAAGGAGAGCTAAAAGCCCTCGGCTATTGATTTCCATATAAATCAGGGAAGGCTTCTCGCGAGCTAGCTTTTTTAGTGCAAATTAATTCCAACTTTATCAAATGAATTATTAAGCAAGTGTGACAGCTATAAACTTTTAAACTTTTCTACGCTATTCAGGAATGAAATTATTCATTTGCAGCGTTTCAACTGGAAAAAAAGAAACTGCGGCAGATTCAGTAATATTTATCCAGGTCTATAGCTAAAGTTAATATCTGTGTAATCTTTTTTAGTTTTTTAGGTGAACTGTGAGATATTAGGGGGAGAAATGCCTTTGTCCAATTATTAGCTTATTATTTATCTGTCCAATTATAAACTGAGCTATAGTTCTATTGCTATGAGAATAGATTCATAAAAATGAGAAATGAGCCAGGAATTTTAAAAAAATAGTTTTCCATTTCTCCTTTGAACTTTTACATTCTAAAATAAATAAATAATGATATTTACGGATTGAAACATCAAATTCATAGTAATGGCTGTATAATTGCTCTTAAATATTATAGATTTCTTAAAGATTCATCAAGAGCATTGCATGTTCCAGTTATTTTTCATGTAATTCACAAATTTTGTAAGAAGTAGAATTGATTCGACTTTTTAGCTTTCCATGTAGACTGTAGATGTACCGTACAGTTGATGATCAATCATCCTTAGTATCTGATCAAATTTGTCAACAGGCTGTAAGTTAGATTACCGAACATAGAATGATAGATAGACTAAGTACTGCTTATTGTGTTGAATGCATGTGTTGTATGTTTGATAGATAATAATGGATATGTAGCAACCAAGCATAAAGTTTCAAATGAAAAAAATTATCTTTGAAAGTATTATTCACATACCACTTTTGTTATCCATGCGATTCCAAATATTAGGAACTTGTAAGTTGTATTACTGCAATCTTAAAACTAGAATTACTGATAAGAGAATGAAAAATGCATTGTAGTCCATCCAATCGAATTTTCTCCAGTCTTCTTTTTTATTTACAAAGATATTTATATAAATGAGAATAAAAATAAATTATCATTGTATGATAAGTCTGAATTTAAGAACTTTCTGATTTTATACTTGCATTATACTTATAATTATTTCTCATATTCCAAATTTCATCTCATTTGTTTGTCTTCTAGAAAGCTGATTTGGCAGTAGGATCAATGACAATAAACTATGCTAGAGAAAGCGTTATAGACTTCACCAAGCCATTCATGAACTTGGGAATTAGTATTCTTTTCAAGGTAAGAAACATTTCTATTACCGCTTGAAAACTTTTATCTAATACACTATACCAACTTTTAAATCGATAGTTGTCCCGGGAGCTGATAAATGTGTCAATGTTTTTTTCCCATAACTATGTTGGATAAATTTAATCTATGCCTCAATTCGTAGACATGTAATTCGACCATAGACAATAGAACAGAGTGAACAAGTTGTCCTTGTTTGAAAGCAAACGTTGATCAATGATAGGTCAAGTTGTCTATCAGTAGTGAGACATTGAAGGGTTTCATCAATTTCTATGGCTTTAGAGAGTAGAGAGTTTAAGAAGCCCTAAGCGAGCTGATATCTATTAGACACCTCCTTTGGTAAAGTAATCCTCCACTAAACAAGACATTAACCCATCTCTCGAACTTTGAACCAATTGGCTGGGAGCATTAATCGAAATGCATTCATATTAGAGACGAATAATCTGAATGTGTTATCAACGTGCATTTCCAGTTTTATTATTTAGAACTCATAACCACAATGTGTTGTACAGCATTACAATGATAGGTACTATAAAATCAACGATTAGTTAATAAATACAAGTAGAAAGCTTAAAAAATAATAATGATTATGTAGAATGAAAATTAGTCGCAAAGAAGGATAAACATTTACACATCCTGAAGTGGAATTACATAAATTACTTCAACTGTAATGTTCAAACAAAGATGGTTCTGGTTGGGAGTCAATAACTATAAAAGAGATACTTACAAATCGTACATACTAGCTACTTTTAATACAGATTTATACTTTTAGTCTTCACTTACTTGGCAATTGTGTTCATATATCCTCTTTATTAGCTTAACTTAGCTTAAAAATATTTTTCAAGTCATCAAATGAACGTAGGCTTTTCATACAATCTCAACTCATGTTTAAAACTAAATAACTGGAATATTATAATTCGATCAAGTATGGTGGGCTAGATTACAATTTTTAATGTGGGTACCGTATCTCATGAGTTTGAGCATTTATCATTATATACTGTATGATGAGATAATACAGCCTACTGTTTTTTGGTGCTTGAATTGATCATTTCCCATAGGTACATTAAATAAGAATCCGAAATTATCACAAAATACATTGTATTTATCTCTTATAAAACCAGATATACATATTCAAAACATGGAAGTATAATGTAATTCTGTGGATTTTCTCACTGTTAAAAACTATAACAGTAGAAATAGTGCGAGAATGAAGACAAAGAAAGTGCAAGACTTTGATTGTCGTTTCAGATTTTGTATGTTAAAAAATTATAACTAAAAAATATTTGACTCGGTTTCCTGAATTGAGCTTTTTGTTGTGCCGTTAAACATTATTTGACATACAGGTACCGACAGACAAAGAATCTCGCTTCTTCACATTCTTGGATCCTCTGGCTTTTGAGATATGGATGCTGGCGTTCGTGGCATTTGTGTCAGTTTGCCTTTGCCTGTATGCCATTTCGCGTTTCTCGCCTTACGAATGGTACAACCCGAAGCCCTGGAAAGGCAAAGATGATCCAAGGCTGATGGTGAACACTTTTTCACTCAGTAATAGTGTTTGGTTCATCACTGGTACTCTACTTCGTCAGGGAGCTGGACTAAACCCCAAGGTGTTTTCTCGTTTCATGGGAGATTATTATTATGCCTGAAAGTATCTTTGGTAGCATGTTTTATGTTGAACTTGTGTTTATGAATGAGACTAGCCACTCATAAATTCCATCCAAACCATTAAAAAACTCATACTCTCAAGTTTTCAAATATTTGAAGACTTGACAATTCAGAATTCAGTACAGAACAATTTGAGAATTGATTTATTGAAGTATGAAGTATTTATTATTCACAATATCAGAATTACCTTTGCATACTACTGAACTTGAATTACACAAAGCTATTGTATGTAGTTCTGAACGTAAATTGATTAAGATATTAAAGAAAATTTTCCTATGAAAAATTAATCATCAATTTTGTTCTAAATGAGCCATATCAGTACTTTATTTAAATTGAGAATATATCGAAATACATTTCAGAAATAAACAGAATTTTTGTCACGATTCCCACAGAAAGCAAGAGCAAGAGCTATTTTTGAAGTGATGATATAACCTCTATAAAATTTCCTCAAGGAATCATTTCTAGAGCTTTTCTACTCTTCAGCAGCCACTTCTATATAATTTCGAGTTGTCAGACTTTAAGTAATTGAATTTAAAGAATGAGACTCAGTTTTTCCCAGCCACAATTACTGTGTTGTTAGTGATGATAAACGCGGCACTTGAAAAACCTATCGTTTCATTATGAATAACATATAACCACTGCGATACAGTTGATGAGATAATTTGATTAAAGTATCAGTAGAGAAGAGTAATAACAAGCGTAATTTTCATAAGCGTGATATTCTGAGATTCACGCAGCGTGAAGCCTTATAATGTACTCAGCATGAGCTACACTCGAGCCTAAGGAATCTTATTAATGTATTCACATACGTGGAAAAATATAACACTTCCCAAGATCTATTTCTAATTAGTACACCGAAAGTCAAGTTACACTATACCAAAAACCAAAAATGTAATTCAATAATATTTAAGTTGGTTGGAAATAGCTTATAAGAAAAAATATATTGGGAATGGAATTGGGTGGAAGAAACTTATGATTGGCTAATCTCTGTTATGAATGAGTTAATTTTGAAAGTATACTTTCCGCCTGTACATTCCAAATCACAAAGTACACGTCCTTAAAACTTAAAAATTCACTTGAAATAATCTTCCTGGAAGAAATGAAACACAATATCGGAATATATAGGTCAATGGATTCAATCAACACTCAATCTTGATGAAACAAATATTCATTGAATCGGTGGTTGGTGTTAATAAATTGAAAAATTTTAGCCGTTTACTAGTTCACGTATTTATAGTTCACGTATTTCGCTATATAGGAATTGCGAATAGTCTGTTTTATTTTCAGCTAGTCAGCTGACATCTAGTCAGTACTGCGTAACTATACTCAGTAGTTCAGTATTGCGGTGCGGACGTAGTTCCTCCAAACGCCGAGACATGGCGCTGAGTTTAATCTTTTACATTTTGAGTACATTTTTCACCCCTTAAACGATTTTTTCCAAAATACAAATGGAACCTAAACATTGCTAGTACTAAAAATTTTGGCGCAAACCGCATCTAAAAAAATTAGCCTAATATAACGGCCTAATGCAGTGGCTGTTAAAAGATTAGTTGATGATTCTTTTTTTACCACCTAAGCGTTTTTTCCAAAATACAAATGGAGCTTGCACATCTAGGATCACTAACCTTCCTTTTGGCGCAAACCGCTTCTAAATTGGTCCAATATAACGATCACAGTGGCTGTTATAAGTTAAGGGTCCTTTTTTCACCCCTTTAACGCTTTTTTCGAAATACAAATAAAACCACTAACCTTTCTTTCGGCATCTATATTAGCCCAATAAAACGGTCACAATGGCTGTCATACGTTTTTGCAAAAGTCTTCCAATATTTTTCTCCATTTACTACCGACATGCAGTCATTTTATTTTAAATTTAGCAAACAAATCTGTTTGCTTACTAATTAAGCGTACTAAATAAGCTCTACTTATTGAGTATGTGATGTTTCTTGTATTCAAAATAAAATAACTGCATGTCGGTAGTAAAGTGAAATCAAAAGTTTACAACCCAGTTTGTAAATAGGATCAAGATATTATCATCATTTAATATATGAATATGAGTTTGGGATTGGGTTTCACATTATCAGACTGATGCCCGGTTTTTCAGTCGCTCAATAGACAGTTTATGGATCCAATAGCACTATTGAATCAACAACCATGTGTTTTCTAATGCAAAAAAAAAGTTATTGATTCAATAATTTTATTGAACGACTGAAAAACCGGGCATAAGAGATCATTTTTGGAATGATGTTGATGATCTCCGCCCCAAGATGATCATTTACTAGTGCTTTGTGGTTTGGATTGGGTGTCACATCTTGAGAGAGGACCTTTCTGTAGTGATTTATGTGGATTATTTGTTGAGTGGTGGTTGCAGGTGCCCACCTCGCAGCCGACCCGGCTGTTCTCGTTCATGAACCCGCTGGCGGTGGAGATCTGGCTGTACGTGCTGGCCGCCTACGTGCTGGTCTCCATCACCATGTTCATAGTGGCGCGCTTCTCGCCCTACGAGTGGCACAACCCGCATCCTTGCGAACTTGAGAACGACCTCGTCGAGAACCAGTTCTCGCTGGCCAACAGCTTCTGGTTCACGATCGGCACTCTCATGCAGCAAGGATCCGATCTCAACCCCAAGGTAATGCCACTAGATCCAACGCGCTATTGCTGGCCACTAGCCCACAACTTCCATTGACATCCTTTCATCTTGGAGATTTTAAATAATTAAAACGCATTATATCTTATTCATACTGTATACAAAAATAAGTCTGAGAAAAATTCACGTTTTCTGCTAAAAGTTTGTTTGTCAATGGCTCAACAGCCCTATGTGGGCTTAGGCCTACCAGCTGGTTGCCAGTTTCTCATCCACAAAACTGAATCAGCAGCGTTGAATGATCATTAAGCAGAAAAGATGTAACGTGTGGTTAGCACATTGACATCTCAACCATAAGCTAGTCTTCGCAACCCATCTGCTAAAAGTTAATCTTGAGAAAACTGAGCATTATACGATTGTACCATTAAATGTCTATGTATTTCTTGGGACCACTATTTAATCAAGGCATCAAGGCATTGAATGAAGCTACTGTAAGAAGGAATTTAATTCCCCCGATAATCCACTGAGTTATCATACGTCACTACATAATTGACGAGACATTTATGTCTTGTGACAATAAATTGAACCTGAATTCCACAATCAAAAACTTGAGAAAATTCATGATCTAAACCGATATATAGCCAACATAGAAGTTTGACAGTCATAGAATTTAAATGAGTTTAAACTTTAAAGACAGTCATGTAAATGTAAAAATCAATTAGGCGTAGCCTATCTGCAAAATATAGAGTAGTATTTTTTAATTCTATTTCAACTAGTCATTTGGACTAGCCATTATTTTTTGCTCTCATTTCTCTTACATAAAAAAGATATTAATAGAGTGGAAAAATTCATGGTAATCAAGTGATGAGTAATTAATTGAGTTTGATAATTTCAACATCAATCTAGATTTTTTTCTTTGGATGATGGTTTAATCATTTATTCAATGTAATTAGGAAAGCCTGAGTAATTAGGAATTGAATATTTTATATTCAATTTGGGGACTATGAAGCTCAGATTTTTCGGTCAGAACACTTCTCCAACACTTTTTTGAAATTGAAAATTCAAGTAAGAATTGAATGCTAGAAGTAAATAAAATATTTTAATTCGAAAACAGTGAGTTCCAATATTTGTTTAGTTGTTAGAGCTCATGAAGTCTATAATCATAGATGATGTTCTATTTTTAGAATAATTTCTCATGAAGAGGCATTGAAGAAATTTATCGTATTTATCATGAATTATCTACAGTGATGGTCATGGTAGACTACTGATCTTCTTCTGAAATGATGTCAAAGAATAATGGGATCGATAATAATTTAATTTTGGCCAATAATTTATTCACAAAGTGGAGCTCCTCAAACTTTATAGCTGTCACTAGAGAATAAGCACCCAAAACGCTTAGCGATACCTAGCATGATAAAAATGTGTACAGTTCTCTTGTTCTGTGTATTGTTGATTAAAGGTTTGAAGTATTTTGAATATTATTTCCTGTAGGCTATTAGATGTCTTCTGTTCAATAATTATTGTATCAAGCTTCTGCTGTTTCGCTCAATACAGTTTTCAACTTCAACTTTTTATTGTCTTTTTTACCTACTTTATCTTGTTCATATGTCATATGAATTATTATCATATTTTTTCTTATTCAAGAAAAATTATGATGGTATTTTAATTTTCTTTAATGTATAACAAAGAATTGTCATTCTTAGACCAGCTCCATTCGATTATATTTATGAAATATTAGACATATTAATTTAAACTGATAAGATAGATTCAATAAAATGATTCACTTTTTCCAGGAAGCAGCATCTTATTGCAAAGCTGTATTTGTAATTATTAAAATCTTGTAAAACTCTATTTCTGAATTGCATCAATAATTTCTACTTTCATTGATGATTCTATTCTATGAAAGTTGAATGGATTTGCAATTTCTCCACTAACTAGATCTCATGTAATAATATGTGAGTGTATGTGTAAGTCCTAGAAAATCAACTTATTGTTTGTGGTTTTGATGTCTCAACTTCTCGTTCCTTTCATGGATATTACTTGCAAAAATACCAAAAACATCACAAACAAACAATACCACAAACATTTATGCAATGTAATATATCCCTCTGAACATAATTATATTCTATTTAATTCGAAGAATTAGGCTCAAAAGGACCTAAACATCGTATTATTACTGATTAATTACTTAATTTTAAAGTTGTATTTCATAATGATGGTACATATTCTACTGTTTTGAAAGTAGTACTAACAGGAGAAGAACACATAAGTTAAAAAAAATCATATCTATTGCATAAGTTTGATTTCATTTTCCAAGTTTGAAATTTCATATTAAATTCAATGAGACCCATTTTCAGTTGATCTGAATATCATCTGAAGATATCTTCTGTTTACCATCTCGAAAATTATTATTAATTGTGGTGTTAAACAAGAAATATTACTCTGAACAATATTTGAATTTTTAATACCTCAATAGTTGGAACGTTTATAAGACATTATTAACATTTACTTGTAGAAAAAGTGAATAAGAGAAACAAAGCATGAAATGAAGCATGAAAAGTGCAATTGAATCACTTGTAACTCATAATTTAATGAATGTTTTATTCATCCAGAACCTCCTTTGTAGAAATACATTTCATTTTAACGAACAAATCCTCATCCATCAACACTCACACACAAAAATCCATCTCATGTTCATTCCAGAAGTCTGCAACCTATCAACCCTTGTATATGCACCTATAAATGTTTTGTAAACTTGAGCATGTAATATAGACTGTCCTACCCTCACACTTCAATTATTGAATACATACTTGGGTGCTTATTCTCTATAAAAACAAAATACAAGAATCAATGGACTAGCGTAAACAAAGTGGCATTACCTTTAATCCTAAATCCATCCACAAAAATTTGCATGCTCTATAACCAAACTCTCACAAATGAAAACTCCATCAAATACATCAAATACACGATTGAAATACACATCTTACTAGTGATCAATATTTCCCCATTCAACTGTATCTTGAAAATTATTTTATAAATATACCAGTTTCATAATAATATTATACTAGTACCCACTAGTATAATAAAAGTTAGGCTTATGTATGTTATTTAGCTCTATGTTACTTTATAATATTATTTTTATTGCATTATTTTGATAACTCTTATTATATTTTGATGCAATTGATTTATTATATCATTGGAACATTGTTTGCATACTACGGAGCATTGGAACGTGGTATATTGTAACGGATCAAAAATGTATAAAATATCAAATCAAATTAATCAGGAGAATATTCCAAACTCAAGTCATTTTATTCTACTCACTCAAAAATACATTATTCCAAATTTGGATTCTTAATTATTCAGCAGTCATATTTGTGATTTCAGAAACAATTGAAGTTATAATAATACTCAAGTGTCTTTGAGAAGTTGAAATACAAATTTGAACAACACATAATAACTATGAATCTGTTCTCAATGGTGATTCATTTGGAAAATATTATGGGGTTTTCTTCATAATTTATTTAGATTCAAAAATAATGTTGGAAATTTCATTAAAATGCTTTTGGAAACCATAAAATTCAACTAACTTCTAATTGTATGCATCTTTATATAATTTATCATATTTTATGATAAATAATCGCACTTATTCCTTGCATGATTTAGTTGTTGAAGCATAACTTTGTCATTCACAGGCAACATCAACAAGAATAGTGGGAGGAATTTGGTGGTTCTTTACACTCATCATAATCTCGTCATACACGGCAAATTTAGCCGCCTTCCTAACCGTGGAAAGGATGATCACTCCCATTGAAAATGCCGAAGATCTGGCTGGCCAGACTGATATCTCTTATGGCACTTTGGATAGTGGCTCTACAATGACGTTTTTCAGGGTACCTATTCTATCTGTATTACCTACCACACTTAATATGTTTTAATTTCCAACATACAATATCCTTTTAAGAATAATTACTTGAGAAATAATTACTTTAGAAATAATTACTTGAGGAATAATTGCTTTAGAAATAAACCAATTCATTCAATAAATCTCATAAATGATCACCACTACTTATAAACTATGTGGATCATTCACACTTGATCATTAGTTTGCTTTATCAATTCGTGTTATTGCCTTAACACAATTACCAATAAGGTCACCAACCATATCACTTTTGCCAATTTTGTATTGTATTTATATGTTGTTTTATTGTCTTTTTTGGAAATTGTATGTGAATAAATGAACTGAGCTGAAATTTTAATTCTATATTGAAAGTCAAAATTCAGATGAATTTTAAATTCTGAGTAAATTTTCAGTTCAGAAACGATTTTGATGACAAAATAAATTTCGAAATTCTGGTTCATCTCAAATGTTAATTCATTTGTTTATGTTTTACATTTTGTTCATGAAAGCGGCACCTATAAATTTATAAAAAGACCTATAGGTGATGTGATGATAGTAGTACATGGACAAAAATTGACTGTTCTTCTCACATGTCAAAGGCTATTGTGAGACCGATTGCTAATAATATACTTATTGATTGATATTCAATAATTAATCCAAATATTGATTCGAATCTGATTAATATTCTATATTTTATGCTATAAGATATTTAATAATTTTTGTGATGAAATGTTCGGTAATCTTATGTGATGTTTTGCTCTGTCTCACTTATAATAAATTTGTATATTTATCTAGGATTCAATGATAGAAACTTATAAAAAGATGTGGCGATTCATGGAGAATAAGAAGCCTTCTGTTTTTGTGCCAACTTATGAGGAGGGCATAAGGAGAGTTCTCGAAGGAAACTATGCATTTCTAATGGAATCCACCATGCTTGATTACATTGTTCAAAGAGATTGTAATCTAACACAAATAGGTGGATTGTTAGATTCAAAAGGCTATGGAATAGCAACACCTATGGGTAAGTTGATATATATAAGCAATTTTCCAAGCTACATACATAGTCAAATAAATAGTAATTAGTACAATTACAATTAGTAATTAGTACATATTTACAATTATTAGATAAAATGTATATTAATAATTAGTAAATATAATTAGTACAATTAATTTAAGAATGTTATCCTTAGACCCGATTTATTCAATTCAACATGATAAACATGATGATCTTATGTAAAGTACATTACAAAAGTAGAGTCATCTTCCAATTAATCAGGAGTAGGAACATTAATTCCTCTTGACAAGAATATGAATTCACCAAGTATCTTATATTAAAAAATTATATCGATGACTCAGTAATGTTCAAATAATAGATGTTCAATTTAATTAGTTAGTAGAGGGGTGTATAATAGAGATCTACAGTGTAAATAATATAATTATGTGTGTTTATAATAACAGATAGAAGGAAACATTGACACATTGAATTTGCGATTATCAACCTATTTATGGAGATGGAAGCTTTACTAGCTTGTAGAGCTTTAAGAAACGATTCCAATGACACCAAAAACACAATTTTGCCAAAAAGTTGAGTTAGCTGGTTAACACCCTAACCCGATGAAAAATGTTTTATACTCAGTGGAGAAATAAGTCACTCGCTGCTGGTAACGCTTTAGAGTAATCAGCCAGACTTACAACTTTTTTTTATTAGAAGATTTTCATCAATATTACAAATACAACGATTTTCCAGGCTCACCTTGGAGAGATAAGATTTCATTGGCGATTTTAGAGCTACAAGAGAAAGGAGAGATTCAAATGCTTTATGACAAGTGGTGGAAGAATCCTGGAGACACATGTACAAGGAATGAAAAAGGAAAAGAATCGAAAGCTAATGCACTTGGCGTTGATAATATAGGTGAGTTGCTGATATTGAAGCTCAAGAAATAAATTTCCAGTTTTAAAGTATTTTATGTCAATCTTTGAATATTATCATTAGTTGAATTTATGTTTACACGACAGTGAAGTTCCTTTCTTGATTGCTTATAAAATGTCTCATAAAATGAGATCAGTGTGCAAGATTTCAAGTGCTCTCGAGTGAAATACGAAACTTTGCATTCTCCTGCAATACATTTACAGCTAGTAGCTGTTATCCTGTTATTAATATTCCTATAAAACTCTATAATTTTCAGAATAAGCGATCCAACATTATCTAACTAATGAAAGGCATACACTTTCAATAGATGAATTTCTGTAGATCCTTACTTTTTTGTCTTAACAAAATTATAGAATTATACAAAATGAAACATCATTTTTGTATGTAGACTTCTATGACACTGATGATTGACTTAAACATTTTACCATGTATTGAAAACGTGTTGCATGGTTCTTCTGAGTCTGGAAAAACGCAATAAGAGATTAAATTATTCTTCAAAGGCAAGTTTGAAACAAGTATAGAATGTTATCCATAATTTATCATAAAGGCAAAGCAGAAGGCCTGTAGTTTCTGAAAGGAAAAAAGATTGAGTCTATCCCCCCTATTAGATCAATCCAATTCATTATGCCTCAAATTATCTTAAGTTGCGGTTTTATATGATGGATGATTTTTTATCAATTCTCCTGTTTCTCAGGTGGTGTGTTCGTTGTTCTACTCTGCGGTTTAGCTATAGCAGTGATTGTGGCCATTTTTGAATTCTGCTACAACTCTAAGAAAATAACCAAACTTGAGAGGGTAAGGATGAGAGTGAAATTCCTGTCAGTATGCAATCATTTACTTCATTATTTAAAAATATGACTACAGTCCCGCTCAAAAGTCCGGTATCATGTATGTTTACTAAATAATTTCAATGTATTCCTTTAAAACTGAAACATACCACTTTATTACAATTAAACTGCACTTGATCAACTTTACATTACATTCCTCTCTTAAATCAATCTTGATAAGAAATCACTTATAGCATTCACAACACTATGATTCATGATATCCATTAGATTTCTTTGCAGCTCTATAATCGAAAAACACACATAAATATTTTCTATAATAATGATAGAAAAGTGTCATACTGTTTTAAAAATGTGATAACCAAGATTATAGTCATTGAGAATTCAAGGATTATCAAAACCAATTGCTTTTTTCTTAATTTTAGAGCATTTAAAAAAAATGTCACTAGCATTCCGTTGTCCGTGAACCCATAATAATAAATTGTAACTCAACCTACAAATAAATGATTTTTCCAAGTGAAGTTTGTCAAAGATTTCTTGATAATGCGCAAAACAATAAAAAAAAAACATAGAATACTGTAAGCATTATTTATTTTTTTTCAGAGAGTAGCGTCGGCACCGCATCAAAGCCTTTGTGCCGAAATGTTGGAAGAGTTGTGCTTTGCTTTGAGGTGTCGTGGATCTAGACAAAGGCCGGCATTGAAGAGACAATGCTCAAAGTGCCTACCAGGCACAACTTATGTTCCAGCTACATTTGATCTCCCTCCTCCTGTAAATAATGGATTAAGATCGCAGGTATTCTATCATTTCGCATAATTTTTTATTCTTTTCCTTTTTTTAAGCTAGATGTATAGCTTAAGCAGCGTTGGGGAAAGCGGCCCTAAATGTGATAAACATGCAATGAATTATTGGAGATTCATTAATTTTACTATTTCAATTATTCTATGTACTTGTAAGAAGGCTATCCGAACACTACTGGTATTTGTTTTATTAGAGAATAGTGTTACGTATTCAACTGAAATGTTTATGTTTGTTATCAAAACATTTCACAGTTCATGAACTTTCAATTTCCATAGTTCATGTATGATTTGTTTGTAGCTTAATTGCAAACATTCGTCTCACATCTATGTGAGTAATGTTTATAATGACTATTACATACAATGACTAGTACATTATGACTATTTATCAGTCATTAATTAAATTTGTTAATTTTTTTTCAATCTCAACCTGAAAATCAGGCTTTAAATCATTCCTAGTAAAGGTGAAAACCCTGTTTGTGTGACCTGATCTCTACTAATACCAATTTTACTAATCGAATTTTGCTATTGGAAAAGATTATGAAACTTTTTACTCTTGATGAATGCATTTTCCGCAATGTAAGTGGTGTATTCCAACATTTTTCAGGATGAAAAATGTTTCAGAGAAGCAGCATGGCAGTTTCCCTAGAAGTCCCTCCCGACTTGCATGGACACACATCAACCTGTGATCTTGACCATAGGCCTTGAACAATTATTCTAAATTTTTGTCAGTGTACTCGTACAAATACTTGAACAGACAGACATGAACAAATCGAATACTGTTGGCATAATATGAACCTATGAATCTTACGATGAAACTACCTACTTGGAATCAAAATACAGGTGCGTATACGCACCCTTAATAATACTGTGTAATAATGGGTAAATTTTGGAGTAGCCGACTATACTACTTGTCACCAAATCTATAGGCCTACAGCATCACTCATGAGGAATTCAATAGAATTGGTTCATTGGCTACTTTGCATATATTCTGTGTAACATTACTAAATTAATTTCTATTATATTGATAATTCCTATGACATTAACTCTTGTAAACAGATATACATATTTATTCTATGCTTATGGCTTTTATACATATTGATACAATCATAATATTGAACTGTGTTGGCTGGAGAAGAAATGAATCACTCGAACTGAAAAAATCAAATATTCTTCGATATTTTCAAAATGCATTATTAAAACAAAATGAAATTATAATAATGAATTGTCAAAGATGAACAAATAAAAATCAATAATAAGCAAGATGTTATACTCTTCACAAACATAAATTTAAAGTAGAAAATAAGATTGAATTAACATTTTCCTCAATGTTTAGGGAAAATTTTCAATTTTTGTGGGATTTTATTCATTCTTGAGTTACAGTATCATGTTTGTTGTTTACATTTAGATCTAGTATGTAATCATTGTAAACATGTCGATTTTGAACCTGATTGATCTTTCCATTAAGTATAGTTTGTACATTACTAAATAAATGAATAGATGATACATCTTTACATCTTCTACACATGTCAGGACTATAAAGACGAAGATTATTTTTTGGTGATAAATGAGTTGACTAATTAGGATATTTTTTTCCAGGGAAATTTACCTGACGAACAAAATTCAACTTATACAAGAGCTATAACATCAACTTCATCAATTTTTAATATTTTTCTGGATAATGACCAAGAGCAATAATACTCGTATGCACCTGATCCTCAAACTACATTTACCGTATTGTTATGATTATTATAAAGAAACTGAGTAAAATATTGGTGTATATTCATTTGACAAGAAAATTCGTCCCATATTTATTATATAGCATTCGATTGGGTTTTTCTCTGATTGTCGATAACGACGGCCCACCACAATGGTCGGAGGAGCAGTGTGGTCAATAAAGACGTGTTCATACTGTAGTGTCAATTTTTTGACAGACAGTACTTAAAAGAGACTTGATCTTAAAAGAGAGTTTAAGATCACCTTGATGATATTTTTGTGATAAATCCCGCCGGAAGCTGCAGTCGGATGAATTATTTCTAATTCGAATAGGAGGATGATCGTCTTTCCTCTAACTTAACCACATGAATCAACTCTCGCCGAACTGAATTGCATTCGATTTGTCGTAAGTTATATGACGATATACAATCCAATTCGCCGAGAGATAATATCGATTTATGAAAATAAATAAATGATAAAAAGAAGACACGTCTATGCCGGGTGGATCAAGATATGAACGCTTTACACACTTGCAAATTAAAGTTACTTCCACAATCCATCCGGAAATAAACCCATACTATATTAATAAATTATCAGATTTACTGATGTAAGAATAAGTCTCTAGATTCTTCTCAACAAAGGTTGAGAAAGAAGAGCCTGATAAAGAAGACAGAATCCTGATAGGGTTCTTTTAATGCGATCGTACTGGTGTCCGTCTGTCCGCACGATAACTAACGAACGGAAGATCCTACACTTTTGAGATTTGGAATATAATATCTTCATAGATGAAGTAAGAAGCCTATTGATTTTGAATATTGAGGGTAGAATTTAAAAAAAGTTACAAGCAAAAATGTAGGTATTTTAACTTCCAAAATGTACTGTGCACGCTATGGAGCCCAAGGTCCGCGGGGTTCGTTCTTGGCTACTTTCTTTTTACAACTGAAAAAGTTGCAGCTGTTATTCAATTAGCTATTCATGTCAGGAACTGTAATTTAATTTTTAAAGTAATATTAGGAAATTCTTCCTAGAATAATATTACATTCAAAATTAAATTTGATATCAACTGTAAAAATTAAAAATTATTATTTGTGAACACTATACTATATCGGGTCCTTGGATACATCGTTGTATCGGTGTGTTATAATAATAGCATGAACGAAAGCCGGAAATTTAACATGAGAAAGGTTAGGGAATAAGCATTTACAATGCATTTAAAGTATTGTCGTATTCCTAATTGTATAAATACCGTTCACAATAGTAATTGCGGCTTCTATTCCTTCCATATTTCCAAACGTAAAGTGATTCAACAAAGAAATCGGATCTCAGTTTTGAATTAATCGAGTGAAAAATCCAGTTCAAAAGCATATATTATGATTAATTTGAAGTCTCGCGCCCATAATCCATTTCGAAATAATAACCAATGGGAATGAACTCAGCTGTGGATAAACTACTTCGTCTGCTCAGTCAGCTTGAAACATAACCTTCAAAGTTGATTTTAAAACTTGAATTGAAGATTATAATAATGATTAAGAACATGTGATATGTTCATTTTATCATTCTAAATGTAATTCCACAATTGATAAGTAGGAAAAATAGCGACAGGGAATTCTATTTCAATTATAAACTAATTTTTACGTACACAAGCCTATCCTTTCCCGTGTTAATCTTCTCGGAAAGATTCATACGATTATCCGCCAGAGCGCAACACCGTAGATGCTTACAGCGAATACCGATATATCGGAAATATCGATATTTATGTGCCGATATATCGATATCGATTCCTAAACTTCGATAATTTCGGGTATATCGATATTTAACGTCGGTTGATTACCGATTGATTTTCTGAAAACATTGAACTTTTAGGTTATATTATGAACTTGAGTTTTTATTTTTGAGGAAGAAATAACATTATTACCTTTGTTTCTTGAAATACTGAAAACTGTTATCTAATTCGGGTTTCCTTACCCTTTCTAGTGTCATAGTGATTAGAAATAAGTATGAGGAAGGATTTTCTAAGTTATAAGCATGAGTGAAATCTATATACCTCGATACCGATTAGTGCAAGTTCCCAAACCATATTATGTTTATTCAGTTGAAGTAATAATAGACTGTCTCAAACATAAAGTAGAGAAACGATACAGTGCGTTCCACTCCCTTCACAGAGAGGTAAGTTTAAATACATTGACTTATTACAATGGTAGTCTAGCCTAGTGTATAAGTTAATCATCCTCCTATTTGAAACAAATGACGGGCAAAAAGTGTTGTAACTACAGAACAGAACGAACATTTGTGTTGTCTAATAATTAGAAAATGCTTCTGACTTTATTCGCTTATTTTGGTTCATTGAATCCAAACTCCTGCTGATGCACCAATATGAGCTCATCAACCCGGAGGTGTCACATATTGTGTGTTGATAAGTCCTCTCCTAGGCATTTTTTTAAAATAATTACTCACTGTGATATCAAATGAATCCTATTAGATACGGTAGCCTACTTTCCTTTCTTCATTCTTTCTTTCAACTAGGCCTATATTCGGCAGGTGACACACAAAACAGCTTAACCTTCCAATTAGACAATAGTGATTGAATTATAAAAAGGAGGCTATAGTAACTTAGTACTCATTTAATTTGGCGGACGGCATGAGAAAGATGAGATGATGAGATAGAGATAATATAGCCTATTATTTCTTGACGTTGCTGATGACTAGAGTCCGATGGTAAAAAATAATGTGTATCTAATTCCAAATTAAATATTGCCAATTAATAATCTCTATTTATCTATCTAAATGCCAAATTAAATGGATGATATGCTTTTTATCACAATTCTTGCAATAATATTATTTGTGAATTATGTGATTATTTAAAAATATAGTACAGTTTAAATTTTGTACTTTGAATATTTTACTATACATAAGGAGAATTGTTTCAAGTGTTTCTAGGCAACAATACTAAATTAAATGACCTATTGTTAAATGTTTCAGTTGAGAAAGTCTTTCAAGACTCCACCTTTTCCACCAAAAAGAGTGAGATGTGCTCAGCCAAAGGTTCTTGAACAGAGGCGTCAAAGTTTGGAAAAATATCTGCAAACAATGTTCAAATTTGCTCCAAGTCGAACACACATCCTGTCATTCTTGGAAATCAGTAAAACGCAACCTGAAGGACCTGAGTAAGATATAATTTCGTATTTTTTAATTTCTTTTTTATCAACCAGTACATTTTCTGGTTATGACACGTACTTGGAAATGTATTATTAGTGGCGATAGGCGATTTGGTCATCGCCGTATGTTTCCTAAAAATATACCGATGACCAATCATATTGAAATCATAATCTCTAGTGATGGCATACTACGCCTATTGTGATCAATCCGTTGTTATCTAAAGAAACATAGAGCTGAATTGTCATGAAAATTTTAATGCTCAATAGTCTTATTTAAGAAATAATCGGAGCAATACGTACTGCTAAATATTATCGCCAATGTTTTCTTTCCATTAGATTTCAAAATTGAACTCTGTACACCGAAGCAATACGGTATCGCCATCGCCTCTGTAGAGCAACATATATCGCCAGCAACACAGCGGTGTCGGTAGAAAAGCAACATATTGCCTTATAAATATGACATACCATTAAATTTTTAAAGGTAACCTAACTTTGAAAAATTTTCGTTCATCGAGCGTTTGTTTATTAAAATGTCTGACGACGTGCCAGCATTTAATATCAAATTAGTACAGCTTGCTTTGAGCAATATCACGTAACAAGTGATTATCTTCGAGATGAGCCATGTTTCGAAGAGATATGTTGTGGAGAAAGTTAGGTGAAAGGAAATGAAATAAATCTATCGTGACTTTTGGAAATAATTTATTTTTGAAATGATCTTGATTAAACAGTATATTTATCTTGCTATGGTCCTCGTTTACATAGGATTAAATTGATCATTGATCGCTTGCTACATGAAAATGTAATATGATTTCATAATTACGCACTTCATAATTGTTTTGGCCTTCGGTGTTAAATTTTCAATCTCGGAAATTCTGCTACAACATTATCAATTTCGTCTTCATCGTCGCATTTATTTGAACGACCGGGGCACAAGCAATAATTTTCTTATTGCTTTTGATGTCAAAGTAACAAAAAATGTTGCGTATTGCCTCATTGTTTAAGTTGTTATTTGACTTATTGCCTGATGTACGAGTCTGCCTTAGTGATACCATATTTAAATAACAAATTGTAAAAATATGACTGCAATTCCTATAAAAATGATTTTACTCTTAGAACCATTAACATATGATTAATCTCAATTCTTCCTTCTTTATTTCTTTCTTTTTTGAGGGTGATGCCCACATGAGCTCTAGGCTTGTGCGGGTAAGCAACGAGAGGGGTGATAATAGATTATGACGACTGTAATTTATAATTGGGACCGACATCATCATCAATTATCTCATAGTTAGTGCTATCAATTTTAGATCACATTAGGGTTACCAATCCTAATTTATTGATGTAGGTAGACCAATAGTGACACAATTTGTTAAGCTTCCATTCTGCAATTTCATTAAATAAAGTTGTAGGGTGAGTACTTTACGAATTCATTGTATTCCATAGCGCCTGATAGATCACTCCAAGAAAATGTTACGAATGCGTTAAGAAGGATGAGCCAAAAAGTGTCCCAGCGACATTCTGGTCCACCACTCCAAAGGATTCCAAACGACATTTGTCCCATTTTCACTGACGACATTCCTGTCCTACATATTCCCGGAGATGGACCCTCAATATGTCGTGGCTGCATGCGTCGACATTTTGGTCCAATTCATACTCCTTCACTTTCCGACAATGGTACCAACGATATTCCGTCCACATTCTGAGCTGGACCATGTCGGTCTACGCACGATATTTTGGTCCAATTTTTACTTCACATTCCTTCATACTTCCCGACAATGTGTACCAGCGATATTCTGTACCACGACTATTCGCAATACATGTCGGATTCTAACTTGACATTACATGTTTCTAAACATTTGACACTGACATTTGAAAGTGTATGCAGTCAGTTTTCGATTAATATGTTTTTGCAAAAATAAAAATTGGTATATTATTTTGTCTTTTTTTCAAGTCGAACACATCCTGTCATTCTGAAAGCTAAAATCAAATCCTGAATTGAAAATCATAATGACATGTATGGCCATACATAGTTAATGAAGATGATGAGATATAATTTTTAGGCAGTCGGCCTCCGACATATCCAATCAATTTATTCATCAATTTTAGACCACATACATCAATTTTGAGTAGACCAATAGTTAAACTTTTTAATTTCCATTCTTTATTAAATAAAGTTGTAGGTTATACTTTTTAAAATTCATTGTATTCCATAGCGCTCGATAAATCACTCAAAGAAAATGTAATGAATGTTAAGAAATATAAACAGAATGTTACTCTGCCTTATAAAGATTATTTCTATTTCCATAATAATTATGAAAAATGTTGAGGAATATAGTAAGAGAAAAAGTTTCAAATACTCCAATACATATATATGAATTGTTAGCAAGTGCATTAAATAGAACATAAGTACTTTTAGTGACGTTTTCAATAGTGGAATGTCACAAATAAAAATTGTTCGCTCCACTATCTTATTTTAGAGTTTTGGAGTCCGTTTTAGTGCTTAAATTCAAATGAATTATTTTAAACTCTGTTGTTTTCTTATGAGTATTCATAACATCTCTCAAAAATCCACAAATGAAATTTCAATTTTGTTAAAGGTGTTTGTTGTGTAGTAATTCTTTACATTTTCGTTTTCAGGAAAAACAAGAATGTGGGTCATCATCCAGTCTTTTGCGTGGATCCTCAAACTGATCTCAAACGAAGCAGTCTTCCCGATATTGTCACGGACGGCGTTCTTGATGCTATTTATAAGTATTAATTAGAATGAGTATTCCTACATCACATTGATCAATGCATTGAATCAAAGCTTTATCTGGACTGCCATGTAACTTTCTTCAAAGTTCTCAAATGATAATTATTGTTTTAAACAAACATATTTTCATGAAATGATGTTTTAGTCATTAGTGGTAGGAATAGTTGGTAGCTTCATAGAACAAATTAGAAGAGTAACTGAATTTATAATATAGAGTAGCTATTATAATAATTTTATTATTCAAGGGATCAAAATCAATTCTTTGTTGAGGTATGTGGGAATATAATGGTGCATGTATATTTTCAAAAATGTAGATTTTATTTTCAAGATTGAATAACATTTATTCAAGAAAATCTATTATTTTATTCAAAAATCCCCACTTCAACCTAACGATCGTTGAAACTGCCAACTTTCTATTGCGTATAAAAGTAATAGCTTATGATACACCACGATCTATTCTATCTAACTCAATGCTGCTAGCGAGATAGCTGCTACTAAGTTTCAAGTGACTGAGTAGCCGCTATTAATAAGTAGCCTGGTGCCCCAAAGCAGAACAACGGCGACGGTACGTCATTGTCGCAGAACAAGAAGGAGGCCTGCAGAAAGATCAGCTAGGCGGTGTAAAACTAAGCTGCCGTTTACACTATAAAAAATAAAATTTTAAACAATCACTGTAATGATGACTTGCAGTAACAATTTTATTTACTGCACAAAAATTTCTATTCTCTTTTTTTAATTTTTCAATTTCAATTTTTGTATTTTCACACACAACATTACATCATACAAGCAATAACATAACTATAATGAGACTATGAATTACATGAATATAAGCTGATTGAATTTTGTGAGACAGTTTTCTCAATTATAAACTATAATATTATTCCTTATACCTGTATTGTTAGATAATTATTCATTTTTCGATGATAATAATAATTATTAACCATATTATTATTTATTGATTTGTCATCAGGCTTACCACACTAAATTCTTCTTAATCAAATAGCATGTTTAATTAAAGAAAACTTTATTTCATACCGGTACATAGGTATTTCTTAAATTAACGTTCAATATCTCTCTGAATGAAATTAATACCCTCAACGAATATTATTAAAAAATTATGACTTGGACGGTCTTGTTCACTCTCAAATTACTAGAGAATTGGCATCTGAGATTCATAAAGAACGGAAAAAGTGGAATATTGTTATTTTTAGAGAATTTCTTTGGTAAACTTCCCATTCACAGTTGATTGATACATTATGACTAAGCAATGACTTGTTTGCTAGTAATGATAAGTCTTATGTACACGATTATATTTTGAAATAAAATTTCACGACTTAGATTATGAACATTAGAAATCCATGAACATTAAACTACCATACCATGTTTATTTGCTGTGCTATTGGTCCTACCTACTATACTTTTCATCATCCTTAAAGACATCTGAGTACGGAAACAGTACCCCACAACTTTTCGAGCTAGCCAATCACACGCCTGCAAAGTTGCCAATACGCACACTTCTATAATAGTGATGAACAGCTGATGTTTAATTTCTTATCATCTGCTCTACTTGTAAAGCATCCAAGTTGACACACCGAGTCGTGATATCAGACTAAAATTTCGGTTTAATACGCATGCGTGCACAGATGATTGAACAACACACAATATGACAACCTTGCCGGGCATTCCAATTGGAGGATGAAAAGCCCTATAATCAACTGTTGTATTCATAGGTTAATTTATTGGATGGAATTTGATAGGGCTTTACATTTACACCCTACATTCGACAACTTATGTACTTTGCACTCACCAGTCTTAATTTTACAGAGATGAATATTGATTGTAGGTAGGTACTTTTAATTTCGATTGATCCGTTTTGAACAACTCTCAACACATCAACTTCCACCAAACTTTTCTTTTGCTACGAGTGTACAACGATTACTTTTTCTCTCTAGAATCGATGAACTTGTTTCATAAGGCCAGAAAAAAGTTTGTGGTTGAATGAATGCTGTAGGTTGTTCAGACTTCGATTTTGCAGTGCCTCTGCTCTCCGAATATTGAAATTCCAGACTCTGGTGATGAGTTCGCAATGGAGGCATATCAGTTTCATTACTTCGGGCTAGTTCAACTTTCTTCTTCGGATTCATCAAATCCCTACATACCTTGCAAAAGTAACTAAAAGGCATGAAGGGATGATCGTAAAGCGCCATCAAACCTAATATTTTTGAGAATTTTTCTTCATACTTCTATAAGAATAATAAGTTTATTGCTATAAAAATATATTATACACTCTCGAGTTAATACATTTTTGTACCGATGACATTACTGGCATAAGTGACATTTTTCGCCAGCAATGAGTTCAAAGTGGTACAATTTTCAAACGAGAGAAAAACAAACCAAAAAAATATAATTTGAATAAACTGCCAGTATTAAGTAAGAGTAATCACAGAGAAGAAAGAAATATTCCTTCTCTGTGGAGTAATACAGGAGCAATTTCTCATTAGTATCAAGTAAATAAACAATTATTTTTTGAAGTCTGTAGACGAGTAGTTCTGGAAAAAGTATTTTAAACCTGATGTGAAATTGGTTCATTAAAATGTTTATAAAATTTTATTACTTTCATGTTTCATCATATTCGATACCAAAGACAATCAATATCGAGTAGTATCATCATTAAATAATTCAACAATTATTATTATATTATAATCTTTTTGTCTATGGTTGTATTATTGGCTCTCAAAAACCAATATTAACATTAGTTTTGAGCGACATCGATTTTAAAAACATGAAAGGCGCCCAGTTGAACTTATTCTAGTTTGGAAAATAAATTCAATTTTCAATTATTTTCAATTTAATTCATTCATTGTCATAAAAACAAAATAATAGTAGACAATAAGCTAGACTAGACTACAATACCACACCCTTCAAAAATTAATCTTTTTCTCTCCAAAGCACGCTGTGCTTTTTCAAGTTTCCCTTGACGTTATTTAACTGCATCAACATTTTCTTTTCTTCTACCAACTCACTCGCCTTTTCTTCTCTTTTTCATTGTGAAAATTCATGGCAATAAAATTATGCTTTTATATTAAAGTGTAAAAGCAGCAAAGTTGGTGCATTAAACATTGTCTCCTACTACAAATATTTTTGTTCAACAGTTTATCAAATTATATTATTATTGTTATCTGATACCAAGCTTCTCTGTATAAATTTCAGATCTGTAAATCAGATCATGTTAATCGTGAAATAATTATGACATTGAAAACTATTTTTGAATAAATTATTATTGATGATAGGAAAATGGAGGGATTATTAATATTATAATCTTAACTTTATATTTGTCATTATAATGTCCACTTGTCAGAGAAACTCCAATAACAGTAGCAAAATGTGGCAACTGACATTGATTAACAAGATAGCGAGTCTAGACAGGTTTTTTTCAGTCTGAATATACATTGTACTCGTACCATTTATATTTCTACCATCATTGAATGGCAATACACAAACTAATCACATTGTTAGTCACTGACTAACTATTTCAAACTAAGAACTAAACAAGCTTTTAGTCAATAATATAGCAGGAGCCAATTAACTTGTCATAAGTCAGCTGATCCAGTAATAATTAAACAGTGATTTTGACACAATAATCAAAAGGCTTGAAAGTCTAAAGAACCTTTAAAGTCTTTAAAAGACCTTTTAAAAGAATACCTTTCAAAGAATAACTTTTTGAAAGACCTTTTCAATAATCTGCGAGATTCAGCATTTGTAGGTTAAGTATTGTGATATTGCTCTTTGAAACAGCTGATTTCTGACAAGTTGAATTGGATTCTGCTATACCTATTATTGTAGCAGCAGGTAACGAAGCCGTCTGATAGACTGCATGCACGACTTTATTATCTCTCCGTTCTGCTATTTGCAGGATTTGTGTACGCACCAACACCGATACGGCGGCGAACAATAGAATAGGGAAGGCGGGCTCCATTATCATTCCTTGCAAGTTAGAACGCCTAAGGACGATGACAATGACGTTTGAGTTGTGAATAAAAATTCACCATGCTTATAGTCATTCAGCTTCAGAATCAATTCCTTCCTTATTCAGCCTTGACAATGGAAAGAAAAGACCCAGGAAAATGTCTTACTACACCCCCTGGTAATGAAATCAGAATAATGTGGAAGAAAAGATTTTCACATTACTTTATTTTATTATGATCGTATCTTAGCTTTTTTCAGTATCGACCACTGTAAAATAAAATCTCTTCAAGTTATAGTAATAGTCAGTATCTCCAATCGTTAATTCGACGAAAGTTAATTCAACCAAAAAAACGTTTATCAAAGTTTTTTTCATATTTATAATATACAATTATACTTATATTATGTAGTTTTATTCTTTTGTATTCTGTGGAACTTAATGAAATGTATACTCAATAATATTTATTTCTGTTTATTGGTAAAATTGGGGCTTCTAAGCAACGAGTTAATTAAGTAAGTAGTAATTTAGTAAGTAGTAATTAGTAATGTAGTAAGTAGTAGTAATGTAAAATGTAGTAAGTAGTAATTTAGTAAGTAGGTTGGTTTTATTTGCTTCCCCCGATACAGAGGTTCACCAAACAAGGCACTTTCAATTTTTACCTAAAATACCGACTTTTTGTCATTATTTCCATCTTTAAATATTTGAATCTGTAAATATTTCCATTTGCTGACTGGAGGAGCACAACACTCAACAGTGTAGTTCTAGTCGAACAGTGGGAATGAGAATGAGCGTCGGTATTTCAAGTAGAAATCTACAATTTTAAGCGACTCTTACACTACAAGAGCATTGCACTCCGTGCTATTTTTTATATAATGTAAAAGTTGATATAAAAAATGAAACGGCGTGCAATGCTTGTGTAGTAAATGAGTCGCTTGATAAAAAAACATGTGGGCATCGTCCTTAAAAAATCACAATTTAAAAATCGAACATTTTAGTCAGGATATGAACTGAAGGATATGGAATTGAAAAGTGTCTCCCAACAACATTACTGAATCTAAAACTTTCAAAAATATAAATATTCAAAGAGATAAGAATATTTTTTTAGAGAACTGGAATACTTAGAGGTTGAATTGGAATTGGAAGTTTCAGACAAGTCACCATCATTTAGACCAGAGTTTGTCTTAATGTAAATCGCCAGCTTAGAGGGATAAGAACTCATACAATAGACTCGTAATGAGCAACGGTGAATCCCTGAACGAGGAAACTTGTCAGAGGTTTAACAAAAAGCCACGCCAAGGCATAACAGAACTCACTCGCTCATCTAAGACTTACAATCCTTAGCACAAGACATGAAACGATTCAGGGATGCCTTTCAGATAGTTTATTTTTCTGTTGAAAAGAAAAGTGAAATTTGGTTCTGTAATTTATAATTATTTTTCAAAAACAATTCCAGTTTGGAGATAGATATTGTATTTTCCGGTAACTAAATAAATATCACCTAGTCTACGCTTATTCCACTTATGAACTTCAATTAACTTATAATATTTTCAACTTATGAGTACTTTAATTAGACCTTTTACAGACTTTATACTTTAACACACCTTATGCATGTAGCTGGTTTGTTTCCAATATTTATATATTTTTGCTGATGGTGAGGCCCACATGAGCTCTAGGCTTGTGCGTGAGTAAGGAGAGGGGTGATGATGAGAGATGGCGACTACTTTTTAGGCAGTCGGGACCGACGGCTCAATGTCTCCTCCGAGAGACGGGGCATGTCTATGTATTATTTGGGACCACTGTTTAATCAAGGAAAATAATCAAGGCATTAAATCAACCTGTAGGGGAAACTGATCACAATCCACAAAATTTATTAAAATATCGAGGTTCGGTTGTTACACCATTATAAATCTCTGGTTAACTCTAGAGTTTACCATAGTTGTTACCATTGTTGATTGATATCCATTCATTGCTCTTTGAATTGAATTGATTTCTAAGTTTTTCTGATGATACCTTTCTTAAAACTTCATTTTAAAACAATAGATTCTTTCTCTATGAATAAACCATTTTTGTTTTAAGGATTTAGAAATAAATTGGCTTATGAACTGCACTACGCTGATAATTGCTTATAGCCTACTAATAGATACTTTATCTATGAATTAACCATTTTTGTTTCAAGGATTTAGAAATGAATTAGCTTATGAACCGCACTATGCTGATAATTGCTTATATAGCCTATTGTGAAATTGATATTGAAATTGATTATTAAACCTTTGATTATTTTTGTATGATAATTGCTGTACGGTATGCCATAATATGTACATAATATATATAAGCTGCTCCAATACTAACACAACTTGTTCCAACGGCTTTGTGATATTCGTACCATAACTGGTTATGATTATCCCTTTCTGGCAGATGATAAAGAGATTGTTTATATTGTGATTTTGGACGTTTATTATAATGGCTTTGTCATGTTGATGATTCTCTGCATAACGTTTCGAATGAATTCGAGCGGCGGAACACACAATGACCAAGTTCAACGTAAATCAATGTCACATTGGGCTAGTGCTCCGCTTCACTGCCCCCTCATATGACCGAAATTGATGAGCGAGTTGCATTTATCATTACGTAGGCATGCATTCACCATCCCATTCTAATTATGGTTGGATTGATAAACTTGACAGTAAATATCCTCGAAGTCGTGGTGCGAGAGAGAGAGAGAGAGTTTGCGTGAGAGAAAAGTGTTTGTGTCCAACGGGTTGCCTACTCAGCGCCGTTATGCTTGCTTTGCCTACGAACCTTGATGTTAGTAGGCCTATAATATTTTGCAGGAGAGAACAATGGCATGAAACATTGCGAACATGAAAATTGAGCTGGAATTTTGTCAGAGTATGAGTATGAATAGTACAATATAATATTGGTTTTCAAAGTGAGATATAGATGTTTCCATTTAAATGAAATCCCTATGAAAATATGTATTCTATAATTATCAACTCGTATCTAAGGCGTTGTTTATGTTGAGTCCCACCAACAACATTACTAAGAAATGAGAACAAGCTGAATCTTTCAACAAGCTACTAATTTTCAGACCTCATGGACTGGATAGTGTTCCTTAATCTGAGATAGAATGCTATTGTTACATTGATATTTGTAATGCTATGCTTCAGGTATATTTTAGGTAGTAGGATCATTCAGGTTCAACGTAGATGATAAAATGATAAAATATGGAACTTGCCAGATTCTCATAGGCAGGGCAAGAATAACGGCGCTGAGAAGGCAGCCCGTTAGACACACTGGAGACCTCATCGCATCAGGATGTAATAAGTTCCAACAAAAAGAAACAAATTGAACTAATAAACTCAAATAGTAATAATAATAGCACAAATAGAACCACCATCACTCCTAATTTTGCCTAACGTTGAACATAATTAACATTGTCATACATTGACCAACTAGACTTCTTGTGTCATCTGTGCCATTATGTAATATTACGCCTCATAAATTAAATACTCGAATTCGATGCTCCAAGTATTCAGGCGAACCAGAATAAACACTCTTCAAAGTAATATTTTCTCAGAAGACATCGCTTTGAAGAGAGTTGCTTCGTGAACGCCTCCTCACAGCCTACACACTTTTAATCGACTTTTAGTTGAGTGGTGGTTCTGACAGACCTAATATTATGTTTGGTGGTCTAATACAATCTGAAAGCAAGGCTACGTTTCTACTCAGTTCAATGGAAGAGTTGACAGTTTCGGCTTTCTTTGTAAGTCACCCATCAATATAAAAAACATAGATATAATGCGTGTATGTAGGCCCAGGTGATAGTGTTCTCATACTTCTCAAACAATTCGCTCAGTGTTAACTTTAAACGAAGTCAAAGCGTTCGAATTCTGTTGGTATGCTGCAAATGGAATGGATTTCACAAATTGAAATGCAATACAATATTGATGAACGTGTTACAGTTCGTGGAAATTGAGTTCCTGGAGCAGCTGCATGCTATTTTACAAATTGATTTGTATTGAATTTCCTGTTACTTTCCCTCATAATATGAGATTTCCGTAAAATGTCTCTCCTTTTTCTTCCATCAATGAATATGAAGGCATTTTTGCTTCAACAAGAAATCAACTATGGAAGTGACTCATAAATACTCTAATAATCAAATATAATTTGTACATTATATATTTAATTTATTCAAACTCATGACTGACATATGTCATGCTACTGGTGGAACCTCTTTATGTTCTGAATAACATAGGGAATGACAGGGATAGAATGACTAATAATTACTAATCGCTTATTGCTCAGTAAACATCAATATAATATAAGAGTTGGAGGATATTCATGAAAATTAATTTAAAAAATTGACAAAATCACGTCATAATTAATTTATTATTTACAACAACATTATAATGTAATCATATTTTCATATGAAATTTTACAACAAGGACTGAAACATTTATGATAAAACATTCAAACCAGGAACATTGATTAAAAAAAATTATCACTTACAATCATTCACATAACATTGAGATCAACTATAGCTCTTATTACAGTCTGGCTACAATACAAATGAAATTAGCGTATACTCTTCCCCTCAGTGAATATGAATACTTTTGAAAATTCTGATAAGTCACAAATCCATTGTCGTTACTATTCAGCATTCAGGAAAAACGAAAAAATAATAATTAATTTATATAATTTAGTATAATTTATATTACTGTCCAAACTAATCGTAATGGAAGTCTATCGATAAATTAGTTAATGTCTCTGAAAATAATCAAACCATGAAGTATTAACCGATATTAATCGCATGATTTAACTTCAAAAACATTGTATCAACTGAGGATGTATCAATGGGGTTTCCAATATCAATACAATTTATGCAAACATGGACAAAACAAAATTCGGTGAGCCTCAAACAAGAATCCAGAGTACTGGTGTATGATTTAAAAACTATATTTTTTCTGTAAATATCTTGGGAAAAATAGTTTTCTGCCTGAAATAAACCCTCTGGATCCTTAAACAAAAATACGGAGGTTTATGATTTAAAAATTATATTTCTTGTACATATCTTGAATAAAAAGTGTTCCGTCTGAAATCAACCCCCTGGACCCTGTTACATGATAAATTCAGGAGTACTGTAGAACATGAAGAAGGCTAACACACACTAGACATTGATAGCATGGCATTGTTTAGCAAACATATTGTGTCTTATTTCTTATTGTGAGTCTCATTGTAAACTGATTGTGTCTTATTGTGGATATTGTAAACTTACAAGTCTATTGTTTTGTAGGTACACCTCTTTCTTGTATTAAGCCCGGTCTAGACGCTACGATAAGTTTGTCAAACTTATCGTTCAAACTTATCAGGATTATTTTAAATTGTCATAAAACAGCTGATTTAACGTCAGTAAACGAGCTTACATCAATCAGCTGTTTTCTGACAATTTAAAATAATCCTGATAAGTTTGAACGATAAGTTTGACAAACTTATCGTAGCGTCTAGACCGGGCTCAGTAGTGTTCTGTCAACCTCAGGAGCCTGTTTCATGAAGTTTTGAAATACCATTAGATCTGTTCCTCTTGGCAAGTGAGCGAGTTCTCGGTGCGGCGTCGCACCGACAGGTAAGTGCTGGAGGTGTTGGCGCGGCCGAACGAGGCAGCCGGCACCCGGCCCAGCGCCGTGCAGAAGCCGAGCCGGAAGCGCGAGTTCATCCAGCAGTAGATGATCGGGTTGTAGCAGGTGTGCGACATGGCCAGCCAGTGACAGGCGAAGAACAAGTGCGGCATCAACTCCCAGCTGGACAGTTCTGGGTTTTGCTCCCACAGCAACTGCAACACATTTCAGAAACAGATACTATTGTAACAGAAGATAAGTTCAACTTAAACAATTATGAGGTACAGAAAACGCAAGGTTATTAGAGAGAAGTTTGAACCATCGCTGGTGAAAGGCGCAAAGTGGAGGGGGAAGTCTGATTTCTTGATTCACGTTACGTCACACTCGCGGTCCGTCATTTTATCAATCTATTATCAACAGCTGATATTATCAAAATGACGTCAGCCAAATCAGTCCCCCCACTCCAACAGCTTGTAAATTCAAAAAGCATTAGGGATGGTTCAACCTTATATCTAATAACCTTGCAGAAAACGAGGTAGAGAAAAAAATTAATCATTACGAATTAAAGTTTTTTGGATGTTTTGATTTTTAACAGGATAAATATTGGATTTATCGTGAAAATGGATAGGACCATTATTGTATAGTATTATATCAACAACATCTTGGAGAAGAGTTCTACTCGATACGATAAACTGTAAGGTATCCAGAAATTACAGGATTATAGAAAATTATAGGAGATATAGGATTTCCAGAAATTATGTAAATTATACTGTATAATCGGCGGATTGGCACCGGGCCGATTTGAGGAGACTTTTTGTAGAATGTATCTTAAGATACTATCATGTGTACATGTAATAGATACATGTGTACAAGAAAGTGCATGTTTAGGCTACTATCAATTCCCATATAGTCTGCTTTTCAGTCTCTAATTGTACGACAATTAGAGTCTCTAATTTGTTGCGACAAAAATCCTTTATTGATTGGGCTAAAAATTTGATTGTATGAACCATACTTAAACTATACTTAGCCTATACTTGAACTATTTAATCAATAGAACATGTAGTTACTCAATTGTACGAGTATTTATTATATTCATTATTAGGAAATATTTTTATCAATGTAGTGTTACAGATTCTTTCAAAATTGATTACTAGATCAAATGATATTTCTAGGATAAATAATTGTTCATTTCTAATACTTTTCTTTCATTCTGAAATTCCAAACTACATAGCTTGGAAAATACACAGAGTACATCATGTACATTCAACAAAAATTAGATTATGGGAAAAGCTTTCAATGAAAATTAATAGCATAGGATCAAATATTATTAAAAATTGTAAAAAGTCACTCTCATTAAGTGGAATCGAATACAGTATACTGTAATTCCATTAGAAATAATTATTGTTAGATGTTTCATAACTGGAATAAACTGAAACGAGACTATTCTAATAATTTTAATGGATTCCATCAATTGTTGCCATATCCACTCGAATGTAAAAGCAGCATTGATTGAAAGTTGTGTTCGATCGAACACTCAATATAATAGCTCTTCCGTTAAATTTATGTTCACAGTAAATGGATGATTTCCTCTTGCGTGTATGTGATAATTTGAATATTGTAATGGAAGTCGCGCCGGCTGGAGTGAGAGAGATAGGGTGAGTGGAGAGAGTTCAACACTTTCAGCTCGTACCGGGAAATACGAAATATCACATCACATCAGCTTAGATTTGGGAACGAATCACTATTCCAATAACAACAGAACTACTCATTTCCCTATTGTCTATTATGGTTACTGGACTTCAGCAAGACAATGGAATCTGTATAAACAAAATTAATACTACCTACAAATTAATAAATTATTAATATACATGAATGGTGTTTGTTTCCGAAAGCAATATCATAATTCTCTCTCTTAATAATGGTGGAAGTGATATTACTGTATTTTGAAAAGGTGCTTAATCTGATTATACGGTAATCATTTACATATAGTTATGAATTATTCATGGATATCTATTCGCAACTGATAAGCCATGTTAAATTCAAAGCTTAATCATACTGAAACTGATACTAATGGATTACACTTTGAATTCAACACAATTCGAACTTATGCCAGGAGGGGAAAAGCATTGTTTTGAGCATATTGTTATATCTTTTAAAAAATCAACAAAGAAATATGGGTTGAAAACTAATGAACATACCAGGAATATGTTCAAAGGCAGCCAGCAAACCGTGAAGACAACCACTACAGTAACCATCATTTTGATCATCTGAAAAAGGAGAAAATAATCATTATGAACCCTTCTATAAGCAGTTATAGGTTTATTAAATATTTTATCATAATGACGACTTTATGAAATGGATGCTATATTATGAAACGAACCCAGTTCAATCTGTTTCAGTTTTAAAACACTGCAACGGAACACATCACAATCGCAGCTGATAAAAGCATTGTAGATGCTCATGCGTTCGTGCTTTTAGCAGCTTCCTAACCTATAAGATAAACATTGAAATAGAATAATGGTCGTGTGAATCAAGGTTAGTTTAGATTGACAATGTAGATATTATTGGTTTTTGTTGGACGTAGATGAAATGATGTATGCAAGTATGCAATGTATTTTAGCCTTTAAACGACTCTTTTAAGATACCTTTAAATAACTCTGTATCTCACTCGTCGTTTAAAGGCTTTCATAATGCACCCATTGCATAAACTACCATTATGCTTCAAGTATAATCATTTATAGAACTTCTCATGGTTTTTGACGCGTTTCCATGTGTGAAGTACTATTGTTTGTAATGAATTTATTTCATCATCAATTGACTTGTTACGGTTTAGAAAACTATACAATTGTTTTATCAAGCAATCATATGATGGATCACTCATCTAATCTGATCACAAATTTATAGTAGCCTATCAGTCTTACAATGAAAGAAGTTAGTCTGGTTGACCCACTCCAAGTAGATTGCTCTCTACCACACTGAGATTGAATTCACCTGATTCCACAAAAGGTAAATTTCATTTACAGCTTATTCCAATAAGAGCTGTCTGCAAGAATCAATCTTTGATATCTGTCACAAAATCGAAGTCCTATAGGAACGAGGCGCAAAGAAAAGTGATTTATTTGTTCTTTTCGC
This sequence comes from Laodelphax striatellus, assembly GCA_017141395.1. NCBI lineage: Eukaryota > Metazoa > Arthropoda > Insecta > Hemiptera > Delphacidae > Laodelphax > Laodelphax striatellus. The sequence goes on from CM029530.1 coordinate 19,633,856, forward strand.
TGGAACAATGGCTGGAGGGACTGAAATTTGATTAGGGCGCTGACGACAGAGCAATCTGGAAATCAGCTCTCTAAAGCTTGTTCCTTGACAGATGTAAAAATGTCTCTCAAAGCTTTGTACGCCTACCCTTAACCTATATAGCAGATGCACTCAGCCTATAATAGTGAGTTTCTAAAAGAGAATTTCTCACTAAAAAGAGCTATCTCGTATGCTATTCCACAATGCATTTACTATCACTATAACAATCTATAATTGTATTGTCTAATTTCTCTATAAATCATCAATAAAATCACAAGAATATAATTTCGAAGGATGAAAACCGAAATAAAGAATAATTTATAAACTCTGTTCATAAAGATTCTATGAACAGAATTTTATGATTTTCATAAAACAGATTTTATTACTTCCGGAACTCATTTCAAGCATGCATGAGAAAAGAAATCAAATGTCAAGCTGATCATCTAATCAATATATATATATATAGCGTATGGTTTCTTCCCTCAACAAGATACAGATACCTTTCTTAAGCCAAATCACAATTTAACATCTAGTTTCTTAAGCCAACTGCTTGCGTCAATAAATAAAAATCTTTAATCTCTCCTTCAAACTTTCTCAATGGACATTCCTGAACAATATGACTCATTGTTTGTAGTGCTCCACATTCGCAGTCTGGGGAATCCACAAACCCCCATCTGTGCATGAGTGCGCGACAGCAGCCAACCCCAGTTCGGACTCTATTGAGTGCACACCATATACTCCGGGGGAGCTGGAAACCTGGAGTCTTGTTGATGGAATTTATGTTTTCACACTGACCCATATTCAGGTTGTCCCACACTCTTTTCCACTCTTCTCCTGGATCATATGGCACGCCCATCAGCTGTTGAGCCAGCATTACAGGAGGGTGTCGGATTTAGCCTTTCTACAAGCATGGGGATATCCTCATGGATTGGAAGATCATCCACCAGTAATCCTCTTAAACTCACGCACAATGCCGTTCTTCTCCTTACCTCTGGTGGTGCTATGTTGCTGAGAACTGGGAAGTGCAATGGTGTAGGCTTATGTTCCAGTTATAATTTCGCATGCAAGTGTTCAATTGGGTGTCAACAGTTTTGTATGTGCACTATTTATCCAGACAGGGCAACAGTACTCAGTCCAAGCGCAGAAATACGCAAATTCTCTGCAGTAGCTCCCCAGTCTGATCCAGCCAGTTTCTGAATGATGTTATTTCTAGCTGTGAGCTTTCCTGCCAACTTCTTCAGGTGTTCTTTGTAAGCCAAGGTTCTATCCATTGTCACCCCCAAATATTTTGGATTTGGGTTATGTTTAAGAATCTTATCATTGTGCTGTATTTTAAGTACTCTGGTTGCTTGTTTGTTATTCAGATGAAAGCATGAGGCTTCTGTTTTGTTTGCATTCATCTGTAGCCTCCACTCTTTGAAATATGTGTACAGTGTTTTGAGGTCTTGATTCAGCACTTCCTCGGTCTTCTGGATTTCGCTGTGCTGTACTAAAATTGCCAGGTCATCTGCATATGCAAACATTTTGGAACTCAATGCAGGTATGTCGCTGGTATACAAATTAAACAACATCGGTGAGAGCACTGATCCTTGTGGTAGACCATCATCCATCATTGAGTCTTCTCTGGTTACTATGCCTCTCTCCAAGGAAAACTCTGAAGGTCCGATTTGCCAACATATTACCTATTAGTTGTGCCATTTTACGGCAAGGAATAATCCTTAAAAGCTTTGACAGTAACCTCCATACAGTGTCATAAGCTGATGTAAGGTCTATGAAACGGCTGATGTCTTCAACTTATTTTGGAACCTGCTCTATGTAGGTCGTTATAGCCATGACCTGGTCAACTGCGCCGTGCCTAAAACCAGCTTGATGTTGTGGAATATGAGCCTCAATAGCTGGGGCAATTCTATAAATTACTCTTTCCAGCAGCTTCAGAGTGCAGCTCAAGAGAGCAATAGGTCTATAATTCTCTGGCTTGTCACTTGATTTTCCTGGTTTGAGGAGTGCTATAACCTTGGTACTCTTGAATTCTCTTGGTAGCTGCCCTGTTTCCACTATATTTGCAAAGAAGCGTGACAACCATCTTATTGCATTTTTCCCACAATGAATCAGGAATTCGGGGTGCATACCATCCATTCCCGCAGCCTTACCAGCCCTTACTGACTTCAATGCCATCAGCACTTCATCTTCTGTCACAGGTTCTGCAAACATAGAATTTTCAGCAGCAGCAGCTTTTCATCTGTCATCTAATCAATAACGAAGTATAAAAAAAATAGGTTCAAGAGTAACATATTTGATATTTTCTGAGCAAAATAGATCACAAGAGAAGAAAAAATTGTATTGCATAAGGTTGAAAATATAATATTCATTGAAGTTTATCCGGGAGCGATACATCAACCTATCATAATATTATCAACCTATTATAATATTATCAACCTATTGATAATATGGTTCTATATTTCTAGATAATATCTAATATTATTAAAAACGTTACGGGACTACCATTTTGAAAATTAGTACTTTATACCTAGAAGTGCTTGTGCTGGATAAAGATACTGTAGTAAGTATTACCCGCACCCACACTGCTAAAAGTATGAGCATACAGTTCTGAACTCATATTTTTGTAAGTTTGATGTAATAATATAAGCCATTATTATTATTATTGATAAGAATTTTACAGTCAAGAAGTTCAAGATTTTGATGGTATCTGGACTTTTGTAGATATCTTCAGGGAATGAAGTTTGAGTTTCTAACAACTTTTGACAAAGAAAGTAGAAACTTGACGCTAAAGCTTTGTGGTACAGTCATGGAACTTATCTGATGGGGTTTCACGTCAAAGAATATTAATTCACTGGAGATAGTAGAGATACTCCACCGGTGGTAGAATTCATGAATGGACTTATTTGGTTTTCTATTCAAAATCATGAATCCTGAGTATATTTCCGATTCAAAGATTGGAATGAGAAGTTGAAGTTATCAAAAAAAATTGATAACATGAATCGACAATATTATGAAAAGTAATATGAAATGATTCAACAATTAGATTACTAGGTAAAAATTCTGTGTTCCACATCGTAGCTATGAAATCACACTAGAATCTATCCTTCATAGATTATGTGACAAGTTCCTTTTTCAGAGGTAAAGTATTGTGAACTATAGCTCCCAAAAAATTGACAACAAAAAATGAAAAATAAAAACTTCATCAAGTTATACAGTACTTTTGTTCTATTGAAGAGCTATCGCTGAATTCCACTTTCCCCTTTTATTTGAAAAATGATGAGTAAAATCATAGAGAAATTGGTAGAATATAATTTCCGTATGCTAACCAATTCATTAGAAATCGGAAAATCTAATTTTTTTAATTCTTTCAACTGTTGACTGCCGACTGTCATGAAAAGTAGTGGAGACTGTCATAAAATCAATACACTTTTTAAACAACTACGGAATATTGTAAAAAAATAGTATATATATACACTGCTCATTGATGATTATCATCGTCATGAATCCAAGAAAGAAATATGAGGAATATCAAGTAGGCCACTACAAATTTTTCCAGCAAAACTTTTCAAGTGCAAGATCGTGAAATAGAATTATTCATCTGTGAAGGTTTCTAGAGCCCTCGAAATCCAAGACAGATCACCAACTGCAACTATTCGATGGTTTCCAGTTCAAACTGCTCCACTGAACACTTCTCGTTGATATTCAAGGATTTATCGACGTGACTTGTGCAAGTTTCTCGTCTTGGAAAGCAGGTGGAATTGGCAACGTCTCAGATACTACCTACTGGAGCTTCTAAAAAAAATATTTTCTTTCCGCTACAGTCCTTCAAGTGTTTTTCAATGGTTCTTACTTGTTGTTTATCAAAAATAACTACAGTATTGTGTATCCTGTCAATATTATTTAATAAGAATATTATATAATAATAAGTAATTGCTCTTCGAAAAAATTAAAATGATATTTTCACTATTTCCACTTATAATAGTGACAATAGTGTTGAACATTGGATGATGACAGTAGTTGTGAAAACTCAGTAATAATTATGTTTTATGTTTCTATTCAATTTATCTATGATTGATCTATGATTTCCGAAGTTTGGAAGTGATTCTAGGTTGTCTATTGTTTAAGAGTCTCCACAAGTTCCAATCGTAGTAAATAGGCTACATTGCATTATAATCCCAATACTGTATATTGCGAGAATTCTTGAGTAGTAACACTGTTTTAATAGAAATAAAACAATAATCAAGATAGAGAGAATTTTCTTCACAAGTCAAAACAATATTGATTCAAAATTTTAATAGTTTGTCATGCAGCAAACCATACTATCTAAATACTATCTATCCTACTATCATAAAGAAGCTGTAAATAAATATTTCCACTACAGTACCGGACCGTAGTACAGATAGCAATGCATCGAACAAAGATCAAGATGGAAGAAATAGTTGACAGCAATAAAATTTGCTCCTTAAAATAAATACCACATAAGAACCCGATAATGCGGATCTTCTTCTCTCACTTGTTAACTGATCCACGTGCTCTGTTGAAACATTACAACAATGCGAAATGGCCATTAACACTAAATGTGTGAATTTCACTTTCCAAGTTATCTTTAGTGTCTTCAAAGTGGTAAATTGCTGGACCTCTGTTGAATAGCTGTTGAATATTGTTAGTGGTTAAATAGCTGGACCAGCAATTCAGAGGTACGGGGCTCAATTCCTCGTCCGGGCACAACTTTTGTACAGTGGCATTCATCGATTATCCTCTTTCTATCTACCGTAATTCTGTTGCCAATATAAGCTCAATTTCAATTCAACTCAATTCACTTTATTGCCAAAAAATTGAAACAAACAATTCTCTCTTACATAATGTATACACATGTGAAAAATGAAAATAAAAGTACATAATATACATATGTATACATAATATACAATGTACATGTATACAATACATATATAAGAGAAAAAAAACAGAAACCAATATCTTATTCTAGGCATCACCAGCAAAAAGATGACTCTTTGCCCGCTGGTGAGAGGTGCATAAAAAACCCTTAAAACAATATGAAATTGAAACAAAAAGGTTTGTTAAACAAAGTTAAAGAGAAGAAAAGTAAAAACAATAATAATAATAAGTTCTGAAACAATTCTCAACCAAGATTAAAAAGCTAGGTTTAAAGTGAAAAAATATTCACTCTTTAAGCTGTAACAGAAGTCTTGGTAACTATGGACTTATTTGGATTTTTGCTTATTTAATTATTAGGTCTTCAACTATGATTATTCATGAAATGAAATGCATGAATTACAAAGCTATATTATAAGATGAGGTAGGTGTACAAAGATACTTTCCTATGAAATGAATCATGTTCATGCTTCGATTCAGTGTGCTTCTCCATATGGAGCATGCAAGCCAAAGCACATTGAGCCCGCTGATTGTACAGATAGCATACCTTTGTCTTTGACCGCGCCACGCGAACGTCCCTGCAGTTGTCAGCTTCGCCAGGAATGCGTTTGCCCCAAACGACGACGGCTATTCTTGTATAGGTGAATACCAGCACCGTAAAGGGCACCACATATTGCATGATCAGAAGCAAAAACGTATAGAAACCCTGATACTCCTTCGATTCCCAATTTTCTGTGCATATGAACCTGGAAAAGTGATGTAAAATCAAGACAAAAATAGTTTAGTCCAGCTTCGGTTGATAGAAGGTGGATTATTTTGTGAACACAAGTCGAGCTAAGCCAAAGATTAACTTTCCATGACTAACAAATTTTTTTCTTGGACTTTGTATATTGATAGAACTAGAAGAAAAATTCTTATCCTATTTTGAAAGTTGAAAAAATGTTGTGATGTTATAAGGTATCTTACAACATCACAACATTTTTTTGATTTTCAAAATAGGATAACAATTTTTCTTCTAGTCTTATTAATTAGAAATATTCAACATTCAATACTCATCTATAGTTTCCTCAGATGAATAGGAATTAGGTTTAGTTCGATGGAATGACTCATTCGGCATTGACAAGTCAAGAAGGAAGCTAAACTTCATTGAGAATGTTTCATTGAAAGTACTCTTCTTTTTGTGAATTGTTTAATTTATCTGTAATTTAAAATTGGGATTTAGTCAATAAAACACTCTAGAGTAAATTTAATACTTCCTTGTTTGCCCTCAAAACACTATAAAAATTACATGATATTATTAGCAAACATGATATTATTATGGTGTAGTGAATTAGAAAGGAAAACATGTTAGTGTTGGAGTTTTTGTATTCTTGTCGAATCAAATCAGAGAAATCGAAATTTTTAATTTACTTCATGAAAGTTTCAAGATTAGGCTAAAGACTTTTTTCAAAAACATTGAAAAAATCAATTGATAGTGATGTATAGTTTTAGTGATGATATTGAATTTCACCTCCATAAGTTTATACTTCAAGCGTAAGTGAATTTCTCTTATAATATGAAATTAGAGCCCACTCAATGTTTCCATTTCATGGATAGGAATTGACTCAAACCTGCTCTGTAATATACAGCTATTCTGACATAGTTTGTACACCGGAGAGTCCAGTCGTTATGGATATTGTTATGAGCTCAATAAGGAGTAACATTGTTTGACGACGTATAATAGAGCAAATTTACTTAATAATTGGCAATACGGTGTGTTTGATAAGGAATTCGTATCCAAGAGATAGTCTGACACGATCAATATGCTCTCTACAATACAAATGATATACAAACAACCACTAGATGCACCATTATTAAGTCTAGAGAAGGTCTGGATTCCCCATTATTACACTACAACTCAATAACTCCGTGATGTATGGACGGAGTACGTTCTAATCACTTGTGTGAAATACATGGGAGAAGATAACTAAATTTTCAACCATCCCAGAGTCTCTTACGAATAATAAAAGATGTTAAATGTGTTTTCAATTATGAATAATAAACTGAATCACTGTCAACTGTAGAGAGAACTGAAAGATTGTTTCTTGTTCGTATATATCAGCCAGTTTGAATTTAAGAGGATTTTTCATTCATACATTAATAAGATTACATTATACAGGGTGTCCCACCAAGGTTGTATCAACCGTTAACCATAGATTCTACATGACATTTCCAACAAAAAATGTCCAGTAAAATTTTTTCCTATCGACCTTCGTTTTCGAGATATATCGATTTTTCGATATTTTTCAAATATGCCTACTTACTGTCGTTAAATATCAAATAACTCAAGAACCACTCATCGGATTTTGATTTTGAGGTCATTTTTGAAAAGAGCAGAAAATTTCAGATAGGATTAATATAATGGTTTTCGTCAGTTGATGTTTCGAAACTTTTTATGAGGGCTCGAACTTGAAAAAATGATATTCGTCGAATTCAAAGCCAATTTTCAAACAGCATTTTCTCAATATTTACCCAGAGTAACAATATAGTTTCAATAATGCAAAAACATCTCCATTTCATAAGCTTTCGAATGAGCCTAAATTTGTTGGGAAATATCTAATGCCAAAGTTTTGACAGCTTCAAAAACTGAGATGAGCGCCTTCAAAATGAGGCAATTTGCGAACAGCAGGATCATTCATAGCTATACTATTCATCAAGACCTTAATATTTCATGATTATCATAATCTTACTATTTTAACAACTTGCATTATCTTCTGTATCCGCCTATAAATGCGTGAAATATTAAAAAATTGAAAATATTAATAAAATTTAAAAACTGCATGTTCGCCCCTCATTCAATTTAATGGTTTGAATATTAGTTGTTTTCGTGGTACTCACCTGAACTGTTACAGTTTTCAAAGCTTTTACATCAACATTTTCTAACAAATTTAGGCTCATTCGAAGCTTATGAAATGGAGATGTTTTGCATTATTGAAAAAATATATTGTTACTCTAAATATATTGAAAATGATGTTTGAAAATTATCGACGAATATCATTTTTTCAAGTTCGAGCCCTCATAAAAAGTTTCGAAACATCAACTGACGAAACCCATTATATTAATCCTATCTGAAATTTTCTGCTCTTTTCAAAAATGACCTCAAAATCAAAATCCGATGAGTGGTTCTTGAGTTATTTGATACTTAACGACAGTAAGTAGGCATATTTGAAAAATATCGAAAATCGATATCTCGAAAACGAAGGTCGATAGAAATTTTACTGGATATTTTTTGTTGAAATGTCATGCAGAATCTATGGTTAACGGTTGATACAACCTTGGTGGGACACCCTGTATATTTATTAATTCCTCTCATTCCTGAACACATAAGACCAGACCAATTCAAATGTTTCATATATTTTCATTGATATTTCCAATCACATTTGCAGACAAATATCATTCGAATTGAAAAAAGATGTCAAATAAATTGAATCACAATACGTGCTTATTGTTCATGAAAGTCCTTATGCATGAACATCAAAATTGTATTGAAATTGATACACCTGCTTGAACATGAGAGTACCTGAGAGAAGAGTATCGAGTTAATAAGACTTTTTCAATACTAGAACTGTTTGATTGACAACCAAGTAATATGATGTTTAATTATTATATCATAAATCAATTTATTCTATTTGAAGTTTCGGATCACAAAAAGAACACAAGGTCTCATCACTCATTTATCATGAAAAATCCAGAGCGTCATTAACTTTTTGCAATAAACTTCTCTTCAAAGAATATTATCGATAACGCATTCTCATATGGCGTCAACGGTGGTAAATGGTGATGATCTCCCCCTGAATATAAGACTACCTGGAAGCGTTTTAACGCTTATCGGAGCGTTATGATGCTAAAAAGCATTAAAATTGTGCTGATCGTCATAACACTACGTACGGTGCCAAAATCGCCCTAAGGTTAACCACATCATACCTGCAAGGTTATCTGAAGCTAAACATGCCGGTGTGAAAAGATGGCGTGATCAGAAACGTGAAATTTTGAAATTACTCTAACGAAGATAAGAAGAATGATTTTTCAATTAAAAATGATAAAAACATAGAGAAGACTACTTGCCATTAAGTGTTCGACAAAGAAACTCCAATTTTTTAAGACATCAGTGTCCTTTGGATAACGACCATACAAATCATACATTCCCTATCTATCATCCTCGAAACCTCGAAATATTAATGACCTATTTATCATTCCTCGAGTTTAAACAGCACACCAAACTCCACACTGTAACTTTTTGGCTGTGCAAACGACGGTCCTCAATATCTGCGTTTCCGTGTATCAACAAAACCTCCGATGTGGGAATGAGCTTCACCCTACATGCAGAATCTCTCCGTTCGCTTCCAGGAATGCTTACTTACGTTCAAATGATTATCATCCAAAGGATAATGTCTACAAGAATTTAAATTAATTCATTAGAATAGTAATTAATGGCAAGTATTTATCTTTATGCTTTTACCCTCAAACATTAATATTCTCAGAAACTCCTAGACTAAAACGGGTAGCCACAGTAGCATCGACAAACGTTAGCCACGAAACTGCTAACCTGTCGAGACAAACGTTTGTCGATGATACGGTAGCCACCCGTTTTAGTCTTAGACCCACAACCTTTCCAGCTCAGAACTCCCGAAGTCTCAAAGTTCAACCTAAAAATTCATTTTCTAACACTAGTTGGTGTTTCAAAATTTCCTGCTCTTCTCTGAGCCATCCTGCTTGTTTCAAATCCACAAACAATGTAATATTTATGATTCAACTCACCTTTGACACGATTTTGTGCCGAGGGAGATGTGGCTGGGAGAATAGATAGGAAGCTGTGAAGATTGGGCAAGGCGTTAGCTATTACTACATGCCCACACAACAGTGATGGTGGATTTTTATGGTGCTTTGCTCATTCTAGTGTGTGTGTGTGTGGGCCCTCACATGGCCACGTATCATATCGCCATGGTGATCCACACTTGTGCCACCAGCGTGTAGGCGCTCACCTGAAAATGCAAGCACTTTCAGTGCAATACAGCACACATGCATACATGTATAATCATGTATTCTTTATACATGATAATCTATAGAGATTATACTAAGTCACAAAGCATTATTTGGAAATTTAAATGATAGTAATACAAGTATCATTGACTTTCTTCCGATTTCTACTACTTACTTGATGGTCCAATGAATTGTGTACAAACCATAAGTGGGATAGTTATGGAAAAAATCAATTGTTAACGTCTGCCTTACTGGCATTTTCTTCGTTCACACAATGTTTTTTCTATCTATTTTGGAAAATTATGTTTTCAGATAATATTGTAGAAGAAATCTGCAAGAGTTCTAGGCTATGTACACATGGTAGCGTCGCACCGCTGGTTTGAGACAGCGCGTCCGATCGCGCGGTGCTATATACAATGGAGCTAATGGCAGCGTCATACCACTGCTCAAATCTGGACGCGCCGCGCACTGCCGCCGCCCAGACTTTCAACCTGAACCGCGCGGCGACAGCGCGGTTCCCAGTACACTGAGCTCAGTTGGACTGTACACATGAAGAAACAGTCGGACGCGAGTTTGATCTAGTTCACTTGTTTGTGTGGTAGTTTACAGCAACTCTGTTCGGTATTTATGTATGTGAAATAGAACAATTTTGACACAGAATTGTTTATAGAAGAAGTAAAAAGTCGACATGTCATATAGGATATGAGGTTTTCCAATTTAATGTTTAATAAAAAGTATTTCATAATTTAAAAATTTCAGATTTGATTTGTGCTAATAAAAATTTCAATTGATGTTGTAATGTTACTTTAAATAAAATACAATAGGTTTTATTTGTTCAACTGATGTTTAAGAGAAATATTAATGTGACATTCGACAAGGCTCTTCGGTGGGGAAATAAAACATACCTCGTATTATTCTAGCGATGACGAGAGAAAAGCTTTTATTCAGGACTTTGAAAATACTATTCCCTTAAAAGATAATTCTGCAGACTTGATGCAAGTCGTGCTTTTTACGATCTCCAACAACTCGTCAAAAGATAGAAATCGACATTCAGCAAATGATTGTTAAAACATTTGGGTTCGTATTTCCTCAAGTTAGGAGAAATAAAGTGTCACAAAAGCACACCATGCATTAATCTATCGGTCAAAATAGGAGTGAACCCAAAAGTTCTTTGCCTTATCTCGTTTCTCTCGCTTTATATCTACGATACACAAAGCCACATACATGTTACCCTCTTCAACTTCCATTTGCTAAACTGGAGGTGGACGCCATATTAAAACAGCTCGCATGTATTTACAACTGCAGAATTTTGGACGCGTCGCGCACCGCATAATTGCGACATATTACCATTGATTAATACATAGCCTACATTGAGCATCCATAATATGGACATATCATGAACATATTATTATGGGCATATTATGAACTCTATCGTATGAACATTATCATCCATGAAGCGATAAATGATACCTGTGGATTATATACAGCTATACTTCCTAAATTAATGATTATGAATATTATTGTGAGGATTTTACCTGTAACATATAGGCCGTTAATTATAATTTTATAAATACCATATTATACCATAACAATGAGGCGGTAGAGTACAACAATTATGTTGAAGATTTATTGACTTGAATGTAATTTTTGCTTCAAAAATTTGTACCATCACGCAATAATTAATTCACTCTAAAAAATTAATTTGGGTTTTACTGACTGTTACAGGAAGCGCTTTCAGAGTCTTGTTCAAATTTGAATTCCTTCAGTGAAGTGCAATAATGCACAAGAATTACTTTGCTTATTATTCTGATATTTTCTAATAATTGACTTTAAAATTAATTAATATTCTCAAGAAACCGATAATTAACATCCAAGTCGGTCCGAATTCTTCTGTCCAATTCGGCGCTACATTTGAGTAAAACAAGAAAGATTCAGTCAGGATCATTTCCAATTATGGCTGACGTATCTCCGATACTTCAGAGAGAAAATAAAGAAAAGGCTCGGTTATTATTATCGTTCATATAAAGCAGCTACCTCTCTCTGGTATAGTACAGCTACCTCTCTAATATTACCTCTATAGTAACATTAATAAGTATGTAGTAGTTGAGAATCAAATGACACGGTCTAAAGTACAATATTTACTGGAAGAGCGATTCTTTCAATTCCAAACAATTTCCAAATGATTAAAAATTCCAAATAATCTTTTATTTTCGAGAACAAAAGATATCATTTTATTATTATGAGAGAGGAAAATATATTCCATAAACAAAAACCAGACGTCTTAGTAGTATTCTATTCACTCCATGAAAGGCTCGTCATATTAAAAATAATTTTTAATTCGTGATGAAAGAGCATGTTTATAATTTTATAAAAATGTATTATATTAAGAGTGGGCGTTAGTAATTATTATATTTGAGTTGATCGCACATAAGATTAATGTAATGTCTCTGGAATAAGCTAAAACATGCATTTGTAACACATCACGTCTACAAGTTTATCGTGGATCTTCTTAGAAATAAAAATGTTATTTGATAGATTAGTAAATGTAACAGGGGTATGTCTTTTCCAAGAATTTAAATTTTCTTCAATAATTTACTCTGGAAAAATGTTGAAAATTAAAAATGATATAATAATTTCGCTGCTAATTATTGCAGTAATTTTCAAAAACCTAACCTGCTTGAAAAGGTAAAACATAGAACCCTAAAAATTTTATAAAAATCTTTCCAATGACACTTTAAACATGTAAATTTCTGTCCAAAAATAACGGCGCTATATGTTTTAATAAGATTACGATGATCTTATGGGATCATTTCTATCCTACTATCAGCTGACTACTACTGCCTACTCTTTACAAAAACTGACGTCTTGGTTATTATTTGCTTATGGTGGAGATTATTATATGGCGGTTATTATTATTTTTTGGCGGAGAGACCCTCTCGACGTCTTGGTGTGAGGATAAGTTTCATGAACAGCTTCCTTCCATGACAAACTACAATGAAAATGGACAGGAGTGTGTGTGTGTGTGTGTAAAAGTGTATGAAGTGAAACAACTGTAAAGTGTTTCATCTTCCGTGCACAGTGCTTCAATATGCCGTGAATCACTTAGATTTCTTTTTAATTATTTAACAAGTAACAGATTCTGTGATTGAATTACCACCATGACTGACGTGACTTGAGAGAACTGCACGGTGTGACAGCAGCTCTCCAAAGGCCAGTACTGGAGAACAAGCGTTGCAACAAAGCTGAACGGCACACAGAATAGCGTCATTAAAATGTCACCCACAGCCAAGTTCACGATGAAGAAGTTGGTGATCGGCATACGACGCGATGAACTCACCACGTAGCAAACCAGACCGTTTCCCAGCAGCGCGGCTATGAATATTCCGCAGTACATGATGAACACGGTCGATTGGAAGTACATTGATGAAAGCGTAGGAGGTACCATTGATTCACAGCTAAAGGTTTCATTGTTGAGTAACTCTTCGGAGTAATTCATTTCGAACGACACTTTCGAAAAACGCTCTCACTAGATCAGGTAAACGCAGAAAATTGCAAAAAATTGTACTCGCAAAAAATTAGTTGGAATTTTAAAAATGAATCTTTAATTAATTGGAAGAATTATCCGTATATTACTATCACTGATTCACTGACATCACTCACTATTTTGGAAGCTATTTGAACAATTGGCACAATAATTCACAAATTCACGTTACGGTTTCTAAGCTATTTGGAACACTTTTCAAACACTTCTTTCAACAATTTTGGTCGGAAATAAGCAATGTGTCTCGCATAATGAGCGTTTGCAAATGTTCTGGCTGCTGAAAGCTCGAAATTGAGTTGAATTGAATTCATCAAGTATGCTCCTTTCCAACCAGAATCTCACAGTATCAACTACATTATGATATAATGTATGGAATTCATTCCTTGACTTTCCTAAGTTCAACATTTCCTAAGTTTTCTAAGTTTTGACATCAGTAAATCAGAAAGATTAATCACTTGTATTATTTTTTTATTCTTATTCTCTTACTCAAACACTTCTTTCAACAATGTTTGTCAAAAATGAGCAATGTGTCTCTCGCATTAATGAGACTTTGCAAATGTATCAAGCTGCTGAAAACCTCGATATTGAGTTTGATTTGTTTGGATACTTTTGAACGAAAATCTTGACCACAAAATACCTCCATATTTCTTGATAAAACAGTTTATAGCGAGGAGGTCTAGAGGCTGGAGAGGTCTTATGTAGCGAGCCTCTCCTTGCATCTTATAAATCAAACCATTGGAATTCATGTTGAACGGTTGAACTGGTAAGATCCTTATTAGCAGGAATTCTGTCAATTTGAATACCGTGCATTTGCAATATGATAGAACTGCTTGCACCTTCCAGCGCTTCTAGCTGCATCTGCAACAACAGAGAAACATTTTCTTAAATTCATGTTTTTAAACACGGTGATTTTCCTTCTTTCATCATCATTCACCTGGTTTCTAAACGGTATGTAATATTTTTATGAACTTGGAAACGTCCAAGTTCATAAAAACTAAGTCATAAAAGAAAGTCTACAATGTATAATTATGAAAATCTTGATACAGGTAGTTACTTGGATAGTTTCATATTGAGTGGTCCACTCACTCCACTGAATGAGAAAGATTATTCTTCACAATTCCGATCAATAATTGAAAAAGTTCACAATACGACCTACTTTCGCTTCAATTTCTTTCTTTATTGGACAAACTACTCCACTAATCATTATTAGTTCTGTAGTTCACTGTGTAGAAATTATAACACTGAACAATTTTATACCTAACTCTGAAGACGTACAATACTGGTATAGTTACGTAGTAATAAGTCATCCCATTAACAGGCAGGCCTATGTGAATCCCATCAATAATATCGGATTGTGAGTATAAAATTCAAGGTTAGTCGAATCGTTGAGAATCTCAACAATTTACTTGAAAATGCCACTTCTCCAACAATATTATTTTTACTTTGACAGTTAGCACTCAGAACATAAATCATTCATCACAATAGATTCGCTATTAGCTCATCAAATACATTCACTTTTTATCTTTGAAACTTTCAGTACTCCTCCATAACTATAAATCAGCGACTAGTTAGTTAAGTTTTGGCGTGAAAGATAACTCTTCAGATTGTATTGTTCAAGTTGAAAAATTAAAACTTCATTCAAGCGAGCAATTTCTTGAGTGGGTCTATGCCCACTTAAATCCAATACTTCAATCACAATTATGGAAGTATAGCCTACATAATTCCAACCAAATTATATAAATGTAAAGAAAAATTGTTCTAGGGTAGCTTGGTAGGAAGGTCGATTCGATTCACAAGTCAGGCCGGCTCTCTGTTCCATTAGCATTCCCTACTTGATGAAGAAGATGTCCGTTCTCCCCACAACAAGAACGAGGCATCTCTCCCTCAACTTAATCAATTGTGGTCTAACCAGACCAGGCATCGAGTCAAGTGAATTGCTTCAATGCCAAACCTCTAGAAAATTCACGCTCGAATTGTTCTTTATATACGTTTTAATATCAGGGACCGAGCTCTGCTCGGGAGTACAAAGGCACAGGAATGGAATTTTCAAAGACGAAAGGATGAATTAAACAATTTTTTTCAAGTACAGCCATCTGTCATATGCACTGAATAATCATTGCACTATAAAACAATAATCTCAGCTTTCAAAATATTATGAATAATCGAATTTGAATGCATATTATTTGAAAAATCGCTTCTAAAATTCTGCTTTAGAAATAAAAAAATATATGGGTTAATAACTATTTTTACCTCAGCTGTTTGATGAACTCTTGAAGATTTTTCTCTTATGAAAAGTACTGTTTGGATGGATAATTACCATCATTTGACAACAAGAGTTGAAAACTTGTCTTATATCTTAGGCATAGTAGGATAAACTAAGTAGGCATAGTTATACAAAATAGTTGCTGCCTCCAAGCATTATTAAGGTAATTTAATTTTAGGTGTATGATAACAGCATAGTTGTGTAGTTTGACTCAAAGTTTCCTTGAGTTAATTGAGCAAGCAGGAAGATGAAAACTAATTGAGGTAGACGTTGAGACTATCAATCTCTCGCAATGATAGCAACGAGATCAACTCGGGAGGGAACAGTTTGATTCAGTATGAACTTCATAAAAAAATGCTTCAGCTATAAATTGTATTCTTCATGAACTGCTGTTCTTCTGCGTTTCCATTTCTTTCATGTAACTTGGAACTTTCTAGTCATTAATAATTCAAATAACACAGATAATACAATTTGATAATACACACTGATAACATGAAACTCAAATTAATAAGGAATACGTGTCACGAAATAAGCCAATCAAACATCAAGCTATCAAGTTCTAGAAGACCTGTAATAATTTGATATTTTGCTGATTGTAGAAACTTATTTCCATTTCAATCCTCGAAATCAGAATATTGACCTGCTGCCTAGCTATTTCAAATCGAATTTATCACTATGCAACTTCCAATGTAATACTAGGCTCTATTTATTCAAAGTGTGAGCTCTTGTGAGTTCATTACGAACAAAGAAAGGTTGGCACGTTGCAAGAATCTATCTTTGCTGTTGTGGAGTCGGAATAAGAGCTGAGACGAAAGTTAGAAAGAGCTTTCTCTCACAGGCTTCATTAGATTTCTGTGGCCACTTCCCAGTGGTGATGGATGTTCCGTAAAACAATTTTGTCTACCCGTGGAACTCGGTTATTGACGAGTGTCTTCGCTGCAAGCTCTAAACGCATTTGAATGGTTCTATTTTATTAGTGGTGCTTCCACAGGACTGGTTGTATGAACAATCACATTCCGCTAATTCCTCAATAGTGGAGAGGTGACTTCTCAACTTCTCTTCTCATATCTTCTATTCTGGAATCAAAGATCTTTCCAAGGTTTAGTCTTAATTTAAAATTCCAACTTACTATTTCTTATACTCGACCTTGTTACTTTACAATAAAGTAATAATAAAATAATTACTTATACCTTTTCAATTAAACTCGAAACTTTATGTTTCTAGTAATTCATTAGTCATTGTCGTCACCT
This sequence comes from Laodelphax striatellus, assembly GCA_017141395.1. Classification (NCBI taxonomy): domain Eukaryota; kingdom Metazoa; phylum Arthropoda; class Insecta; order Hemiptera; family Delphacidae; genus Laodelphax; species Laodelphax striatellus. The sequence continues at coordinate 19,650,840 of CM029530.1, forward strand.
TTTTGTTATAATTAATCAAATAATTTTTTATTTTGGAAAAATATATTACAAGTACATGGATGTACAGGACTCATAATACATTATTGACCGAATGAAGAGAAGACTGAGCGAAGCTCAGTCTGAACGAAGTGAAGTCTTGTTTCAAGTCTATTGGCTTTCGTCTGTTTGTTTGTTCGTTTGTACGTTTGTTCGTTTGTTTGTTTGTTTGTAATGCATTTACGGCTAAACGCATTGACAGATTCCAATAAGATTTGGCAGGAATGTTCATTTTGAGACTGCGCGACGATGTATATGTAAGGTTTTTTTTAATTTTGCATTTTGAGGACGAAATAGAAGGGAAAGAGAATGGCTGTATGGAATATAGCTATATAGAATATACAATAGCTATATGGAACACGTGATAGGATTTATTTTAAATTGAAAAAAAGACTATAAGTTGAAAGGGAAGTTGAAAGTTGCACGAGCATAGAGGACCACGAAGTATCCCATGTTAATCTTATGATAAGATAAAGAATATAAGTTGAAAGTTGCACGAGCATGCGTGCGTTAACAGATGATTTTTCAATGATGATTATTAACAGATCGGTGGGTCTCCCCACCGATAAAAAGCCATACGATAAAAAAAACAGATGATTATTAACAGTGATTTGTTTGAAGAAACATTTTTATAAATATGATGATGGAATGTGTCTATGCACATGTCAAAAATCCATTTACAATATTCCATTCAATCCTGATGGGTTTCAATATTCATCGTTAATATTAAGAGTTAGACTAATCCTGCTTCAAAGTTTATTCGACCTACCTCTGGGACTTGAACTGGTGATGTTTTTAAGGTTTTAAAGCATAAAGTTTCAAACGTGTGAATTTTCATAACCTTATAAAATTAAGTGATTGGTTTGAGTTCGCGGGGTCAGTTAGTTGAATAATATCGGGGTACCGAGCTCTGCTCGGGGGTAGGCCTACAAAGGCACAGGAATGGAAATTTTAAAGGAAAAAAGAAATGAAATTAAACAATTTTTCAAGTACAGCCATCAGTCTTATGCACTGAATCATCATTGCACTATAAAAAAATCAATCTCAGCTTTAGAAATATTATGAATAATCGAGTTTGAATGCATATCATTTGAAAAATTGCACTTATAAAATTTTGCTTCATAGAAATAAATATCGGGGTACCGAGCTCTGCTCGGGGGTAGGCCTACAAAGGCACAGGAATGGAAATTATAAAGGGAAAAATAAATGAAATTAAACAATTTTTCAAAGTACAGCCATCAGTCTTATGCACTGAATCATCATTGCACTATAAAAAAATTAATCTTAGCTTTCGAAATATTATGAATAATCGAGTTTGAATGCATATCATTTGAAAAATCGCACTTGTGGTAAAATTAATAAAAATAATAATTATTATGGGTTGATAACTATTTTTAGCTCAGCTGTTCTGATGAACTCTTGACGATTTTTCTCAAATAAATAAAAACAGATCACATGGCTAACTTCATGCCTCAAATTTAAAAATGACAATACAGTACAATATGGAATATTTTCAAAATTTCAAATTCCTTTTAATTTTCTATAGATAAATTAAAATCAGAAAAAAAGGGGAATAGGAGCAGCTTATGTGTTTCGATATTTTTCTCAATTCTAGTAATGGAACCGCTGGTTTTACCAACAACATCAAGAACCGACGGAAAATTGTTTCTTCCTGTCAGCTGATTCTCTGTCACTGTCTCAGCAGCTGAAATAATAATCTTGTCTCACTCACACACTCACTCGCTCTCACTCTTTCTCATTATTTACAGCCGATGGAAATTTCTTTCTTCTGTCAGCTGATTCTTAAAGGATCAATTTCTCCTTTTTTAGGTCCTTTAGCGAGTTATCCCAGGGATGAGACCCGGCGCAAACTAATTTTTGTATCACAAACCTCCTATATTCCAAATTTCGTCAAAATCGTTAGAGCCGTTTTCGAGATCCGTTGGACATACATACATAAATACATAAATACATAAATATAAACATACAGAAATTGCTCGCTTAATATAATAGGATAATATGGGTTGATATAATAGGATCATTTTAACTTGTCAGAAAACAGCTGATTTAACGTCAGTAAACGAGCGTACATCAATCAGCTGTTTTCTGAGAATTTAAAATATTCCTGCTACAACAATTTTTAGCTCAGCTTTTTTGATGAACTCTTGACGATTTTTCTCAAATAAATAAAAACAGATCACATGGCTAACTTCATGCCTCAAATTTAAAAATAACAATACAGTACAATATGAAATATGTTCAAAATTTCTAATTCCTTTTAATTTTCTATAGATAAATAAAATTCAGAAATAAAAAGGGGAATAGGAGCTGCTTATGTGTTTCGATACTTTTCTCAATTCTAGTAATGGAACCGCTGGTTTTACCAAAAAAGTTAGTGTAGTTGTGTATTTCACGAGTGATCATGTGATTGAAATGCATTGTCTCAGCAGCTGAAATAATCTTGTCTCACTCCCACAATCACCGCTCTCACTCTTTCTTATCATTTACAGCCGACGGAAATTTGTTTCTGCTGTCAGCTGATTCCTAAAGGATCGGTTTTTCATTTTTAAGGTCCTTCAGCGAGTTATCCCAGGGATGAGACCCGGCGCAAACTAATTTTTGTATCACAAACCTCCTATATTCCAAATTTCGTCAAAATCGTTAGAGCCGTTTTCGAGATCCGTTGGACATACAAACATATAAACATAAATATAAACATATAAACATACAGAAATTGCTCGCTTAATATAATAGGATAAACATCGTCATATTATGGAATGATCATCAGCTGGGTCAGAATAAGATTTTTTCGCTGCAGTCAGAGGGGCGCCGCGAAAGCGGCGGCTTGTGGGACGTCGCGTATGTTTAAAAAATGAATAACCAAAAAATAAAATAAATAATAAAAAAATGAAATGAAAATTTAAAAAATATATAGATTATAAAAAATAAATAAAAATGTTTAAAATTAAAAAATAGAAAAATGAAAAAAATTAAATTAGATGTACATAACGTATTTTGGGGGGCGCCTGACAACATTTCTCTCGATACAGTTGACAGGACCAATTCTGTACACATGGACAAGAAAACCGCTAATTTACGGCTAAGCGCATTGACAGCTGATTTCAGCTAGCATGGCTTTTTCGTGAGGTCTACTGTTCACAGAACTACTAGTAGACGTAGTTTGGAAATATTTAAAATACACAAATTAATTGAACGAAATAATGTACTTTTTTATAAGATAACCAATATAATTCAAATATTTAGATACTGCTTGCTAAAATTATGATTTTGGAAATTTGTTTGCAAGCAGGAGTAAATAATCCATTTGAATTGTAATAACAATTGCATTGATTAGTCTAACATATACTATATAATATTGTACTAAACATAATATATATTATTAAGCTGCATCATACATAGACAATATCATTGAATTTTGTGGGGAATCATCCTTCGATAAAAAGAGTCAATCTTCTTCTCCTAAATAGCTCACATTCCAAAAGTGAAACTTGTTGAAACTTACATTAGTGGTTTTGATTCTCAGAAGTTTTCAAATTTTCTCTACATTAGCTCAATAAAATTTCACGAGTTTTGCAGTACCTGCATTAACAGTTACAGTACTTGCGATAACACTCCTGTTAGTTAGCAGTTAGCCTACTTGCATTAACCTTCGTTAATGATTCTTCAATTCTTCGTTAATTAACTTGATGTTTGATTATGTATTTTATTTGTGGCTTGGGCGAATTCAACTTGCATGAACTTTCGCAAATTGATATTCCAACCACGGTTCAAAGGAATGCAAATAATATATATGAACTTTTCAGTTGGTGATGTAGTTGCATACAGACATTTCAAATGTTGATTCGGTAGTTTGTTTGCCACGAATTTCAATGAGAAAACTAAATCCTCGATCTAAAAGTTCTACGTGAACTACTATTATGTACATAATTATTATTTTCGTGCAGCAACTCAATCATGAAACCGTGAAAGTTCTATATACGAACTCCCTCAACTCGCATCATTAGCGTACCACTCTTAACAATATACCTACTTGCGTATATCTGACAATATTGCTATTTCGATGCTGCAAAACACGAAAACTCAATAATTTTCTTACTTCTCACAACGGATTATCATTTCAATCTTCTTCATGAGCATGGTACAACCCAAGTGCTAATTGGAAAGTTTGCTACTCGATTCGACTACAAGGTACGAATATGTGTCACCCCTCAATTTGAACAATATTATGAACTTGAATTCAAATGGATTAACCTAGTCAGCCATCTTAATAGTTGATTTCCTATCGTTTGACGCAATTGTTAATTTATGAATCCATCTAATTTTATTGGAAGTCCAACTACCCAATAGCTAACATAAATTATATAATTTCAATCATCGGATTATTTCACATCAACCAATGATATGAATCATTTTGTTTATGATTTATCAATGACGAATCATTATTCTGTGAGTGAGAGTGTTCAGTTCACAACTTAGATGTGATTAAGTGTTTTCACATTGAAATTTTAGGAATAATCTTAAGGTTTATCTCTGGAAAGTCTTTCATACTGGGAAGTCTCTCTTTTACTCATATTATTCTTGGTTGAATAACCATCGTCAAGGTAACTCATATTGCGACTAAAATATTCGTATTATCACTTGAGAACCTTCAATATATATTTAATATATAATTATTATTTTCCGGTACATACTGTTCTGTTTTCTACAATATTAAATTAAGATCTCTAAACTTTATCGTTAGGAGTTTAACTCATCTCTTCATGCTCTTGTGAAGCCTGAAATTTCACTGCAGAATTCAATCAATATTTGGGCTATGCTGAAACTGAGCTTTTACGTGGGAGGATTCTACTGGAAGAAAAATCATTTTCATTGCTTGTTAAGAATGCTCTCATCCCAACTTCCCAAAGTACACTCACTTTTTCCTAATATAAATTTCTTCTGCATCATCACATCACAAGAGACTCAATTACCACATTCTTGTTCACGCTCAACTACATGGATCGCTGTTTGTATTCAGCACCTCAATAATTCCATTTGAGAAGAGCTGATATCGTTTTAGAATGAACCTCTTTAGCTTTGCGTTGATTTATTTTTCTAATTTAGACCATGGAACTCCGTTCTATTCATATTGAGATAGGAAAGTTTGACAGCGGAATACGAATCATTCCAGCAAGAGAAAAATCATTCTGATCCAGTGAATAACGATATTATCACTGTAAATTGACTTTTCCAGTACTTAAAATAAGAATTTATCGATTTAAAATTCAATAATTATTTTCTGTTAATCTGGTCAGTTTTTGTTTTATGCAAGAAATAGGCGGATAGTTATCGTTCCAGGAAGCTTTCAAAGTTACAAAGAAAGATAATTATATTGATGATCTTTTTTCAATGTAGCACTCAAAATCTCAGCAAATCAAAGTGTTATTCCACTTCAAGCAGCTTACAAGTAGTCTACGCTTCGTATATTCTATACGAGAAAACTCTCGATAGTAAGAATACGCTTGTTTATGTAAAACCATCAATTATTCAATGCTATAAAGTGAACTACAAATTTGTGATATTTATTTTTCTATTTGCAGTAAAATAATGTAGAATCATATATTATGGAAAGCGATTTCTAGATTGATCAACAGAACACTCAATTAACTATGTTAATGACACTACTTTTCTTAAAAAAAGAGTAAACAAATTACGAGAAGTGCTTCTAGAAAGCCGTTACCTACTTAATGAAATGACATTATAATAGAGAAACACCTACTTTTCAATTAGTTGATGAGACTTGAGAGGAGTCTCTATGAAACAAATTTATTGCTATGAAAATAAATTCGGTTCGCTTGACTCGAATCATTCGCAAGTTTCACACTTCATGAAGTGTGTTCAATTTCAGAGTTGAAGAATGCTTGAAGGCTATGATTAGGGATAGTGTTATTTTATAATAACTTAAAATTCTCGATCGAATACAATATCAAGTTTAGTTATTATTTGCTTAGGGCTTTTTCCGCGGAGAGACCCTCTCGAATGTTCCACTGCCGAATAACTTCCCCAATAGTTTGGGAAACATGGTGAACTTATAGGTTAAAGGTCCATCACTTTGAATTTTTGTTCATCATTCTGCAAAAATCTTTCACAATCGAATCCTGATAAATAAGTTTACAGAAACACAACTTGGAACTTAATTTTACTTTTTCAACAATAAGACAATGACATCTACTGCCATGCACATTAGTGAAGAATTCACATTAACTTCAAGCATTGTAAAATGTTGAATAATTTCTTGAGCCTTATGATGCCAAACAATAAAGCCTGAAATGAGAGAAAATTAATATAGAGAGAAATTTCCCATACTGTAAAATGGATACAAACATTCTACAAAATAATATAAATTAACCGACTTTATATGATTTTCAGAATTCTTATGATTGTAGAGTATATAAAGTTATGTAGGAACATGCCTTGTTTTTGATAAAAATTATACGTTTTCATAGCTTGCTGGTCAATTCTAAGAGAATTTATGGCTTCACAAGAAATTCCAGCGGGTGGAGATAAATATTATGAGAGAATATTCACAGTATGAGAATAGAGAGGGTTTAAAGTCTGTAAAAGAGATTGAAACGTGATCCTATTGATTTGCGCTACTCCTGTAAGTAGAAGAGGAGGTGTCATTGTTCCACTGAAAATGCAAGCTGAACTCTACGACCTATCAGTGATACTTCACATTGTTAAGATCTCCTTTTATCAACTCCGATACATGCCAGAATTTTTTCATCTTTGAAGAATGAACGATTTAATCAGTACAGCGCACTGAACTTCAATATTTCAAACTTTTCAAATAGTCTCGAATCTTAATTATAAATTATTGAAATACAGTATTTTCATAATCAAGTAGGAAAGGCTACTGAAATAACAAAGAACAAGACATATTCCTTCTAAAAACCCAGTTCAAAGTATTTTCGAAGATAAATTTGAATTTTAGAAGTAAGAGAAGTAGAGTAGACAAACATTAAGAATTTGAGAATAGAATAATAGACTATGTAATATTTAAGAATTTTGAGCATGTAAATTTCAAGAATTTTTCTTGCTGGAAAATCAGCAAGGAAGACTTGCAGTTGAAAAGTTAGCAACAAAAAAGGAAGATTTATTTATTTAAAACTACTTCGAAGCCGATAAAAGAGCTTCTTGATATCTTGATTTGGTATTAGAAAACCAATTTGAATCTTTGTGGTCGATGCCTCATATAATCAACTTTGGAGTAATATTTAATTCACTCCAAATAAAACACACTACATAAAACACTCCATATTTCTCACAAAAATAAAAAGCGGAACAGTTGGTTAGAACAAGTTTTTTAAAGTGCGGTCAGTCACGTACTTTTCTCAAACAAATGGGAAAGTTATTTATAGAATTATTAATAATAATAAGTATACGATTGTTAAGTTGCGTTTACACCAAAATTTGATCAACAAAATGTTGATTAACTAATTTTTTGTAACAATATTACTGAAAAGCAACAAGAAGTTGCTCATTACAAATAAAAATCAACTAGTGGAGCAATTTTCGTGTCTTCGTGCGAACACCTTTCACCTTTTACCTTCCAACACCACTGGACATGTCCGTTTTTTCGCGTATCCCCAAAGACACATTTGCTGCATCATTGTTTTTTGGAGTATTTTTACTACTGTTTCCTACCTAGTGACAACACACGTGACCATAGTAATAGTGTACTAAGGACGCCCTGCAATTTTCACTATTCTCTAATGGTAGGTGCTCCATATGGAGTGTCATGAGCAGTGAGCGTTCAATAGAAAGGAATCGGGAATTTTCCAATTTCCTGGCCGACTTCTTTTCAATTCTAAAGTTGTTTTCTCCGCACGTAAACGGCTTCGTGCTCGTTTATTTCTATATCAAGGAAGCTCACCTTTGGAATCCAACAGCCTCCCTCATGTGTGAAAACTAAATCCATTTTATATGAATTTATTCCGCTCTTTCATATTCGTATCTGATTCAAATTGGCTTGGAGCATATGTGAGTCACGTGAGACGAATGTGTGAGACACAAAGAACGAAGAAACGAACTGTGAAAAACTAATCGATAATACTTCAAATGCTTTATATATGGTACTGTATAATAGACGTTCTTTAAAAAATTATTACTTTGATCGTCCATTAACAAAAATCCATTATTAGGGACCATTTTTCCAATGTATAGTACTGTGTGTAGTTCAAATAGTTTTGGATTCTATGAGTATGCGTCTCACGTGACTCACATATGCTCCAAGCCAATTCGAATCAGATACGAATATGAAAGAGCGGAATAAATTCATATAAAATGGATTTAGTTTTCACACATGAGGGAGGCTGTTGGATTCCAAAGGTGAGCTTTAAAAAATATATAAATGAATAAAAGTAAAATTATAAACTCCATTTTCTCCCAATCAGAAAATTCCGAGCGCTTTATAAGAACCCTAGCCGGCGGGCTTGAGGGAAGCAATGGCTCCGTTCACACGGGTATATTAGCCTATAGGCCTAAGTAGAGTAGCAAGCTGACTTCGTTCGCATGTGAATCGAACTTCAACATTAAGGGCCTTACGAGCAGAGAATTACCCAGGTTTCGATTCTACCATCTAAATAAGAAGGGTAAGATGCGTTTAACATCACCCAGTTTGTTGTAGCCACTACAAAAAAAAATTAGAAATGTAGTTTTTTTTATAGTATGGCTTTTTATCGGTAGGGAGACTCTTACGGTTAGGTTCCACCTCGCCTTATTTTCTGTGTCGGTCACCTATCCAAGAGCAGTCAGAAATGAAGTACAATAGTTCTACTGTACCGTAGAAATTCACAGAACAGCAGAAAATCTACTGTAGAGATAGTTACATTACTCAATAAGAACCAATTAGAGGAAAGCAGGCTGAGCTTAGAGGTGTATCTGTGGGCATAGTAATCTGTATTTTTTTTTTTTTTTTGAAGTACCGTATTGTCTGTGAATGGCTTCTAGTTCTCATTTGTTTCAATTATTGCCCAGCCTCTTTCCAATTTTTTTTTTTGTCTATTACCCTTTCTGGACCTCTTCTTTCATTCATATTGGACTCTTCGTATATTCTAATTTTTATTCCTGTATTCTGTATTCGTCCTGTATTGTATTCATCTATCTTCATCTCCCAATTTCATCTATCTATTTTTATTACCGCACAGCTTTTTTCTCTTTCCATCATAGAATGTTATGAATTGTTGAAAAAGGGGCATGATCTCATTTTTCAAACTGACTGGGTCTATGTAAATTATAAGGCGATTACAACGGACGATCAGAGCCAGGGCAATAAAACCCAGACCACCACTAATGACGTTATTGATTCCTGGAGGGTTTTCTGTACTAAAAAATACAACTTTTTTATATTTGGCCTCTAATTTTCGTGAACTTTCTGAAAAAAGAACAGATATTCGAAGATTCATTGAATATACTTACTACTCCCATTGTTTTTTATTATCAAGTTTTCCTTCATATTTGGTTTGTCTATTGGTTTTTAATAGAAGTAGACTGTTAAGTGTAACGAATTCAATTTTGTTCTATAGTACAGTATTTCATACTTGAGAAAATTAAATCAGTTTGGATGGATCAAATTCGTTTGATTCACATCTAGATTTTGAAACTGTGGGACAGGCTTATTAAATTGTGGGTACTGAGAAATATGTTGAGTAGGATTAGATAGGCTTTTACAGAAAATTTACAAAAGATGGAATTAATTCACGTCTTTTTTCTTGATCTTGGTGATTCCATTTTTAATAAGCCCTTCCTTCAGCGGTCCGTAAGTTGTATCTTACGTGCTGAACGTATGTTCTCAATGTAAGTTGTATCTTACGTGCTGTAATGTATGTTCTCAATAAGTTTAATTTTGTTTTTGGTTTCTATTATTTCGAACAATACTGTACGGTTATTATTTTTGTATATAATATATACAAGATAATAATGGATACAAGAAAAAATATATATTATATATTTTTTCTTGTATCCATTGAGAACAGGAATGCAGTTCCATTCAACTACTGAACTCCGCTATATCTCTGGATTGAATCTAGTGATCATCTACTCTATAACTACAGTATCTGTGAAATCACTCAATCTTTCAATTTTGATTTGACAAGCCAATGTCATTCATTTATTTTTTAATATTTCTTATTCATGAAATAGAATTCATGTAATCTATACATCGTATAGATTAACTAATTTTATGCTGAAGTTATGAACTACCTATGGTCGAATATTGTGGGTTGAATTACATGGTTGAATTAACTTTGGTTGATAATATACAATCATATTAACTACAGAGAGTGTATAGACACTCTCTGTAATATTAACTAGGTAGTACATTCCATTGAGCTTATAAATCGTTGAGCTAATAATAAATGAAACTACAGAGACTTTATAATAACAGTGTGGTCATTTGTGTGTAGAAGGTCCAACAGTGTGTTGGAACATATTTTTTTCCCGCCACCGCCATACTTCTGCCAAATTTTTCAATTTTGATATGGAATTACTGGCAAATATGAAGCTATTCACTAATTCATTTTCCAAATCACTCTTCTAACATTAAATAAAGTCTCTCTTCTCTTGATATTGATTTATAAGCCTAAAATAATGAAAACTGACTCTGGCAAAGGCAAATTGTAGGTAAGAAGTGAATCACTTAATATATGATTTGCGTATCATTTCAATCTTCAATGCAAATCTTATGGGAATTGGCAAAAGTATGTTGGATTTGTTCGAGCTAACCAATCAAAACTGTGACATTCAATGTCCTCACTTTATCATACAGTCTCCGTAAATGGAACTAATTAATTCCCCTACAGTGAAGAAAAATCCCAACCAAGTATGAAGAATTTTTTTGTTACTTGCAACTTATCAAGCTTCTCATTTCTCAATGTTGTCAATATTCTCTTGATTCTCATTATCCAATACGAGCTTATATTAGTAATAAAGATTTTTCTTCTACACAGATGATTTATTGCAAATTGTACATCATAGTAGTTGATCATTAGTCTACGACTGACCTTTGTTTCTGTGATCATAGATTTTATAAGAGCAGTGCACCGATCGACACAACAAGGCGCGGAAAACTGACTTTCCACTCTCCACTTTCAACTGAGAAACTGTAACTGGTGCATGCGCACTGCATAGAGCATGCGTTTCTGTGATACCAACTCCCACCCTCATTTCAATCATGAATTCTATCAACTGGTGAGTTACCTAAGCGTCAAAGTGTCAACCACTATAAGCCTCAAGAACAAAGCAAATGATCGCTTTATTGTGCAGTACCTATCAATGTAGTTTCAAAACACCTTGAACACTTCCAGCTATAAAGTTCTCCTTGAGAATACGAGAGAAGATTGACTCCACTGTATGAGGAAAATATTTGCTGCCTGTTAATCTATGGAAGGAACATAACGTTTAAAGCTGCACAGCACCCTGTATTATGTACAGTGACAATGGGTGGAGTGATTAAAAACTAGTTATCGCTACCACTTCAGCATTTTGGAGTTATAACTCCGTTTGGTGTGATTAAAACCGGGAGTAGTCACTACCCTATATTTGCTCGTGCTATTGAGGAATTATATTTATATTGTATCTATCACTAATCCTTCCAAAACTTTTAAAATCCAGAGAACATAACATTGATATTTTAGACATTTTATTAATAAAAATTATACGTCATAAAAAAAGCTTCATCATATTGAAACGTTCAACAAATTCAAGTAATAAAGCGAATACTACATTCAAAATCATTGAGAATCTTTACTAATCCTATCACTAAACGAAATATCAATAAGACTTCATTTTTTGATTTTATTTTTGTATCTCTACTAATCTAATCTCTAAATGAAATATCAATAAGGATTCATTTTTTTATGAATATTATATAATGGAATACTTTTCATCATTCAATTCGGTTTCAATTTGAGCAAAGGCCTTTTCCTTTCCCCTTCAATAGGTTTATTATGGTGAAATACAAAATCACCCACTCCGAATGGGAGATTCCCTAAAGAAAGCGGGTGATCTGGGAAACCTCTTTTAGGATGTTTTAGAATTTTCACTATCTTTAATTCTCACAAATTTTATTGCTTACGAAACAGTTGAATTTTTTCAGCTAAAAATCTATACACAGGCCTTTGAAAGTTGAAATTTTGAATTGAGATAAGAAAATAAGAATGCTGGTGAGGGGATTGAGAATTCTCATTGTGTGCTCAGTCCGTAGAGTTTGTTGGGCCATTCACGGCATCAAACTCTCAACCACTACGATTCCAAGTTGTGAATGAGATCGCAAAGTTCCACTCGAACCAGCAGATGAATATCCAGAAAATCGGTTTCGGTATTTTCTGCATTTGACAAGAATATTCCCGACTTTTAAGATGCCGATGCTAAATATAAAGTCATGGTTTTCCATATAACTCTCTGATAGATATATCTTGCCATGATCAACATAAAAATCCTCTATTCTAAATTATAATGTTGAATGATTAATGATGAATAAATGATAATAAATCTAACAGCAAACTATAATTGATTAGTAAAGTATTAGCTGATTGCAAGGAAGCCTGTTAAATTAAACCGCCGTAAAATGACGTCATGTGACATAACTCAATAGAGATTTCGTCGAATTGGTTCCGTCATAATTATTATGTACAGCAAAATGATGTCATCAGCAGTTAAATTTAATTGGTTCTCGTGTTTGTGCAATCGACCGTATTAGTTAATCTGTGATGGAATACGTAAGTCTGTGCCATGCTTATACAACAGCTACCGGTATTATACTAATAGGTTACGAATATTATGAATCAGTCCAAATCAGCTTGTCTTCTGGAAAACAGGATTTGTATGAGCTAGCAATAAAACCAAGTGAGTCAGCTATTATCTTTATCATTTATTTTTATCTACAACAATAATAATTGTGATGCAATAATTAGCTTCAATAAATCCTATTTTTAAGGACTGGAACTTACAAAAACATTCAACTGAAATTGAGATAGGCCTACATATTATATTATTACCAATAGGAACTAAGAAATTGAATGTGATCTATGAAATAGCTGTACATCAAAGAGGTTGTTTCGAATTTGTATCGAATGAACGATAGGGTGTAGAAAATGGGCCCAGTGGCATTTCAGAAGTGACGTCATTATTGGTTTCCTCTTCTTCTTCATCTTCTTCCTCTTCACTACCAGCCTTGCGAACAGGCTTCGTTGATCCTCGACATCTCGTGATAAACCTCAACTCTTGCATCAGCTCTTCTCTCAAAGGCCCCTGAAAATTAAATGGTATTTAAAATACCAAGAACATGGTGATAAATCTACTTGATAAATAATGATCAATATAATTCAATAATTGAATTATATTTATTGGTATTGAATAATTATTTTTCAATACCAATAAATATAAATGACAAACAGAACATCATAAGAAAATGAAAAAAAAAAACGATAGAATCCCAACAACAACTGAATATATGAAAGAAGAAAGCAAATTACTTGAAAAAGTATAAGTAAGTTACTAACTTCTGACACAGTGTCTGGTAAGATGTGATATCTGAACATAATGAAAACAGTAACTTATACAGGTAATACGGTCATTTATATTAATTGAATCAAGTGAATGAATTGAAAATAAATGCATTTGAACTTGTAAAATAAATTAGTAGTGTGTGACAATGCATTAGTGTATTCATTAAGAAATACTAAGTTTTAGTTCAATTACAACTTATTCCATTATTTTATATACCTGTATTGATGTTGGATGAATTTTTTCAACGTCATGAAATTTTGAATTAATCTTAATAACAACAGACTATAACACTTCAATTAGTGAATATTGCATTACACCAATAATTAAGTTCATTGATGTTTGCAAGCTATTTTGAGAGATCAAATTTGCGATACCTTATCAAAACTTTTGATATGCATTTAACTCATTCTATAATATACTGTAGATATTATTCTACATCATAATGAAGTCTCTGAGGCATGCATGAAAAATACTCCAAGACTTTAAGTATACCCAAATACTTCAAGATGAAGTTGTGAACGGTATTTTAGTTGTTCAATCCCCTAATAAGAAAACTATGATTGCAAGAAAATCCAATTGAATTTATAGCCGTAAGATGACGTCATTTTACGTAGTTTGATAGGAATCTTATTACATTGGTTTCGTTAGATGAAGTCATGTTACGGCGGTTGCAGTTCATTGTTTTTCGTGTAAAAGGATTATGAATATGTTATAAATAGTTATGTGAATACATATTTAGTTGCTACAACCTGTAATCTTTCGATTAAATTTGATATGTATATTTAGTTGCTATAACCTGTAATCTTTCTATTAAATTCAATATGGATATCTACCACCTGTCATTTTATTATAGGTATGGACTTGCTGTATTGCAATTCTTCAAACATTCAGATTCGATTCATTGCAACAGACTGTTTGTAGGAAGAGGATTGATCGATATCAAAGATGGCACAACACTCACCCTTTCTTCCTTAGTACTAACATCGTAGAACAGCTCTCCAAGCGCAACAAAACAAGCAACAAAGACGCCGCATACCAGTACCACGAATACACCACCAACATTCTCGAGTCCCAGTTCACTAGCAGCACCAGCTGAGTCATCTTTTGTCTAAAATAAGAAATTAAATATGAAATGTACAACAAAAACCATTACGAATAATATTAGGATATAGAAGAATATCTATTTCAAATCTCTTTCTCTTCAGTTCACTGTGGTTTTCATGTTTGGTGACATCCAATATGTCAAAAAGACTGTATCTTAGTATTATGATTAGTTATTTGACTTCGTACAGAGCTGTATTTTACAAAATGAGATGGATCTACATAAATAATAGCCTACTATAAATAAAACATAAAATTCAAACCAAATTTGTACGATAGGAAGTTACACATTCCAACCTTATTGATTACGATTTATATTATTCAAGGTGATACTAGTGGAAACAACTTTTCACTGTTAACATTGAACCCTTCTATGTGGAAAAATTGATAGGATTTTAAGGGGTAATGTTTTTGAATGTAGAGAATATAACCGTTTACCTGACAAGCTCCTCCGCCACGTTTCTCTTTCCACCATTTGTTCTTCAATTTTGTTAATTTTCCCGTTTCTTGCAAACTTATAACACTTGTGCTCAATGCATTTCGATATGGTGAATCTGAAAATTAAGTTGGTTAATGATTTTTTATTCTTTGAGACACATACTAGAAAAAATGCAATCAATTTATGCTGAACTAATTTGAATACAACATCAATTCCAAATACAATCAAGAATTGAAATATATAAAAAGAATTGAAATATGTATAGGCTATTTAATATATCAAAAATTGTATTTACCAAAAATCCTTGCAAAAAGCAATGGGTATCTTTAACAATTCAACAGTACAAATATTTACAATATGATAACACATTCAACTTAATAGGTTTTGGTATGACGATGAGTCGAATCCAATATTGTTCAACATAAATGATTGGAGAGAGTGATACTTGATTTATACGTTTATATACCTTCATCAAATAGAGGAATATTTTTTAAAGAAAAATAAGGAGAATATCATTGAAAAATCAAACCATTTCTGATACATGAATCAACATTTCAATGCTGTGTTAATGACATTGCTATCATTCAAAACAATAGACGCCGTTAGGAAATGAATAAAATGAGATTTGAAAAATCTGCCAATCGATAAAATAAGTTATGATAATTTTATATCCACGGCATCTCTCAGATGACCCCTGGGCCAGTCCCTTATGAGGAGTGAAACTATGCACTGAAAAAGTAGTTGACTATATAGTTTCGTATCATAGAAGTAATTAATTGACTTCGGTTTTAAGAAGCTTCGATTACACAGAAGTAATAGAATATAGTATTCATATTCCACTCTGTCTTCTTTACCAACTAACATCTCTAGTATCATGGAACTTTCACCATTCTAATCAAATGATTTCACAATAATCTCGTACACTTAAAAATAAAGCACCAGGCGGTAGGCAACTATCACACTGAAGATGGTACCGTACTAAACACGTTTGTCAGTTTGTGTAAATAAATGTTATAGTTGAAAATCTTCTAGTGCTTCATTATGTTTAAATATCACAACATCTCACCAGGCACAGTGTCAGGAGCTAAACTTCAATAAGCTTATTGAAATTGTCAAAATCCCTGGATTTAACAATTTCAACAAGATTTATCAATCATGGAAAGATTCCACAACATCAACTTTTGTTCAACAAATTTTATCAATAAGCTTACTTTTGCGCATGACTATTCCATATCCCTTATTATCGAGCAGTCCTCCAATTTGACTGAGTTCACATTTCCTCTCCACCTCATATTCAATAGACGTGGATTCCATGAGAAACGCATAATCCTCATCAGGGTCGTTCACTCTCCTCACACCTTCTTCATTTGAACTAGTCATCACACTCGGATTCTCTTTCATGAATTGCCACATTTTCTGATAGGTCGAATGGTTCGAGTCCTTGTAAGAAATCACATTGAATTGAAAAATTAATTCAATAACATAAGTTCTGGAATACCTTATAGTGAAAAGTGAACATACAGGTGGCCTATTGTATTTCATTTATATTGATAATATATTTGACGTACATTGGCAATATTATAAATGATAATCTTCACATTTATTTACCTTATTTGATGTTGCAAGAGAAGGAAAAATAGCATAATAGTAGTAGTAGTAGTATGGTGTACCTAGTCATGGAAGTAAAATGAAGACTGAAAAAATATAATTATATGATATGATTATAATGTAATTTAAATAAATCACATACTTGTCTACAGATGCAATAGTGAGGAAAGATTGATAAAACCAACACAAAATGGCTTGAATGAGAAGTAGAATATGATAGCTACACTTTATTATCTAATAATACATTGATTACTTGTTCGTTTATAGATGAAATAACTATACAGATATCAGCTTATAAATATATACATATTTATATCGTTTATAGATATCAGCTGTAGTAACTTTTATGAATGTTTGTCTATTTCTGGCTAAAGATTTTCAAGTGAAATTCAATATTTTCAAATATTTTTTATTATTTGTTTGGTGCATTTTCTACTTCTAAAACATATTTCCAAATTCCAAATTGATAAATCACAGTTTTTATTTTATTTTTAGGAGTGAAAATTTATGTTGAATTGTGAATGTGAACATAACCCTCTTTTGAAATTTTATCAAAATCAGGAAAAGAAGACGTTTTGGACTCTGTCTGTGTTTTCATCCTATAAGTTATATTTTGTACACGATCAATAAATAAATAAATAATGGGGATAGTTTGACAAAAATCAGGAGGGAAATTTTTTTGACGAGGAACATCTTCTCTATCAATGCAGGGTGAATACAGTAAGAAGTTATTTAAAATACTTTTAAGTTAGTGTTTCCATTGGGTCTATATGATACACCAATGTAATGACTTTTACATTGAAGAAATGAAAAGTTCAGTGATTTAAACAATAAATTGGAATGGCTGACACATTTTGCCACAAATTGAAACATTTAATATTATGAATATCTATTAATAATCAACCAATATGAAACTATGGTATTAAAAATAAACGTTTGAAAAGTTTTTCCTTCAACTTGAAATAACACAACAGAAATGCAAATAAACACAATTATTGGGATATCGTCGAAATTTTCAATTGTTCAAGGAAGTATTATACTTGTGAATAGAATCAGAATTTCACCCCAAAAATCACAACAAACTGGCTTAGAAATAGAGGTATAACAACAGCTTATTATTCACGAACACACAAAACACGAATGTCAAAGAATGCTACATACTATACACAAGACAATAGATTTGAAAAAATATAGACACTAAATTCACTTAGAAAGTAAGATAGTTCCGTACTCACATAATTATGATGTGTTGATGTACTTTTCGCGGTGCTGTGCCGCATCTTCGGAACACGTTCACCTGTACACGTGTTTCGACGAACTATCGAACACATCATAATTATGTGAGTACTATCTTACTTTCTAAGTGAATTTAGTGTCTATATTTTGATCAAGTGAGAAAAGGATGGATCCACAACAACCGAATTGAAAAAATATTCAACATAGCTTAAAACCCACACAAGCAATAAAAAACATACAATATAGGCCAATTTGAACTTTGGTTTGTGGGGAACTAAAAATATGCATAGAGTGTAAGGAACCCAAGGAGTTCACCGTATTTATCAAAATGAGATTCATACTCAAAATGTATGAGGTCTAAAGGCTGGAACAAGCTGTTCAGGGTCAGGTAGTGCAGTTGATTCACACACTTCAAGCTTACTGAGAACAATACCCGAAAAAAATTAGCAGTGGAGCCGCCAGCCTTAGCCCCATACTTAATAGTCCTCTGATTAGCTAGCTCTTCAACGTTCTTAAATGGCGAGAAAGTGTTCTCGACTGTGAGAAAAGCAGCAAGATTGGCCGTGTAAGAGGAGACCATGATCAATGTGAAGAACCACCAGATAGCGGAAGTCATACGGGTGGAGATAGCGCTACGTGATAGAGCATCGTTATAAAATTACATTAATACATGAATACAAAAACATTGACTCAAAGCAACAACAAAAAATCATCACACACAAAATAAATTGATTGATATTAAGCGAGATGTTTCATACATTAAAATACATCAGATTAAAAAGCGAATGATTATTGTTTATAATAAATAAAAATCTATCTGTTATTGATGACTACTTTCTACTATCTACCAAACTACTTTAGCTATTTCATATTGAATAATACCCGAAAGAAATTGGCAGTAGAGCCGCCAGCTTTGGCTCCATACTTAATAGTCTTCTGATTGGCTAGTTCTTCTACGTTCTTAAATGGAGAGAATGTATTCTCCACTGTGAGAAAGGCGGCCAGATTAGCGGTGTAGGATGACACCATAATCAAGGTGAAGAACCACCAGATGCCAGCCACCATGCGAGTTGATATGGCTCTGTTGATGATATACGGCAAATACCGTTCACACACAATTTCCAGATGAGAACATCAATATAGGCTACTGCATCTGCTCACCATGTCGCAATCGTATTTATGTGAGCAGTGGTAGCAATGCAAAGATTTATTGAAAACTTCGTTTCAACTTATAATAAATTACGCTATTTTCCATTCGAATTCTCAAGAACAAGCCTATACGTATCTTGACAGAGCTTAGTAACTAATCAGATAGAAGCATTATTAACTTACTATTATTATAATTATAATAATATTATTAATAATTATTATTTAAAAAAATTATAATGACCAGAAAAAAATTATGATCAATGAAAAATTAAAATAACTATTTAAAAAACACATAAATATTTAAGAATTTACGTCAATATAGACTATTATTTATTCGATTAAATTCTGAAACAGAAGTTATAGCTTGTATTACCTCTCCTTAATATTCTATTTCTTTGCATATAATTATTTGTTTTACCTATGCTTAATATTGTACTGTGTATTTGTTTGCATAAATAAAAATTGGACTTTATTCCGGTTCAGAAATATGTATTTAGGCCTATATTTGTATGTTAGTGTTGAAATAAAGTTTAATTATCACTATTTAAATAGAAGTTTAGTTTAGTATTAAATAAAAAGTTGATTAAATAATTGCATGAAAAATCTTTATAATTATACCATAGAATATTGTTTATTTGAATAGGAAGCAAAATTGGAAAAGCTATAATATGAATATCTAATACAGGGTCAAATCTCAGAATAAAATTGATCAAGAATCCAAATACTCAAACAACAAAGTAAGGAAATATAATAGCCTACTTATAGATGCAGGAGTTCTGCATAGAAGTTTCCAATTGTACGTTAAAATTTTGAAATAAGTAGGCCTACGTGTAAATTAAATTTTGAAATTAAATTAAATTACATTCGACTTTGAATGTGTTGTTTTTGTCTTTCAATGCCAATTATTACCAGATTTAACTAAGTAGATTTTTTATCTGATTTAAATTTTGTTGTCAGTGAGGTTGATGGCACACACATCGAATATTTCAACTGAAACCATGACTGATGTGTTTAGGTAAGCTGGGAGTTTTATGATATGGTTGATAAGCTGATTATGGAACTTCAATCGAAAATTATGTGTGGTGTGAAGGAACAGAATATTACACAGTATAACCGAATCACAAAAACTGTTCTAAAAACACTGAGAATGCATCGGCAGGCACATATAAAACTTGTACAGTAATAAGATTCGACGATCCATTAACATGACATGACATAGCAGTTGCACATTCATTAAGCTCCTTGGAACAGCATTCATCAAAGTTATAAATTCAAGCACATAAAATAACATCAATTCTTGCATTTTGAACATCGTGAATAAATAAAAAAATATCTTCATTCCAACGTAAGACCATGAATTTCAATAATGCACTGATTAGAATCAAAACACAGTCAATTTATATCAAAATTTGACAAATCTGCAAAGATTTTAAAATAATTGCTTCAATGTAGATTGTAGATAGCTCAAATACTATTCTGTTGATTTGAATACCTCTAGTTTCAAGTTAATACGTTTTTATAAATATTCACTGAATCTTCTGGATCTTCTCTTATTTTATTGTCTTTGCTGTAATTTATTGTCTTTGTATTTGCTGTATTTTATTGTCTTTGTAACCTACTGTGGTAGAAAGCTTCAATAATTAAAAAACTACCGTAGGCTAACTTTACTATAGACCGTAGTATTGTGTATATCGTTTTTTTTTCTTTATCTAAATACAGGATTGAATTCAATATGATCTCATTTGTATGGATAAAAATAATGAGTCTTGAAAACGTTGAAAATTCAATCACAATTACTCAAATCTCTGACAAATCATAAACCAACTTAATATTGCTTATCATTTTAATTCAATCATTGATTTGGATGTTTCAATTTGTCAAATTTTTATTGGTTTCCATGTTTTGTACTGAAAAAACTATCGCTCTCCCACTTTCTAGCCAATAAGATAATAGTTCGAGTCTATTCAATGAAGTCTATTTGAAGCCTAATGAAGTCTATTCAGAAGTCAATTCAATGACTTCTGAATAAAGGATCTAAGTTAACTACATTTTTTGATGAGTATGGTTGAGACGACATTGAAAGAGGTAGTCACAAAACGACAATGACAACATCAATTGATATTAATGATGGGAAAATGTTATTCCAGTGACAAAAACATTAGCGAGCAATAGTAAATACCCGGAAAAAGTTTGCAGTTGAGCCACCAGCTTTGGCTCCATATCTAATCGTCTTGTGATTGGCCAAGTCTTCCACGTTTCTGATTGGCGAATAAGATGTTTCAACTGTAAGAAAAGCTGCCAGATTGGCCGTGTAGGAAGACACCATGATCAGAGTGAAGAACCACCAAATGGAGGCCGTCAACCGTGTTGAAATGGCACTATTGTGAATATATATATTATATATAGATTATAATTTGCAAATTGTGTTTGATTTCCATCAGCTAGTAATGAAAATAAGGTTTTCAAGTCAACATTATTCAAAGTGTAATATTAGAAATAAATTAAAAAAGTATAATTTTTTGTGGAAGAAGTTTCACTACTACTTATAAAAAGTTCTACTTAATAGAAATCTAGAATAATGCTGAAACATCAGGAATTGAATTTCATTTTCATCTTTCATTTGTCTCCAAATCATTGCTGATTTGGATAAGTCATAGCAGAGGAGTGAATTCTAGATGTTAATAGAATAGTTGAAAAGTATTTGCACATAGTAGAACAATAAAATCATGATTATTATAATGTGTAGCCTACTATAACAAAGTGATTCTAATTGATAGAATTGCCTCTCGATTCTAGAAGAATTCCATTCGGTAATTTTGTAATTGGATTTCAAATAATGAATCGAAGCAATACACTATCATTGAAATTTAAATATTAGATTTTTCAAAATGTATTGGATTCTCAAGATTCTTGGTGATTTGATTGCAGGGTACAGTAAGCTTGAAAATCAATACTATATGTTACTCTCAATACTGTTTGAGTGTTGTATGAACTTGTGTAATCAGATTTTTGTAATTGTGGAAGCTTTTCAAAACGGAGAGATTTTCTATTTTCGTTACAAAAATCTGCTGTCTATTTTTTTGGATATTGAAAATATTTGCTTCATCAAAATTTCCAACACCTCAATTTCAAAGGGTAGACGGAGAGCCACATAGGTCTTTCAAGGTGAAGAGAAACGAGAACGATCCCATTCATCAAAGATAGGAAGCCTTATCCAAGAATTATCTACAACTACATATAAGCTAGAATTCAAGCAATGGATAATGGAAAATAAATGAATGATATTACATTGGTGCGATTTCCGATCCTTGCTGCATGAGTGAGCCAATGGTAAACCACAATGAATTGTTCAAGCTGAACTGGTTCTCCAAGTTATCAGGCTCTTCTATACATGGATATGGATTGGTCCATTCAGCTGGACTGATTCTGAAATAGATTTTTTTCGAATGAGAGGCATATCTGAATTGAATTGAATTTATTGCCAAAAACAAAATACAAGTTCAAAATGAAATACATTATAGATAGTAATACCAAACTACAATAAAAATTAATAAAATCAAGTGTCAACATTATCATCAAATACAATTTTTTTGGCACTACCAACATAGGAAAACGTATGTGCTGGCAGTGAGTTGTAGTTCATATTCATATTCACTTCTCATCAAGTACAAAACATTATTAGAATTGACAATAATTTTAAGAATTTTCACATGGATTGGAAATTAAAAATATACATTTGTTTACACTGTGAAAAACATTCAAAGATAGAAACTAAAGTGAAAAGTTGAAGGTGATCAGAAATAAAGAGATCAAAATAACTAGATTGTAAGAATAATTCATTCAACCTTAACATTGACATTGACCTTGATTTCACATTTTTTTATCGTATGGCGTTTTATCGGTGGGGAGACCCTGAATTTGAATAGAACTCATAAATGAGATAATGAACAATGCAAAGTTTAGTTCAAACCATAAAACGTTATATAAACAATAATACAGACCTTGCCATGAAGAACAGCAATATTGATACTCCTATATAAGCTGCAATCATATATCCCCAAACTTCATAGCTGAACGGTGACAAGAATGAAAATAAACTTGGTGGTTCTTTCATAGGTTTCTTGTACAGCAAGCTGATACCTGCAAAAACCCGTTCAAAGAATTGTAATATCAATTGTAATTACAATATCGTCTCCGAAAGACGGGAGTGGCTGTCTCTGGTCAGTATTTTTCAAAAGCTATTTGGTGTTATCGATATAGAAATAAAGTCATATGTTTTTCGAAGTTTATGATCATAATGATCATAAAAGTTATTGTGATAACCAAGAACTATAAACAATAATAAGACATCGTTTTGAAATAATTAACTCACCCAGATTCATAAAAGGCATTGTAAAGTCTGCATCCTGTTCTCTCTCTCTTGTTATAGTTATGTCTGCTATTGCAAGATCAGCTCTCTGGAATAAACATGAAATGTTCAAAATTTATTATTTTTTAATGATCTGTTATAGATAAAAAGATAAATCTAAAATAGTAGAAGAGTGGAGTTTCACCCTCTGAAAGCCTATTGCAAGTGTTTTATTGAAATTAAATTGATATGAATTTGGTATATTATTGTATTCTCAATAAAAATAAAACATTTTTTTGTATTAACGTTTCAGCGAGCCGGTGTAGCTCAGTCACACCTTCACCGGTCTCGGGTTCGATTCCCGTTCCGTCTGGCAATTTTTCAACGTATCATCCTTCACCTCATTACCCACACAAAAATAAAACACTTGAGTGGGCATCATCCGCAGCAAAAAAATATTTAAATTTTCTTATTGATTGTATAATCATATGAAAAATGGTTGACAGTAATCTGTTGGTTTTGAGAGGAAAAATTCGCCAAATGCATAGTGAATGGGTGTCTTCTTAGATTTAATTTATTTCTTATATTCTCTCTATTACATTGATTAAAATATTAGGAGAGAATTAATTTATCAAATTTTTGCTGATAAGTCTATCGACTAGAAAGGCATCGATGAATACACAGAAATATATATTCTCTCAAACTATTAGCTAATACTGTAGTTACTATATGACAAATAAAGTATATTTTTCTCAAGAACAAGCAAAATATTCTAAAAATACGCAATGAGTAATTTATAAATAATTGAGTAATTATTGATTAAATCCATCATCCATATTCAAAATCTTCACTCACCCCAGCCAGTACTTCACCAATCATGCCATTCCACTTCCCTGTTTTTGGATTTGGATTTCCACTACTCTTATCTGGTTGCAAACGAAACGTGTAATTGAAACCGCATTTCAGTGATAACTCATGGATCAAGTCGATACCAAATCCTTCAAATCTCTCATTTCCAGTTAATTTGTGACTTGTTTCCTTCAGCATTCCATAAGGATGAGTCTGAAAATTATAATACATGAAAATATTTCTCTGATTTTTTCAAAAACAAAAGTCGTAGGCTAGAAGTATCTTTAAAATTCGGGATATATTTTTGAGATAAAGAAAGCTATATCTTGTAGTAGTAAAGTCGAGTTTGACAATATGATGGGTTTCTGATCAGATTGAACGGGAAAATACTAATAGAAAATATTAGTTGTAAAGTTATTGCAAATTATAATCTATTTTATTCTCTACTGCATAATTATGTTCTACTCCCACAGAACTCAGAGTTTCCAGCCGATTTGCCATGAATAAATGCTTATAGAATATCATGGTATTATGTTGGTATATTCTTTCATTGATATCAAGAATTGACTTCCCAATTATATTTCATAAATTCATTTCACTTCGAAGTTTTGAAAAACTATCAAGTTTTACTCTCTCAGATTTGAACCCCCAACTAAGTAAAAAAGAAGAATTCAAGCTCAAAATCATTTTCTTAAACATCCATAGAGATATGGAATGATGCAGTGTTGGTTCAATTTATTAATTTGAATAAATGGAAAGTAGTCTACACACATTTATTGAATAGTTTTTTGTGTTTTGCTGGGGTGATGCCCACAAAAGCTCTTGGCTTGCGCGTGGGTAATAATAAGAAGAATGATGATGAGAGATGAATGGACCTACATATCTTTAGGTGGGTTCCGAACTACCGGGATTAGATTCTCATGAATGAATGAAATTCATCTGAAAAAGGCCTCAAACTGAAAGCGGTCACCCTTTCAATGGGAGTAATAATAGGTGCACGTTTCTTATCTAATCTCACAATTAGATACTGGCACGACCTCCAAGCCAGACGCTTCCCAGTATGCCTATTTTATTAATTATTTTCAAAGTCGTCAATTACATGAATTGGTCAACTTACCAAAGCAGTCAAGACAATGAACGTCATGTTTCTTAGATCTTCCGCTCCTTGATCGCCAGAGGATCCCGAAGCAATAGCAGTCAGATTCACTCCTTCTGTTGTATTCCAAGAGCCTTTCTTCCTCAGACCAGTGGAAGTCAGTTCAATTATGTCTAGTTTGAAGTTGGTACGGAATCCTTGATGATCGAATTTGATCAAACCCGATAGGCCTTTCAGTTCGCTCTGTCAAAATAATGGGTGAAATACATTTAAAAAATTGAAACATCAAATTAAAGTAGGAATGCTACCATCTCAAAGAAACACAATTTCATTACATAGAATATTTTGATGATCACTAAAAAGTATCCAGATATTTTTTTTGGAGGCTGTTACTTTTTTTGTTTCCCAAGATCTGATTGTGAATGAGATTGAATTTCGGAAGTTCCAAAAAATCGGCTATCTTCAAAGCTCGGTTCAATAAAATTCAAAGCTCAGTGACTTGAGTCTTAGTAGTCTTATATGGAGGATTTGATGCATTTAGCATTGCTATTATTATTCAGGGAGTACCAGAAATTTATTTTTGGTCTTATGAATGTTTTTTGAAGAACTTCAACAATTTAGCAATGCAATCATTGTTCAGAAAATGATAGGTGTTTTTTATCTTTTTTGATCGAGTGTTTTTATAGAGTTTGAGAAATTTAGCATTACAATATAATTGGACAGGAATAATGCAATGCATAATGATAATTATGAAATAGAGATTTTATAGTTCTTACCACTTTCATGAAGTTGATGATACTGTAGCCATGATCCCAACTGCGATCTTCTGAGCAATTGAGAGGGGTGACCGCAAAATCCATAGTATTACTCAAATGTTGAAGAGCAACGGCAAATAGAAAAACAGCATCCATAACTAGAATTGTTTCAAGCTACAACATAAACAATCAAAATTAATTATCATGAATCAGTACAAAATACAATCTACGTGTTAATAATGGGAATTGAACAATAATATCGCTAATGATTCGTTTTTTGAAAATGTACCAATAACAGATAATCTATAAATTGTCTAAATATATTACCGGTGTTCACAAGTCAACTAATTTATAGTATTTTATAAAATTAACCTATAGGCCCTATGTTGTTACTTAAAATTAAAGACTTCCATTTCCAGGACCTGTCAAATCTAAAGAGTAGGTATATAATATTGATATAAGTAACTAGCAAGGTGGAAAAATATGAAATTAATCTTTTAATTTTGAAAATCAATTCATAGAATCAGAATTTAGCTTCATTCACCATTATATAGCCAAGAAATTACCCATTACAATATTCACAACAAATTGGTGAATAAAGATATGGCAGTCCTATTAATGATCGCATTGCTTAAAAATACATTATTTTATTAGTTTTAGTTGTAACATAAACGTGATATGCATTCATTACTTAGATTAGGTACGGTACTGTACTTACATGAACTTGTGAGTCAGGTCCTATGACTGGAGCGCAATCCTCTCCATCTTTCGAGTTTTTAGGACATTCTTTCCAATTGTCAAGAACTTCTTTGACATCCTCATCTTCGGGATCGAACATTCTGAGGCCAGTTATGTTTGTTCCACCATGCATGAATGGGCTTAAATCGATGGTTTGCATATCCTACAATAAAAAAATTATATTTTATTCCAATAAATAATTATAAATACTTGTACATTCATGATAAACAACTCGATTCAACTTTACCTTCATTTTTTTCCAATTGGGCAGGTTAGATGACCGACATTAAAAATCGTATAACTCATAAGAAAATCGATTATTGATCAAAGATCAAACCCTGAACAACGTTTGTTCAATTGGCGAAGAGTACGTCAAGAAGAAGATAATGTAATTTGTGCTAACCTTTTTAGGTATGTTTCTCCAGCCCACTAGACTGCGCAGGATCACGAATATTTTTTTCTCAAGTGTATCTATGTAAGGAATGGTTTTGTTTGTCAAAAAATAGTGCTTTACTTACCAAATTAGTTACAATGTAGTTGATGTCATCACCCATCAATCCAACCTGCATAGCTTGCTCCAAAACTGAGTACAGCTTTCCGATTGAGCAGTCCAGCACAATAAACGTTTCTCCAGCATTTTTGACTCGGCGAAGAATTGGCCTGATGAACAAAAATGAAGTTAATCAATCAAGTTATCTATAGAAATGAGTTTCATGGAGCTATCCCAAATTTGTTTCAATACTAACATTGTTTGATCAAATTGGAACTATGTGATTTAATTAAATAAAGGAAAAGCTTCAAGAGAATCAATTTAAATTCTATCAAGGTATGCGGAATGTAGGCTTACAACAATGAATGGACATACACATTATACAATAGCATAGTTATGAAAGGAAAAGTATATTCACAAAACAATAAATCCAAGTCTGATAATCTGATAATTACGAGAATAGAAAATGCTTTCCACGAAAACTAAAACGTTTGAAACAAAAATGAGAATTTATTAAAATTACAAAAATACCTTTAAGAAAACGTAGTGGAACACTTAGCTATGTATAAAAATCAGTGAATGGATTAAAATCATTTTTTGAGTATGATTCTTCAAAATTTCAGATCATCATAAATGTGAGAAAAACGTATAAATATGTGTATAAATGTAATGAATGTATAAAACTGATCGCTGACCTGTGATTATCATCGGACGAAAGTTGCCTCACAGTCACTGGATAGCCTTTCTTATCATAGAATGTAAGCAGCTTATTCAACCTCATCAAGCCATCATTGTCTTCATAGATTACAGTGAAACTCTTCCAGTGACTCATTCTAACCAAGTCTGCATAAACCTGAAAATTCAGTTGAAGTTCAAGCACACTTTCGATATCCATATTTTCATTTATCCATGAGTAAATTATCGTTTTTAACCTGTAGGCCTACTAGGCCAAGTAATGCTGGTGATGCTATTACAAAGTAATGCTAGGCCTGCATTAATAGACAAAGAATAGGAGATAAAGCTCATATTCTTCGTCTAAGGTTCATTTCTCTATTCAAATTTTCAAGTCGAGATCGCATTAAATTTCCATTCGTCTTTTTCCCTGAAGAAAGTGAATAATTATTCATTTTCATGGAAAATAAATCGATTAAAATTATTTGGACTATATAGAGGGTAGTCTAAATCTTCATCAATATTTTGACATAATATAATAGCAATACTATGCATTAAACTAATTTTATTCTCTTCAACTTTGAAGCTTCTTGCTTCAAACTCAAAAAAAACCTAGCTAATGTTTTCTTTGGAAATGTAGAGTTCCAAGTCAATTCAAATGGAATCACCTTACTTCTAGCTGAAACTCGAAATTGAATTCAACTCCTTCCAGCAGAATTAAAAAATTGAATATTCATTCATTTTTGGAATAGGTCTTAAAGAGTACAGTACCGTTCATGACCACACATGAGTTTCTGACTGGCTAATTGTGTTTATAATGAGATAATTGATGATCAATCACATAGTTTTGGATCACTGAAAAGTGATTTTACAATAGATCACTGTTGAGCTTTGAATGTTAGTAAATTGTAGTCTATTATTTTGCAGTACTCCTCAAGTGATCGAAATGGCTTAGATCGACAATTATTGAAGAAATATGTATAAGGAGTGTGAGAACTTTTGAGAAAATTCACAAGTTATTGAACAATTAAGAATAGGTATTCATATAATGTTCTTACTTTTGAAAGTTCGGACGGATGCGGATAGAGATTGACAAGGCACGATCCACGTCGCTGCAGAGCGTCAAATCTCAATTCTATGTGAGGAATTTCCATGGCATCACAAATCGACTGCACATGCAGTGAGCTGAGCTGTGATTGAGGTCCAAATATACCAGCAACACCTTTCGATAGAAGCTCGCACACTTGAAAAAAGGTAAAAAATGTGAATATAAAGTAACAAATAATAATGAAGATAATGTAATAAAATGGTAAATCTGATTAGTAATAATCTGCGAATCCATAATAATAAATCGATAAGTATAAAGTTATAAATGTTAATAGTAATAATCTGGGAATCCATTCTATTCTCATATCATGAGGAAATCAATTGAGAGGGGATAATTGAATTTTATAAGCATGAATTCAATTTAATGAGTCTTTCCAGTCTGTGACTAAGTTATATGTTCAGTAAAAAGAGTTGTAGTTGCATTTAAAAACCGTCATTAAGGAACAATTTGTATCAATGAGTTGGCCAAAAAATATTTAAAAATGAATACAATATAATGCTATAAATTAAATTCAAACCCGCATACAATTGAATGCTAGAAACAGAGAAAAATTCATTCTCTAGATTCTAGATGGACAATAACAAACCTGAAGCCTATTGTACACACATTTTACACAAATTTTCAGCGTGAGTATAGATAAATTCATTTTTTTAAATAAATATTTGATAATTTTCAGCAACTTGTCTCAAGATTAGAAAATCTTATTTTTTTAAAAATTTCAGAACGGAATTGGATTTCATAAATTCAGAAATTTTGTGGAAAATTATCACTGTAGTTTAGTATACTATTAAAAATGAAAATATGATCTCCTCTTGTGCAGGATATTATTAATTAAGCTATTCAATTTATATTTATAAATGCACAAATGCATAATTATAAATGAATTGTAGAAGCTTTAATGTTCCTATAAGATTGTTCGAAATCCATGTAAGCCAGATGAGAAAAATACATGTATGCTGGAAAAATACACGTATAAGCTGTGAAAAATATAAATTTGATAATAATGTAGATCTTTTTACCTTTAGAACCTACATTGAAACTGTTGTGCTCCTTCACTCTCTGTGTGAGTGCTTTCAATTTGAACTCAGCCAATGTGTCTGGGTCATTATTGACAAGATCAACGGCATAATGGAAAGCCTTTTCATTTATGGCACTCAATTCATCTTCGTCATTCATTGAGTGCAACAGGCCACCTGAAATATTAATAATTATTGAAGATCACTGTTGAGGCTACGGTATGTCTATTAATAGTTTAAACTGATAATAATAGCTTTGTAATAATATAATAGTAAGTGGAATAATGAAGCGTCATTTTATTAACTTATTCATGTTATCCATGCACATCATGTTTGAATCTTCATGGTTTTTTACCACCTCCTCTAACACTCTTCTCTTTCCTCCTCTCTTTTATTTGAATATTTTTTTTATTTCAATTTGTTTAACATTATGATTGTCATTATAACCATATATCAGGTCATAACCATATTACCTGAATATACTCTTATTATCAATTTATCTTGTCTTGTTTAGCTTTATTATTGATTTGTTGTATTATCATATTTTATTTATTTATTGATTATTATTATTGATTTATATTCTGACGTATTTTATTAAATAACACCGATTTCATAAGATTGTAAGAATATGCATATTGTACGACTCTGTGAAACTGATACACTCAAATCATATTCATTTATGAGCTATGAATAACATGTAGTTACAACTTACCAATTGGTATTTCAACAAGATCATGTTCTTCTCCGTTAGAGCTGTAAATTACCTGAATTGAAGTGATAAAATAAAATATAAATATGAATGCTAAATTCTTGAACATGGCTGTTAGTTGTTTATGGGAATGAGTGAATAGAACACTCTCACTTTCAAGCAGTGAGAAACATCAACATTCGTCTTCGAATTTAGATTCACATCCTTTCCTCAAACCAAAAGAGAAAATTGTAGTTAACTAAACTTTATAATTTGAACAAAACATTGAAAGACTATAAACAAGCACTAAAAGCAACGAATTAGTACGAATTGACAACTGAGTTTGAAACTGTATGAACTGTGATCTATTCTCGCGAAGGAGGGAAGAGTTGGATTATTTTGGAGAATATTTTTAGATCTTGAAACAGCGCCAACACCAATCTAGAAATGGTCACACTACAACTTCTCCTCATCCAAGAAATTCCGTTTTGTTTTGATTTTTTCAGTTCAGACATCATTTTCTTATTTACTTAATGACTAACTTGAAATTCAGAGATAGGCTGAAAATTTTTCATTTGAATTAAACTCGTTGGATTAATTCGCCAACCCTTTTTCTCAAAAAATTAATAAATATGATTTGCATTAGCCTGGTATCTGAAATTTTTACATAGTTCTAAATTTCCAATGTAATATGTTACTCGTAAACCTCAGAATACGGTACTTCAACACAAGTGCACGTAGACAGAGCATGACTTATATTATTACATCAATAATAAAAAATAGAGAATGAATTAATTATATAAGAATAAGAATGTTTATTTCGCCAAAATTACATAAGTACAAAATATGAATGATACATACAAGATACATAATAAAAATGTAAATTATAATAGATTCAAATGATTTGGCACAGCCAGCAAAGTTAAACTTGTGCGCTAGCTGTGAGTTCATAGAGCAAACAGTACGAAGTAGCCTATAGCAATACTGAAAAATTAAAAAAAATATATATATATTATAATGCTTCTTATAAATAATACAATGATAAGAATTGGATAATTTCGTGTTGAAGTTGAAACTAATTATACAGGTGATAACAAAAAACAAGTCATACAGCCTACATTTAAATCTTCCAAATGTAAACTAATGAAGAAGAATGCAAAAAAGAAATGAAATTTTCAGTTGTGAGCACATCCCAGTGCTTAATCAATTTTCAAAAATAATACAAAAGCAGAAAGACATTCAAAACTCAAAAGAATCATTAATAGATTTATTAACATCTAGGCATTGTAAAATATATATTCTGCTCAACCCATACATTTATTTCCTTGATAAGTGCTTTAGTAATTTTTGAATTAATTAGTTTTATCGGAATTTTGTTTGAAAATATATTGCAAAGATAGGTGAATTGGTGTCGACAAACTACTAGTTTTATTAAGTTGATATTGAAATTATTTAATGCTAATGAACGAGTTTGGTATGGTATATTTCTAATTTCTAGATTACTTCTATCCCTATTCAAGTGCAAAACAATCCTAGTTACATACATCTGTCTCAAGTGTGGGAACGTTTAATTCTTCAAAAAGTTTCTTGCTTGGGTATCGTCTTGGTTTACCCAGTTGCCCAGTTTACCCAGTGTTGCCCTTATAAGATGCTTTTGTAGTGTGAAAATTTTATTAAAGTGACAATCATATGCACCACCCCAAGCTTCAATCGCATATTGAAACAGCGAGTGGGCATACGCAAAATAAATTGATCTTTTTACATCTTTTTTCATATTAATGAAAACAACATTTTAAGCTTTTGGGGAACCAATTGGATGTATAGCAGACATGTGTAAAATTACCAGGGGACATTGTGTCTAATATTTTCTCAGCAATAAGCCCCATCAATGGTGATAAGATATTTTTCTTATTTGATAGTATCATACGGCCAATTGCGCGGAAGCCAATCAATTATAACAAGCATTCCTGATGTTTCAATTCCCAGGAACGATAACTACACTGAAAAATAGTAGGTTTGAGCTACATTAAAAAAATTCTACCAAACTACGAATATCCTTGATGTAGAACACAAAAAAATTTCTCAACTTTATAAAGCGTGTGCGATTGTGATGCTTCTTATTTCTAGGGCCATATCTCCATAGGTGAAACAGCAAACACATTCTAATAAAAATATCAACTTTATTCAATTCAAATCTTTTCCAATCTTTAAATAATATTTTACAAAAATATATTACAGAAGAATCATCAATAAAAATAATTATAACAATATTAATAATTAATGATTTAACCCTCTTCTTGGCATGTATCTTTTTGGATACATTCAATATATTATCATATAAAGCAGTTTTGTTGAACTAAACCTGTTGGATTGGTGCAGAGTCTTTTTAGATACATTACTGGTGAGCACTCTACTGTTACTACCTACTTCTAGGCTATCTATGCTATTGGGAAAACAGCTGTTTAGATAGGAGTCACTGCGGTAGTGTGTCTTGCATCATAAGAAAACTTTCGATACGATTATCTACAATTTGAATGTTCATATCAGCTTATGGATGTTGAATTGGATACCGTGATTCAGGGTTACTTGGACCCTAAGGGGTAACTTGAGCCCATTACGATAAAATGA
The DNA here is from genome assembly GCA_017141395.1 of Laodelphax striatellus. Taxonomy (NCBI): domain Eukaryota; kingdom Metazoa; phylum Arthropoda; class Insecta; order Hemiptera; family Delphacidae; genus Laodelphax; species Laodelphax striatellus. The sequence continues at coordinate 19,684,366 of CM029530.1, forward strand.
TAAAATCGTGTCTGGGTACTTATTCATTGATGAGAAGCACGTAGTTCCTAGTTTCCCCGTTAGGTAGAAGCACTCTGCAAACTCTAGCGCTAGCCACATGTTCTCCGAGTCACTTCACCAGTTTTATTGAGGTTATGTTATCGCCTAGCAACAAGCACAGAATTTTCCACCAACAACTTTTATGCTTTCAAAGCATACAATCCACTGTTTAAATAAGGTAAGTGCATTTTTCTATTGTCAAATCAGTTACTAATGCAATTTCAGCCAAAGATCGTCAACATCATTAGTCATTTATTTATTAAAAATTCTGTGAAAGTGGGCTGGTAGTTCTAGGGTTACTTGAACCCACTGTTGGCATGGGTCCAAGTAACCCTTACATACTTTCTCACTCCATTTATCAGCTCTAAAGCACTAAATTACAAACTTTCACAGTTTATTATGTTTCTTAAGGAATATTAAACCTTCTATTTCCTTTTTCCAGGTTTGACTGAGTGACCATGCCGTCCAAATACAAAAGACTTCCTGGATGTCGTAAGTACAAAGACTTCTCTTGTGAGCAATTGGAGGAATGCCTGAACGCAATTAGATCTGGTGAAATGTCACAAAGGGATGCAGAAGTTCATTTCAAAATTAGTAGATCAACAATAAAACGTAGACTAAAAAGTGGAACAGCAAAAAGTGCTGGTCATCCTAAAGTTTTCACCAAGGAAGAGGAGAGAGCATTTGCAAGTCATCTTGATAAAATTTGTGAATTTGGATTTCCTGTTGACGAACTGGATTTCAGATTTATTGTAAAATCATATTTAGAACTGCATGGTAGGGTTGTTAAAGTGTTTAAAAATAACCTCCCAGGAAGGGACTGGGTGAAGTCATTTTTGGTTCGACAGCCTCAACTATCTGTTCGATTAGCAAGCAACATAAAAAGAGTTCGAGCCTCTATTGATCAAGACATCCTCAATGAATATATGGACAATTTGAGTCAGTCAATTGAAGGTATTCCACCTGAAAACATATACAACTACGATGAAACAGCTATGTCTGATGACCCTGGAAGAAAGAAGATTATTTGTCACAGAGGCTGCAAATATCCAGAAAGGGTTATCAACTCTACAAAAAGTAATATTTCAGTCATGTTTTGCGGTAATGCAGCTGGGGCATCAATTCCTCCTTATATAATCTATGAGGCCGAACATCTCTGGACAACCTGGACAGAAAATGGACCACGAGGTGCCAGGTACAATCGAAGTAAAAATGGCTGGATTGATTTAGGCATATTTGAAGATTGGTTTACAAGTCATCTGTTCCCCATTCTAAAAAAACAAGATGGTAAGAAGCTTGTAATTGGTGACAACTTGACTTCTCATCTGAGATCTGAGTGTGAATGTTCTTAAACTGTGCCAAGACAATGATATAAAATTTGTTTGTTTGCCTCCAAATTCCACGCACATGACACAACCTTTAGATATCGCCTATTTCCGACCACTGAAGGCAAAGTGGAGGGAAATTCTTTCCAAGTGGAAGGAATCGGATGCTGGTAAGAAAGTGCCAGCACTTCCTAAAGATCAATTCCCCCTACTGCTGAAAATAGCATTGCAAGATCTGGAACCAACAATGGTCAGCAATCTGCAAGCAGGGTTCAAAAAAGCTGGGATTTTCCCACTCAACCAGCAGGAAATTCTGGATTGTCTACCAAAAGGAGAATCCAATTTGAACCTCGATTTAGTATCAGACGCTTTTATTTCTCACCTTGAACGCAAACGTCAGGATTTTGTTAAAACTTGTCCCACCAAAAAGAGGAAACTGCAAGTCCCAGCTGGGAAAAGCATTAGTGCTACTGATGTCAGTGATTCAATTGAGGATAAAACATCCAATCAATCCAATAAAGGGAAAGGACCAGTAAAGAAATCTGATAATAAGAAGCTCAAATCAAACCACAAGAAAAAGCAAACAGAAAGAATCTGGGAATCATCATCTGAAGATGCAGATAATTTTAGCCTCCATTCATCAGGAGAAAGTGATTTCAGTTTTTTGAACAGTGAATTTGATCCTTCAGAGCTTGTGGATTTGCCGACAACTAGTGGCACCAGTGAAGTTACAGCGAAGAATAAACTCTGCAATCAAGGTGAAAACATCATTGAAGATAAGGAAGATGAAAACTTTGTTGAAAATGGACTTAAAGAAACATTAGTGGAAGGCAGTTTTGTCATCGTGCTGTGGGAGAAAAATGAATTCCCCGGCATCATCTCAAAAATTGATGAAAAAGGAGCGGTTGTTGAGTGCATGCAACGCACTCTAAAAGGATGGAAATGGCCAGAGGTGAAAGATGTTCTACATTATAAGTGGAGTGACATTAAAAAAAAGATTGATCCTCCAAAATTGCTCAAAAGGGGGCTATTTTCTGTCCAGTCAATCAAATAAACTTAAACAATGTGTAATTTTTCATTTTTCTCAATAATAATGTTCTAAAAAATATATTTCTTCATTGATAGAATTGTATTTTTCAGATCCTATGTCCTACATGAACCCAACACAAGCTTACAGTGCTTTATTATATTGAGATCGAACGTGGGTCCAAGTAACCCAATCTAAGGGCTACTTGAACCCAAGAAAAAAATTTTTTTTAAATACTTTAAAAATGAAATAAATCAAAATTCAAGGTTAAATTCATGATTTACAGGTAGTCTTTATATATTATAAGTATCAAGTACAACAATCATTCCATATGTATTATTATAACCCGTAACGTCCTGGGTCCGGTCTCAAAGACCGCAGTAGTTTTCCATCCTCACACACAGACTCGTTCTAGGTGAGGAGTATATTCATGTATGGTCTCAAAGACCGCAGTAGTTTTCCCTCCTCACACACAGACTCGTTCTAGGTGAGGAGTATATTCATGTATTGTCAATATTTCTTTGAAATATATCTATTTTGTCTTGTTTTTTTTGAGAATAAATACATTTCAATTCAATTCAATCTACTTGATTTCTTTGGGTTGGGAAGGAGTTGACGCTCGCCATGCTGTGTAGTTCTCCCTCCCCACTACCAAAACAGGTTCCTAGCGTCAGTCGGTTGTCAGCCTTGCCAGAGTCGAGATCTATTGCGTTGTTTGTTGTGAGCAGTCTGGGTGACCGCACCCAGTACAGAACGTGATGGATTCACTTGCCGGTCCTTCATCGCGTATTTCATTTTTGGACTCGGATTTTGAAGAGACACTTGAACAGTGGCATGAGGACAGTGTAGGAAGTGAAGTTGATTCAGATGACAACATTTCTGTGCATAGTGACCACAATACAGTGTCTGAACAAGGAGAAAGTGAAGACAATGTAGAACAAAGTGTAGATGAGCCGCCTCTTGAAACTCGCGCCAATATTGGGGACAGTCAAAATACCTCTGATAGTGAAGAAGTAATAGGGGAAATTGATAATGATGAAGACGAAGAGCCAGACACTTTGAATCGCCGCCGGAAAAAAATTATTTTGGTCGAAATAGATATTGTTGGTCTGCCGATCCAGTATTGAGGTGGTCACACATGCGACAACACAATATAATTCGGATTCCAACTGTTCGCCCTCCTGCACAAATCGGTGATAATCCAACTCCTACTAGTATTTGGAATCTACTTTTCACAGAAAATATGTTGAATACTGTACTGAAATGGAGCAATGAAAAAATTAACAAAGAGAGACCCAACTATGATGAACATGCTTGGCATGAAACTGATGTATGTGAACTCAGAGCATTTCTTGGTTTACTCTTTTAAGGTCAATTCCCACATTGACGACAACGACACGACGACGATATTCTCATTTCGTTCTGCGCATGCGTCACCAGCCCGCGCTCTGATTGATCCATCCTTTTAGAACTTCTGACCAGCCGAATTTGTAGGTTAAGTGACTAGGTACGAAGTTTAAATGTTCGAATCAATTGTCAATTAATGTTAATAATATTAGTACGACAATATAAATATAATAATCAGTAAATAAAATTATAATACAAACCTTTTCAAGTCATACTGGTACCGCAATTTTGAGACTTGAGAGCTATCATTTGTAAACAAAGATAGACATGGACCAATCAGAGCATGGGCTGGTGACGCATGCGCAGAACGAAATGAGAATGTCGTCGTCGTGTCGTTGTCGTCAATGTGGGAATTGACCTTTACTCAGCTATTTACAAGTCAAATAGAGCAGATTATAAATCATTGTATGCAACCGATGGGTCTGGGAGGGATATATTTAGATGTGTAATTTCTAAATCAAGATTTGGAGTTCTTTTGAATTGCTTGAGATTTGATGACCCCACTACCAGAGGTGAGCACCGTAAAACCGATGCTTTAGCTCCAATATCCGAGATATTCAGTGAATTTATCAACAACTATCAGGTTTTATACAAGATTGGGGAGTCTGCCTGTGTTGATGAGATGCTAGTTGCATTTCGAGGGAGATGTAAGTTTAAAATGTATATCCCCAACAAACCATGTAAATATGGACTCAAGATTATGTGTCTCACTGATGCTAGAACTGGCTACCTTTTCAATGCCTATGTTTATGCAGGGAAAGATTCGGATGGCCTTACCTTAGATGCTCAAGAGAAGAAACTGATGAAGCCAACACAGTCTGTGATTAGGCTAGCTGAACCATTAGAACAATCAAACCGCAACATTACAGCTGACAACTGGTTTAGCTCTATTGAGTTGGCTAATGTATTGAGAACGAAGGGGTTGACATATTTATGTGGGTACTATAAAAAAAACAAGAAGGAGATTCCCACAGAATTCTTGCCAAATAGAAAGAAGGAACTTGATTCATCAATGTTTGGGTTTACCAATGACACAACTTTGGTCTCTTACTCACCAAAAAAAGCTAAAGCAGTGCTCGTCATCTCAACAATGCACCATGAGAAATCAATAGATAAGGATACTGGTAAACCCGAAATTATAATGTATTATAATCAAACAAAGGGAGGCGTTGATGCACTGGATGAAAAATGTGCAAAGTATTCATCAGCACGGCGTACTCAACGATGGCCCATGGCGATCTTTTTCCGAATGCTGGATGTTAGTGGAGTGAACTCGTTTATTCTACACAACTTGTATAAGGAAAGAGCTCCAATCACTCGATTCAAGTTTATAAAAACACTTGCAGAAGAATTGGTGAAACCTCAACTGGAGAGACGTTTACAGAATGTGCGCCTGACTTACGAACTGCAAGCATGCATCCGCCGAGTACTAGGGGTAGAAGAGTCCAAACCAGACACTGCTGAGAAAAAACTCACCATACAAAAGACATGCTACACTTGTAATCCTAAGAAGAAAAGAAAAACAGCATACCTTTGCCATTGTTGTAAAAAACCAGTGTGCCTCGAGTGTACAACAAAAATATGTAATGCCTGTAAATCTGTGTTGTAAATTCAAGAATGGCAAAAAAAAACATTCTCAATTTTATTAACAATTCATCTTTTTATAAGTCTTTATATTTTTTTCATATTCAGTAAGTCATGGACAACCAAAATATAGCATTAGATAAACATTTTGTGAATTAAATGTTTTTTTTTTAATTTTTTTGTAAATGTCTCCAGTATTTGTTAGGTTCTATTAATTGAAATTTTTTCTGTTTCTTTATATTTTGCATAAACATAATATCATATGATTTACATGGTTTATACATTCAATAAACCCATAGAAATGATTAATCACCTTTTCAGCACTAGAAAATATTTATTATCAATTTTTTAAAAAGGAGGTCTGAGAGACCGCACCCAGGACAGAGTGTACCAAAAACTTCACCCAGTAAGGTGAGGGATAAATAAGAATTGATCTGAGGTACTGCTAAAAGTGGGTCCAAGTAACCCGGACTTATGGTATCTCCATCATATTTTAATGGTAAGTACTCATATTCAATACTGATCAAACATCTTGGTGATTTATAAAATGATAGTTTATAAGTGTATCTTAAAAGATACCATGCCAATGTCATGGAACTATTAATTTTTTAGGTTATGTATCCAAATGGATACATTGCCAGATTCCTAACTCTTGTTGCATCTAGCCGTACAAGGGAGTCCTAACAAACACAAATTGATTCAATTCAAACTATAGTTATTATTTATTCATTTATCTGGTATAAATACACTTGAATATAAATATTTAAGACTGATCAGCATTACTTTTTTGTTTTTTTCAGATAATGGATAAGTTCAAATCAAAAAGAAAAGGAAATCAGCTTACAAACACAAGAAGTCCCAAAAAACTGAAGATGAAGGTGAGGAATGATAATTTTGAGGTAAGATCTCGAACACGACAATTATTTGCATTGATCCCCAACTTTGACTCAGACGGATCATCAAGTTCAAATGATGAAGAAGAAATGAATCAGTCCACACACAGCAATGAAAATAAGCATTCAACATTTGTGTTTCATGAAATTGAGAATGATATTCAGGCCACTCTCGATGATGTAATGATGGAAGTACCACAAGTAGATATAGCTGTAGGAGATTATGGAACATTTACAGAGCAGCAGAATGATGTATCAGTAATGATTTCACCTACAGTTCTTTTTACAGTATCTCATCCATCAACAGAGTCACCTCCAACACAAGTAGATATGGCTATAGAAGATTATGAAACATCTACAGAGCAGCAAAATGATTTATCAGTAATGATTTCACCGACAGTCCCTTTTACAGTATCCCGTCCATCAACAGAGTCACCTCCAATCGATACTGTACACTCTTACACTGTAGAAACATCAAGCACTTCGTATGAACTTCAAAACACAAATCTTGTTGCTGACCTTCCCATCATTTTCGACTTTGATTTACCAGTTCACGTTGCTGCAGAGCCATGTGAGATTGATAAGAATAACAGTTCTCAGAATGTTCGGAGCTCTGAGAAAAGGATACTTCTTCCTAAGAAACAAAATTCAAACAAATCACTCCTAAGAAAAAAAATGTCGAAAATAATCCAAGAAAATCAAAGAATAAGAGACCTCCAACAACTTTTGAATGGGAAAGAAACGAATCTTTTATTGGTGTTGTAACTGAAACTCTAGCCAACAAATGTGAACTGGCTGGGAAAGAATTACTTGGGCCAATGGAATACTTCTCAAAGATGTTCACAAGTGACATTTGGAATCTCTTAGTTAATGAAACTAACCTCTATTCATGTTAAAAAACAGGAAAATTGATCAACGTGAGTCTTTCAGAGATGAAAGGGTTCTTAGGCATCCTGCTTCTCCAGGGAGTTATTGATATGCCTTCCTACACAGACTATTGGTCAAATGATCTACGTTATGACAAAATAGCTAACACAATGCCTCTCAAGAGATTCCAGTGCATTAGGAGACACTTACACTTTGTGAACAATGCTGCTGCCAATGATGAATCTGACCGCTACATCAAAATTCGACCACTTCTAGATCTTGTTCGTCGGAACTTCCTATCCATTGAAGAAGAGGGGCAGTATAGTGTTGATGAAATGATGGTGCCATACAAGGGTAAAAGAGCTGGCAGTAGACGTCAGTATATAAAAAACAAGCCAAAAAAGTGGGGTATCAAGGTTTTTATCAGAGCTGGTGTTAGTGGAATCATCTATGATTTTCTCATGTATGGTGGAGAAGACACATTCAGAGGACACACATTTTCAAATGTGGAAGAACTTATGGGAGTAGGCGCCAAAGTAGTAATCAGTCTTTGCAAGTCAATAGTAACACCAGCTTGTTCCTTTGTATTTTTTGACAACTTTTTCTGCTCTCTGGAATTACTCATCCTTCTAAGGGAGAAATATGGTATTTTTTCATTAGGCACAATAAGGGCTGATCGCCTAAGAAATTGTCCATTGATTGCTGACAAGATTCTCACCAGAAGAGGAAGAGGGAGTTATGATATGGCAGTTGATAATGCACATAAAGTTTGTGTCGTAAAATGGGAGGACAATAAAAGTGTTTGTCTTGCAAGCACCTACTGTGAAGCAGAACCAGTTGGAACTATTAAAAGATTTCCCAAAAAAGCAAAAAAATCAACTGGAGGATCAAGGTCCAAAGAAGATGTTAGCTGTCCAAATATAGTGAAAGAATACAATTCGTTCATGGGGGGAGTTGATTTAGCAGACATGCTCATAGCATTGTACAGAACTGAGTTCAGGACACATAGATGGTACATGGCAATTTTCTCCCAAGTAATTGATATGTGTGTTTCTAATGCCTGGCTTTTGTATCGGAGAGATCACAAAGTTCTTGGAGCTGGGAAGCCTATTGCATTGAAGAAATTCCGACTGCATATAGCTGAGGTCCTTATCAAAACTGGCAAGCGGTATGCTCCACGTCCTTCCTGCTCAACAAAGCATGTGGAGACTAAGAAGCCGAGACATGCAACTGAAGAAGAAATCAGATATGACAAGACATCTCATTTCCCTCAGATGTCAGGTAAAGGCAGGTGTGCTCATTGCAAAGATGGCCAAACAAAAGTGATGTGCATCAAGTGTAACTTACGCCTTTGCTTGACACAAGAGAGAAATTGCTTCTTCCAGTACCATAGTAAACCTTGAAATTAAACATCACAATGAAATATCATGTATTTTTCACGTTTTCAGCAATAAAATATGATTTTTAAATATATTTTCATAAAATTTATAATTCATTCCACCCTTTGCATGGTATCTTTTTGGATACATTGTCAAGATTAGGGAGACATCTGAACATATGGCACCGTATCCAATAAGATACATTAACATTTTGTTGAATATTTTGATTTGCATAAACAAACATTTTTTTTTACATTTTTCATGAGTCATTGGATAGTGCCTTCAATTGAATTCCGACATAATATTGAAATTTTTTGATAAAAATTTTGTTGCCAAGAAGAGGGTTAATGAAGATTAATAATTTAATGAAGTCAAAGATCACAATGGCTAAAAATGGAAAACAAGAAAGAATTACTTGAATTAAGACTACTTTATGAATAATAATTATAAGAGGTCCTGATGAACTGATTAACTCGAATATCAAAATTTAAAAGTAAAATACAACGTAATCAGAATTCTATGTCAAACAGCTTACTGAAAGCCAAGATTTGATATTATTTGCAAGTTGATATGTATGTTATAGTACAGTACCGTACGGTGAACAATAATTACAATATTATCATGATTTGAACTATAGCCAGTAACAAACACTCGCCCTTGTGTATCTTTTAGCACAGTCACCTACTTGAAGAATACTTAAAACTCCCTTAGAGTATTTTCAAAATGAGATATGTTAATTTAATGGATATTCAAAATTATTTCGAGCTCTAGCCAAATTCGAAATTAGAGCACCTTTCCTTTCCGTAGATTTTGTTTCACTGCACTTCAAATTTATTGTTTTAGAGAATCAATTACTTCACTTGTCTTCATTTGAATAAACGTTTATAATAATCGGCTTTCCATAAGTAGTCTATCGCAGAGTTCTGATATAGTTTATTCATTTAATCCATGTTAAAAAAAACTCAGTCTCACGTTCAATATTCAATATCCAGTTACTCACATTCGATGGATGTAGCAGCCTCAGTATAGGACTACACCTGCAAAGAAAAGAACAAATTTGTGAGAATTTCTCATTACCTAGTGGTATAATCAACCAATATGTTCATAGCCGACTCTAGTTACAGGCCTCCCGGGCCTGTTTCATGAAATTTAGAAGTTCTTTTATACAGCAAAAAGGCGGATTATCAATAGTTTATTGCATGGAAATGCATATATATATTGCTTAGTTTATTGCCGAGCTAATTATGTCTTGAGCATTTTCACGTTTTTCCTGTTTTACAAGGCTTTTGAAACTTCATGAAACAAGCCCCAGTTTTAAAAGTGGAAACACCACTCAAGAGACAGCCGAACCTCTCTCGTAGTACTGTAATCACGTTCAATATTTTCAGTTCATCTGAAATGAACTCAGTTCTGATTCATCCGCAGTGCGGCCCACTTTAAAACTAGAGGCATTTGCAAAGTCGGTTACGATAGATCTCAAAAAGTTAGAACATTTCCAAAACAGTAAGTTACCAACAAATTTGAATTTACTTACAAGCTAGACTTATAGCAAGTTGAATGAAGTTTTCCCCTTTAAAAATTGTTTAAACTTCAAATTATTCATTTGTTTTATTGCACCATTAAAATAATAAAGGTTATTTACAGTACCTAGTCAATAACTAAAATTATTAATTAAAAAAATGGCATAAATGATACTTACTAATTAAACTAACTTATATTACTGTTTAATTCTAAGTTACTCAAGTTATTACTTACTATTTTCTATGGTAGGATCGTAAGAATCAACAAACTGTCCATCTACAAATTGTATACTTAGTGAGGACTTCCCTGAAATAAACCAATATTATGAATTTATCAACAATAATCGACAGATTTCTCTCAGAATTGTAAAATCAGTACGGTACTAATAAGAATGAATTTATTAGAATTAATTTTGACTAGGTATTTACTCTAGGAGAAACGTTTCATCCTTTATAACCAAATAAAGACCTTTTCCGTTTTTCTCACAAACTCAAGAATAAAAAATCATAAAGCAGTTGTCAAGATAGTACCTGTAAATGAATTCCGGTTAGTCTATTGGTTCTACGGCAAAACTAGTTTGAAATACAAAATAGTTTGTATTCCAGATAGCGTGAGTGAGAAAATAATATAAATCGGTCTAATTGCTGTGAATCCATTTCTTCTACAATACAGCAAAATATCTTGTATTGTAATGCTAATAGGCTAAGTCGTCTAATATACTGTATTTAAAAATTAGGATTACCATTATTGCCATCTATAAATTTCTAACTGTTCCAAATTTCAGTGTAAATTTCAACTGAGCATAGAAAATACAGTACTATAAATTTAAATAACAATTTTTTGGCTGATGAAGTGTACAGTAGGCTATATTATAAAGTCGAATGAGTATATTTATGAATAGTGATGATGTAGCCTAACAGAAGATTGGAAAACGATTGCTACACATTGTCTGCAATATTTTCTTTGTCAAAGTAGGAGTTTACACAGTTAAACAGTGAGTGAATAACAAACAGGGGCTGTTGCAGTGCGCCACCTTCATAATTGGTTAACTATTTTCTGGACCATTTTCAAAACAGAAAGAAGTATCCGAGTCAGAGATGTCGTTTACAAGAAGATTCTTGTTTTACATGTTAGTGGATGGACAGCGCAAAATTCAAAATAATGGACACAGACAATGGCCCTATTTCACCAGGTTTGAACAGTCAGTTCCAGTCACCTGATTTTAACTCAGGGTGGTAGTATGTTTTCTAATTGATTTAGAACTAACTGTCAAACGTGATTTCTCTTTTGATGAAATCGGGCCTTTGTGTTTGTTCTAATATCCTTTTAAAATCTCGATATACTTGGAAAATATCCTGCTTTCCACTACACTGTAATTTTAATAACGTAAAAGGGATGTTACAGTACACAAATTTGAGGACCGCTTTGTTTTTATAATTCAAGTACTTGGGTATTATTTTACTCACTCATAAACACAACATACTAGATAGAATCATGTAACCCACCTGTGGCATTTGGATGATTTCCGTGATTTACTGCAAACGTCTTGAGATCATCAGATATCCTCTAAGAAATCTTCATGGTGCTTGTTAATTTGAAGTTTTTATGAATAAGCTATTTTCATGAACAGTTTACATTTTTCTTCTGCAATACTTTATAAAGAGCCGTTCGAGTTCGGAATTCCATATTCCTTTTTTCTTCATTGACTGTCCCAATTTCACAATCTTTTTCTCTCGCCTCCATACACTAGTTTTGCAACAATGCAATCTTTTCTTTACTTGTGTCAATTTTTCCTGTGGACAGCTCAATGTTGTCTGAGTGCCTATTTCTCGCTTAGGCACTAGCAGGGATTCTACTGAAACTATTTTAGGGCCTAATGAAGCCGATTTTTCTTCATTTATTGACGGTGTCTCCTTTGTTAATATTGGTTGGTAGTATTCCGGCCGTCTTGGAAATATTGAAGGCACAGCATCTTCCCTAAGCATGGGTTCGGTCTTGTCGGGTGCCGTTATCAAGTCTTCTTTTTTAAAATGCAAACTACACAGTTTTGAAGCCGCTGACGGTCTAAACCCTTTTCTTCCAATGGCATGCAGCCATTTGTCAAGTAACGCCCTATTGTGTAGAGGAAACCTGAAAATGAAATTAGAAAAATGTTTTTTATGGGATAGCTTTTTATCGGTGGGGAGATCCTTACGGGTAGGTTCCACCTCGCCTAATTGCACAATTTGTAATGAACAGAGGAAAAACTAATTTGTTCATCCCTTTTTATAGTTGAAATTCATCTATGAATAATAAAATATGAATAAATATTTACAACGATCAGGCGTGGTTAAACAACATTTAATAAATTAATGAAGGAGAATTATTTTAGAACTTGGACTAGCTACAGAAATCATTGAACAGATATTCGGAATAAAAATGTTACAATACTGAGGTTCGGCTTGATTTTGTTCCTTATTAACAGCTGAAGAATGTTTTTTGAATTAACCATTTTCTACTTAAATAATGCTAACTGGAATAAATCTATTAATTTATTGATTGAAATTCCTAATTAATAATGCCATATAAATATTGATGAAAATTAAAAATGCAATATCTCATTTCCTACTATCTTCATATGGAATAAATCTATAGCCTATCCGAAAGAGACAAAACACTCGAATTTTGGCAGTCTTTCTCTCTCTCTTGCTTTATTCATGCCAATAATAAACCTGCTATTTGCTTGCCAGTCGATTGACAACCAAAAAGTTGCCAGTCCACAAATCTATGAGAATTATATAAATCTAACATTACAATACTTTTATAAAAATGAGATGGTGTCAGTCTGTAGGTCTACCACACCTAAAATACTTGACTGATAGGCTTGTAATTTTTGTCAAGGATTGTCTGTATACCAAGAAGTGTCATCCTATTTAGTATTAAAATTAACATTTAGGCCTATTTACATATTTTAAGGATAGTTTTAAAGGATTTGAAATTCAGCTCTAATCAAAAGCAATGTTGAGATCAAAATCATATGATTTTTTTCAAACTTATTAGAGGCGTTGGGCTATTAATACCATACAATGTTAAAAGTATAATCTAGGATGATAAAAAACATAGATAAAAACCCAATCCATCAAAAATGCATTACAAATTTTCAATCAGTAACCTTATTAAAGACCGTCCCAACTATGACGCAAGATGTAAGTTTTATAATGAAGCTATAGACTATAAGCTACGGCTTTCTTAAACAAAAAGAACAATAAATCATTTATAATTCTGTAAATAGTTAAATAGAGTTATCAACATCTAATGCCGCGTCTACACCATCGCCGAACTAAGCAAACGCGAGTCTAGTCCGATGTCTAGATTTAGTGCCGCGTCTACACCATCGCCGAACTAGGCGAAAGCGAGCGTGTAGATGGGGTCACTCGCCTGGTTCGCCTGCGCTTTTATATGGGAAAAACTCTCGGGCTAGACTCGCGTTCGCCTAGTACGGCGATGGTGTAGACGCAGCATTTTTTACCTCATAAGAGAGGCTTTTGTCCAATTTGGATGCAAATAAAGCTTAATAAACATCATTCAACTTTGGGAACTTTCTGTGTAGTAATGAAGGTGACATTTTGGTAGTTATCCATACTGAAAAAAGACTTGAAATTGTCAAAACGTCAAAACCACATATTAAAAAAACAACGAGATACCGGTTTCGGTTGTTAGACTATTATCAATCTCTGGTAAACTCTGGAGTTTTATTAGCTCCAGAGTTTACCAGAGATTGATAATGGTGTAACAATCGAAATCGGTATGTCATTATTCAAGTATTGTTTTATTAAATATTTGGTTTTGAAAATTTCAAGTCTCAGTAACTTTGGAAATATGTTGTGTGAAGATCAGTAAAGTTTCTAACCAAAATTTATCTATATCTATAAAACTTGTGTAGGGCCTACTCAATGCAGCCGAGTAAACAGGCTTGGCTATGTTGTTTTATGGGCTAAATGTTGTCGATAGATTCAACTTGAAGGTTGCAATTAGGCCTACAATGAATGCGAGTTGCTACGATTTGTGAGTATTGTTACATAGGTACAATGTAACCACATCCTAATAAGGCCCGTATTAGACTATCAAATGCTTTATAAAAGATATTTGGCTAACATATGCCCGGTTTCACAGTCGTTCAATAAACAGTTTATGGATCCAATAGCAGTATTGAATCAATAACCATGTATTTAGTTTATTGAACAACTTAGAAACATGGCATATGTTAGTCAAATATCTTTTATAAAGCATTTGATGGTCTAATACCGGCCTAAGATTTTGTAGATGGGGAATTGCTTTACACGTGCAAATAGACATGGGTAAAATCTACCCACGTAACCACAGCGTAGTAGGGTTTAGTTGGATAATTATCTATTGTTTTGATTGTACTCTGATTGTAAGGGCAGCCTGAATCAATAAAAATTTCACGGGGGTCACCAATTTCTGTTAATTTGACATCTAAATTTAGTGAAAGGAAATCGCTAAGGCTACAGCAAAAACAAAATGCTTCTGAAAAATAGTTCTATTTTCTTGCTAACCATCGACCGCATTTAAAATCATGTCGTTGTCGTCCGTCGTGGTATGTTGACAACCTTCTCTAACCTGACGTTTTTAAGAGTTGAGGAGAGTGATGAAGTGAGAGAGCCTCATAGGGCTTTCTACGGTTTGTGCTTATTTTATGATAAGTAGAATGTGCTTATTCTTTGTCGGAATAACAAAGGAGTTGAAAATCTGGAAAGGCTCAAATAAGGTTATAAATGAGTAAACAAAATACCATAGCCTAGGTAGCCTACCGGACCGGTAATGTAAAAGAAGAATTATCCTAATCCTATAGAAGAAGTGATGTGATGATAGAAAGTAGAACTTACGTGTGGAAAGAAATATTTGTACCAGGTACCGGTCTGTTGCGATTACTGTTACATCCATAGGCACTGCATGAGGACATGATAATTTAGATTCAATTCTAAGATTGGAACAAGATTAATATTATAGGCTACTTATAATATTAATTGTGAACTGTAGTGTAAACTGACTTCAAAAATGCTTGCACGATTTTCTAATATTGATGGCTAGAATTCTAGAATGTGGGATGAAATGATTGTGAATCTTCAATCGTTCATCTTGATGCTCTCACTCTCACGTCTGCGTCTGCACTTCTGCAGCACTGCAGCGCGCCATAATAGCAGTCGTTGAAGAAGGCCAGGACACTAGTGTGATGTCACCGCTAGGCGTCATATAGAGGAGTAGTTGCTAGACCGGATCAGCGCGCTCTAGGTCAGAGAGAGTGAACAGCTTGTCGGGATTTTAACCTTTGTGAGATAGGGACAAAACAGGATTTGGGGATGGAAATCAATTAAATCATTAATGTATCATCAATACGTTATTGCTATCTATTATTTAGTGGCTTCATGGTGTTTTAATGGATGTATTAATTGGATTAAAGTACTTTTATCAGAATTTTCGTCATCTTGTTGCTAGACTCTACTTGCTAGGTTAGGTTTTTGAAATTTGAACTTCCCGCTATGTGTAACCATCGGTATCATAATTATGTGTGTTAATCATTATTATTCCAGAGACATAAATTATTTCACACAAATAATATTCAATTCAATAACAACATTATATTTACATCTTATATTTTCCATTCTTCATCTATTTACATTCAATATTATATGTGCAAAAATCAATGTCCTGAGTAAAAAAGACAATATTATTTCAGAGACATCAACTATTTTACACAAATAATATTTAATTTGATTTTCAACATTATATTTACATCTTATATTTTCCATATTATTTCATCTATTCACGTTATATCAATATTCATATATCAATACCTATCTCACTTTTTTTTTGGAAAGGAATGCTTTTGGAAAGAGGATCAAATTGAAATTATCTTTGTTTCTTCTCTCTTAAAAAGGCAACTGAAGTGTTCTTGAACATCCTAGCTTTGATTTTATAAGTTACTGGAATATTTTGGCTGAATATTTATCAAATACGATGGGTTTGAAAACAGACATTTTACATTTGATTCAATGTTAACCAATCTTCAATCCCGCCAAGTTGTTCCTCTGTCTCTTACTTGAGCGCTGATGTTTGGCAGCTACTTGTCTATAGCAGGATTAATTTAAGCCAGCTCCATACATGCGGCATTTGGCAAATACCGAATACACCAGTCAGTGTATGCATTGCCCTATTTGTTTATATAGAGTGGAATATCTTAATATAATATGACCATAAGGTAAACATTTGGTATTCCCAAATGCCGCATGTATGGAGCCAGCAGTAGACTGCTTACCTAGTATAGCAGGATCCAATTCAACTTGTCAGAAATCAGCTGTCTCAAAGAGCAATATCACAATACTTAACCTACAAATGCTGAATCTCGCAGATTATTGAAAAGGTCTTTTAAAAAGTAAAGGTCAATTCCCACATTGACGACAACGACATGACGACGACATTCTCATTTCGTTCTGCGCATGCGTAACCATCCCATGCTCTGATTGGTCCATGTCTATCTTTGTTTACAAAAATGAAAGCTCTCAAGTCTCAAAATTGCAGTGCTGGTATGACTTGAAAAGGTTTGTATTATAATTTTATTTACTGATTATTATATTTATATCGTCGTACTAATATTATTAATATTAATTGACAATTGATTCCGAACACCCAAACAGCGAACATTCAAACTTCCTATCTAGTCACTTAACCTAGAAATTCGGCAGGTCAAAAGTTCTAAAAGGATGGACCAATCAGAGCGCGGGCTGGTGACGCCCGCGCTCTGATTGGTCCATGTCTATCTTTGTTTACAAATAATGATAGCTGTAGCTGTCGGCTATCAAGCTCTCAATTCTCAAAATTGCAGTACCGGTATGACTTGAAAAGGTTTGTATTATGATTTTATTTACTGATTATTATATTTATATTGTCGTACTAATATTATTAATATTAATTGACACTGATTCCGAACAGCAAACATTCAAACTTCGTACCTTTAACCTAGAAATTCGGCTGGTCAGAAATTCTAAAACGATGGACCAATCAGAGCGCGGGCTGGTGACGCGCGCAGAACGAAATGAGAATGTCGTCGTCGTGTCGTTGTCGTCATCGAGACGACGTCAATGTGGGAATTGAGGTCAATTCCCACATTGACGACAACGACACGACGACGACATTCTCATTTCGTTCTGGGCATGCGTCACCAGCTCGCGCTCTGATTGGTCCATCCTTTTAGAATTTCTGACCAGCCGAATTTCTAGGTTAAGTGACTAGGTAGGAAGTTTGAATGTTCGCTGTTTGGAATCAATTGTCTAGTAATATTAATAATATTAGTACGACAATATAAATATGATAATCGGTAAATAAAATTATAATACAAACCCTTTCAAGTCATACCGGTACTGCAATTTTGAGACTTGAGAGCTTTCATTTGTAAACAAAGATAGACATGGACCAATCAGAGCATGGGCTGGTGACGCATGCGCAGAACAAAATGAGAATGTCGTCGTCGTGTCGTTGTCGTCAATGTGGGAATTGACCTTAAAAAGGTCTTTGAAAGGTCTTCTTTAAAAAGGTCTTTGAAAGACTTTAAAGGTCTTTAAGACTTTCAAGCCTTTTGATTATTGTGTCGAAATCACTGTTTAATTATTACTGGATCAGCTGATTTATGACAAGTTAAGGTCAATTCCCACATTGACGACAACGACACGACGACGACATTCTCATTTCGTTCTGCGCATGCGTCACCAGCCCATGCTCTGATTGGTCCATGTCTATCTTTGTTTACAAATGATAGCTGTAGCTGTCGGCTATCAAGCTCTCATTCCTGTAAACGAGGAACCACCTACTATTACATCAGGCCAAACAACTGAACAATGACGTCACAAATTGAGACATATTTTTATAGCAGGAGCCAATTCTTTGAAAGGTCTTCTTTAAAGGTCAATTCCCACATTGACGACAACGACACGACGACGACATTCTCATTTCATTCTGCGCATGCGTCATCAGCCCGCGCTCTGATTGGTCCATGTCTATCTTTGTTTACAAATAATGATAGCTGTAGCTGTCGGCTATCAAGCTCTCAATTCTCAAAATTGCAGTACCGGTATGACTTGAAAAGGTTTGTATTATGATTTTATTTACTGATTATTATATTTATATTGTCGTACTAATATTATTAATATTAATTGACAATTGATTCCGAACAGCGAACATTCAAACTTCGTACCTTGTCACTTAACCTAGAAATTCGGCTGGTCAGAAATTCTAAAACGATGGACCAATCAGAGCGCGGGCTGGTGACGCATGCGCAGAACGAAATGAGAATGTCGTCGTCGTGTCGTTGTCGTCAATGTGGGAATTGACCTTTAAAGAAGACCTTTCAAAGAATTGGCTCCTGCTATAAAAATATGTCTCAATTTGTGACGTCATTGTTCAGTTGTTTGGCCTGATGTAATAGTAGGTGGTTCCTCGTTTACAGGAATACAGTCATAGGTTATGGACGATGTTTACAAACACAACGCTCTCAACAAAGTTTTTAATAGATTATTAAGCAAAAATCTCCTAATTTTTCATTTACGTCCAAAAAGTAAGTATTCTCCAGTCTTTATCAAGAAAAGTTTATTGTTGTCAATCTTGTAAGCGTGAGGGCCTGGTCACATACGATTGTGGTTTGCTTTACTTCACTTCACTAGCAAAGAGCAGCCTTGATGGCTAACTTCACTTCACTCAAAGGAAAATTCTGTTGCTAGTGAAGTGAAGTAAAGTAAACCACAATCATATGTGACCAGGCCCTAAGTTACATGTGTTGCCTTACCAATATCATGAATAACTTAGCTACAAAATTCGTCTGTGCTAGCCCTGTAGATTAGGCTTTTTTACACTTCACACAAGTGCGGGCCGGGCGCCGGGCCCGGATCAGATGCAAATAAGATGTAAATTTAAGTTATCAAAATCTCTCGAAAACCCTTCAATCTTTCTAAATATGTTACCAACTGCTTAAGACAGATAACAGTAAAGATGTCCGCAATCAAAAGAGTTAAGCCATAATTGTCCAGATTTTTTTCATGATTGCAAATAGGATTGGCCTCTGTAGCGTACCACATAAACGGAGAAGAACAATAAATGGAGTGGTCCGTAGCCGAGGGCGATAAGCGACTGTCTGATAATCCAAAGGTTCCAAGATCAAATACAGTTGCCGGAACGGATTTTGACAGAAACGGCCACTCCCGTCTTTCGGAGGAGACGAAAAGCCGTCGGTCCCGACTGCCTAACAACAGTCGTCATCTCTCATCATCACCCCTCTCATTACCCACGCACAAGCCTAAAGCTCATGTGGGCATCACCCTCAAAAAAAAACTTTAAAAGAATTCTTGAGAAAAACTTATAGATCGTCCTATTTCTTTGTTCACCAACCTAGAGGATTAGCCACTTTTCCCCGCTGGTCTATCTGGCACCCCAGTGATCTGCCTAGTCATAAGTTATTCAAGTACCCATGCATAAATCATGTTTTGCAGCATTAGGTTGTAAAAGGGCATGTCTGGTTTGTGGGTATCTTCTTGTACCAACTTGAATGCAATGTAACCGCGCCCTAACACTCCACAAAGGTTGACCTCTAACAGAAATTTTCCATTGACTCATTAATATCAAAGAATCACATCCAGAAAACTTACATAACAATTTTCAAACTAAAATCCAATTGTTAAAATGTCTTTATAGTGGCCTGTACAAAAACTATCCAATGGGAGCAAATTATTCGAATATAATTATTTTATCCAGGAGCGGTTCCAGCCTTGAAAAACTGAAAGAAGGCAAGGGCACAAGGCTGAAGCTGAAAAATTAGAGAACACTTGGTTGGCGGGGAGGGGGAGGGGGTAGATACATACATGATAATGTATATAAGGGAATGCACTCATTCATCAAAAGTACTAGAAGTGTAGAAGTGAACCAAATCTATCAAATTTTACAGGCATGTTAAGATAGACCTCTAGACATGCACTTCAAACGGATTATAAAAATTTCCCAATTATACGCCAAAAATCTGCGTCTCAGATTTTTCAATAACAAATTGACAAAAAAGTCTAAATTTGGTCCTTGGCTCTGGTGAGCGGTAGAAAAGATTGTGTTAAGAGGATTACAAAATTATCTCATAAAACAGCGTTTTGTGGTTTTTCTTTACACTTTCAATGCATTTTCCATTTTTTTTTTCAAGAACAACTGAGCTAGAGACATTCAAACTTTATACATAGGTTCAGCTTAGATATTGGAAGTGATGGTTTAAAGGTTTTGAAAAAACACAAAATTGAACCGTATTCTATTTTTCAAAGTATCGAAAATTTTTCCAGTTATATTATTTATTGCGTTTTTCCAGATTATTAGAGAGCATCTGAATTAAAAAGATCAGAATTCGGTACACTGGCTCATAACAGCTAGAAAGGCTATGGATCTTCAGAAATATGTTAAAATTAGTTTTTAGTTTTATGTTGCATCTTCTCAGCTTTCTCATGAAAGATTCGATCGATCATTCAAAATTCAATACCAAGGTTCAGCTAAGGACTTGAGAGTGATTATGTGTTGGAGAGATTTCGAGAATGTCCCAAAATTGAGCTGATTTTTTCAATTATAATGCATTCAATATTGTGCTTAGCATTTGAGCATCCTGATATTTTAATTTTTTCTTTTTTCAGTAATATGTAATCTGCCAGAGTGGGATGAAAATCTGGATAATTGAAAGCAATGGATCAAGTTCAAATGCCGGCCCCTGTAGTGGGATCCATCGTACAAATGGATTGGCACAGTACTGCGGAAGGAGAGACAGTTCTACAACACTTCTATAATCCACAGACTTCTGGAAGAAAGCTTTTTGGTATGAGGAATAGTAATTGATGTAATATGATCATATACTTTCTTAGTTAAAAGTATATACTTTTATCAAGCTCAAAGCTTCAATTGCAGATTTGATAGAATTGAAAAAGAAAAGAAACATTCAAGCGTTGTCTCAATACTCAATGCAATTGTGGCTATGTCGACGCTGGGTTATCAGTAGCTGCCATAATCATAATAACCAATAACCAATCCTTTGTAGGCCTAGTTTATGATAATTATCTGGTTATGAAATTCAACGAATATTTTGTACTAATGTCTAAGATTTTATTAGCTACTAGATTGTAATATATCGGGTGAGGCATATTAAAAATAATGAAACGATTCAATATAGCAAAAAAGTATTAAATTTAATTTTAAACATAATAAATAGACTAGGCTAAATGACTGGAGAGCCCATTTAAAAGTATTTTATGTGAATCTGATTATTTATTAATAACATTTGCTCCATTATCCTGAATGCAAAAGTTATGTGCAACGCTTAAAAGTGAATGCTTTCAAATTGGCTCTCCAATAATATTATAATATTTGTATAATTATTTTAAAAATAATGTATAATGTTTTAGCCATCCTTAATCGTTTCAAACTTTAAATAAAAATGAAATTCACTTTAATGAAACACACTAATATGCCTCACCCGGTACTTGCATTCATTCTTTTCCATTTTTATCTGTTAAAATTTACCTCATAACATGTTCGAATGAGTCTGTTCATGCGAAGAGTAAAGGATAAAGATTAATTTATTCAATGCACTAATTCCACCGATTTGAAGGATTGAAGTGCATCAAAATTTCAGGTTTTCAATAATACTAGGTCTCATAATATGTATGACCATTTCCGTCCAATAATAATTATGAGATAAACTTTTTAACTTCTAGAACGAAGTCGATTATTTATTTATTTATGCTAGAATTTCAACTGAGGGCTGTCAATTCATTAATCACTGATTTAATTGAATTACAACAATTATGATATTTGAAAAGCCATTTTAGTGTGCCTCATCCAGTTCCCATCTCAGACCTGACAAACTTTAACATTAATAGCATTTTAAATGTTATGTTCAGTTAATTAAAAACTCTTGTATCAATAAATCAGTTTCTTGGTTATCAACTACCACAGTGAAAATTGAATTAAAATTGCTCTTCCTGTTTTAGGTCTTTTGGAAAGGCCTCCTGTTGCCCCTCACATTGAGGAAGTATCCTATAAGTTGTTCTTTGCTGGGAAGGCAGGAGTCGGCAAAACAGCGACAATTTCTCGTCTTGCAGGTACTCTTCCTCCAGCCGGTTACATAGAAACAACTGGCATCCGCAAGACCAACATTTACTGGCCTGTGAAAATATGGGATAAAATTATTCTATTCAGACTTCAATGCTGGGATGCTGGTGAACATGCCGTCAAGAAATATGGTCATATATTCCCGGTAATATTTCAAGTATATAAATTTATTAAATATTTCTTTAGTTGAAATTTGTCTTCATAAAATAAAACTTTTTAGTTTTTCATTAGTTGTAAATAACACAAATCCAGTTCAAAGCAGTCATAACATTCAATTATTTGAATTCTTGACTACTCAAGTTGGTCATTTTGCCCAATTGAACAAAAGCTTTAAACTTGTGTGAGAAAATACACAAGTTACTATCAAGTGTACAAGTATACACAAGTTTAACAAACGTGTTATTATCATTTTTGTGATATGAATCTTCATCGTCAATTTCAAGATATTTGATTGCACTCATCTCTATTTACTGAATCTTTGAATTGCTAGAACAACCTAGTTCTAGTTCTCTCATTTTCATTACGTTGAATGGTCACATGTGCTTCAAGAAATTTAAAATCTTGAAGATTTTTTAATAGTTTTAGTTTTAAATGTAATTCACACTAAAGTATACGCAAATAAGATTTCAGCCTCCTCATGTCCTCATACTTACCCTATGCCTATGTCCCACACTTGGTCGATTTTTGTCTGCTTTTCGATTTTAGTCATAACGCATGCCACATGATGCAAGCAGTGCAGCATTCGTTTTCCCTTCCTTCAATAGGATGCGTGAAGCGCAAGATGACTAGCATGACGAAACGAAAATCGACAAGGTGTAGACATAGCTATAGAGAAAATTGTGAAAATGAAAAGCAAAGCTATACAGTAGCTATACAATACATACATAGAATACATCAATACAGTATACAATACAGTAGTAGCGATACATAGTTATTGAGAAAATCGTAAAAATGAAAAGCAAAGCAATACAGTAGAACGTCAATAATCCGGATAAATTGGGACCGGACCCCATCCGGATTAACAAAATGTCTTCTAAAAAAGGACCAGGGCGCATTACTCGAGCAAAAAACTTTCTAAAATATTGTAAACTAGAAGTCACCCGTGCTTCGCAACGGAGCTACACAAAACAAAGCTACATTATAATTTCTTCTCTACTGTGTGTATCAAAGGTATTATTCATTTTTTTTCTGGATTAGGCCTTTAAAATATTGTATAGCTTAATGCTATGCTAAAACTGAACATATACGGTAGGCAAAAATGGTGATTTAAATTTATTGAGAAATTCATTTCATCCAATAAAGTAATAAATTGGACCAATTCATAAATCAACAGGAAAAATATTAGGAAGGAAATGGAGAAGTATTTATTGTGGCATAGGCTTCAAGTTATTCTTGATGGGTAAACACAACTGTATACTAATTGTAAGTAGTATTTACGCTACTTTACTGTAAGCTACACATTCATCATTTGTCAAGTAAGTTACCTGTAAGCTCAATATTCCCGTTAGCAGTCAGCATTTTTTTAAGAAGGCCCGGTATCAATCTCATTACTTTTGCAAATGCCCCATACAAAAAATCTTCTTAAATTGCGAAAATTATGAATCAACTTAGATCCCCGTGAATACATCCACCTTCATTCCGAATCTTTATTAATGTACCACAATTTGCAGTAGCCTACATCTATTCCATCAGATAATTCCATGACAATTTTGTAATTTTTATTGCTGTCATAGAACATTAAACTTGGCAAATTCAATAATAGTTTGATTAGTCTCTATTTCCCAATGTGAAATTTCAACATTGTAATGTCATAGCGATTCGTAAAAGTATTAGAAAAAATTGTTTTACTTGCATGAAGTTGAAAATTATCTGCAAAATAAGAACTAAGTTATTATAAGTCCAAAAATTGGATAAATTACATTGTTTCTTATGGGAAAAATTGATATGGTTAATAAATGATTGAAAAAATTAAAGAATTAATTTTATTTCGATGAAAAAGCAAAGAATAATTGATTTTTGATAAAAATTTGTTGTAAAAAAAATTTGGCCAAACTGAGACTCGAACCCAGCGAGACAGGGGGCCCATCATTCCGGAGACACGCTCTAACCAACTACTCCATCACAGCCGTCGAAATGTACTCTGTTTGGTAGCGTACTAAAGTTTCTAACCTCTAACTCGAATCATTATGAAGTAGCGAGTATTTTAACCTTCCCGACTGAAGTGGTATTTGAGCTCCAATTATGAAAAATCTAGAGGGAAAATTGAAATTTGGGCTTCGAGGTGCATAACATTAATATTTTTGGAAACTGTATGCAAAATTTCAAGCTCTAGATTATTCCCGTTTTTTCGGAACACAATCCACAAAATTAGCTTGCTTCTTGCTAATAAACACACACACACACGCACACACGAACACACGCAACCGTATCTTCTTTTATTTATAAGATGTATTCTTTTAGGCTAGGCGTACACCGGTTAGTCAAGACAAGACGAGATTAGTCACGTTTAGTAAGAATAATTCACATGGTTGATTGATTATGATGCAGCACTCACTGATGCAATGACTAATCGGTGTGTGTTGCTTCATCTTCTAGTACGGTATTGTACTTCATTTGCCTGTGACACATCCGGATTATTAACGGTCCGGATTTTTGACATCCGAATTATCGACGTTCTACTGTTAAAACTTACATTAATTCACATCCTGTTGGTTTCAATCTGCAAGAAGCAAAAATTAGATTTAATATTGCGATAATATGTTCTTATTATTGGTTTCATTCATCTTCTAGGCAGTTATATTATCTTCACATTCTCTATCACATTCCTCATTTTATTGTTTCCAGTCCTGCAAAGCGAAATCTGATGGAGTAGTCATTATTTTCTCGTTCATGGATGAAAGCAGTTTTGCCGAAGTGCCCAATATAATTTCCAAAGTGACAAAAGATGATCAAAGTCCTCCAGCCGTGATGGTGTTTGGAACCAGGTAATCATAATTATCTTGATAATTCATAAATTTATCAGTTTATAATATATTACTGTTTAATAGAACGTTAAAGCTGGTATTTTAGCCCAAAATCCTGAATTTCACCATTTTTCAAATTAAATACATAACTATAAATAGTTGGGATTTTTCATCAATTGCATCTGGCAACGCTGGGTCGGGCTCTGCTGCGGCACTTGGTCGCAGTAACGAAAACTCACTTTGTTAGTTACGAGCGCATTGCGTCCGTTGCAACGTACTTTTTGACGTCCGTTGTAGAAATACATAGAAGTGAATTGGTGACAACACAGATGTTCGTGTGTTGTCACCAATTCACTTCTATGTATTTCTACAACAGACGTCAAAAAGTACGTTGCAACGGACGCACTTTGTGCGCTCGTGTGGCCCTAGCCTTACTGTTAAAATCCCTTTAATTTAAATGCAAATCATTATTTTGAAACAGCCAGTCCTGTTGGTTTATTATGATGATCTGATCGAATTGGATAATTCAGACTTAGGCTGTGGTTATCATGATTTTTTTTTGGTGAGGGCGATAACGCCCACATGAGCTCTAGGCTTGTGGGTGGGTGATAAGAGGTGTGATGATGTGAGATGACTACTACTTTTCAGGCAGACCGGAGTGGCCGTTTTTCAGGTCAAAATCCGTTCTGTCAACTGGAATTGATCTCGGAACCTTTGGATTATCAGACCGGCGCTTATCGCTATCGGCTAAGGACCACTTCATGATTGCAAGAACATGGAGAACGACCAAGAACATTCATAGAGACAGAATTAAAAAAACATCAGTTTGGCATTAAAAATGTTCAAATTCCGACGAAACCCCTTCAATTTTTTTTTAAATTTTTGGTTGGCGATTAAAAAGTTGGTGAATAAAATTAATGTATTTATTTGAATTAAATTTAATTTTTCTATTAAATTAAAAAGTTGAAATGAAAAAATATCATGCTTTAAGCTAGACTTGAAACCATGAATTTACGAGAAAGCAAGGAAAATACCTCCACTTTTTATCATTCAATCAAAATGTTGAAACAATAAATCAAGGAATTTCCATCTTCCTGTGGTTTTATGACCAGTTCAGGCAATAGAATAGAATAGAATGACTTCTTTATTTTAAAGACGTGGCGAAGTTTGGACAATGATGTCCACTCTACCACTTAACCACGAACATGGAACCATTGCCCTCTGATTCTGAGGGAAATTAGTCATCATTAGAATAATGCCAATTGTCGTCCACTGAAATCTTTTCGTCCGCAAACGTCCGAATTGCTAACATTGAATTAAATCAGCGGACAGTTCGGAAGTGGGACGTTTACGGACGAAAACTGTTCGAGTGGAATGACGAGGATAAATAATGTCTCCTCTTAGAGGTTCCTCGTATCTCTTATCTTCTGTTTTCCCTAGATTAAATTCTGGTTAAAATTGTAATAGTTTCTTATTTCTAAATTAGTAGTTTCTTAATCCGAATACATTATTTTTTCAGATTTTGTTTATCATCGAAATTGGAGGTGTCATTGAACGAAATCAAAGAATTCGAACAGAAATACCATGTGAACGTTATGAAAGTTAATAAAGTGACGTCGATTTCACATGACCGCAACGAAGT
This sequence comes from Laodelphax striatellus, assembly GCA_017141395.1. Classification (NCBI taxonomy): domain Eukaryota; kingdom Metazoa; phylum Arthropoda; class Insecta; order Hemiptera; family Delphacidae; genus Laodelphax; species Laodelphax striatellus. Next base: position 19,711,190 of record CM029530.1, read on the forward strand.
GCACCGAACAGCGCCATTGCTGAATGCCATTTGTGAAAAGCTGTGGATAAGAGATCAGGAATACATTCTGAAGAATGGTATGACTGTCTGAACTGAGGCAGAAGAACTATCAAAATAACAGCACCGATAAAAATGTCATCGTTGTTGTAAATACAGTATTGCTATTCTAGGAAACTAAGGGCCGATTGCAAAAACGCTGATTAAATTTAACCGAATTTATATGACGTCATTTTACAGAGTCCTATATGGATTTTTTGCATTGATTTCATAAGATGACGTCTTGTTACGGCGGTTGAATACAAATGGTTTTTTTTGCAACTGGCAAAGGATCGTTAATCCTTAGGCTGATAATGGTGGGTTGCACCAAGCAAGATCAATTTTGATCCGGGATCAGTACAAAGCAAATCAAATGGGATCAGCTGAGTTATAATAATTGATCCCGGTTGGTGCAACCCAACAATGATCTCTTATTCTTAGGACTAAGAAAACTATTAATTGTACATAGGAATACAAAATAAAACACTCTTATTTTTGTAAAATAGACAATTTTACTGTCATTATGATCTATTAAAATGAAATTCGTCGAAAGACTCAAGTAATTTGTATATGAAACAGAATCAACTATTGAGAATTAAAATATAAAACAGAATTAAATTGTTGCATAGTTTCAACATCAATAACTCAATGAACAACTACTCCACAACTGATATGCGAGTAGAAAAACTAATATATTGTTACTACTATCACAGGATATAAATCAAGCATAAAAATACATTGGATTGGGTTCATTCTGATTAACTCGAACCTCATAGTACACTAAAGATTTCTAATATTTGTCAAGAAGGCAGTCGATAGTAAGTGTTGATTATTATAAACATTCAATTTTCAACATTATAATACTAAACTACATCCAACTGGAATCTATAATATTATAATTATGATGAGAATTAATTTCAAAAAGACAATATCTGGTGTTGAAAAAATTCAACCTCATTTGGAGACATTCCTGAAATTTATAAAAGTATGTAAGCAGTTGGAATTTAAAAAAAAATAGCAATAGGAGAGAATGTGCGAGGCATCACTGTATAGAGAAACATTTTATTGGACATCATTATTTTAAATTGTTGATTTATTACAATGTAACTCGTACAATAAAACTGTCAAAATAAATAAGTTCTATGACTCAAGTTTCATATGTGATTTTCCAAATAGTAGATTTGAAGGAAAGGCTCTAGACATTTTTAATTCAGTGAGTATTTTCACTGTTTTTGGTTATATTTATACATTATATTCTGTAACCATTATATTTTTTGAGACATTATTAGACTTTATTTGTTATAAATATTTTGAGATAAAGTTTATTACAACTTGCTTTTTATGAGATCTGGAGGCCACAGAACGCTGTAACTTGAATCATTGAAACCTGTTGATTCTTTATATCTTCACTTTTAATTAAACGAACCTGATAGTATTATAATTATAACTAGGCTAGTGTATTTAATAATTTATTGTAATTATCCATTATGTCAGATTTATACAGTGTAAACAAATGAATTAGTTTATTAAATATTCTCTCCAATTATTTGAAAAGGACAAATATGAAGATACTGTATTATTTTCTATTATATCACCATGGAGTACCTTATGAAAGGCTAGATTTCTGATCAGCTACGAGTATATTAGGATGTTTCATTTCAAACTCATAGTGTAGTTGATACCGTACAAGTCCAACCCAAGTTTTTGTAGAATTTGAATTAGTTTTCGTCTCCTATATTAAATGCAATGAAAATTTTATTCAAGTGTATTGAGAAGATCCTCAAAGCATTTGGCTGTAAACAGTGAAGATTTTAAATAGATTTTTAATGAAGTTCTAAGATTGAAAAAGTAATCATGAATGCTATAAAAATAATACTATTCCATATTCTGTAGTCCCACTCCTCATCTGTCATTAATTCAATGACCAAATAACACAATTTTTTTCCAATTTACAAATATCTCGAATTCAATATAAAAAAAAATAATACTTCAATCAACATTGCTCTCTTTATCATTATAAGCATGACAGTGTAGTATAATATACTAGTATTACAATACATAACGACGAAGATAACTAGGAAGATCAAAATAGTGATATTCGATTTATAATTATAAAATTCAGTCAGATAAAAATAAATTGAACAATTCACATTCAACAACAATTTTTACTTTTTGAAGATTTCAACAACTTACACTGAATAACATTCAATCTCAACGTATAACATATCTAGTTAACAACATTAGAAACAGATAACAAGATACTCTTAACAGGGAAAAAGATGGGATAGAATGTTAATGTGTCGCAGCATTGAGTCAGTCTCATTGGAATCACACGAAAAAGCTTTGCTTTGGACACACATGCACATGAGAGGTAGCTCACTCACATCAACACATTCTTACTACGTACATAGTTTAAAGAAAACTTTTATTATGTACATTCATCATATTTATTTATTCAAATATTTATCATTCTACAATAATAATATTTTATTCGAGTATAGTGGCGAAGCATGGTATACTTATTTGGTCATCGCCGGCGATGCCCAAATAAATAAACCACGCTTCGCCACGGTTCGAGTAGTTCAATCAATAGAATTGTTAGCAAGTAACAAATTATCTTTTTCATAATACAAATCTATAAGCCAAAGATTTAAGTAGGATACAGTATAATAATTATTTCGAATTAGTAACAGTTCACTATAATACTGAGAAGGAAATTTTTGATCAACTCTAGACATTCTGGAGAACATCATAATATCAAAATGGTGCCTATTTTAATGACATTGAATACATAAATTGCTTGATAACGATTCGAAACGGAAATGAAGTAAAATATTTATCTTTTTGGTCAAAATTAAAGAAAAAAACTGCAGTTGAGACATTTAATAGGATATTTCATTTGAGAAGAAAATCAGTTTTTCATAAGTCTGTCTATTTTTTCTGTCTATTTTCTATTTTTGTGGAATCACGTTTTTTGTACATGAAACGTCAAATAGATAGAGACTACGGATGTACTTCTCGAAGTGTGAATGCCTTTTTCGGACACTTATTTGATTCTACACTTTTAATCGGTTGATTAGTAAAAAAAAGAAATCTATGGTGACTACAACAAGCATTAGGAAACGCTCACTTTGTTGTAGTTCTAAAATGAATTAAATTTTTTCAATTATATTGAAAATTACAAAGATGATATTTTTTTCATCATCAGCATTAATCAAGTCCTTGTAAGATGAAGATGCATTCATTTGTGGAAAATTTCTGATTCAGCCATGAAAATGCATCATAAAAAAGGCTTGAAAAGAAATTGCAAGAATGAGTAAATAGGCGAATCTTGTGAAATTATTCAGCAAAGTCTTAGATGAAGAATTGTTTATATTGTCCAATTCCCTAAAATCAAATCCATCAAAAATAATTTGACCAGGCAAGTTTCAAATGTAATTCACAATGGCAAAAATTTGATAAGCTACGTGAATTTTGCAACAAATTTGCATGGATTATTAAGATTCGTTTAATATTTGAAACAATTATTATATTATTTTGTATTGGTGATGTTCAACTACACTGAAAATTGTTATCCCAGAGCTTCAAAACAATATCAAGTATCTGACCCTGCTACAGTTACCTCATTATTATTTTTTTAATCGTAAGTTGGAAATGAAACATCTACCAAAAGAAAATGGAATAAAAAGTAGGAAAATATTTTTCCAAACAAAATTATTTATTGCGAGAAATTTATATAATCAACAGAACAAATAAAAAAATCTATAATCTCAGTGGAAAATTATGTGATTATTTAATTTTCTATTTATCACTTCTAGTGAATATTTCATTAAGAAATACATTTTTCTCTAATAATCTTATTCTTACACTATAAAGGTACAGTAGTTGTTAGTTAGAAAGACAAATTGATAAATTTGGCAAGCAAATTATTTAAACATGCTGAGAGTTTGAGTGGATTTGCAGCAACAGTTCAGAATCAATGATGGAGATAGTAGAATCCATAGTTTTCAAAATTTACTTACTAAAGCTCACAGATAAAAATAATTTTTTCATAGAATACAGTGGCAGAGAATTTATAAAATATAATATATCAAGTACCTATGTAATTGAATTCAAAATAAAATACAAATTGAAAATACAATAATATAAATACATACACATAGAGTAAAAATATATATATATTAATATTGATAATTCAACTTTCATGCTCTTGTATTATGCAATATTTACATTATTAATACAATAACTTTTAAAAAATCACCAATTTATTATTAAAAATATTATACAAATGAAATAACATACTTCACTTTCATAAATATAAGTTACAAATACAATAAGTTTAGTAAGTTTCAACTTTTCTATACGAGAATTGTTTAAAAATATATATTGCTTGTCAGATACACAGAACTAAATCAGCAAAATTGGAAGCGTATAGAATTTTCAGAAATAGAAGATATGTTTTTTCAAACGTCTAAGGTCCAATGCACACTAAATGAAACAGAACGTATGCCAAACAGACTTTGAGACAAACCAAACGTTTTGTCTATGCTGTGTACATTGGTCTCCCCTACTTCAAAGCTAAAACTTTTCCACTGTTTATAGAAAAAAGTGTAGTCTAAACGATTTGGTTTCGTTCAGTGTGTGTTGGACCTGATAACTCAACGAAACACCAAAATTATTTTCTTTCTCAATGCAATAAAAATTTGATGTGATATCAATACCAATATCATAAAGTGATGATTAAAATATGAAAAGTTTGTTCTTGTAAATTAAAAGAAATTTTTAAAATACCTATTTCAAGTTATTTCCCCAGAGATTAGTAGATTGCGTTTTGTATAATACAGTACAGTGATTGCCAAATATATTGTCCATCTTATTACAATAAATAAATATTATAAAAATGTGCAATAAAAAAGTTTAATGATTAGGTTTTATTAAAAATTAGCTAACAAAGATTGGTATTCACTAAAAATTATTAATTTCTGAGAAGTTTTAACGAAATGAAAAAAGGTACCTTACACACTAACCTTTCAATCTAGGTTCACAGTAAAATTCATTAAAATAAGTAAAAATACTGCAAATTCTGTTGAGAATTTATACACTAGGAACTTATAAATACAGAATGCTTCAAGCTCAGAGTTAATATCGACATTACAAAACGGTATATTCATAATACTGTAGCTATTTACTAGACTCATGAGACATAATAACTCACAGGAGACCTTCGATAATGTTTACGTCCGATTCGTAATACGTCACATGTTTATAAATTAAAACATAATTTAGGATAAAAAGGATAAGATAGAACGGATACGGAATGCATTCAAAATCATCATTTGAAATAACTGCGGTACCGTACCCTTCTGTCTTTCTTTTAAAAATCAGCCACAAAAAAGAAACCAAGACGGGATTTATTTTAGTAGGCTTATTTAGAGTGAAATACTTGATGCAACCGAAAACATGGCCCGCCATATCCTCGGTGCACAATTACTATTCTCTGGGCCCTAGAGTCGAGATTATTTATTTCAAATACCATTCAAATTTTAAATCTAATAAAAACATTATCGGTATTTATGTGTTGCCAAACTGAAGAAATGAGAGTAGGCCTATATATATTTTTGAAGTCACAGTGCTATTGTAGTTTCAAGAATTGAAAATCTCCTTAATCGATCACAACCAAGTTACTTTTTTCATTTAAATTATTCAAGTGAAGTTTCAGATGGAAACCTTCTTTTCACCTCACTTCTTATTACTTACAGTTTGACTAGCCATTCAACTATCGAAGATCTTCTGTAATACCACGGGCACAGTTGAAAATACGAAAGAATAGCCCTGACATTTCCACGCGAATGAGGCAATGAAGGATAACCTTCAACCTTCAAATAAAGGATGAAAAATGAAGGAATAACCTTTTTGTACTTCAATACTTCTACAAATTGATAATATTCATGATGAATAAATAATTTATTCCACATATAAAAATGAAGGATTAAAACAGTAACAAAAGTGTTATCACTGTTAAGTGAAGATTTTTAGTTTCTAGATTTGTGATTTATCAAAATAATTATTTTACAATAATAAAACAATACATATAAAAATACTTAGTTAATTTTACTAACAAAAATAGACGAATACAAACGGCAACGATTTATATCGCTGATTATTCTTTATTTATAGTTCAGTGATGGATAAAAAAATGTTACGTTGGTAAAACAATTCGTTTATAAATATACAATTGTATAATTTGAAGAACGTGAAACATAATTTGAACGCTATAGTCGCGCAGCCCGTGGTAGAGTTTACTGTTTTCTAGTTAGGGTAAATGACTGGCGAGTCTCACCGTTTTGATAGTAGCCTACTATTTAATACATATCAACAACAACATATACATAAAATACAATAGTATCATAAAAAATTGTCATGGAGCTTGCATGCCCATGGTAATTTGAATAAAAGAGGAGTTTGTACAGAAGTGGGCCGATACAACAAATAATATCAAATAGACCCTGTTAACCGGTTTCGAGTGTTGAGTTGAGGAGTAATTATCAGAAGAAGATGACCTCTTCCTCGGCGGCCTGCGGAGTGGCGGCTGCCGAACTGCCCCCTGACGGAGACGTGCCGGACGAGTCGGGACTGCGCACCTTGAATCTGTCCGGCAGTTTCGGATAGGTGTGAGTGCGTCCTGCCTTGTTGCCCCCTCGGCCTTCTCCGCCCTGTCAACGTACGAATAGGTAATTAATTTAGTTGTCCATTCATATTGTTCATCTTAGGTATCCTATTATATTAAGCGAGCAATTTATGTATGTTTATATGTTTGTATGTCCAACGGATCTCGAAAACGGCTCTAACGATTTTGACGAAATTTTGAATATAGGAGGTTCGTGATACAAAAATTAGTTTGCGCCGGGTCTCATCCCTGGGATAACTCGCTGAAGGACCTTAAAAAGGAAAAACCGATCCTTTAGGAATCAGCTGACAGCAGAAACAAATTTCCGTCGGCTGTAAATGAGTGAGAGTGATGCCCGGTTTTTTAGTCGCTCAATAGACAGTTTATGGATCCAATAGCACTATTGAATCAATAACCATGTGTTTTCAAATGCAAAAAAAAGTTATTGATTCAATAAGTTTATTGAACGACTGAAAAACCGGACATAAGAGCGGTAATTGTGGGAGTGAGACAAGATTATTTCAGCTGCTGAGACAATGCATTTCAATCACATGATTACTCGTGAAATACACAACTACACTAACTTTTTTGGTAAAACCAGCGGTTCCATTACTAGAATTGAGAAAAATATCGAAACACATAAGCTGCTCCTATTCCCCTTTTTATTTCTGATTTTTATTTATCTATAGAAAATTAAAAGGAATTAGAAATTTTGAAAATATTCCATATTGTACTGTATTGTTATTTTTACATTTGAGGCTTGAAGTTAGCCATGTGATTTGTTTGTATTTATTTGAGAAAAATCGTCAAGAGTTCATCAAAACAGCTGAGCTAAAAATTGTTGTAGCAGGAATATTTTAAATTGTCAGAAAACAGCTGATTGATGTACGCTCGTTTACTGACGTTAAATCAGCTGTTTTCTGACAAGTTAAAATGATCCTACTATATCAACCCATATTATTACTATGAAGCAAAATTTTATAAGTGCGATTTTTCAAATGATATACATTCAAACTCGATTATTCATGATATTTTGAAAGCTGAGATTGATTTGTTTATAGTGCAATGATGATTCAGTGCATAAGACTGATGGCTGTACTTAAAAAATTGTTTAATTTCATTCCTTTTTTCCTTTAAAATTTCCATTCCTGTGCCTTTGTAGGCCTACCCCCGAGCAGAGCTCGGTACCCCGATATTGTTTCATTAAACTATAAAGTGTCTCTCAACGTCCCAGTAATATAATTAGTTTTCCATTCGTTTTCTAATTCGTTTTCCATTAGTTTCCCAGTAATATAATTAGTTTTCCATTCTTATTGTTCATATGGGGCCAGTTTCATAAAACTATAAAGTGTCTCTCAATGTTCCAGTAATAAAATTAGTTTTCCATTTTTATTCTTCACCAGGGTTTTGCTAGATGAAACCAGTGCCTATAATACAGGAGCTGCTAAATTTAAGATGTCTTAACTACACGTACACTCTTACGTACATAGCACAACATTCTATTCATGTCTAGTGCGCTGTTAAAAATCAGCAGCTTCTGTATTACTTCCAGGTTTTATGAAACAATTACATGATAGCTCATGTAAAAAACCAGAGCATTGGGGATCCCATACAGAAAAGCATACCAAGAAGAGTAAGTTAGTGGGTACGTTTTCATTTCAAAGGATAATAGGTGGTGCTTCAATCAAAAGTAATAGCGAATACTGTAACTGAATATGTTAACTGAGCATGTTAAACAAAACAACTGTACTAAAACTCCGATCGTAGCAAACTAACAATTATCTAATAAATTATACTTTGGCAACAATTCTCAAGTTTTCACAATTACACCTGGCATATTTGAACCCATCACGCAGACACAATATATATTAAAGAAGAAATTGATACAAGTGTTTACCGTGGTTCAAAATTATTATAATCTAGATTCTATTCTTCTTCTTCTTCTTCTTCTTCTTCTTTGGCTTGGCCGTTATCCCATATAATCTAGATTCTATTAAATCTATTAAATAGTTGTATAATTATTATCAAAAGAAAATGACTTCTTCTCCGGCAATGACTAAGTAAAAGATTGTGACTAAGTAAAGTTGTTATTCTTACAACTATTCTAATGAATGGAAAAGCGAATATGATGAACGAGCGACGGTTAGCGTACCTCGATGTTCTGCATCATAGCCGGACTGGATCCGGTACGTGAGTGAGAGGGGGCGGGGGGTGTGTAGGTGTGCGGAGGGTCGGGCGGGCTGAACGAGCTGGAGCTGAGCCGCTGGTAGCCAGACCCTGCGCTGCGGCGACCGCCCCCAACACCCGTCCCTGCTCCCGCCTCCGCCTGGCTCAGCTTCAGCGGCAGCATTTGCTGGATGCCTGCCGCCCCCGCCGGCTGGGCGCCGCCGCCTCCACCACCTAACTTCGACGCCAGCTTCAGTGGCAGCTGTTGTTTGATTTGTACACTCGCCGCTACCTGTCACATTATTATAAAATTATCATTATTCTCCCAAATCATGTCTTTATTAATAAATGGATTGAATAAAAATCAAAAATGGAAAATAAACATAACAATAAAGGATGGTAGAAGCACTAGTACATATCACTTATGACTTATTTATTGAACAGTCAAAAACATGTTCCGGCACCATTGTGACATAGCACCATACAAATGGTATTTTTATTATAGGAATATTTGATAATGATTAATGTATAATAAAGATATCTATCTGTTCCTACTCCAGTAAAGTAGGAGGTGTTTACGATTCCTGCCGTGTGCTTGGTTTATTTGGTTGAAAATACACGAATGATGACGTACTCAATAAATATTCAATTCCATTCAAAATTTGTTTATTTCTTCAAAAATTACAAGAGTTTCTCTGTGGTACATATAAAATGAAAAATATACTTTACAGCAAAAAGGCTACTACCACTAGAAAAACATGTGATAAATAAAAAATGATATATTGTCTTGCATAGGCATTGCTGCCTGAGTGCGAGAATAAGGTAGAGTACTTATACCAGGGTTCTACTGTATTATTATGCTTACGGCTTTCTTTGGCGGAGAGATCCAATAGGTTAGTATTAACAAATAAACTAGTAATGATTGTAATTGAACTAGCCTTTTGTTGGTTGGTGGTGCTGATGAGATTGAGTGGAAGGGTGCTAGCCTTGCCAGTGGGCAGATGGTGCTTCCACTTGGCAGTGTCCAGCTTGCGTTTGGGGTGATCGGTGGGTGACGGCGACGAAGGGTCACCCGCGTCGCTAGAGTCGCCCCCCGCGTCACCACCCGGCGACATCACCCCTCCACCGCCGGGTGACGTCACTGCGCTCAGGTTGGGCCCGCCAATCAGAATGCCCTGGCTGGCCAGCGTCTCCAGCTTCCTGTACAACTGTTCGCGTTGCTGTGTAACGTCTGTCTGCTCTGATCGCACTTGTTCCTGAAACAAACACCAACGCTTACAAATATCGAAAGCATTCATTTTCCATGACATTCTGCACACACCATTACAAACAACTATAATAAAATGCAAAACAAATAAAATTGGTTTATTTGCTCCACATACTATTTCAAATAGTTATTCGTTTGTTGATGGGTCGTTCCCTTTTTTGCTTGTTTTTCATTGTGTAATATGTAATATTCTTCAGTTTTTTATGTGGAGAGTGATGGTTGGTCGAATGGTTATTGATGGTAATTGGATGTGTATTTGTTTACTAGAACCTAATTATTGGCACTTATTGGTCTGTACTATTTGAAGTTTAGTGTACATTTATTTTTTTTTTTTAATTAAATTTTAATTGAAGATTTTTATTCCACCAAATTCATTTTGTTATCAATAGAACTGTTAATACTATATTTTTCAAATTATTTAGGCCTGTCCGGCTATTAGAATAGCTATTAATCTAATGATTTATTCATCTTATTGATCTATTCTAATCTAGACTACTAATTCAATCTAAACATCTAATGTAACAATTTATTTGTCATAAACCTATTCTAATTCGAAGCTTAATTTATATTTCAACTTGATGATTTTGTTTTGTGTTATGAGGTCAATAATGCCACTCCCTGGTGCCCTTACATATTGTAACTTTTCAATAATTTTCATTCATACTGTGAAAAATTATCCCTGCAAATGTGAAACCTGAGGTAATTCAGACAATTATTGCTTTATAAAGGGAAATTGAATGAGCATAATGAAAAAAATAATATAATTTTTATGGTTATGCTTCTAAATCAGTGGATGGAGAATTGTAGATTATTTTGCAGCTCATCTACTTTATTGAATTCCTTATGAATTAAATTAAGATATAATCTATAATTTGAGATAGAAACTTGATTTAATTACTAGCAAATGCCTCAATCTAAAAATGAAATGAATCTCGTCCAACTTGATAATCTACTGACCTGTAGCCTGAGCAGTTGTTCACGTCGTTCCTCCAGTTCTTTTTCTTCGGTCTCCCTCTCTCTCTGCCAGCTCTCCTTCTCCTGAGTCAGCTTGTCCTGCAGATTCCGGAGCTCCTCGAGTTGATGGTTGTGTCTGTACATTGGCCGACCCCCCCTTCCCATTCCATCCTCGCCTGTCAGCTGCGATTTGCATGCAGATAACTGCGCTTGCAGGCTGTGAAATGCAAAATAATTTGTTTCAATGCTGATGAACACATTATTCTTGTACTATCGAAATATCCAATACTGAGTGCATGAAAGAAAAGGACTTTCATTAACTACGTTTTGGAAAACTCTTCTGACTAAACCAGGATACTGTACCATATTGCTGCTTACTGAATCATGTTGAAATCATAGTTTTATTCCCACTGAGGAAAATTATCCCTGCAGAAGTAAAAACTGAGATATGTAATTGAAACAATTATTGTTTCAAGTAAGATAATTGAATGAGCTCTTATGCATGTTCTTGGCTTCATCCTTGTATGTCACAAAAACGAATATCCTTGATAATAATTCAAGTAGTTTTTCAATAATAATTGCAAAAAATATTACAAGAAAATCAATAAGATAAACCAAAAATTGTACCTCTCTATTGAAGTCATTTGCTGGGATATAATACAGGTGAGCGTGTAGACATGATGCGACAATTGCATTGCAGCCAACTGTTGTTCATGTCCCAAAGATAGTAAAGCAGGCAGATCTGGAGGCGCATTCCAATCCTAGAACAAACAGTTCGATTACTTATAACTTAATACTTATAACTCATTTAATTTAATTACGTTTTAATTCTCACTTCGATGATTTTACTATTATTATTTATGATATAATAAGTATTCAACTGATTACTTAATAAGTATTCAACTGATTACTTTCTCAATACTTATCTGAGGAATTCAACTAAACAGAAGAGACTTAGCAGCTTGGCATTACTATCGATTGAAAAAGAACTGTTGGCAGAAATCCAAATGAATCCTACATTTTATGATAATGTTATTGATGAATTCTCCAAAAAAGAAAAACTAGTACCACTCAATTACAAGAGCAAGCAAAAGGTTTAAATTTTTTAGATTCAATGGAAAAAATTGAATTGAATATCATGTGGAAGAATATTATATTCATGTTTTTAATTTTCATATTTCTGTATTTATCAAATTTGGTATCAAGTCCTTGGAAAGTATCTCATGGAATTCACCTTCATCTCAATCCCTGCCCTTCATAGTGGAGTTGAAATTTTTTCCACATGCTTCACTGCTTGCCTAATAATTTCGATCAAGAAACGCCACTAAGATTATTTGAATAGAGTTGTAACTGACCAGCGATAGTTTTGGCTTGTTGCAAGGTAACGCTGATTCAGGAGTGCCAACTGGACTAGAAGTGAAAGACGGCTCTCGACTAGATTGGAGCTGTTGCTGTGTGGTCTGGTGGTAGTGATGCTGTTGTTGCTGATGCTGCTGATGGTGTTGCTGCATTTGCTGCTGTTGTTGTTGCTGTTGCTGCTGCAATGTCTGCAGTTGTTGCAGCTGTTGTTGTTGGAGCTTCTGTAGTTGTTGTAACTGCTGCTGATGCTGTTTCTTTAGTAGATCTGTAATGCAATGTAACAGAAAATAATTTTTTGGTAAAGTTAATTTCTGTACTGTAGAAAAATACACTTTCCGAGGAACAGTTGCCTATTCTGCACTAATTAGAGCAGAAATAGTGACTATTTGTACGGTTCAACTTCACTTCACCTATGGAACCTGCCAATACAAAATCGTGAACAAGTAATAGGCGTGTCCGCTATAACCATTCTGTAAAAAGTTGTATGCACTGGTTTCAGTAAAGAAGCGTATAACAATCTAGACAGCCAGGTATTGTTGTGGAATCGTTTTCGTTTAAGATGAAGAGTTTAAGAAAGATTGTGGTGTTATTTTTCAAGTCAGTTCTAGAAAAACTTAAATATACAATTGCAGAACATATTGATTCAGCTGCACTCAAGATGAGCTTTTCATTAACATTTGGCTCTTGAAAAGCCCGCTTCCCCCGATGCAAAAATGGCAGTTTTGTACTCTTATTAACCGAGTTATTATTTTTATTCTATAAGATAATAACACATAACATCACAATGCCTCACATGAAGAGTGGAGTAGCATGTAATAGAATATATTGTTTTACTTCACAGACGTACTTTAAAGGTGCGAATACTCGATGCAAAGCATGCATCATGTAAATTAAATTCCAATTTTATTGTATTGCAAATGTCATCCACGCAATGCATAGTATGTACGTATACAAGCACACGATGCATGGTGTGCAAGCATACTATGCATCGTTTATCCTCGCCCTAACATTACTATTTGCAAATCTTTAACAGAAAACTATATACTCTCATATTGTAAATCAAAAGTTTGTATCAACGATGATATTTTTGAAAAATTCAAATAATCTGCTATCTCATGGCACTAAAAGTATCAAATGAAAGTCACAAAGTAACTTACTTTTGTTGAGCGGTCCCTGATCTTTGTTGGCATTGTCGAAACCGCCAAACGTTTCGGCTCGTTTTGGCAGAGTCGGAGAGACGTACGCCTCACTCTGGTGCTCACCGACCGAACTCACACTCCTCGACAGGTTCGTGCCAGACGCGTACAGTGAACTGGCCAGCTGATTCACTTTCTGCACACAAACAAATAGGAAAACACTTCTTAGCCACCAGAAAAAATCAAATGTTTGGAAAACAAGATGCATTTTTTAAATGGAATATTGTCGCTTTCATCATACCAAACCTGCAGAAATCAATGGTTTCTTATTTCAAATTCAATATACTATTTGTAATATTATGTTAGTATTTAAAAGTAGTAGTCCTAGTGAGAGCTGATAAACTTATCAATTTGAAGAATAGTAGATTAGAAAAAATTGCTCATTATAGTCTTCTTAGACTAGATTGCAATATTAGGTGAGGGAAAAAATCACAATTAAAACACAAAGTGAGGTGAAAGATTTAGATTGTTTGTAAAACATTTGATGGGAAAAATATTTGAGCAAAAGCTTGTAATACATTGTTGAATATATGAATAAAAATAAATTATTTCACCTATGCCCTAATTTATTACACGCTATCACTCATGGCGAGCTCAAAAGTTGCCAGTCAACTAGTATAGTCGAGTTGAGTCAAGGAGAAATTTCTTCCAACATAATGTGTAGAGGCTAGGTTCCCCTCCATCATTTTCTATAGAGTCAGTCGAAATAGGGAGAAACTGACCTGCATAGGATGAGGGTTGATACTTTTTCAACTGCATTGGTCATGCAGCAAGTACCATTTCAAGTGAAAAAACTTGTGTGAGAGACAAGAATATTAAAATGACAGCACTGACAGGTCAAGGATGGGCACCTTGGGCAGGGAGGCGGGTGAGGCATATTAACAAGAATACTCTATTGTAACATGGATTGTATACATGGATAGCAAGGGCGAATACTGCAGGCGGTGTGGTGGAATGAATGAATGAATGAATCGATTTATTTTTCAGATATGAGTAAAGCTGAAAAGCTTTTTTCATATCTGAGTTGTTTACATAACTAGAGCAATACATTGTATAAAGAAATTGTACATTTTTATAATACATCTTCGTAATAAAATCATAAATAAATATGTTCAAGTCTAGCCGTTACAATTCAAATAAGCTATAAAAAAACAGAAAAATATTATGCTACTAAACATTATTTTACTAATATACAGAAAATATGAATGAAAATTTATAGGTCTTAATTTGAGTCACATAAAACAAGTTACAAAGACAAATGAAACATTTTAAAAAGTTATACGTGATAACGTGATCTCAAGGATGCCTTGAAGGAATCGACTGATTGCTTCTCTCTTATTTCTAATGGAAGAAGATTCCATGCATTTATTGCAGAAACAAGAAAAGAATTATTGAACAAAGTGGTTCTATGAATGGGAATTTGTAAAGTATAGTCTCCACCTCTTGTAACTCTACCATGTATGTCTCTCATGAAATTTAAAGACTCTGCTAGATAAGTAGGTGTGTTGAATTTCAATATTTTGTACAATAGGCAACAAATCAAGTATTCTCTTCTTTGGTCGATTTTCATGAGGTTTATTGCTTTGATAAATGGGGAAACGTGGTCGTCATATTTCAGATCAAAAATAAATCTAATACAGTTATTAAAAACTACCTGTAATCTATGTGAAAGACCTTGAGAAATGTCACAATACACCGGGGCGCAGTAGTCAATGATTGGAATTATCAAAGATTTAATCAACAGCGTCCTAACTGTGCGAGGAATTAGATGTTTCCGTCTACTCGAAGAGAGATAGTGGAAGAGAGGATAGAGCATCGTGCATCGGACCTCTCATTCTGTTTTTGCCTCTTGTTTCGGAAGAAATTTCTATCGGACTATAGTAACTAGCGCTCAACTTCTCAAATTTCATCAGTCGATACTGCTAGTACCAAGCAGTAATCGGAACCACAGATTACCCTTCTCATAGACAAGCCCTCAGAAAAAAAGAAAGATTACCTGGAGTGCACTGAGGACCTCTTTCCATGTCTTGGTGGTGTCTGTCTCTTCGGACACCAGATGGCAGTAGGATGGCGCCTCGCCCACCTGGACCCCGGCTGCACCAGCTGCAGCAGCCACCAGCCGCAGTTGCAGCGCCATCTTGTCCTCCAGAATCAGCGCCTGCTCCATGTCCTTCTGTCTCAGGAATCCTGGCAACACACATGCGCACCCATCCGGTCAAAACAAGAACCTTTGTGACAACCATGAGACTTCTAAATGGTCTTATAAATGTGAATCACACATCATCAGCAATGCCATAGAGAAAGCATAGGAGACGTAGATGATTCATCACCATGTTAAACGGTGAATGATAGAAAAACGACGTGACTCTGGTGACTCGAGAGAACTTCAAAAACTTGATGTGTTTATCAAGTGGGCGATCGACGAGACCTCTGAACTCGCCTAACACGAACTATTTTTGCCGTACGTTAAAAATGTAAACAATCGTCCCTATCTTATCAGTCACCTACTTCTCCTATGCTTTCTCTATGCCAATACCAAATCAGTTAATAGATACAGGACTGGTTACTTACACTACAGACCATTACTAATAATTATAATTATTACAGCATAGATCATACTTAACATACCCTCTAGAGAACCATTTGAGCGATATTATTTTCTTGTTTCTTTCTGTTCATCTTATTCATCTTCAAAAACTAGATTATTATGTTTTTTCAATTGATTATTGGTTTCTGTTATGTATGATATTGTATCGAATTTGTTGTTTTTCTATCTTAATAATTCAATTCAATTACAATAACGTGTTAATGCCCGAATTATGCAACGGATTCCATCCAATAAAATAGTTTTAATAATCACCAATAATTAGACAGCAGAATAATACATGAAAAATAACACGACTCATGCAAAAAACTAGTATATCACGGTTTACTCCGTCTAATCAGTGCATGTCTAGTGTATGGGTGATTAAAAAGTCGGCTAGTCAATTCAAGGTTATTTGATTGAAAAAAGATCGTGTGCAAACGCCTTCAGGATTATAATATAGTGATGAGAATACTGTCGAACGCTTTTAATATTATTGAAGAGTTATTGACAATTTTGTTTCATATTGATTGTAAGACATAA
Organism: Laodelphax striatellus; assembly: GCA_017141395.1. NCBI lineage: Eukaryota > Metazoa > Arthropoda > Insecta > Hemiptera > Delphacidae > Laodelphax > Laodelphax striatellus. The sequence continues at coordinate 19,727,962 of CM029530.1, forward strand.
TTAGAATAAAACTAGAAAGCTACGAGTCATCATAGAGGATCAAATTAAAATGATCATTGTTTCTTTTCTATTGAAGTGACTACTGAAGTGTTCTTAAACATCGTAGCTTTGATTTTATAAGTTACTGGAATATTTTGGCTGAATATTTTTCAAATACGATTGGTTTGAAAACAGGCATTTTACATTTGATTCAATGATAACCTAGCTTCAATCCCCCCCGGTTGTTCACTCTGTCTCTTACTTGAGCGCGCTGATGTCTATTGATTGAATCAATTAGTATACTAATTAATTAATTAGTATATTGTTTAATTAGAAGTAATTAAATTCATTCACTCAATACTAGTTAATTATATATTTTGTAGGCATTTTCATCGCTAAATGGAATTATGTGCTTCAAATAAATAATTTTAACACAGATAAGTGAAATTTCGAGTTACCGGTACTTTCACAAAGTTTTCTGTTTGTAAACTTTTGTAAATTTTTCATAGATTTTTATGTGCTATTGACTTACAGAAGTTCTGTTTTTATATATTTTCAATGATAATAAATTCTAATTCAGTACATATTATTGTTGTTTATAAGTTTGAAACAACCCTTCAATTTTGAAAACATTCCGAAATAGGTAGATTCATGGAATCTGTTACATTATATTATTCAATAAAAAAGTTATACATCATAATATGATAGGTAATGATAACTCACGTAGATTCTATCAGTGATGGACAGAATTTTGATAATCCTTGATAGAATTCACATCCATCATCTTTCTAAGCTCATAAAAGCAACCTAGTTCAGGCCCTATTTCTAATGAGGTGGAGGTTTTCCACTTCATGATGTTATTGACTTTCTTATAGTCCGAATATATGATAAAAGAATTAATGCAACTATCTGATTTTTTAATAAAAATAGATAAATGAAACTAGTATGCAATTGCAATTGCATACTAGTAATTATAAACTTCATATTATAGTCTACATTCAAACCCGTTATCGACGTGTCATAATATAAATGCTCAATGAAGCATCTTGATATCAATTATCACAGAAAAATTCATTCACTCGTTGAAATGGATAATGTTATGTTTTCAAAATATGAGGTAATGAAGTATTATTTATACATCATGCAACACTAGAAAGTAATTACATTATAAATTAAAATGAAGTATTTATTACCCTTTTTGAGATTTTTAAAAGTATTACATACAGCTACCGAGACGTTTTTGTAATTAACTGTGTTGACATGCAAACTACTGAAGAAACTATGATTGTTATTGAATAGAAATACGTGTAGACAAATATATAAATCGTACTAGTTTTACATATATCATTTTAAATTGTGGACACTAAAACATTCTCAAAGAGAAACTTTTCTCAGAAAAGCAGTCATAGCTTTATAACTCCAACCGATTCAAATTATAAAATAGTATTCACTTTGTAATAATCGGACCACAAAACATTACATCACTAACCAAATACTATGAATGAAAAGTTTTTCAATCGAAGTTGTACTACTAAACTAAATCAAGTTTTACATTTTTAGTTTTTTAATCACCAAGTATAACAATGTAAGTATAAAAATGAATGTATTTTTAGAATACAATTGTTAGCTCTGTAAATTAAATCAATATTACAGCCTAACCAAGTAATAATTGGAAAAGACATTTGAATATGATAAATTCAAAATATAGACCGAATAGACAAAGCAGAGAAGAATTGAAAAAAATATTTCACAACATATTCTCACGCTAATATTAATTCCGACCGAAATTTTGAAATAAAAGGGAGACCATATCGAAAGAACTCAAGGGAGAATTTATTGTTACAACATTGAATTTTTTATAGTTATTATGTATAAAATTAGTATAAAATGATTAAATTTCAAACTACTAGAAAATTTTAGAAATCAGTTATCCACTAACACACAATAAATAAGGACCACAAATATAAAGATATGAATAGTAGCCTAATGAAGGGAGTAATGGCAATTTTAAAATATCTAAATAAAGATAAAACATACAATTTTACGAATACAAAAAGTATAATAATCAAAACTAGTAGAATATTGAAAGCTAGAAAACTTATACTAAATTGGAAAACTTGAACAGAGTTCATAAATTTTTTAAGATTTATGAAGGAGGTGAACCATTACGAATTGTTCTGCATTGGTAATAAGTAAGATTTTGACAACACGACAAAGACAATGAACACATTAAATGAAAGACATTGAAATAGCTTTGTTAAAAAACTGACAAATGTACACAACTTGACATCTATTGTTGAAAGTATCTACAATTCTTCATGCATAGAACTGTTTCAGTTGAAGTATTATTTTTCGTTTGGATAGAGTTTAAGCCAAGCTTCATGTTGATAACTTCTAATAATCTAAAAAAATCAACACGATAAGAGCAAATGTCTTAAAGCATTGCACATTTCATCTAGAAGAATACAGGCAAGAGTTAGATGAAGTATATTGGTCCAGTACAGCATGCTTCTTTTGGTATTTACGATACCTTCAACTCCTAAACTGCTCTCTATCGCACCCATGAATAGAAAAACAAAATAATCAATTTCAACTATCAATGTTTAAGTGTTTTGTTTCATATTAAATTGGTCAAATTGAGTATTAGAATGTCAATTCAATTTCCAAATTAGATGAAGTTAAAAATTAGTGGAACGATATAGCAGAGAATTTACAGTTTATTTAGTTTTCTTTGAAGTGATCTCAAGAGTAATACATAATACGCATTATACGATTGCTAAGGAATACCAACAATAATAATTTATTATTAATTTAGAAAATTGAGATATTTATTGAGATATATTTTTAAACCTTGTTTTAGTGTATTTAGTGCAATGAACACTACAATGTAAACTACTAATATCAAACTCAATTTTCTACCAGGAATTATTATTTGATATACTTCATATAGTATTTATTTCACCACAGTTTTCTCAAACTAGTTTGATTGCTTTTTTTGTGTACTAGTTTTAAAGAGTTTTTTGCATTGAGTTTCAATAGCAGATAGAGGCAAAATTCCTTTTGGAAGTTATGAATATGAACACAGTTATTGAAATGAGAAGGCGAGTTAAGGGTTTCACAATCAATTTAGAGAAAGATTTTCACTTAGATCATAGCTTAGTTCAGGTTTAGGGCACAAGGGAAAAAGAAAATTAATGCATCATGCAGTGTTTCAGATATGCGGACGTTGACTTGAGTAAATGTCCAAGTATGACCACCACCTAGTTTTGAGAGAGTATTAGAGTGCATGGATAGGAGATTGACATCATTTCTTCACTTTGAAAATACTTATATTAATCATATAAGCCATCTCCTTAAATGTAGTGTCAAACAAACAATTAATCTTAGTTTTCTATGTAACGTGTTGATTTTCCACGGCTTAGTTTTATTTCTGATATCTGTTGCACATACCACCTCATCATCAAAATAAAAGTTTTATACGAATTCAATTGATCGAATGGAATTGAAGGAATTAGAATTTTTCATAAAAGCTGTCAAGGTTAGCAGCTATTACCTATATTACAATTGCACATAAGTGTGGAAAAAATTTGTATTGAAGCTCTAGTTATTCATTTATTTACTGTGATTTCAGCAGCCTGTGAAAGCGTTTGATTTTATCTCAATGATCTGCGAATACCTTTCTTAACGTGAAGCTATTATTTAATTGAATAACTGTACACAAGCAAAGTATCTGAAAATGATGTGAAAATATGGTAGTTGTTACTCAATAAATCTTACCGACAATCTGCCGTATTTGTGATTGTTTGGCATCGAGAAGTCGCTGTCTTTCCTCAGAACTGAATGCTGGACTCACGTCTTCATCATCTTCGGGACAATTCTGAACAGCATCCCTGAAAATGAGACATCAACTTATTAGTCTTTACTTCAAAAGGACTGAAGATTTATTTACTGCATATAAATTCAAATAATTGAATCCATGTGTCAAATGCTCAATCAAGAAGGTATTAAAAAGCTGATCAATTTGAAAATATAGAAGTACAGTGATAGACAAGGCAGCATATCAGTTGGCAGCCACAAAACAACACTAACCAAGATTCAATGAAAGGATCACATACTGAAGCTGATGCAATGTAGATTGAGTGTTGACAACCCGTTTTTTTAAAAGGAAAATTAATGAAATTAATAATTAATAATAAAATTATAATGAAATAAAATAAATCCGTCGTCATAAATAATTAAAATTAACGTTGATAGAATTAATACGTTTAATGAACAACTATGCCAATTCAATTTATTCGATCCAAGTAAGTGATAGATTGTTATAATGTTTTTTACAATTATTGTAAAGTATCACAATGTGAAGTTTAAGATTGGATGATTCCCCCGCAAATTATCAACCCTCCTAATATAGAACCGCCCCATTCAATAATTTCCAACATTAAAACAATAAAAACTGAATAAAAAGTAATTCACATGTACCAAATCAATCTTCTATAGCCAAACATCATCTATACACCAAGAGAAGTCAATTCTGTTGAGAAAGAATCCAATCAAGACACCACTTTATCAGACACCACTAATAACTATGAATGCTGTTTGAAAACAATTGACTCTATATAATCTCGAGACTTGTACATTCAGGTTTCTTGTTATGTGAGGTTATAATCGTTTGAACCCGAAATAGCAATAATGAAAGAAAACCAATATTATTTAATTGTACTGGTCTTCTATCTCAGTAATCAGGAAAATAAATAATAGCAAGATAAGACAACAGAAAGATAACAATAATATCTTATACAGGGATTTCCCCACTCACCATTCATGAACTATGACTCATGTCAAGTCGTGATGAACTCACAATATAAATGTTGTCCTTCCAAATAGTGAAATTATCTATTTAAAATTAAAATTATCTAAAATAATAGGCGTGAAATAATAATTATCATGGAACACAACTCAATAATAAAACATAAAATTACACTATCATTTTTCACTTTACTACCGACATGCAGTCATGTTTTTAATACAATTGTATATACATCGCAGTTTAAAATGGATCAAGAAATAATCATCTTACACAAAATTACTGGTCATATTTACTCTAAATTCTAAAGCTAACAGTATTTTATCGAATCCATTGAATTTTCTCGCGAAGAACTCTCATTCGAAACATATAGAGTTTTTTCGTAATACCAGTTCTTTTATAACTACAGTATTTCAAAAAATTCTTTCTCTTCTTACTTTCCTAATGAATGAAATGAAATAGAATTTGGTTCTAAATTTTGTAATTCACTGTTTACACGTTGCCATTGGCACATTCAGTCGACTGGGAAAAGATTATTTGGACGTTCTTCCAGTCGACTGGCACCACTAAGTAGGATAGTCTCACCCACACGTTGCCAATGGCATATTGGGAATCAGTGAAGTAAGGTATTGGAGTGTATCAGTGTAATAATTTCTGTACCAACCTTACTGCCTGTATCCAGACTTGCTTGTCTTTGGGCTTGTGAACTTTGAGCTCGAACATTTCTGGATCCGTCGGGTTGGATGATATGAGGTAAATTCCTCTCGATTCTTGTCCGGCTTTCTCGCGTACTAGGAGTTTTTGTAGAGATACAACACCAGCCTTGAAATCATAATGGAGAAATACCTATTGTCACTCATCATCATTAATTGAACAATTCCACAGAGTTTTCGTCGAAATTTTTGTGGTTTGAATCGCTTGATCATTTATAGCAGACTTATTGTAGTACTTTATAATATAGCATAAAATGGCATCTTACAGGATACAGAGAAAGATTTTTGTTTCAGGAGAACAGATCTGTAAGAACAGAGCCAGACACTTGATACTTTAAAAAGTTCACATTTGATCATCAAACACATTTTGATCAATCAAAACATATATTTACTTGGAAAAGTTAAATATTTACTTTGCCTTGAAAAAACTATGAAAGAAAAATCAAAGTTTTTTTTAAACTTACCTTATTGTCAGGAGTGAAAAATGTATATTTATGATTGTTTTCCATCAAGAAAAATAGAACATCGGATAATACAATAACTAGCACAATGTGCATTTTCCCTCTGCCCTGCATTAGCATCGCAACTCCTTCAAACCTAGAAAATGAGAATAAACAAATAATTTATTGAAATAGCAAGATGTTGAATTAAACTAGATTATACTAATGTTATAGTTTCATCCAAAAATGGGTTTAATTTTACACAAACATGTATTAACAGCAATCTACAAGTATATTGTCTTGTCATGTGCAAGTACAATGAAATCCTAATTTCTTTATATAAAAACAGGATAATTTCATTTTTTATTATTCCTAATTTGTCGACATGTCTGACTTGGATACGATTATTGAATTTACATCTTACAATAATATTATAATTTGTTATTGTACTTGATTGATTATTGAAAAGTAATTCAAGTATATTATTTAAAAGTTATTGACGGTTCGTGGAAGACTACATACGATTATTCAATCCACAGTTCTTGAATTTGTTAGAGCTCTTCGATAAGAAACAAACCTTAATCTCCTGTTGTTAGAGAGAATGTCAGATTTCTTAAATTTGAGTCCTCTGTGAACTGTGAAAGATTTCGCTTCTATTTTATTGTAGATTTCTAGTTTTCTATCTTCTTTTTCTTTCTCAGCTACCTGGGCATCTACTTCCACTAGTATTTCCTGAAAAAATGAAAAGAATAATCGTGATATTCCATGCACTAATAATAAACAAAATCTGTTAATTCATAATGTCAGTGGTAATGAAATTATGTACATTCAATCAGATAAATAAAAATGATTTCAGCGAAATAATAGTTTGCAATCAAAGTCACACATTTCTACTAGATCAGAAAGTGAAATTGATGAACAAGGTCATCAATCAATTTGATGGTGAACATTTTTCCAATTGAAAGAAAAATGTTCAATTGAATTTCAAGGTCATAATGGAATCCACCATTTAGGCTTAGAGAACCAAGACAGGAGAAATATCCAAAAATACATTAATATTGAATAATCAAAGCCTATTATTGGAGATATTGAATACAGGTACCAGGTACTTGAAAAATGTCTACTTTTGGAAATACTGCAATTTAGTTCCAGTATTTGTATTTAAGGAAGTTTTCAAAACACTTCCAATAATGATAGCCTATACCACGTTGGATAAAAGATTTATTACTGAAGCACGAAAGCTTTCAATTAAAATACGCAAATCTTGAACTTGTGTGAATTTTCTATTCATGGAGTTTACTGTACTTTAAAAAATAGTTTGATTTCATGCTTTTTTCTATAAATTTTTCATTACTGTGCCTTTGTACTCCAGAGCAGAGCTAGGTCCCCCGATCTTGATAATGAATTGTATATATTCATATGTATCATCCAACACAGACTTAACCAGAGCAAGCAATCAGCTCAACATTTTACAAAACTATGTCTTTCAATAAAAACAAAATTTAATTTACTTTCTAAATAACTCAAGAATTAAGAAGTTGAATTGTTTATTGAAACAATAAACTAAATCTATTCCGATTTTCCCCATGAATGCTGAATTTGTAGTTCAAATTGTTTCAAGCAAATACATGTTAATACATGTTTAATTACTTGGTTGTAATAGTTGAATGAATAAGAATGAAAAATTATAAACATTAGTAATGGAGTTGAAAGTACAACTGAAACACAATTTACTCACCTTAACAAGTGCTAGAGCTTTTGAGAGTTTCTCTTGTTCTAGTTTATTATCTTTGGAAGTCTTAATTAAAGGTTCTATTAACAGCGGATATTTAGTCAGTCTTTGAGTCACAAAAAGTATACACTCCGGAATTCCCTTTTTCTTTAAAAGAGGGTTTGCCTGTGAACATAAAATCGATGCAATTTATTAAAATACTAGTATATGGTATAGCATAATTTATAGCCTTCATGTAGATAAATTTGCAATTTATACTACAACTTAATTGAGTTATACAACTATATTTTCCATTATTATTTATGATTTAATCAAGAAAAGAAACCCGAAAACTTTGAGAAGATTGTAATATTCTCATGAAGTTTTGGACTTCAAACTCGTTCCAATGCAATAATAATACAGTAAAATAAAATTAAACTGGAATTAATTAAAACCGTTAATGAGATTATTTTATCAAACCAAATGGGAACAATATATCATGGAAACAAATAGTCACAAAATATTTTTTTTAAGCAAATCAGAGGTTCCGGTTAAGTATTAATCAGTTATAAAAAATTGAGTAGTAGAAATAATCTACAAGCAAAATCTTTAAAATTCATCAAGCTCAAACTATATGGATTTATTTCAATCAGGGATATGAATGACCAATTTTGTATGTATCATAAATACCTGGCAGTGCTTGATGAATTCACCAAACCTTCTGTCATGGTGTAAATAGTCTTTATAAATATCTACAGCGTCTCTATGCCTACTGCAAAATTCACCATAAGCAGCTTTTAGACGTACAGCTCCTTGCCCTGTAGAATATATAGAGAATTGTTCAATTTTCATGATCAATGATTCAAAAATCTTCGAACAGCTAACTCTCTTTAAAAAAATTCAAATAGTAACACAAATAATTTATTCATTGGAATGCAATGTTCCAAAATGACTCAAATAGTTATTGTAATAACTCATATTATTATGATCTTATCCTTGGAAAGGTGTCAATTCCTGTTATAATATTCAACTTGATTATGTAGCATCAATAGACGTTAACTTACTATTCTAAATAATCGGTAACAAGAATGATTACACTACGATCTTCATAATATTATCATATAAATTTTTCTGTTATTTAATTTCGGGAAATGATGCAAAAATCAATCAAATATAAATATTTATACATTGATACAGATTTTTTAAATCGAAGAACAGTAATTCTACTTGTGAATTTTTGACAGGAAATTAAATCTTCTTAATTTCTGAAAACAATTCATACTTCAACACCAAAAGAGTTTTTTTACATGTGAGTAGGTTTTGATATGATTTCAAAAGTGACTAAGAAACTAAAGTAGTGAAGTTGGGTACCTGAGAACTGCTCCAATAGCACGTCTCCGATAGTTTCGACGACCGGGGCCTGCCTCTGTCGTTGTCTTAATCGGTGAAGGAACCTTAAATGTATATCAGTGAGATCGGAGAGACGGGGAAACATTCGACTGACATTTGGGCCTAGCTGAAAGTACTTCTCCAAACCCTCAACAAATACCTGTGAAATGAGATTAATCGAATTAAATGGGATCATCGTAAATAACTGATTTTGGTTACACATCAATCAAGTCTTCATTCCTAAGAAATTGATACAAATATTAGGATAATGATAATATGTTTATAGGATAAAGCTCTGAAAATGTGACGATATTAGAGTCGATAAACGTGAAGTGGTCAGCGGTATAAGGCTTTATAGATGACATTCATGATTTAAAAATTTGTTATGAATAAAAGTACTGTAGTAACCAAAATATATTATAATGATAACTTATTAATAAATTTTATACGTAATCAACTGATATAATAAAAAGTAGGTGAGAATGAAAACAATTTTGTCTATTCCACATAATTATATTTAAAAGCACACTCAAGTTTCGATGCTCATGACATCATCTTCAGTGTTGATTTGAGCCTAAACTCATTTGAGCCATGAGCATCTAGACTTTAAGGTTGATTTAAATAAGTGGAATAGCCAAAATTGTTTTCATTATTACCTACTATGGAGAGGTTCCACAATATCTCTGAAGCAAGTTTTAATTTTGATATAACAAATCATTGTCTTAAAGTGACAAGCTCAACTTGTCAGAAATAAATACCGTACTAACCTTTTGCATAACCCTGAGTGTCAAGCAATGATGTTTTTCTGTAAGGATGAATTCATAAATATGTTCCTGACGTTTAATCTCCTTTTCTTTCAGTTTTTTAGTGACCTGTAAAAAACAAAACATACTTGATTAAAAAAAGATCTGTTACTTGAATAACAAGAGAAATTTCAACAAATTAATTTAATAGAAGAATAATGATCGAAGAAATTTAAAGTCATTCTGAAATTATCAAGTTATCATTATCAATCCAACTTTCTTTTTAATTCTAAATGAAATTCTAAGATAGTTTTTTATTTCCAACAGAGTATTTTATCGAATAAGGAGATGGAAATTTACAATATTTTCAGCACTTACATCCTTGCTAACTGTAGGACTCCATGAGTCAGGTTCTTCGTCCTGAAGACCCAAGAAAGGATCTGTGTCAAGGTCATGCGCTGTAACTGGACCTGGAGAAAAATAATTGTAAAATTATTAAGTAATTGAATAATTTAATATAAGTCAATGAGTAATTGAAAAGTGCATATTATACTAATAAATTATAGTAACATGATTTTGAAACTATAAGTTTAATGCTTTCAATAATATTTTTTTGTGGGTGATGATCATAGGCAGGTGTCAGTGTCAATGATGAAGTTAGTGAAGATTCACTTATCTTGAATACCTCGATTTGCAACAATCTGGGAAATCTCTGGATAAATTACATGCCTTTCTAATTATATCAAATTCCATCTCATCCATTTCTGATAGCTTCTACCGAAACTGAAACCCCCAAAATTAATGAGAAATGATTTGGGAGCACAGATCTTACATTCATTTAGAACGTCTTACTGTTTTGATAGACAGTAAGAGAGAGTTGAATTTGATCGGGATAGGTGGGAATGGAATATCCTTCATCAGGCGGAGGTGAGACTAGAGCTAGAGACCCTTCTAACACTCAAGATTTGAAGACTGAAAAATATTCACTTGAACAAGAACTTACTTTCATCCAGAAATTCGAATGTGACTGATGCAGTTTCATCTGATGAGCTGAAATCAATTCAAGAATTCTATTAGCAGGGCGAATCAGTACACTTTTCTTTCTTGAATCTTAAATATCTATTGTACTCAATGGAATATTCTCTAACCTTCATGCACTTTATTAAATTATTTCAACTCATTTGATAGTCAACTACATTTTATGGATTATTTCTTCAGATGGGCTTCTATATTGCCACTGATTGAAAGATCAAACGGTAGATGTTGTAGCATAAGTGAATGTATGTAGGAGGTTCTTGAAACGCAGAACATTTAAAGTGCGAAAACAATACGCATATTCACATGGGTACCTGACTAGCGCCAGTCGGCTGACTCTTGCCATTTGCATGCAAATATGTTTACGATGTCGTCCACTCGATTCATATATGCATGCAAATAAGAATAGTGTATTCACACCCTAATACTTGGAATGCTCGGTAGTCCTAGGACGTTTCCACTTCATGATTTATCTCTACATCTCTTTAGCTCTTTTACTATTACAACGATAATAATTATTATGACTTTGTATGATTATTACAATATTATATATGAATGCTACTTGGCAATAAAATAGAATATAGAGAATTATGAATGATTGAATGAATTGAAACATGGAACTTACTTGATGCCCTCCTGATGATGGTGCTGTGCATGATGGTAATGATCGTCTTTTTCCTCATTGATTATTTGACTGGAAAATCAAAGAACAAAATAAGGCTAAATACAGGCAATTCCATTAATATTGACGGTCAATGGTCTATAGAAGAGGAGTTAACAGATGAAACGATCGACAAAATGAAAAAAATCCAACCTATTGGAAAAATATCTATTTATGACGAATTTTTAAAGGGTTTTTTTTTAGTTTGAGAACCACCATCACAACAATTCTTTCTTAAACGATTTTTCACATCGACATGTCTAAATTAAACTATAAACCGAAAAAAAATATATATTTTTGATCAAATTTAGTAAATTGCAGAATTCTACGCAGCTCAAGATGATTTGAAATTCAGTTGCAGCAGAACTCTCCAGTCACAACATTCTACAAATTAAAATAATCATCAAGAAGGCTCGATTTATCATCGGAGGTTTAATATTTTTTTAAATTTTTTATTGTCTGTGATGAATTTCATTTAAAATTTGAAACTACTTACTTGTCCCTTCACTTCTAAAATGACACAATAAAAATCAAAAACAGCGAAATTAAAATTAAATTTTGAATTAGAATTTTTACTTTTTGGAGAATTATCGCCAACGATATGCAGGTCTTAATATTTGAAGGTGCTTGATGAGAATTCTAAACATTAAACTGAATATTATTAATGTATGAATTATACAAATTCTCACCAACTCCTCATCATTTTTCGAACAAGAAATATTTAAGAAAAAAAAGGTTGAAAAATGTTAGATATTATCGCTGATTGCAGCTTACATTAATTTTATAAAAATATTTTGATCTAAATAGTATAAAATGGATTCATCAGTGTTATATTATAGCTAAGCATTCCTTCGCATGATAGGGCTTAAATACATTAATCTTGTACACTTTGATAGCTTATTATTCAAGCCATTAGTAAGATCAGTGGTCACTAGGTGAGAGCGGTTGCTATGTAATCATGTGGTTAAGTAACAAACATTCGAGACCGCTCTCGGATGGGTGACCGACACAAAAAATTGTGCAATGAGGCGAGGTGGAACCTACCGTAAGGGTCTCCCCACCAATAAAAGCCATACGATAAAAAAAAAAAAAAAATCAAGCCATTCAATACAGGTTTATTTGCTATTTAAATTCGTTCGTCAATGGCTCAACAGCCCTATGTGAGCTTAGGCCTACCAGCTGGTTGCCAGTTTCACATCCACTTGACTGAATCATCAGAGGTGAATGATCATTAACCAGAAAATATGTAACGTGTGGTTAGCACATTGACATCTCAACCATAAGCTAGTCTTCGCAACCCATTTAGTTATATTTTATATTTTTAGTTATATTAGTGCTCTTTAAATTAGGCACCATAAATAGAACTCAAACCCTGGAATAAACTAGGTTTGAGTTCTTCAACCCATTAAGGTGAGCGACGCGATTCAGAGCAACGTTTCCAGGTCTGTAGATTCATTAAAAATTCTCATCTAGACCTACACACAACACACTCCAAGTTTTTTTTTCTTAAGAAAAACCTAGCAATCCTTCTATTTACAACACATTACAAACTGGATTAGGTAACTTTACATTGTAAACTCAACCATTATTTGGTAGAAACCTAAACATTACTTCTAACAGTTGTCATCATCGAGAATATTTGACTGCTTTGTCGTACACCTAAATTCCACAAAAATTAAGCTAGCTGATGCTGAATATGAATGTAAAACTTTTAAATATATCTGGTCGAATAGAAGCACATCCCCATTCAGAACAAAACTCAACAGTGAAAGCAATGCCAATCAGAATAAGATGAACAATTCAATATTAACATGTTCAATTATCTAAACCCATTAATCAAGATGCAAGATCTTATGCTTAAAAAACTATTGAACAGTGCAATATTCGATCATATCCTATGACATAACCTGAAAGCAAAATAATTAATTTCAATACATATTGACAAATTTATCAATAGAATATTATCATGCAACTGCCAGAAGCAGATGCATTATAAATTATTATTAATATAGCGAACAAAACATCAACACGCAATGCACAACATTAAGAAAGAGAAAAAGCATTATACAAGAATAAAGCACATTCACATCGAGATATGAAATGTTCATGATTGGAAATTAGTTCAGATCCAGGATTATTTGAGCCATTGAAAAATTCAATTATTATATTTACATAATTTAAATTCATATTCTATCGATTACATTCTAGTCCATTGGTATTTTGATTATGAATTGACTACTGTGTAACATGATAAATAATGTAAACAAACAATAACTTCATTATTTTGTGAAGTGGCATTGTAATGTGACTCAGCTCATAGATTCAATTGAATTTATTAATTGGATACAAAGGTTCATTTACTCGCATACATAAATAATATCAGAAAGAGCGTCTTCATACATTTGAGCTAAAATTAGAAATCTATAGATTCTGTATTAGAATCTAATAGATTCTGTTATTCAATCTATTTCAATTGATTCTCCAGTTAGTGAAATAAAACATACAATTCATACTTTTAAAATGTCATCTCAATTTTGGCAATAGAATAATAATAAAGAAAGCAAATATCAGTATGTTTTGATTGGTTTACCTGTAAATCATAACTTACTTTTCTGAATTTTATTTAGATTATTGATTCTTGGATCTGAAGAACAGAGATGAGTAGATTGAAGGATTAAGACAGAGATATGAGATTGAGAGGAAATTCGAAAAATGAATAATTATAGAACAATAATAGATACAAAATTAACAATTTTTATTTACAAGCATCAATAACAAATATGAAATTTCTTTCAAAAGATTCAAATCGTATTGTCGCATTAAAACAAGCTTTTATTCACGGTATTTTTATGTTTCTTACTACATAAGTATGTTTCATTCGTACTTTTAAGTGGTTATCTAATCCATTGCAACGAAGTTAATTTCCATAATGGATTAAAAATCCAAATGGAATGTTGAGCAACATCAAGACATCATTCTCATTTAGGCTGAAAAACTTCAATACGGTACTTAACTTTTTTCAGACAAATACATTCCGCTTTATTTCAAGATACAAAAGAATTGGAAAAATAAACGTACATCACGTAATAAAGCATATAAACCGAAAACAGCTACAGTGCAGTAGATAAAATTGCATTACTTTTAGATTAAGAGACAGAATGATTATTCGACAATGATTAGACAGATATCTTTTGAAAGAGTTCTCATACATGGAACTCACCGTAGCGACCCCATCCTATTGGTCATAGACTATCATAAAATAGAAAAGAATCGTAGAAAACATAGAAAATAATATTCTTCCAGAAACAAACTTCAGTGTGTTTACCATAATATGCACAATTTATAATATTGGGAGTCATAGTCTATGTTTTAATCAAGAGCAAAACTGATTATAAAAGAATTACAACGCGCAAGTATAAATCAAATTTCAAAGAATATTAATATTATTTATTAATACTAATATTAGCTCCTAGAATATTAATTCAATTTAGAAAATTATTTAATTTGTTTGATTTTTAGAAATGTTTCAAAAATCTTCTCTGTTTTTAATTTGTTTATTGATATACATGTATAAATATCTCTCACTGAAGTTTATTTCTGACAGAAGTACAAATATAATCATCCAACAATGAAGTAAAAGTTTCTATTGACACCAATAAGCAAACTCAGGAAGATCAATAAAAACTGAGAGAAATATTGAAGAACTCAAAACATATCAATAATAAATGATTCAGTAGAGTATAATATAATACAAAAATGTTTATAAAAAATAAAATTATATATATTATGCCTCATATAAATTTTTTAGATAGCTAATAGCTATATTCAATAGCTAATGCTTTAAAAATTCTAATAGATAGTTGATTATTCTTAACTTTAAACATTTAAACTCTACAATGAAAAAACTGAATTGGAACGTTCACAAACAAAATTAAGATCAAAAAGGGAAGTGGAAGTGAAGAGATTATTCTAAAATCACATTGCATACGGTACCTCGAAATAATTGAACTTGCGATAGTAAAATAATGAACATTATAGAAAAAAATAAATCAATAATATTATTAATATGAAAGTATATAAACTAATTTAAACCTACTACAAGGCTTCTATTTAAATTATTGCAAAACGAAATAATTGAGCTTTCAAATCAGTTCATTCAAACCTTTTGTATTTTAAAAGTGAATGATTATATATTACTAGGGGAAAACTTAACTTTCGAGTTCAAAGATAAGAATTAAGATATAACTACAGTAATAACAGAACAACCCAGCATGAACATTTTATTGATAACACTGGATTGTTTGCAGCAGAAGATCGAAATATAACTAATATGTATTTTTAATTTTTTCCTCGTTATATGTATTTTGTATCCATTGCTTTTATTTGTCTACTCGCCAGGATTAAAATATTTCGAACTTGAAAGAAAATCAATTTTTCTACAGAATAAAATCAATATTGCAATCAATATTCTTTTGCAAGAGAGCCTTTTTGTATTTATATAAGGTTCATTGGCTTTTTATAACTTTTGTTCATATTCTTGAAGCTTCTACAAACAACAAAAAAGGGATCAAAAAATCTTAGAACAATTTGCACTAACACAAAAACGTTCATCAAAATTTTTGAAAAGATGGTTCTATAAAGTATAGACCAGTGCAATTGTGCATCAATATTTATGACCAGTGCATTAATAACCAATATGGGGAGGTTGAAATTGTAACTACGGTGGTTATAATTGTAACCCATTAGTCACCCCCCAATAATCCCCATTTGTACTGGATTTTTGCAAGATCAAATGTACAATTGCACTGGACTACTAAGTCATGTAAACAAAACAAAAATAAGTGTGAATTTTCAGTTTGGAAACATAAAAATATAACCTTCGCTAAGAACAGTAAGAGAAAATTGTATAGTGTTAACAAATTTAAAGATATACACGCATATAGACAGATATAAACATGAGAAACTTTCCTATTATTCCTCTAACATAAATTATCCAAAATGCATGCTGTTTCTTTTACAAAGCTGCAAAATAATGAAATATACATTATGAAATTGCATCTTAATATTGAGAGCACCCACACTCACACACATGTACAAACTCACTCACGCGCACACAAGAAAACAACAACATTGATGTCGATACTTGACAGTCGAGAGATAAAGATTGTATGAGAAGTATATATATATATATATATAACAGTGACGGTGAGATGGTGCAATGTGGAGAAGATTAGAGAGAGAAAGAGAGAGAGGCAAGCTGTAGCGCTAGCTGATGATAGAGAGAGGAGCCAGAAGCAAGATTGAGGTGATCACTTACTTCACTCCGAGCTTAGTGGCGACCCTCCGCCAGGGGGAGTAACACAAGGTGGTCCTCCTAAGGAGTCCGCGTGCCGCGCCCGCCGAAAGCAACAGATTAGCATGACAACTAAGCCCTCACCCCCCACCACCACCCACCCATGCTGGCCCCAATGGTCACCCAACGCCACAATCATCAAGTTCTTCTTTTGCGCCAAATTTTCCAAGTCAAGTTAACATTTTCAAAGTGTGTTCAAGTGATACCAATCGTTTTCTCTTGTGAAGTAGCCATATAACGGGTTATTTAAAAGTTTAAAAGTAATTGGAATGCGATTTTCAAATTCAAGTTCACATTCTCAAAATAGAACAATTTCGAAGCCCCCGGGGAGCAATTTAGAAGCTCAATGAAATACGTCGGGATAGGAATCTATCAAGGCATGAACTAGTGAAGCTGTTTTCACTATTGTAGCCAAGACACCAAAATTGTCAATATGGCCATTTCGTAACTTCGGCTCATATTATGATTTCGGGTACTCAAGAAAATAGATTCAAAAAGTTTATGATTTACATAGCAAAAATTAGCATTATGTACTTATTTACAGTCTCTTCGAAACCAAAAAGTGTATTTACAAAAAGAAATGTAGCATTTAGGAAGTACATTTGAAAGAAACTGTCTTAGAGAACAACAAGAGAGAGGTGAGATAGGTAAAGATAATACAAAAATCTTCTCTCAAAAAGAATATAATTTACTACTTTAGCAACCCACTACATGAGCTATCAACCTAGAGAAAGAATGCCTTACTAATATCAGTTTTTAATAATTAATATCAGTTTAGTATAAATTTCAATTATTCATGAATGAATGAGAACTACTCTATTCCAAGATAGGATCTCAAAAATTTCATGACAAGTTGAAAAATATATGAATTTTAATTTTTGATGATTTAGTTGAACAAATGAATAAATTCAGCATCGTCAAATGAATAATGCCTTTATTTTAAAATAAATGCCTTTTATTTTTTATTGTTCAGGGTTTTTAGTTTACAGAATTTTGTCTAGATGAGCTTCAAATTCCTCTTACTCTCTGATTGGTTGTCTCATAATTGATCTTTATAGAGGCAAAGTAATTTCCCTCAAATTTAAGAACATTGAACAGTCTTGATGGTAATAGGAAGTTATTAGCAATTATGCTTGTTGTGAGATGCTTTTTAGGGAGCTTTTCACTTGATCTTGAACCTAGAAGCTAGAACACTTCAAAAGATACGATTTTTTGCTTTGGTGATGCCCACGTAAGCTCTCAGCTTGAATGTGGGTAATTAGAAGGATGATGAGAGTTGAATGCACTTACAGCTCTAGGTGGGTTCCGAACCCACTACTACTTACTACTCATATAGGGGTACCAGTTCCCATGAAAAATATATTTGAAGCAGTTATCAAATGACAGGTCCCAGTTACTCAATTTCTAACTATTATCAACAATTTTCCCTGAATAATTGACATAGGATTTAGGATAGAAGTAACGTGTTACCATAGTTTGATGATTATTCGGTTTTCCATCTACTTGCAGTAATATGCGGTATTATAGTGGTGCATTTTCTTCAATTTTGTTGACCTAGACTCATGTTCACATACATGTTGATCAATAATGGTTTTCTAAAAATGATAGGATCCATGAATGTACAGCCAAATTCAATCTCGATTCCTGTGTTAAACTGTTAAAATCTTGGAAGGCTTGTAGTAATTTTCCCGCAAACTTTGATTTTTTGGCAATTTTCCTCCTTGGGAATCAGATATTTTAAAAGGAGATCTGTATCGAAAGCTCAGGTGATAGCTCAGAAGTGACAAAATCATCAACTGATTTTATGGGGCATGTTGTTGTGTGAACTGTTGGGCAACCATTGGGTCAACATCTGCCAAAAATTGAATAAATGACATCAAACAAACAGAACAGTATATATCAAATTCACATGCACAGTTCCTGAATAAGGCCAAGTTCAGTGCAAGCAGAAATTGATGCAACAAATGCAGTATTGAAAAACTATTATTTTCAATAAAAAAGCAAATCAACTATCTCGGTTATAATAATAACATCGAACAATCATAGGTTGCATCTCTATGACTGCCAACAATCTTTTCAATGTACTATTTTGAACAAAGCTAATCAC
Organism: Laodelphax striatellus; assembly: GCA_017141395.1. NCBI lineage: Eukaryota > Metazoa > Arthropoda > Insecta > Hemiptera > Delphacidae > Laodelphax > Laodelphax striatellus. Next base: position 19,746,897 of record CM029530.1, read on the forward strand.
AATAAAGGTAATCCTATCAACAGTGCGTTTATGTGATTGTCATCCTACTACACAATAACTCTAAACTAACCTAGCTGGAAAAAGTGGCTTAGCTTTGAACCACTAATTGGTTGAAACTAGAAGTGATTCACTTGCTTCATCTAATAGAAGTTTGAATAACAGTGATAACAATTAACAGTATATTTTTTTATAACAAGTCACAAAACATCGTATGAACTATTCACTTAAACTAAATCATTCTGGATATCTTACACACATTTATACATTTTACCAGGGATTAGGTTATTATATATAACTGAATAATATTAAAACAAGTTGATATTAAGGAAGGGATTCAGATCACAATTCATGAAAAAAATATCTTAGAGGGGTGAGTAATGCAAAGATAAAAAGAGAAAATTATTTGGTGTTTGCATAACAAGTCATGCAATTTCACAATTTCACAAGTCTGGGTTCAATCAACCATGCAGCTTGCATTGCTGCAAGATCCCATGCATTAATGTATAGTTACTGCACTATTCGCAAACAATCTACTATGTAAATGCATTCAAGGGATCATTACAACAAATTACGATAACATGCAAAGAATTTATTCTATCATTTATCAAATTACCATTTTACCGTTTCATAATTTTTGCCATTGCATTCACGTAGCTCATATACTCAAGGCTCATGCAACAATGTAGTAAGTGATGCTAAGACGTCATCATTATTATCATCAGGCCTAATTGTTACTGTTGTGATATAAGAACCTGGCAAAATTCTTATTTTGAAAATATTCAAGCACTATAGCAATTTTCTATGATTCTATTGTATTTCTTCAGCATCTTTAAATCAATTAAGAAAGCGTCCAACGAAGAAAACTGTACAATTTTGCAAAGGTTGATTGTATTATTATAATGTTACTTCGATACAGTGTAAGTGAAAAAATAATTAAATTAATAATAACCAAGATGAAATTCAAATCTTAGGTACACTGAGAAAATCAATTTATGTTATATTATGGATTTTGGTAATGTGTGAATTTTTTTAATTATAAAAAAATGTGATAACATTTCCACTCTACAATATCAAATATTTGCAAGATGAAAACATAAGTGTGTTGCCATTCACAGACAAGAAATGCATTGACACATTCACAAAAACCTTACAAAGAATTCATAATGAAACACGATGCCAAATGTGGAGAGTTGAATATCGGAGGTTCGAAAGTACAGGAAAGACTAAATTTGTCTGGTACGTTAAATAAGGACGTTTTACACAAGAAATTCAATTCCATCAAATATATAAAACTGCTTGAATCTGTCTTATTATTATCACCCACTCATTTTTTTCATTTTCAAAACGATTCCTGATTAGATCCGTGGCTTAGCGTGGTATACTTAACCGGTCATCGCCGGGTATATTTCCTATAGGACATATACCCGGCGATGACCGGTTGAGTATACCACGCTTCGCCACGGGATTAGATGGAAATTAAGAGTGTAAGTTCGTATCTCCGATACTCATTTCGGTACATCTTGCTAACAATTGAATAAACTATTCTTACAGACAATAAAATATCAAACAAAAGCCACATGCAGATCGATTGGAAAAATATATTTTTCTTAACTAACTGACAGTAAATTTTAAACAACCCTACTCGGGTCTTCCCACTATTAAAAGCCATACGCTAAATGAATAAATAAACAGTAAAATTTGAACAATGAGACAATACATTTAATTAACTTCGGAACTATAGATTATAATAAATTAAAATTTGCATTTTAAGATTTTTCTGTGTAAGTGACTAGCGAGTACACAGAAAATAGTCTTTTAATAGCATATGAAATATGAATTATATTTTTAATTGAATAACAAATAAATGTATTATCTAATTAATTTTCCATCGTCTAATAACAGAAATACATTTAAAATGTTTATTGTAACACAAATAAGTAGGCCTATAGACAAACAAGTACAGACAAATTCTTGGAAATTTACCTTCTCTATTATGGCAAGCCATGTATAAGATTATTGAATCAATTAAGACTTCAGAACTGAGTAGTGAATTAGATTGATAGACAGCTATCACTTCTTCAGAGTATTATCATCATCAATGGAGTTTACCTGTTTAAAATAAATTAGAATCCGAATCGATCACAAGAATCAGTAGGCCTACTTGAAATACAAGTTAAAACACACAAAAATTTAAAAAGTTAAAAAGCTTGAAAAGATGCAGCTGTCAATGTAAAATGACAGTAAGAATCAGTTTTAAAAATTGAATAATCATATAAATAAACGATCAATACTCAGAATACCATGCATTTATTTTCTAAGAGATCAATAAAATTACGTTACAATGCAATGATTTAATGCTGGATTTTAAGCGAAATTCATCAATGATCATGCAAAAAAATAAATTGTGCGATTAATTTGAAATCATATTTTCAGAGTAGAATTTTTCAGTATGGGGATTTTACGCTCGTTTTATTCAGGCGTCATTCAACCACCATCCTAAAAATTCTACTCCAACACAGAGTAAACCGTTTTAAACAGTGTATTTTTAACAGTGTATTCTAAACAGTGTATTTCAAACATACATAGTTTTATTCGAACTATAGTGTATTTCATTACCACATGATTAAATTAGAATCTGATAATACACGCGTAGTAATCAGGACTATTAATCAAATCTTAGAAAAAATCATTAACGAGTATCTAGTTACAAGTTAGTATTCCTTAGTTTTTTTAATATTGTTATTTTTATGAGATTGTCCTTGTGAGATTCACCACTGTGCTTGACAAAATTTAAAATCTATTTAATACTGAAATTCAAATTTTTCTAAGCTATAAATAAACTTCTATAGACTAAATTTCAGATGAGTATGAGAACCAATCTCGGTCATTCAGAATTTTTCTTCTTGGGATCACCTGTATACTTTGTCCGAATTCTCATAGGGTGCAGAAAGATCTCGGTCGAAAAATGGTTACAGTCGCACTCATGTGAAATCTGAATAAATATTCCAGAAGCGTTTGAAGATCGCGTTTAATAAAAACATTGCTAAGTATAGCAGTCTCGGAATGAGAATGTACAATGTCAAGCAATTTAACAGTTGAGCAAGTAGATGAGCTATGAATACAATCAAACAAAGCTGGAAAAAACAGCACATTCAAATATTTCAAAACAAAACACAAGAACATGACAGATATTAATCTACACTTTGCAATAACAGAATTCGTTGCAGGACAAGAACAAAACATCATGATCATTTTCCAGATGCAAATTTTCACTTCATTCATTCATGCCAGATTAAGATAGGAACTATTTCGAAACCTTGAACAGTAACTTATATATATTACAAATACATAATTTATTCAAAACTGAGGAGCAGATATGAGATAGCGTTTTGAAAAAATATAAATAAAAGCTGTAAAATCTTGCTTTAAAGCGCAACTTCTTAAAGCTGTACATAATCTGAAATTTACCAGAAGAGACGTCATAAGAATGCCATGCTGAAACTGTAATGGATAAAATTAAGCGCATGGTACAGATAAAATTTCTGTGGATGTTTTTGTCTAGATCACTCACCTGCTTGGCGAGCCGGCTTGACCTTGAGAAGAACAGCTGGAGTTGCGCTTAGCACTTGACTTGTCTTTGGATGAATTCGACTGGTTTTGAGCTTGCTTAGGGGTGTTCTGATGGAATAGAGAACAATGTAGTTATTAAAATAAATAAAGCATCAATTAGCACAAAAAGAAACAATTTACCAAGAAACTATTGCAACTCTGAGCTTTCTAATTGTTTACTTGAATGGGATAAATTATTATTCAACGTCAACATCTAAAGTTGGGGAAAAAAATATTGTATAAAATCTCAACTCACAAACACCTACTCTTTAACCATTCTGAATGTAATAATCCTCAGGATAAATGCAAGAAAGATACATCTTTACATTAAATGTTTTTTTTTTAGTAATGAAAATTTGATGATGATATTTATTCATAATTTTCATAATCAAATTTGTACTTAAAATAGTTAATTAAATGTGTTCCTATGCACGTAGCAATCGTAATTCGAGGAAAATACAAATTTTAACTGGATTTTTCTGCTTTATATTTTCTCTCTCTTTTAACGAAAAATAAAAGATTTCAAATATTATGAGCACATATTACATTATATGATAATCCATATAAATTATGTGAAACAAGAAGGTAAATTAATTTTCTCATTGAGTTGATACCTCAACAAATAAAGTTTATTTATGTTCATGAAAATATAATTGTGTTCTCTGCTATAAACATCTACCACATAATAATTCACTCACATAGTAACTGAAGTACGGCGAAACATCAACATTTTGAAATTCCTCATACAAGCAATATTCCAAAGACATTTTGACTAAATCAATATAAATAAGAACAAAATGCACTCCAATTATTCAGCTACATCACTTGAGACATGATACACTTGCTATGTGCAGATAATATGAGAATATGAGAATTCGACCTCTTGTAATAAGATAAGAGCTAAGTGAGTCTTAGATAAAAGGTGCTTTATCTCAACCCGTTAATGTGTAAACGTACTAGAGAAAGTTTTGCTAAACGGATCGAGTCTCAATATTTTTGTTTTGGCTTTAGATATCAAAATACTGAAGATAATTTTGAATGGGAATTGCCCAACACTTCGGAAGGTGGATTTATCTACCATTGAGTAGATAGTAGTAGTTGTGTGATAGTTTTGAATTTCAAGAGATTACCCGTTTACAACCTATCATGATCGAATGCTGTGAATAAAAAGTGAAATTGAAACTGACCTTCCCTCCTTTTGATTTTGAACATTCGGCTACATGTTCCTTACACGAGTTCTGATGAACTGTCACAGCACAATCTGTTGGAAAACATTAAAAACATTACAAATTCATATTGGTATGAAAGAAATTAAATGCAACAAATTTTAAAAAACATATTTCCAGTCTATTCAAAAGACAAAAAACTGTTGAAATTTAATTTAAAGGCGTATATTTTTTCCCTATACAAGAAATGAATAATTTAGAATATTAGGAACACATCGATCTAATATAATATATCGATAAGATAATACTGTAACATGAGTCAGACCATCAGAGTAAAATTAATGATAATCTTTTGTACCTCCTATGCCAAGATTACCAGAAAAGTCCTAGTGATTTTCTTTTGAAAATGTTCAATGGATGTTTTATTCAAATTTTAGTAATTGAATAGATAAATAGGAATTTCACTAGAACAAAAATAATAATTTCCATGCTCAAGTATTAGAAATTTCATTTGAAAAAATTTCTCCAAGAGCATTAAAAGGATGAAAATTTTGCCTGATGTTACATTACATAGATGAAAAATCTTTTGAAATGACTAGAAATGATACGATAAAATTCAACTATTTTCTTGGATCTTCCATGAAAACTATAATACAAAATATAGTAGCAACGACTGAATAAGGCAAATAATTTAGTGAACTTACTTTCACAGTACAAAGCAGGCTTATTGGTGAGAGGTTTTGAGCACCAATCACAGAGATGGGAGGATCCATAACATACAGAAACCCACTGATGACTTGGTTTCTTCGATTTATCCTGTTGATTCAAAAAAAGAAGTATTCTAAAAAACTATTCGATAAAAGAAAAAGCAATAAATAATAATCAGAAGGTTTAATAATAATAATCCTAGAATAATAAGAAGGAATAATAATCCTAGCACAAGAGTTTGAATAACAATATTCCTATTTCTATATAGTTTAATTTTTAACTCATTCATGGAATAAATTCATTTCGTATATCCTTACTGAATGTGCATTAAAATCATAAAAAACCATCATTATTATAGATAAACATTACAATCCAACAATTTAGCTGAACCTGAACAATTATTCAACGTCAAACAGAGCGATTGTCTACTACGAACTCATTGGACAAAGACCAAGAAAATAATCTACAACAAAGCTATTCCAATTAGATCAATTGTGCTATTATGGAAATATGAATCTAAATGCATTGAAAGGTTGAAATGTTGTCAAGAAATGGTGATCGAGTTTCATCAATAAATTAAAACTTGAACTAATTAAAAACTTTGTGTACAATACATCACACAACACATTAAAATTGAAAATTATTACAACAATAACCACCTGCTAGAGCTACTTCTTATCTAAATAGGTTGAACTGTAGCAGATAGACCAGCTTAAGAGCCGAACGAGACAATCATGGTACGTAGTAGTACAAGATGGCACATCAGTTACATGGTAAGATTCGAGTTGATATTCTAGTTTGAGTTTAGGGAATATCACTCCAAATAAAAGCAATAATTCAGACAAGCTTGGATAGTATTGAAACTTTAATATCCTGAAAGACATCGTACCGTATTCATTTTTTTCTAATGGTAAAGATTTTGATGGAGTAATTGTTAATTACCTTCTTTTTCCTGAAAAATAGACTTCCTCTTTTCCGCCGCTTCTCTTGATGGTCATCATAAACAGCACTATAAACACAAAATTTATGTCAGTAAGTGTTCGAATATTATATTGAACAACAAACATAATTGCAGGGTTATGAATCTATAAATGCACATTTATAGATTAACAGTATCATAATTATTATTACTTGGATATGAAATATCATGTAAACAACGTACAGTACATCACACAACACATTAAAATTGAAATTTTTACAACAATAATCACCTGCTTCTGATCTAATAGGTTACAAAGGAATATTTTTCATAATGTAACGATTAAAACATTAAGATCGAACTTTCGGTCGATACATCACTTTTGAAAATTAGGGTATCTTTCCTTTGTAATACAATTATTGTTGAATAAAGTCTCATTCAAATTTACCGACTCAATATCACTACTGAAAATCCATGAAGAAATCACTCTATGAATTTTAATTTCTTCTATAGCCTGTGGAAACCTTAGTAGTGAAAAGTCTTCAGTTAGACCTGCAGTAAAATGTCTCATTACTATGCTATTTCATACAGGATATGAGCGCATAGTTTTGGTGTTTCTCTTGAAACGGGACCGGCTGACTTGAGTTTCTCAGCTACTGTGCAATATGGCAGCTCTATATCCTAAACTGCAATTTAATTATTGAATAAACTGTAGGATGATTCAGGACAGCTGAGGACCCAAGACTAGGAAATTCTAGGACAAGCACTGCCCCAAAAAAACATCAGTAGAATAAATTCATTATAATAACCGTATGATTGCAGATTCAACACTAGGAAATTCTAGGACAAGCACTTCCCCAAAAAACATCAGTAGAATACACTCATTATAGTAACTGTATGATTGCAGATTATTGTGTTTCAATTCCGTAAGCATTGTCATTTCTTTAAGAGCCAAGTTTTTTGTAATCTACCAATATAGATAATAAGTTTTCAACTGAAATGCTTGTCATTCAAATTTACCGACACAAGATCACTAATGAAAATCTATGAAGAAATAACTATGAATTTTAATTTCTTCTACAGCCTGCGGAAACTTTAGAATACAGTAAAGTGTCTTAAGACGATGCTATCTCATAAAGGAATATGCTAGTATGAATGCTAGCCTATGCACTAAGCTGGTTACATTTCGAAGCAAAGCGCTGACTGTATACTCACTTGAACAAGTGATACTGGAGCGACAGATGCGTGTCTGGCTTGTCGGGGTCGAGCAGGGTGGCCAACATGTCCTCCTCAGTTTCGCTTTCGGTTCCACTAGGTCGCAGTTGGCACCCTCTATTGTGCATACCACAACAATACCAATGTGCAATACAATAAAAGCCATGCTGTGCAAATTTACATGCAGCACTAAAAACAATAATCAATGTACACAAGAAGCGTTGAAAGGCAAAAAACAAAAGCCAACGCTAGAAAAGATCGACGTCAATAAAATTAAATGGCATTTTTGGACTATTCTTAGCTGGATCTCCTTTGATTTTAAAACGTTTTCTCAATTTTTTATGAAACTTATTTAATAACAGCTGACGCTCAATTTTTTTCTATACTTTTCTATTCTCCGAATGAGTCTTAAGCTACTTAGACATTTTTCCTGAAGTAATAAATTATTTTTCTAATTTTTCAACAAGATGAGGTTTGTCCATAGAGATTGCGCAATGTGATATGCTTACTTGATATTTCCATAGAGAAAGTACAGTATTATCCAAGTAAGTTTGTGTAATACATCTCTAATATAATAATTATAATTATTATATTATAGCTAATTAGTATTATTATTAGCTCAGAATTATTCTGAGCTTAATTTCATTCACGGACAAAATTTCATCATCCTCAAATAATTTAGTTTGACTCAAGATTGGACTTTAGATTGACTCAAGCTATAGGAAACACAAAAATTAAATGGAATAGTTTTTCACAAGCAGATAACTTCAATGTTCAAGTCTATACAAGGATTAAAGTCCAAATTACTGTTGAAAGCTAAATTTTGTTGCAAATAAGGAAAGCTCTCAAGCAACTCATACACTACACGAGCATTGCACGCCGTGCCATTTCTTATATAGCCTATGTAAAAGTCAATCACGGCGTGCCATGCTCGCGTAGTCTATGAGTCGCTTTATCTATGTATTAATTTTTGAGTTTATCAACTGAATCTTCACAGATATACTTCAGAGATACGCAATAAGGAAAGAGGTCAAAGTAAATCGATCTGTGAAGAGGTTTTGTTCTCGGTAGGTTCAAGAATAGTCCACAAAATTATTATAAAAATAGATCCCAAGAATTATTGAAAGACATTAGTTTGCAAAAATACTTGCAAAGCTGAGTTTGAATTGAAAAAGTGGAAAACGAGAATTTTATTTATTTGATTATGATATACTTCTATATACTTTGCTTGAATATGAACTTGCAATTTAAAAATGGTGCGACAATTTCCAGACTTTTATCTCACCGAGGATATTAACGGTTTATTGAAACAAAAACAATAATACTCAGAATATTAGAATACTAGGTATTAAATCTATTCATTAGGTATTCTATGCTATTCATTAAATCTACTTGACTACAAAATCTATAAGAAGTTCTACAATACTACAGTCGCTTTGTTTAATTACAATAATTCTTTTGACTGATGCTATAAAAATGTGTTTTCGCCTACTAGCATATTTTTTCAATAAATGTTCATCTATGTATCAACTTGAATACACGATCATTAACATAGGAAGTTTAGTGCTCCCACAAATAGAACAAAGTTGGAAAAAATTGGACAGTGATCTAAAGATGGCGTCTGCTCCAATGCTCCTAACATTTCTTATGAAAATAGGTCTTCTCCTTAGTAAATGTGACTAAGAATAGTAAACTCGAGAAACATCATTGTAAAGAATGAACTTACGTGACCTATAGCAAAAAATTGAAAACTGGCGATAGCCTAACCTACAAAAAGTCATTTCAGTATTATCACGCTTTTTGCAAGCTACTCAAGATGTTGAACAATCTGATTTGAGACTAACATCTTTTTCAGAGTCGCGCATGCGTGGTAGCAATTTTCTCTTCATGCCACTTTTTTCCAACTTTGTTCTCTTAGTGGGAGCACTATACCTTCTGGCCTCTTGACAAATCAATTGAACTTTTCTTGAAACATTTCTAATGCTTTTGCGAACTGCTGATCTGTGGCCACCGCAACAACTATTACAAAAGTCGATAATTGATTCCTCTAACTTGAACAGAATTCAGTTGAATTGTTTGGGTGTTCAATCCAAAATTATCACCAGCAAAATTATATTATCGGTTGCTTCTCATTTTGCTCAAAATTTCCCAAGTGAATTCAAAATTTTCAAAACTTCTGGATTGTTTGTTTAGTATTTTATTTGGAACTCCAATATGAACTAATTTCAAATTTGAAACAATATTGTTCGGGTGTTGTTTTCGAAATAAAAATTAGAGTAGTAGTAGTAAATCTGTTAGAGTAGAGAATTAGCCTGATTGTGTAAATTTGAGAGGAACAGTTTTGGCAGGAGCATGTTGTACTCTCATTTGTAAATGGCTGAATGATTGAATAAGTAGTCAATTAAATTTATTTTTCTATTTGTCTTAACCCAAAACACTGCACAACACAATTTTTCCACTAAATACTTCAATCAGACTAATAAACTAATATCATAATTTCAACGATTGTCACAGTACCCAAACGTTGTATTCCAACTGGTTAGTAATAACGCATTTAAACCCCATTCAACTTTTATAAAAATCAAAATGAGGCAACATCTCAAATTTTTGGAGAAAGTACAAAATCAATTGGCTGAATATTTAATGAGTATATTCAGCGTTCTGAGATAAATGGATTTCCAATAAAATGCTTTATATACATTAATTGAAACCACTCATTCAGTGTTATAAAGTGCTAATAAATGAGGATCTGAGCCTAAACATTAAACCGCTATTAGCTGACAGGCTAGTTGATTGTGATTATTGAATATCAATTTCAAATTGCAACATAGGCTGTATGGAGTAAAATAACTATTATCATCAATCAAAAATATAGATAATTTATTTTTGCCTGCTTTATATAATTCAACGAGAAATTGAATCATAAACACCTAGAAAAATCAAGTGGAAATCAAAGATATTTCTTTGAAAAATGATTATTACACTAAATTAATTTTTATTCTTGATAGCTACTCTAATAGGTGACATTTATGAATCTGGCGTACTTCACTGGACAAGTGAAGCCGGAATTAAATTTCCTCAGGGATTCTTTAGTTATGTGCTGTATTTATGTTTTGCATAATACATTGGAGTGTAATATTGTTAGTATGGTTGAGGAATGCAAAAGATTTGAACATGAATGATTCAAGTTGTCGGCAATGAGAAGTGACTTTCGCTTTTGATGGACTAGTAGTTAACTCACGGTTTTTCAAAACCCCTTATGAGAGCGCTCACTGAAGTGGAGTGGTGGTGGCGTGGCGGTGACGTGGTGGCCACTGCCACTCCACCTCTATGTGCGATGTTCCATTTAGTTTACTATGTTTATATCTGGCCGCCACCACCACGAACGTACGTTAGATACCATTATACAATTATTTTAATGATTTAACAATTATTTTAAAAATAGTTTTGATCTTTTCTTTTAAAAATAGTTTTGATCTATTATGAGTCATTGTGAATATTCCTTCAATACTCAATAGCTCATTAAATTCGACATCAAAATCATCATTATATTGCACTAAACCATTTCAAGGGAAATTATCTAGTGTGAATGAGATGAAAAAGGCTGATATTCATTGAATGTGACAAATGCAGCTTGAATGAACTTCAAGTTAGAATTTTAATGAATTTGGATTGAGAATAACATCATGTTCAAGGAACAGAACAGAGTGTGGTAGGTATTAGGTACCTATTTATGGAAAGCAATTACTGAAATGTTTGAGTTGAATTAATTTATCTACTGTATTAATTTTTCATTCACGTTTATTATTCGAATGTATTTAGTAGTTCAAATTAGTAATCCATTTTCTGATTTATTTCACAATAATGGAATTATTTTGAAGTATTTAAACTGCTATGCTAAAAGATAAAAGGAAAGTGCATAGAGTGAAATTGAATAATATCCATGCTTGTGAGTGCAAAAATGTATAATACAACAAAAACATGCGTGAAAATCGTTCCACCAAAAAATGCATATTCCATGCAAATATTCTTGGGTCAGAATCAAATTGTGCCAAGGAATAATGAATTGAAGTAACTGACTTTTGTCGATGATGTATTAATGATCAATAACTTGGGAGGAAATCGGGATTTATTTGTTAATTGGTAACTAACTAGCTAACAAAATCCACTCCAATGTAACTGTGAATCTTATTCACAAAAAAGAAATAGAATTAAGGCGATCTAAGGAGAGCTATAAAACTCAAAAGTTTGATTGTTAAATCGAATTTCATTAATCAATCAACTATCCTGTCAAACTCAAGAGGTAATCATTTTTTTCTTTAGTATTTACTCATACAGCCATCTTTAAAAAGAGTTGACAATGAAGATCAATCATTAAGAGACAGCGGCCAATTGCACGAAAGCCAATTAAATTGAAAAGCTTAAAAATTACGTCACTTGTCGAAACCAATGCAACAAAATCTGATAAACTCCGTCATTTTATTTAATTGGCTTTCGTTCAATCGGTCAAATGTAGTTTAAACCCACACAACCAGGCTCTGTTTTCAGATTTACATTACCAGAGGGAATAATTTGATAAATTCAAACAAATTCTAACCAAACTCGAAGGATACTTTACAATAAATTCATAATAGTGCCAAAGAAAGATTTCAACCTATCTGAAGTGATAAATTTCAAACTAGTATTGTGTAGTGTAGTGAGTAGGAAGTGTATATTCTCCATAAAGCACTAGATTAAAAAACTATAGAAGCGTTCACCCCAGATCAAGATTTATACAACTAGACAAAACAACTCCAAACTAAATTTCGAATTAAAAGCAAAACGCAAGAGCTCTTTCAAAAATGTATGCCCAATACCAAACACACAAAAACTGAATAATTCTCGAAAGAGATTTAAAAAGATTTGTTCGGGTGAGTTGAAACGAGATTTCGATTTTATCTGAAAGATGAACTTACACTGATAGTGTAGCATTGGCGCCGTCAATGACTGGCACTCCCGGGGCCAGGTCGCGGGCAGCCAGTATCGAGGGTGTCGAGATCGATTTCTGTAATGGAAGACGTGCTTGCAGCAGGCGACACTCCGCTTCTCGTTTGGCCACAACCTTGATGAAGTCATTCTAGAAATAAAACAATACGGTTCAATGTTTAAAAGGTTTTAGAATGCTGGTCGAGCCATAATATCAATCAATGTTTAGGGCATTTTGCACACATAGCCTGAAAATGTTTTATTTGAATGGCTATCTATTCTAGAAATAAGACAATAGGGTACAATGTTTAATAGGTTTTAACGTATGCTAATCGAGTCACAATATCAATAAATTTATTACATTTTGCATAGATAGCGAGAACAAAGTTAACAGTGATACATTACAGAAGAAGAGCATAATGGAACAAATGAAATATTTTTGTAACTAAAAATGTTCAACTTGTCATTTTCATCAATGATAATACGAGAATTGAAGATGAACTAGTTCGTTTTCAAACAGCCTATTTGAGAAGCTGGAAGGAAGCTCTACATTCAAAAAAATGTAATACCATACTAAAACTTATTATATATTTTTCTAATATATTTTCTAATATTATATATTTTTCTAATATCAATATCTATATTAAAATCCTTCTTTATTCTAATATTTATATCCATATTAACATCTATTTGCATTGATTTATATTTAGGGCTCTTCTTGGATTCTCTATGAGCTGAAATACTAACATGATAAGCTGAATTGTAACTAACATTATAATTATTAATTTCTGGCTCTGGTTACGATATCTTCAATCTTTACCAATTTTTACTTAATGGTTTTGAATTAATTTTTTTTTAAATTTTGGAATTTTTGAAATTCTACTTTCCGAAGGTGTTTGGAAAGAACTTTTTAAAGTTGAAAGGGTCAATTTAAAAAAGTGAAACCTACTGGTTCACCATGTTCCCCATTAGAGGAAAGCTGGGTTATACGGTTTACCACGGATACTGGAATATAAAGGGTCGAATACATGTGGCGAGTTTACTAGCTACTATCCGGCTTTTTGGGGAGGCTACCGTAGCATCGACAAACGTTAGCGTCGACACGACGTAGCATCGACAAACGTCGATGTATTATAGACTATTCAATTCTAAAAGACCTTCAAAGTCTTTAAAAGAACTTTAAAGTCTTTAAAAGACCTTTTAAAGAATACATTTCAAAAAGACCTTTTTGAAGTCTTTGCAATAATCTGCGAGATTCAGCATTTGTAGGTTGTCGATGCTACGTCGTATCGACGCTAACGTTTGTCGACGCTACGGTGGCCTCTCCAAAAAGCCGGATAGGAGCTAAACTCGCCACATGTAATCGACCCTTAATATGATAGGTAGGGTATGGTTATGATTAGAATGGAAATAAATCTGCTGCGTTTGTGACGTAGCTATGAACCGAGTTACCAAGGAGACGATAATAACATTCATTTTTCCAGGCGCTATTCTACAACCTAATACAGTGTTCAATTTCTGTAATATGTCGTGTTTTGGTGACTAATAAGACCAACACACGGGTCTCTCCACCAATAAAAGCCATACGATAATAGTGACATGAGTACCTGTAGATCAGCCTCGTTGAGCGAGTGCGTGGAAGAGGTGCCAGTCGTCCTGGCCGCCCTGGTCCGGCCGCTGCCCCTCCGCCCCCCTTTGCCATTGGCCGCCCCGGGCCCCGCCCCTGCCACCGCATCACCCGTCACCAGCAGATTGGCCGTGCTCTCGCTGAACGGGTCGTCGTTCTCCGATTCCAAACTGCTCAAGCTGATACTGCACACAAATACACATCACTTATTATTGTTATGTACAGAGTGATTCAAAAAGAATACCACAACTTTAAAAATGTGTATTTAACGAAAGAAACATAATATAACCTTCTGTTATACTTCTGTTATACATCATTACAAAGCGAATTTAAAGAAGTTTTTTCACTCACAAAAAAGTTCAGAGATGTTCAATATGACCCCCTCCAGATACTCGACTAATATACTGATTATTACCCGATAGGTACTCAAACTCGTTCCACACTCTCTGTAGCATATCAGGCGTAACAGTTTGGTAAGCTGCTGTTATTTCTTGTTTCAAATCATCAATATCCATCCACCATTTATAATTTAAAACAAGAAATAACAGCATCTCACCTAACTGTTACGCCTGATATGCTACAGAGAGTGTGGAACGAGTTTGAGGGATGTTTTGGGTTGATATTGCTCGAGTGTCTGGAGGGTGTCATATTGAACATCTATGAACTTGTTCGTGAGTGAAAAAACTTATTTAAATAATCTTTGTAATGAAGTATAACAGACGGTTCTTTTATGTTTCATTCATAAAATACATTTTTAAAGTTGTGGTATTCTTTTTGAATCGCTCTATATTTCTATGTTATCTTATAATTATGTAAAGTAGTGTGCACCGTTGGAAGTTGAATAAATAAATAAATAAATCATACTTACCGAACAAACATTCTATTCTAGATTATACTGATTATAAGAAACTTTCAAGTAGAAAACAAACATAATTTACATTACAGGTACTACCGTTTCGTCCTGGTGTTGGACTTCATCAGACTGAGAAACAGTTGACTCTTGTTTCAAGGCTATAGTATCTTATTTGATGGGGGTGGATAGGCTATGTGAGCTATATTTTTTGAATTCTCGGATATTTCGTCAAAAAGGATATGGGAAGAGAAGGTAATATGGTCAGGGTATTGTTGAAATATTGCTTGGTGTGTTGGTAGATTTCGTATTGTTCAAGGACATTCAGTTTCCTGCTTTTTAAAGTAATATGGAAGATTTGTAGATTGGTGACTGTATCAGAATATACGAATATGTATGGACTGTTTCTGTGATGTGGACTACAAAGTTGGAATGGGTGTTGGGGTGTTTTATTGCTCTTATTGTGATCTTTAAATCTAATGTGGCTGTAAATTCAATGTCTCTTTTTGTCCGGCAAATATAAATCTTATTGCAGTCATTGCAGTTCAAATAGTATGTACAGTACCAGGTTGTTCATTTTTCTGTTGGTATATACAAACCAAACCAATCAACCAACAGAGAACCATATTGTTGAGCTATTTTGAAACAAAATATCCAAGAATTAAACTCTGCAAACTCTGATTACTTTGACAACGTTACTTTAATTACTTTATCATGTGAATCAAAGCAATGATTAATTTACAAGTGAAACTACTCAAGCAATCAACTCAGAGCCGGTTAACAATGTATCTATTACAACAGAAATCAACAAAGTCCAGAGATGATGGAGTTAATCTTCTCAAAATTACTGTATATCTGTTTTGAAACTTAAATAATAAGATTATAACATTATGATTGACTCTATACAATATTCAAACAAGTAAGAGGAGGGTCGATATTCTCAAGATGCTTCAACTTTACCCACAGCACTTACGTAAATTAAGAAGTTTATTTATAAAATAAAATTATCGAAACATCATCAATATTGTTTTTGAATTAAAGAAAAATAAGATTCTTGATTACAGTTCTGCCATTGAGTAGTGAAGAGCAATATTTTCAATAATTATCACACTCACCATGACTGATTCCTTCAATAGATTGCATGAAAGAAGATAAAATTCAATTAAAAACAGGTAAAAACATTTGAGTATACATTCACTACAAAACTATTCAGTATTAATGTGATATTTTCTCATTCTCAATTAACAATCCGATTATTAATCAATTCCGATTAATCCATCAATAATCCATCTATATTGGATTTTATCTTCATTATCTTATCGATATTAGATTTAGCAAATATTTACAAAATCTCATCAACAGTAAATTTGAACTACAAAACAAGGAAGCTTGAAACAATGAGAATCAAACTTCAGGATCGAGATACGATATTAATAATCAGTCATTTGTTTTATTCTATAGAATAAACTCCTATAGGGTTTTCCGAAGATATGCCAAGAATAAAGTAGAACTGTTATAACGGGCTGACAGGTAAATGGATAAACAATTTTTTACCTTCTCTGCCTATCGGCTCTACAGGAGTCTTTGCTATTTGTCAAATCTTCCAACGCGGCCCAACTCCTCCTTCTCATCACCTCTCCATCTTCTCGAACGCCGATCTGCCATTCGCCTGAGCTACCTGCACATCCAAAGACAAAAACCAATGAATTTTATTATTTTATCACTTTCAAGTCTCGAAATGTTTAAATATGGAAGTATTAATTGTACCACAGTACTGAGAATGTGAATTTAGCGAAAGAGGTACTGTCAAGAAATTACTGTACTCTGTTCTGAAGCCTTTTCTACACTTCTTAAGAACATTATTGAAGTTTTTCTTAATTTTATTAGACAGATAATTAAACACCTTGAGAGATCGGACTCCATGCGTTAAAACTAAAATACTTTCAAGCAGAAAGAAAGGAAAACAATACTATTTCGCAGTGTAATTCAACTTGAAGTTAACAATATTATGCAAGGTAGTACCAAAACATATATCACAATTCATGTCTATTATATTTAGGATATTAAATGAGTACATTCAAAATACTTGGACAAGTTGAGATTACATTATACACATTCCATAATTACCAAAGCTTGGATATTGTTTCCATTGTTCGATTACCACTTACATTGAACTTTAAAATTGAGGGAATTGCTTGCTTCATTGGCTCCTAGCTATACATACTAAAGGTAATGCGTTCTCATCAATCATGATTACATGATGCAAAATAATATTCTTCTTTTACTGAGATGTATCTTGTCAAGGATGACACAATAAAAACAGATGTATGGATGAACAACTCCCAAAGTTCTCAAAAATCAACTGCGAACTCACGTCTAGCTCTTGAGAAATCTCTTTTCTATTTCATACGATATTTTCCCATGGAAAACTGATCATTTTCTTGTGATTAGTAGACTAGACTTTTTACTTGAATCATTAACTAGATTTGCACTATGCAAATTGCACTATCACAAAAACCAACCTCTACTTTTAAAAACTTAATGAACTATAAACTTAATTTAGGCTATAAACTGGCAATACACTTTTGTCTCAACCTGAATACTTTCTCTTATAGTACTTTAGTTTGTTCTATTACTTTAATGAACAACGATTCAAAACAAGGTAGAAACAAAGCTTTAGGTTACAGTAATAATAAAGTGATCTTTTCATCAATAAGTTGTGTGCCTCAAACAATAGAACACATTCCGCGTGACAAAGGAAGGATACGACATCCAATCACGACTTGGCTTCGTTCAACCAGACTGGCTGTTCATAGCTGTCAGCCGATTCCTTCCCTGCCGTGATTCCATCTCCTAATCCGACTCATCGCTCCCGCGACCTTCTTGGCCCAGTCTTCGCTATCAGTTCGGCTCCAATCTGTCACCGTTCCAATCCATTTACTGGCGCTAGTCCTTAACCATCACTCTCTGTTCTGCTCTGCTCTTCAATGTACTGTACGTAATTATATCTGTCGCCACTTCCATTCTCTACCGAATCTTACCTCATTTCTTACTCGAGCACCTACGACACACAACCATCCAACATCGACTTTAATCAACTACCGCAACGTGAAAGCCTAACCTGTACTTTATTTCTACAGTATTCTGTAGATTTTCTTTTCTTTTATTCCATTTTCTTCTCCATTGAGTCTCTATTGAGATAGAGATACGTATCTCTTATTCAGTATTCGTTCTATTGTAAGATAATGAAATGGGTAGCTCACTTTATGAAGTGCAATAATTTTGTAACATTTTTCTCTCAAAGCTCTTTGAAATCGCTAAAGGAAAAGTGTTGGTATTCTAAAGTGAGAACTCTCATTTGTTGGAGTACTAGAGGTAAATTCAAATATGTTGTGATGAAAATAGCTTACATTACTTGTACACTGGAAAATTATATTTTCTGATTAAGGGACATCAATTTTAGATCCATGGTTGTTTGTTCTCTCTCATTGTCTAAAGGTTAATTTTCTTGTAGAAAAATGTTTCCAAGTTATCAAGAAATCCTTGCTAGCCAGAAGCATAAAAAATCGACACATAAAAACTGAATTCATGAACATTACTCATTCACATAAAACATTGAATCTTCATATCATAAATGGGCTTGAAATGTTATAGCAATGAAATTCTCTGTTAATTGGGAAATTTTCAATGTGATCACGTTTGTGAACCTAGAACAGTCGTATCTTCACTGTTGTTTCTTATTACTAAACTTTAAATGGAGCAAAAAACAATAATTGTCATTTGATTCTTTTCAGTGTTGTTTTTATTTCTTATATGTTTATTGTGTTACTGTTTACTGTATCATTAGGTGGAATTACAAAGTGTATGCCTTATCAATATTGGTAGAGATTTCTGAAATAAATGTCGAATGCAGTACTTACGTTTCCGAGTGATATTATTGGGAGGTGGGAGTGTATGCGTGGGAGACGAGTTGACACTGGAGAGAGGATCTTGTTCGTTTTCCACGTCATTCAAACTAGGACAGGATGCGCTGAGCCTTGCACACTGCTGAGTCAATCGGGCTAACTGTAACAAAGAATCAAATTTGACTTCACTTTACCTTAAATTATAATTGAGCAGGAAAAACTGTCATTTGATCAAAGTGACCCAGGAAGTTAAAGGCATTGAAATAGGTGACAAAATAGGCTATATTGGTTTCTAATAAATTAAGCAGCCATCAAGTATTAATTCACACTCATATCACATTCAATTACAAAATATTCATTACCAATCGATCAGTATTAAATCATCTTTATATTTTTTTATAATTAAGGAACTCATGTAGTTGAATTAAAAGTATATATACTTTACATGAACGTGGGATGATCATAATACTCAAATTTAAAGATAACTTACACTGAAAGAAAAGATAATCTACTTTCTAACTGGTGGTGTTCAATAAGTTCTATTGACTTACATATTTCACATTGAACATTCCATTTCGTTCTACCTTTACAATTTTCTGTTTATAGTAGAACCTTTTCAACAGATAATGATCATACACACTTAACATTTCAACTTTTAATGTGGGTGGACAGAAAATTTCCTTTTAATGTGACAATTATATTGTAAAGAGAAGAGTAGGGTTTTCCAGTTTTCATATAAATTTTGATCGAACATTTCATCTGAAAACAACCATTCTCATAGATGACGGAAAATGCATTATTACTATTTTATATGTAATATGAATCTATTTAAAACCTTGTCTTGATAAATAGACATCAGATATTCATTTATTTTCTAAAATTTCTTATGCTTCTTAATATGAAGGTGTGTTCCAAACACGAATATCCAAGGCTTTGAATCTAGAATAATTTAATCAAGCAAAAGTTGAATACTTCAAATAAATTTTCAACCTTGAAAAATTACCTGATTTGATAGGGCTTGTACGGTGGTTACATCACGCATTTGCTGTATTGTCTCATGTATTTCATGTAGTTGCTGTAGGTTTTCCTCTGGAAGAAAGAAATTATTAATATGAAATACCAACACAGAAATAAAATGAGTAAACAAATATTCGTTTGACAGTATTTGAAGCATAAAAAAGGTTATTGAAACGACGTAGTGTGGACTGGTACCATATCTGGAATGGTGCATTGAAAGGAAGTGATGAACAGGGAGTAGGCTAAGCTGTTATGTTATGTATCAAGTGCATCAATTCAATTTATATGTATACTCCCGAATTTTAAAGAGAAATGTGATCCAAAATTAGGTTACGTTTTCACAATACTTAGAAAAAATAAGAAATTTCCGGTCCAGGAATATTGTAGGCCTGCTACAAAATTTTCAATTCAGTGATCGAAAACTATTTTGATTGATAAGAGATAATCTCGAGAAAGTAAAACAGATCAATTGCAGTGACAGAAATAATTTGGGGCAGAACAGATTTTATAAGATGTTTGACTGGCAGAAGATAGACAATAATAATTAGATGAGATGAAATTCAACACACATAACTAGAGCCCGGATGTTCAGGCATTTATAATACTTGAAATAGGCAGGCAAAAAGGCACTAAAAAACACAAAAATAGGCGCTTTAAAATCGAAAAAAGGCATAATGTATTCCTATACAGTTTTGGTAAAATAATACAAGAAAATTTAAAAACTTATATTCTACTGGTTGCACATGATTAATATGTGTTTCTTGAAGTTTTTTGACTCTGAATATTGTTTTCTTTCTGAAAGATCATAGGCTTATTAATTCTCATGTACGCTCATTCTTGAATGCACGCTCGATTTTTTCCAGTCATCTAATACTTTTTTAAATATTTTAAATTAAAAAAATTGTAAAATATATAAAATAGGATGAAATAAGCTATTGATATTGAAATAGGCACTAACACCCGAAAAAGGCAGAATAGGCAAAATTAAGGCATTTTGCCTAACATCCGGGCTCTACACATAACAATGTAGCCTAAGAGAAGAGAAGGAAACTGGTGGCAGACAAAGCCAATCGGCAAGTATCACGTCTCATAGCTGGCATTTATAACAATGGACCATTGATTTCTTGTCAAATTGAGTCGCTCTGTGCAACCCTGCAGCCCTACTCCAATGATGGCATATGAAAGGGGAAGCTCCACAATAATGAACTGAGTTCTGGTACACCAAGTTGAATACTGGGTGTAAGTAGACAGTTGAGACAACTATGCAAATGTTGAAAACAGAGAGTACCTACTTCTATTTGTAAAATCAGCAAACGTTTAATATATTTCATGTTACCGCTACTTAAACATACGAATTCAAATTTATGGAAGTGTAGAAGGTACATGACAGCTGACAATTTAACATTAATACATTTAATACATTTATTTTAACATTATAAAATACATTTAACATTAGATTTGTAGCTGAATATCCATCATGAAAAACTAATTTTATATAGGAGCTTTGATTATCATTAAATAAGGAATGAATACTCCTTCTCTACACCGATAACTTTATTATAATATACCATTGATTTTAGATAGAAAATCAATGGTATATTCGGTAATATACCATTGGTATATTATCCAATGGTAATGGTAATGGCAATGGCAATATACAGAAAATATATGGTAATAGAAAATCAATTTCTATCTAAAATAAATGAATATACTCATATTTATTATTTTACTAGAATGAATCATATTTTTTAACATTGGATATTCAAAGTTGAAATTATTATTTAATCTCATCTTTCCTTCAACTTATCTTTTACTATAAAAATTATTATTTTTCAAAAAATAATTCAACATGAAAACAAATTTTTTAGAAAAAAAACTTTAAGCATTGGATAAATAAGTCAACATCAATAAATTCATTATCAATTCAATTAAAAGAGTAAGTTTGATTATTTTACAAGAATGAATTATTTTTCAAGAGAGAGAATTAAGGGACTAGGAAGTCCTAGCCCAGATAATATTAATTTCTAAAACAATCTTCACACTCCTTCAGGTTACCTCCATAGATAATCTTCATTTACATTTTCAGATTATCACTTGTAGCCTATGTACTTTTATCACAATGTTGTGATAAAGAAATAATATTTAATTCTTTTCTATTTTCGATAGTAATAATGATTTTAATAATAATGAATGATTATTATGAATCCAGCAATTGTTCAACTGCAAATCATTATAATTTCTTTCATATTTTCTATTTTATGTTGTACTGGTACATATATATAGTATTATCATGTACAAAGTATGCGGTACAGGTAATAGAAAGAGTATAAGGGGGGTACCTAGAACAGGGTAGTGCTTGCCGGCGGGTGAGTGAGGTGTGACACTGATGATGGGCACGAGGGGGCAGGGGCCGCCGTGGGGGGGAGGGGGCGCCCCTTGCTGGTGTCCCGATGGCGCTGCTGCAGCTGCAGACTCCATTCTCGAGCCCCGCTGCACCAGGTAGTCGGTGATCACGTCCTCTTCGCTCTCGCACTCATCTGCACACATAAACCAATCACATTAAAACAATAATTTATGAAATTATCAACACATCACTAACATTGTATTACATTCTCATGTTGTTATAGATTTTATACTTTATGTAGATTAGCTTTACATAGTTATTTCAGGTTATTGTTGTTGGATTACAGTTATTGTTTAGGTTATAATAGGTCTCGATTTGTAAAAATAGTAGAATTGAACAAAAATACAAATACAGGTGATTCAAGTTTATAAAAAGTAAACAAAGAGTGGAAAAATAACCAAAACTCAACTACACTTATAAAAGTAGAAAATTTGTTCAAAGTGTGAGTTGAATAGTTTGAAAAGATTATAATTCCCAGCCATAAATTTACAAACAGTATAATTTGGAGAAATAACTGAAAACACATTAAATGGAAGTTGGGACTCAAATATGACCCCTGGGAATCTGGGATGTCCCGTTATACATTGATAAGTCTCGTGATGAAGGAAAAAGCCAAATGACACGTAAATTCATCACATAGGGAAGAGTTAGCCGAGTTATTCGAATCTAGTATGTGTCCTCATTTTTCCTGTATCACAGCACCTGTACTTTTCATGAAACAGACCCCTTGAAGTAATAAAGAAGAGTGATGCTTAAAGAAGAAGTGCTATCAGTTGAGCTTGCCTATTCGATAATTGTTGAACCATTTATTTCTCCCATTTGTAATTTATTCACAAACATCCTCATTTGACAGATAATAATCATAATCGCTAATACTGCAAAATTTGTACTTTTCCTGGATAACCGTATTTGAAATATTTTATGTAATATTATAAAAATAATAAACGCTCCTGTAAGCATACATATAAGTCACAATCCGGGTTTTCAGGTGAAAAAGAGGAAGTGTTTGACTTATTGCCTATACAAGACCGTGACCCACTGAACAGATTCGGATGACCTTGGTAAAAGCCGACTGGCTCTCGAGCCACATGAGGACGGAAGCTCGACTTGAAGAGATCATTGACATGAGTGTGCTCTTTGTCACTCACACCGCAGCGTGCTAGCGACGACGGTGTGAAACTGTGTAAAACTGTGAAGAAGAGTGGAAAACTGTGGCAGTAAAAACTAGCCAGTTTCGTAAAGTGCAACATACTTTGTCGCTGGAACACGCGGATACCATTCTGTATTTATCTTCAAGTGTTCAATAATTTGAACAACGTTATTACCATGAAGCTGCTTTCAAAGTTAAATACACTGTAAATTTATGACAACAAAAAAATCTTTCTTCTGCAGTCTTATAAATTTAACTATATATTTTATTGCTGCGGATAGTGCCCACATGAGTGTTTTACGTGGGTAATGAGATGAAGGATGATACGGTGAAAAAGTGCTAGACGGAACGGGAATCGAACATGTGACCGGTGAAACGATAGCAGACTGAAGGTGTGACGCTCCAGCCAACTGAGCAACACCGGCTCACCAAACAGATTTTCAAATACTGTATATTATGATATCAAAAACCGTGAGTTGACGATGGTGTAATCAATATAATACATTAACGAATACATTTTTTCACAATAAACTGCAATCTTAAAACATTTGTCCATTTCAATAAAACAATTGTAATTTAATTGTCTATAGTAGTAATTTTATTGTTTATAATTTCGTCGAGTTGATGAAAGCATGCCCACAGGTGGGTTTCAATTGAGATGAGTGGAATTGCGCCGCGGCCGCACAGTGAGCAGGCGTACTACACAATTGGCGAACAGACTCAATCACCCCCCCCCCCGCATGCGAAAACAATGAAGAACGAAAACGGAGCACACAGCATGACGACTGACAAAGCAAAGCCAGTCGCGCGAATTGATTACTTCGACCACCAATCCAGCGGCCAACATCAAACGCCGGAAAAACGCCGCGCATTTGATGCATCATTCGCCGCCTCCGCCCCACACACAAAATTGAAATTCACTGATATCAATAGGCCTAGCTATACTGGACCAAATATCATCAGCTTCAGTTGATGACAAGGAAATGAAAACGTTGGATGGCAAAGGAAAAAAGCGGTTACCTAATGGAAAACCTGGATTTTGAATAAATTCGTGAGTTTTTATATTTAGTAACATCATTTTAAATACGCTATTGGCGGTGCCTTGTGTCATTAATATCGATGACACCACAAATGAATTAGTTCAAGTCTCATTGACGATTTCAATCGATAGGATCTAAAAGTTAGATTGATAGGATCTATTGATAAAGTATTACACCTTATGTACCTTAAGGGCCTTAAGGCACTACTCACACTTGTATACCGAAATCGTACGATTAGAGTAGCGGCAACTCGGATACACCGATACCGGGAGACTTCAGTCTCTTATCACTTCCGCTACGGTACTCTAGTTGCCAGTAGCCGGTCGACTAATATCACATTATTCTCAATAAGTGAATATTTTGAACGCTTTATAACTTATCTTCGATATTTTATAAGAGTAACCAAACAAGTGATAAACTACTAAGGCTCTACTCACACTTGGAAACTCAAATCGCGTCGCTCAGCGACTGGAATAACAAAACATTTGTTTTCAAATGATGACGCTCAGACGATCCTGCAACCGCGTTGTCTGAACGTCATCATTTGAAAACACATGTTTTGTTATTCCAGTTGCCGAGCGACGCGATTTGAGTTTCCTAGTGTGAGTAGAGGCTAATTTTTAGAAAGCAAATAATCCTCCTTTCCCAGTTTTTTTGTGATTAGAATATTAGCTAACCTCGATTTTCTGTACGGAAACCTCTCAACTTCACCTACAAACGTATGTTGAACGCTTGGCGATCACGATACTCTGCCACTCGGCGACCAGCATGTCAAGTATCGAGTATTTTCGAATCGTTTTCGAATCTGGAGGTTTCTACTGGAAGAATAAGTGATTACCAGTTATTTGAATTTTTATTCAGCGAAGAACCCTAAAAACTACCCTACGTTTTCGTGTGGTATGTCATTTTCTCCGGATGCCCATCATTTTGAATGAATCTTATTTTTATTTTTGATTCCAAAGAACTTTTACAGTACTGAAATTAAAATTGTCTTGAGCAGTCAAATCAGCAGGAAACTGAAATGATTGTCTTGAAAGTATGTATGAATTCAACATTCTCCGGACCCTTGTTAAAAATTCTCTAGTGACAGTACATTTATAATTTACAAACTTGATTTGAAATAATGGCAGTGAAATAATTACAGCATATTTATCTTATGAGGCATATTTTATCACACACGATAATCATCACAATATTAAATGACCTACTATAAATCAGTCTACTGTAGTAATATCGTAGACAATTCACTACTGTTGTATCTTGTTTTATATTATCTTTATCTATCTTGTACGGTACATAGTTAAGGGCTGATTTATATTACTTGTAAGAAGGTTTGCACTGTTCATGCTATAACTTTACCTACAATTTAACTTGCGAGACTTTGTACTAGACTGGACATTGTAATGTGCTGTATGAACTTGTACCAACTTGTACTATTAGTAAATTATTTTGGCAATAAAAATTTCAATTTCAATTTTGCTACAGTGGAAGATGTATAGAGTTCCCTCATACATTTTGCACTTACATGTAAGTTAATGAAGCCATAACGTTCAATTTCATTGGGCCAACCATATATAATAATGCAACCGGGTGAAATTAATGAGTGAAAATTGATCATAGAGTCAATAACCACTCCATTAATTGAATCGCTCGCACAAACAATGTGCTACGTTGCATTTGTAATGAGCTTCGACTTGGACCAGACGGCCTATTATCTTGCCAAAAGCAGAATAGGCTCGGCTCTCCATATCCTCGCAGCAGGCAGGCACTGTCTGTAATGTACGTACTAGTATCGATCTCTTCGTTATAAATACAAGGGAGACAGTTTACAGGGGATGGTGCACAGTGGCGCACATTACCTAACCCTAACCAACTACTACAACATCACGTACAGATGCACGTACATCGTGTAATGTACGCTCATCAGCTTCTCGCTAAATTTAACCCCCTGCCCACCCAGCAAGTAAACAAAACCAACTCCCCAACCACTGCCCCCCCCCCAACACAAATCATTGTACAACCAACCTGTGGCAGATGGGACTGGTGCAATAGTAGCTCTCCACCACCACAAAAAAGTAAGCACCGTAGAAAATGTTTTCGTTCTCAAGAGAACGCTATTTCTTCTACAGTATTTACTCAGCACAGCAGACAGTGAGATCTGTCTCCGTCTCTAATGCACGATATCATCAGCTCGCATTCACTTAGGATGTTGTCTGCTCCTCTTCGATTCAGTTGTTACACACATGAGAGAAGGCGAATGATGCAACTTGGAACGCTAATTAAAGCTGGTTTCCTCTCAGTGCCTTTCGACAAGTTTCGTAGGCTGATGCCCAAGTCAAGCACAAACGGAAACTTTGTCGGTGCAACAGTGTTGGTATATTAGTAAGAGAGTAGACTATCATGGAAACCGAGATCCATTTTACTGAACATTGAGAAGTGGTAAGATGACATAGTTGACATAGTTGAAAAGTAGATGACATAGTTGAAAAGTAGATGACATAGTTGAAAAAATGTACAAGGGAGAAAAATTCATGAGTATAAGTTTAATTTGAAAGAAAGGAAGTGAACATAGTATAGTTAATTTGGGTGCAATTATAAACAAAAGAGTAGTCCTCAGTCATGAAAAATGGCAGAGATTTCTAATCTAAGCACTATACAAAGCAGAAGTATGTCAATTCGTAATTCACTATTTGTAATATTTTACTTTTGATTTGTTGTAGGTTCTTGATTGATTAGAAGTTATATGGACAATGCAAAGTTTTCAGCTCTGCTGTTATAAAAAGGCTATTTTTATAAATAATGAACATTTCACTGTACTTTTTAAGAGTAGTGGAATACGGTAATGATTACAAAATTTTAAATTATGTACTGTCCATAAGCAATGCAAGTTAAAATCGTGAGTGATGTCTTGACATGCTAAGAAATTGTGAAAATTTCATATTCCCAGGAAAGCGAGATATCTAAAGATGAAGGATTTTTCTCTTTCAGATTTGTGGATAAAGATAGTCTTCACCGTACCATCTGTTGTATGAAAAGGGGTTTAATCATATTTTATTTCAAAACCGGAACTGTTCTAGTTCTCAAAACAGTTGTTACAGGATGAAGAAAAATACGTTAATGAACACAAGTTTAATTAGAACAGTTAATACCAGTTCTAGGAAATTCAATTCGAAAAGCCCAAAAAAGAAGCGCAGTACTCAATTTGGGAGCTTAATATCGGCTGCTGCATTGTGATAAACCGTTATTATTACGAGAAGAGCTGCTTCAAAGACCTCCTTTTATGTGGCTCGAGTAAGTCAGATTTGGCGACGGCTCTACCCGACTCAAGATTAAACCAGCAAGAGGAAGATGATGAAGAAGCAGCGGAAGGAAAAGATTAAATCTGCTAGGGGGAGATCGCAACTACTTTGCGATGGTTTTTAGCAGAGTATTTCTCTTGTCCAACCGATACTGGTCAGGGAGTCAGTTCCCATCTTACGCTCAAAATTATTTTCACCAGCAATGTAGCTACAAAGGATTACTTTTAATGATTTTCCCCCATAATAAAAACTTTTCCTTAATCGATAGAATCCTTCGAAGCGTTAAACTGTATTTCCATCATATTCAATACTTTAAAAACGCTAGACCCATTACTTGTTTTAAAAGTAAAAACTTCAATCCAACTTACTTATTCAGAATCTACTCCATACTTAACAATTCTTGACATTTTTCTCCCTTAGTTCATAATACAAGGTGGGGCAGACATTTTTACATATTTCAGTTGGCTGTCCTGAAGCAATGGCTGCCGCTATGAGGGTGGGCGTCATTTCTTCTAAAAGAACAAAAATATAATTTTTTATCCTTTTTATTCCTTAAAATTGGAAGTGATAGAGGATTTCAGCCCTCATGATTTTTCTGCTCAAGAGAATGCATGTGAGGCGCTAAAGCGCTAATGAACATTCCTCAGGACGCCATAGTTTTCTTCCATCTATCGAGATGTATAGATAAGCAGAGCATGCATGATTAGAGCCCAAAAACCCCGAAATCAGAATGTCACTTCAGATCGATGTGCCAATAAAGATTGAGAATTTTTCTTGCCAGCACTTGAAGAAATGGGTGTGAGAGAAGTGTGGTTGGAGCAAGGACGGCTTCACAAATTCACATCTCACACCGCGCGAGTGTCAATGCATTTTTTGCGGGAACACCTTTCAGGGTGGCTCATCTCCTCAAGAGCCGATCTGCATTGGCCAACTCGTTCACGTGATTTAACCCCGTGCAACTTCTTCCTGTGGGTTTATCCCAGGTCTAAAACTCTATCGCCCTAGGAATTTCAATGAATCAGAAAAGATCAAACGTCTTTGAATGTTCAGTAGCGCCTCCCATGTATTTTTTTGAACAGAAAGATCGCGTGGCTATAATCCTATATCACTGCCAATTTTCAGGAATGGAATTCTAGTTTTTCATGAAAAATGAAAAATTATATTTTTGTTCTTTCAGAAGAAATGGCCCCCATACTCATAAAGTCAGCAATTGCTTCAAGACAGCCAACTGAAATAAGTAAAAATGTCTGCCCCACCCTATATAACTCTAGAACACAAATAACTAAAGAGGAAGGCCACCACATCACAATTTTATCTCTATATATATCCATGTCTTCTTTCTATACATCTCTATTATATCTATCTCTCTATATATCCTAGATCTACACCATTTCACTAAAATCTCTATGGGCCGGTTCATGAGCTCGGGATTTAGCCAAGTCCTAGACTAAAACGGGTGAGTACCGTAGCATTGACAAACGTTTGTCTCGACTGTTTAGTGATTTAGCAGCATAGAGCCCTTAGTACATAGTTTCGAGGCTAACGTTTGTCGATGCTACGGTGGCTACCCGTTTTAGTCTAGGACTTGGCTAAATCCCGAGCTCATGAAACGGCCCTGTGACATCTCCCTAAATAGATTCAATACTCGGGGTTGGTTCAGTCAGTTTTAAACTGATAATTTACAGTGATTCCTATATGGATATTGAAGTAACACATATCTTTAGTATACCAGAGAAAATCGTGAAGAAGCATCTTTACATATTCATTACATGTCCTACATGTATGAAGGTGACACAATTCGTTGAAAAAACTAATCACATTATTTTGACTTCCTTGTAAGGAAGATCATCTACGTTTGTTTACCTAGCTTCTCGAAATAAACGAGCTGGGATAAATTATCGAAGTTTAAGGATATCAGAACTGATCGATAGATCCATAAAATTGGTACTTGAGTTCAGATTTGGGCTGCGCAGCTTTGGCTGAACAAACAGAGAAACCGGAGCTGCTGGAAACCATACACTGTAAAGTAGGAGAAAGCGATTCGTGCTCCAAGTGCCTGCTCCTAGCTTGAAAGGGCCAAGCACTCCACCTCTTCAAGTGTGGGTCAAGCCTCCGCCCGACCTCTGCCGGCAATCAGGTGCACTGCAAAGATCCCCGATTCTCCTAGAAGCCAGCATGATTCTTTCAAATGATGCAAATAGCAAGGTGGAGAAGGCATACATACAGTATTACCATCTCCGGTCAATATACGTAAAATAAGGAATAGAGTAGAATAGAATGAATGCCTTCATTTTTGACCTAAGGCATAGGAATAAGCAAGAGACTTAGCAAGGTTAAGCTGAAATCTAAACATATAATGGCATTACGGCATCCTAAAGAGAGAGAGAGAGAGAGAGAGAGATAAAAGAGAGGGAAAGAGAGAAATAAGAAAGAGAGAAAGAGAGGGAGTGAAGAGAGAGAAAGATCTCTTATAATTATGAAAGTATTAGAGGGTTTCCATTATTTACCATTCCCATGAGGTTCTTTTTGGAACCCCAACAAAGCTTCTCCCGTGAAGTTCTTTGTGGAACAGAGAGCAACAATTCACAAGCATTTTTCTAGTGTAAACATGAAAAAGTCACCAGATTGAATGATACCTGTTAAAATTAATGTGATAGGTACATGAAATATGATTGATATTGTAGAAAACGATCATGAAATAATAACACAATATGTTGTCAACTGATGATGATGCCATGAGCGTTGAAACTCAAGTTTTGGTATTAATAAAACTACTTTAGTAGTTTAGGACAATATATTGTGTTATGTCTTCTTCTCTGAGTGCCTATCCGTTCCGGATGTTGGCTATCAGCATGGCTATTCTTATTTTATTAGTGGCGATTCGGAATAGTTCGGCTGATGATCTACCAAACCACATCCTCAGATTCGCCAACCAAGATATTCTTCTTCGACCCGGTTTTCTCTTGCTGTTGATCTTGCCTTGAAGGATTTCTTGAAGTAGCCCGTATCTATTTGGGTTCCTCATAATATGTCCAAGATATTGCAGTTTCCGGCATTTGATGGTATTTATCAGCTCTGTTTCTTTACTCATGCGTTGCAATACTTCTACATTAGTGACTCTTTGTGTCCAAGATATTTTTAGGATTCTTCTGTAGAGCCAGAGTTCAAGCCTCCTGGTGCTATCTTTAGTAAGGGTCCAGGTTTCTGCGCCATACAGGAGAACTGAAAAAACGTAGCAACGCAAGAGTCTGAGCTTCATTCCCAAGGACAAATTGTGTGTTTTGAATAGTGAGCTCATTTTAACAAATACTGAACGGGCTTTTTCAATGCGACACCGGATTTCTTGGGAATTATCCCACTTCTCATTTATGATCGTCCCTAAGTAATTGTATTGCTTCACTCTCTCTACTTTTAATTGGTTGATGTACAGGCTGGCTCCAGTAATTGTATCTTTACTCACAATCAGAAGTTTGGTTTTCTTAATGTTTATTTCCAACCCATACTGTGAGCTAATTCTTGTTACACTGTCCATCAACTTTTGCAATCCTTCAAGACTATCTGCAAACATGATGGTGTCATCCGCATACCGTATGTTATTCAGATTTGCACCATTTATTGAGATTCCCTCTTCAATATCATTGAGTGCTTCTCGAAAGATGTATTCGGAATACAAATTGAATAAAATAGGGGATAAAACACAACCCTGACGCACTCCTCGCAAAATATTTATTTGGTCTTGTGTTATGTCATTACGGAATAATTCTACAACATTTCTGAGAGCAGTGTTCAATTTAGGAAAACGAACATAATATATATAACAACATTCTGACTATCGCAGTTGGAAGGTGAAATAGTTCATCCAAGTTTACTCCAAGGTTCAATAAACTAATATGTTCAAATATATTATTCAATAAACCCTATAATAAACTTAATTGATTAAGTTTATCCCTATTACCAAGTGTAACGTGATTTGCCCTGATGAGAAGTCGTAAATTCAACGCCATAAAATTAGTCTAACTACAACAGATCACTCCCTATTCACCAAAGCGTTCACTTAACAGACCGCTCGTTAAGCCCATCTCTCATCATCACCCTTCTCATTACTCACGCACAAGCCTGGGGCACATCGTGGGCATCAGCGTTCGAGAGTAATAACTATATCCGAACAAAACTTTCTGGAACTCGACTCAATAGGATTACTCATGTGGAGAAATGTGTCTTCAAACCGAAAATGTGGATTCCACCTTCAAATTTTAGGTGTTTACAACCTAGAACGTTCAGCAAATACGAACAAAAGTTTAAAAATGTGTCTTTGAACCAGAAATGTGAATTCTACCATCACATTTTGGGTGTTTACAACCCCCAACATTGAGGAAATACGAAAAGAGTTAAAAACTGTGTCTTCAAAAGGTCAGAAATGTGCCTTTGAACCACAAATATAGAATACACAAACACGTTTCAGGAGTTGACAACCCAGAACGTTCAGCAAATAAGATCTAATCAAAAGTTGAGTAAATTTTAGTTTGATATTATGTTGATTATGATGAAAAAACTCACCAGAGAAAACTGGGCAGTTGCCACGAAGACAGTACATACATAATTTCAAAAGTTCGAATTTCCTTGAGAAGAAGTGATACATAATCAGAGTGTAGAAAACGACATGTCGGTCACTGGCACTTGGAGACGCGGTCGGATGTCGCAGAGGAGGAGTCAGCCGCAGTCGTCTTCGGGTCAAACACCGCGACACGGACACGACGACGTCGTCTGACGTCGAGACGCCACCACCTGTTGAGGCGGCGCCCGAAAATTGACGTCGAGCATCATCCCAGGCCACCCCGGCGCGCTGCCAACCTCACCACACCAAATTCCCTTTCCAAATCATCCCTGTTTTCCTCCCTCCCTCCCTCCAATCATCCTAACCCTCACGCAGGCTAACAATATCGCACATTATTATGACAAGCCAGGTACGCAGCCTGCGATAACATTAAGAATCCAGTCGATAATGATGTGTGCTGCGGCCACTGCTGAGTACCCAGTAACCACTGCCGCCTTACGTGCTGCTACAATAGCAAGCCTACATTATGAATATCCATGTTTTGGAGTATATTGATCAAGCAATGAGACAAAAACGATGTATGAAGGAATAATCAGTTTTCCCTCATTAGATACATTCCCTATTCCTCTCATTTACAAGAATATTGTAGTTAAAATTACTCTTCACATATTTTTTATCCTTCATATCCCTACAATACAATAGCAAGCGAACATCAAGAGATTCATGCATTAAAGTAGACTATATTGATCAAGAAATGAGACAAAAAAGTAAGAATGAATAAACAGTTCTACTTTTTCTGGAGGCGTTCCCTAGTCCTCTCATTTACAAGAATACGTTAGTTATAATTACTCTTTCCCCTATTCTCCGTTCTTCACATTCCAATACTGTAATATTATTGCGGGCATACATTATGTATGTCTTATACTGTATGCCAAATAAGAAATGAGACAAAAATTTTCATAAATGAATAAACAGTTCTACTTTTTCTGAGGGCATCCCCAAGTCCTCTCATTAACAAGAATACTGTAGTTATAATAATTACTCTTTCCCCTAGTCTCTATTCTTCATACTCCGATAATTGAGAGCATACAAGACGAATGTCTAAGCTGCGGAGGTACAGCAATTCGATCAAGAAATTAGACAAAACGCTTTATGGAAAAATAAGCTTTTCCTTTCTAGAGGCATTTCATTCCCTAATATTCTACCTTCAATATTATTGATGGAGTTATATTTTTCTTATCAATTCTCTTGTGTGGAATTGAGCCTCTTTGAAGAGTAAGTATTTTAAACTTGTGTTCTCTTAAGGGTCGATTAGAACTATCCGGCTTTTAGGGGAGGCTACCGTAGCATCGACAAACGTTAGCGTCGACACGACGTAGCATGTATTATAGACTTTTCAAAGTCTTAAAGACCTTCAAAGTCTTTAAAAGACCTTTTTAAAGAAGAACTTGCAAAGAATTTTGACTTTTTAAAATCTTTGCAATAATCTGCGAGATTCAGCATTTGTAGGTTGTCGATGCTACGTCGTGTCGACGCTAACGTTTGTCGATACTACGGTGGCCTCCCCAAAAAGCCGGATAGTAGCTAGTATCTCGCCACATGTCATCGACCCTTTAGGGTAATAACCTTTCTTCCCAATAACAATCAGCTATTTTTCATTCCAGTCACTGATAGGAGAAGAAGAGTGGAAAGATGTGGAAGGAGTTCCTCTTCATAAGAAGATATCGTCAGAGTAAGTAATTGTTAGCAACTTCTTGTGACTACTTAGCTACTTGTAGTTTAAAAGGTTTGAATTTCATTTCTCCTGGATTGAAAACTTAATATTATCTTGTCTTACAAAATAGGTACGGTAACTTCCGCACAAAATTCAAAATCGCTTCGAAATAGCAATAAAATTTAAATAAAATGCTCGTTTTGTGTTTTATTAATATTTCTAACCCCATTTTGTAAATTCAGCGCCTCTCCGTTCAACCTTAGATAAAGCATTACATGTGTAATGCGAAATGCTTTCTCTATGAGTCAATCTTCTCTTGGCTACCATTTCTGAATTTCTTACTCTTGGTAGAACAACCGTGGTCCTTGGTTAAAAGGGATTTCCCATCTCAATTGTTTGATTGCATCATTTAGGGCGGAAACTTGAATAACTATGAGTGGTTGAGACAGCATAACATCAATTTGCATGGAAAACAGCAATCAATTAAATTTCCTTGATTGAAAACTTAATATTATCTTGTCTTACAAAATTCATTAAAGATTTTAAGGATTAACTCAGAAAAGAGTAGAGTTGTTTCTAATAAGATTTGTTGTGAACCAAAATAGTAAGCTACAATTTCTATTTCATATCAAAACATTGATTATGGCTTGTAATGTTCACCTTGGAGGCAGTGAACAATGCCAGTTATTCAGTAGTTTTCAGCCTATTTCAGTTCGAAAGAGGAGGAGTTATAAACCTATCTGATTATAAATTAATTGTAGGGAATAAGATTAGATTAATCTTATAAAAATGTAATTTTCCATTTACAATAGGAACGATATTGAAAATAATACATTATAAGAGCACAATCGTGTATGAATAATGAATGACTATGGAACAACACCGATGACAGTATTTAGAAAATAGAATTTCGCATTCAAAATTCGACGTTACATCTACATGCAATATTCGGAACCGACCAGCTCAATAATTAATTTACACAGTTGCTAATTCAGACGAGCCCTGGAATAAAGTGAGGGCGTATTTGGCAGTGCGTTTGACAAGCCGAATTCAATGTGATTATACTTCAACAAGAATAGAAGTCGATGATAACTGAATTATTAGCTTTTGATCTCTGATAGAACACAGAGCTCCTGATGAAGAGGAGGAGGAGGTGGTGGGAGAAACTGTGAAGTTGGAAGCAGTCGCTACTAATTACTGAGCAGTATCGTAAAATAGAACAATGAAATTTTGCTACATATAGATTCTGCACAGGAACGCAGCAGTTTTCCTAAAATTTGACAAAGTTTTCATTCCATTTTCAGTAAATTTTATTAGGAAATGCATGTAATGTGTCAAACTGTAAGTTTGACAATGTAGTAGTGAAATCGGAATTTATTGCCAAAGATCAACAAGTCTACCAAGATGTATAAAATAAATAATAAAAGATACAAAAGTACAAGTTTAAAGTGTTTTTTCGCTGAATAAAATAGAGTCCTTTGGATCCTAGTTATCAAACTATAGTTTTTATGTAGCCTACAGCCTACTGTATAAAATAATTTTTAGTTTTCACTTTTTCTTTTTTCAGTGACTCTTATCGTTTCAAACACCCATTATTTTTATATCGCCAACGATATACGTTCCTGAGAGACTAGGTAACTGAGAGTGATGAATATTAATTTGAGTAATTGGATTGGGAGGTATGTAGCAGGGAAGACAGGCTCGTGGCCAAACAATGATAAAAGTGCGGCATCCCAGCGCGGTAAAGATCGGTACAGTTGCAGAAACTGTCTCTATGGACGAGAAGTCAGGCCTGCGCACAAGCAATGCAAATATTGCGGCTTTACATTATTGCAGAGAAAGATGACGATAAGTCCTTCATCCTTGCAGAGCAGAAACCGAGGGGATGAGAAATCCTTCTCATTCTGCTGCTAAACAATGATAAGACACGGATCTCAATTTCAATGTTTGCTCTGCTAAAACAGATCTAGATGATGAATGTTCATGAAACGATTTTCTCTCAACGCAGGAATGAAGTTAGAATCAAATTTAATGCCTACTTAACAATATTCTTCAAGAATATTAATTACTCCGCTCACAGTATCTTATGAATCTTCCACTTGTATTCAAATTGAAACTAGTACTGAGGACAATATTGAATCGAGTAGGCTAGATTAACAAATCGAAATGATCAAATATTACAACTATTTAATTTAAATGGACAAGAAGTGTTCATGATAATTCATTATGCATAAAAAGCATAATCAGAAGCATGATATTCTAAACTTTTTGCTTTCATCACAAAACCTGCAGTTTACATAGGTTATGGTTATGGATGTAGTAAATCTATTCACAACATTATTTAATTAAAATTGAGCGGAAAAAAGAATGAAGCAATTATTATTGTTATTTTTATCAAATATCAAGCTGAGTGAATAATTTTGGCACAATTCGATTCTTTTTCATTAGATACCTCATCCTTGAATTATCCGACAATTCTCATTAAGTCACTCAATCCAACTCACTATTTAGTGGGTTAAGTGGGATACTTAGTGGTGGGTTAAGTGGAAGAAGAGAGGATTCTTATGGCTCAACTTCGCCCACAGCACTTACGTAAAGTAAAAAGTGAAAACATAAAGTCATTAATTATCTATTTACTATTTTAAGAATTTTAATGAAATGGAAGAACTTCTTCAACACTTGCATAGTATTACTCACTTCAACACAAAGAATGAAATCTTTTTTAAGTTTGTTTCATGACAAAAGACCACCAAGGTTAAACGCTTACTTATTACACTAATGACGAATGCAGCTTTATGTTCGCTGAAAAGTACAACCATCTTTTAAATAAACACCACCAAAGAAGCGTGAAGAGTCTTAATTTAGCACAATCTTATAAAAATAGCGAACAGTGTACCCCGACTTATAAAAGAGATGCATTAGAGATTAGCGTACAACATCCAGTGATTTCATCCAAATAATCGACAATAAACAGACTAACGGAAGGAGCACATGTTGAGTCTAAAATAAGAAATACATCAGCATCTGTTCATATTTCCAACGGGTTTGTTTGTACTATTCTACGAAGCACCAAGACTGTCGAACACAATCCTTAAATTATCAACCTTGAACTTGGAATTGGAGTCAATAATAAGTGAGTTGTGTTTTCCAGGAAATCTTCGGGCTTATTCGTAGACAGAGATGAAGATGCATTCAACCTTTCTGTCGCACCTCCTGCTTCACCAAAGAAAGCTCTCCACAACTTCGAGAACAAGGAACTTGGAAAAACTCCGGGATCTTGAGCACACCAATCGATTGGAAAGCTCTGATTATAGCATAGAGTGATTAAGCATTATTGTGAAAGAGCGTTGAATTAACCAGATTTAAAATCATCTCAGACAGAAAATTATTATGAATGCAATTCTTAACGATCATAAGATTTCATTCACTACACAATATGGATGGATCAAACTGGATCCATTCTGTACATCTTGTCAAGTTGTGACAAATTTTAATAAGTTTTAATGACATTGTGAAAATTTGTAATAATAAAGGTAAATAATTGATTGACAGATTCAAATGAACGGTCTTTTATTGTCATGGAACTCATAATTGTCAAATAAAACAATGATTCACGTCTGCTGTTTGAATAATTCAGGCATGTCGCATAAATAATGGAAATGATATAGGCTACTCATTCAATCATTAATGTAACTCATTAATCATGTAATGTAAGAAAACATCTCGACAATAAAATGAACTACCGTACTGTAATAAAAAGTGATTGATGAATGCTATAATACAGGAATAAGTATTGAATTTATGAGAAAACAACAAACGTTTATTGAATATCTACTTTAACCACCTGTAAGGAGTTTACCACAAATATTTATGCATTGAAGAATATTGGACTGATAACTACCAATCTTAATGACAGTTGTCTTGTCAAGTAAGGTAATTTTCATTCTAAATTTAGAATGGAACGAACATGACTTATCATCGTCTGCCATACGCTATTATATTACCAACCGGTATTTCATCACGACTTGTTCATTTTTTGTAACTAAAAATGTGAAATGCAATCCTGAGAAACAATTGACAAATGAATGCCGAATACCTTAGCTGCAAATTCCAATAATAATTCATAGAAAACTGAGATCACATGTGTTAAGTAATATTCATTTAATTTGGCGGATGGCGAATAACTTTCATTTAACATTTCTATGGTATCGGGTGATGTTCTGTTGATTTCTTTTTTAAAAATGTTTCAAATTTTATATACAGTATTTAAGTGGAAAAAATCAACATAACATCACCTGTTAGCATAGAAAAGTGAAAGTTATTCGCCGTACGCCAAATTAAATGAATATTACTATAGCTCAGATTACTTGTAGCTCAATAATTTATTACTGGAATTGAATAATTATTTATTATTGAACCTAGATAAATTGAAAATATTGCGCACAACAGTAGTTTTCTAATGCCCAAATAGTATGTGGAGTGGTTCGTAGCCGAGGCGGCTAAGGCGTCAGACTGATAAAGTTATCAGCAAGTCAGATAAAATCCATTGGCCAGGGTTCGAGCCTGGTTGACGGAAGGATTTTATGACAAATACGGCCACTCCCGTCTTTCGGAGGAGACGTTAAGCCGTCGGTCCCGACTGCCTAAAAAGTAGTCGTCATATCTCATCATCACCCCACTCATTACCCACGCACAAGCCTAGAGCTCATGTGGGCATCATCCTCAGGAAAAAATGTGGAATAAATTGATCTACAGTATTTTCAATTAGCCTACTATTCTATAATTAATTAATTCTTATAAATTCCAATAACAATTTTATTGAATTACAGTAATAAAATAATGACCTACTCATAGCTCAGCTAATCAATGAGTATCACCATAGATTCATGTTCGCATCAACAAGGTTTTCATCAAGAGAAGCAATATCACTACAATGCAAATTTTAAAAGCCTATAATGCAAGCCAAAGATATATGGAGTTTCACAAGAAATGTAACAACGACTGCTAAAGAATAAAATCGTTCTTCTTCTTTGTATTATAGAATACAAATTTTCATTTAGTTCAAAAATGTTATGATACTCAACTTGTTCGACATTTTTCTCACTTTTAAAAGAATGATCTTTCCTATAGTCTGGCAACAGACAAAAGAACCTTCGCGCATCGTATCACTGAAGTGATACAGTATCACTGAAGTGATACAGTATCACATAGTACCACTACTCTAGTGAGCGAGTGAGATAAACTGGTGCATTGCATAACGTGCGCTCTCTCTACGCAGTAGAGTTCTTATTTTGAAGGCTCTTTTGTCTGTTGCCAGACTATACCACAGAATAGAAGAGATATCTCTCCTATTCTGTGACTATAAATTTTTCATCAAATGAGTCTTCTGAAACCAAAACATTATGAATCTATAAAATGTAGCACTCCCCGTTTATTATGATTTGAAGCCGAAAAATATAATAAAATAAATAATAGCATCGACAGAGCTTAAGATATCAACTGTTCTATAGTCGCTAGTCTAATTCTCACTCACTCTCACCACCTCGATTTCAAACTCACTCCATTTTTCGTTCTCACTCAAACACCTCTGATTTAGGAAAGGGGGAACAGCTTTGTTCTGCCGCTAAGCCCATTTGGAAAATCGACCAGAGCTGTCTCCATTGTCATGGTGAATCTGACCATTGTTCTCTGTTCTCAGCTCCAACTCCACTGACTCCACAACTCGGCGGAAATCTCGCTCTGAGTCTCGGGCTCAATCGAAGATTTCCTCCGCTCAACTGCATCACTAGTTCACGTACCAATCATAGGCATTGTTTGAGAATGCTAACACGAAATTTAAATATTTATTTTTATTATGTCCTTTTTTAATATTATGTTCTGATATGAATGAATTCTTGAAGGCTGTTTGCTAAAATTGAACTGGACGTTCACGCAAGTTTCTTGGTGCAATTGTACAGATTGATGTACGCAAAAATTAATGTTTTTGTTCAAATGCAAGATATCCACATTAGTATCACCCAGTTCTCTCTTAATTTAGATTTCAAACACCTAATAGCTACTTGTGTAACGTGTGAGCAAAACTGGTCATTGCTAAATGAGACAGAATGTGGCCAAACTCAGCTTCTAGAAAATAGAGGATTGCAATATCAAAATCACAATAGGTATTATTAATATAAAACAATAGGTATGTTTGAGAATGCTAAAACGAAACTTCAATATTTATTTTTATCGTGTCCTTTTTGAAAGGAGATGAATTATTTTATGTTATGATATGAATAAATTCTTGAAGGCTGGACGCCAAATTAAACAAACTCAGCTACGCTTCGTTTGGCCATCTGTCGAGTTTGGCTAAACGTTTGCACTCAAGATTTTTCCTACCACTCTAGTTATTGAACGAGCGAAGCGAAACTAAATAAATTGAAATAATCAGAACCTGTTTATGATGTGAAGAGAAGGAATAATAGTTTTTTAATTCCTTATTTTCTTGGGAAAATATCCAGTTTTGAGAGAAATCCTCAACTTTTTAACTTGATTCAGAATGTACTAGCCAATTACTACAGAATGTTTCCTTCACATTCAAACAACATTTTATTGATTAGATCAACACGGACTTCTGAAGGCTTATGACAGATAAAAATAATAAGTAAGAATTTTAAACCCTAATAACTCTCTCACGAGTCATGACAATGATTAATACTTCACTTCATCTACAGATAACTCATGAAAAAATATTGCTACTCCAATCTCCAATATTAAGTTAGTGACTTGTGAACTCCTTGATTTTCCGACATCATCTTAGTGTTCAATCTGAATCAAAATACGATGTCAACGCAGGAAAGGGAAACCAAGCAGGGACCAAATAATCGATTACAGCAACAAACGAAAGGGTTAGTGGAGCAAGAGTATTCATGGAGCGTCAAATATGAAAGTTAATGACGTAGGTTAAGAACGAAGGAAGGCGTGCTTGCATGAGGTGGTG
The DNA here is from genome assembly GCA_017141395.1 of Laodelphax striatellus. NCBI lineage: Eukaryota > Metazoa > Arthropoda > Insecta > Hemiptera > Delphacidae > Laodelphax > Laodelphax striatellus. Next base: position 19,788,019 of record CM029530.1, read on the forward strand.
ATGGAACAAGGTTGCAGACAGGAGCGCTATCACGAACAAGATGGAAATGGAGAAGGGATATCAACAGAGCAGGAGAATTCGGCGAGAGTGAAAGGGGGAAGCCAGCAGGAACTGTGATACCACCATAGATTCCCCTCTCAGCTGTCAACCAACTTACAAGGCCATCATTTCGTAAACAATACCGCAACGAAAGTGAATGCCTATCAATATCTGCAAGCCAGAATCTTACGATCAAGACGCTAAATTATAGAAGAGATAAGAATATACTAAAAATTCTATATTCATGTTTGAAAACTGGCTATTGCTGAATGTCTGGAATATATTGAATATCTGACACCCCATTATGATAGACATAGTAAACGCAATCACAGAAAAGGAGAGGAAATTACAGAAAACTCTACCTATCTCTGACGAAGTATAAGAAAAAAGTAAGAATACATTCTATTTGTATTCATAATTCGGAACATATTATTGTTGACTAACTGAAAAAATTAAAGATGATTCTCATCATCGTAGCGAGAAATACTAGTCAACTTCTACAATGCAGTTGAGAGGTGTGAAAACGATTTCAAGATGATAAAATAGGTTAGTTTTTTCTTCGTGTTCAAACCTTTGTTGGAATGACATTAGGATTTAATGTTAAGAATGAGTGACAACCAAAATAATGAAAGAAGACTTGAACAAACAATGATAAACGACAATAACGAAATAAGACTTAAATGAAAAAATTATTATTATTGGGATAAAACAATATTATTATTGAAATGAGCTGATAGGTCGTGAACTCCATCAAACTGTATCCGGGCCATGATTATGAGTTATATTAGTACTGTAACAACAAATCTTCAGCTGATCAAAGACCAGCTCAACAAAAGAACACCGGTGATTCATTGATACTGTATTCTCGATTTATTTCAATTATGAAGAGATTCCAAATTATCAACAATCCCTCAAAGAGATTTATGAACACCCATCATTAAATCTTTTCACTTCATTTCTCTTATTGGGCTACCCCGACATCTATACTTCAGCTAAGAGGTTACAACTTCAGCTCTTGCAAAAAGAAAATTAATAATTCGCATTAAAAAAATCTACCTCGTGATTGATTGATTGATTGTCAAGTAGTCGACTCTGATGTAAAGGACAAAAGCAAGTGCAATCAAAGCCTGGCCGAGATGATAATTCGGGCAAATAGATGTCACGGGCCGGGAGAGGATGGCTTGAGCACAAAGCGCCAGGGTGCCTCTCTAGGTCGAGCGAGCTCGACAATGCTCGTCGAACAGTGCTCGGCGAGTGACCAGTGCTCGTGACAGTTGCATAATGGACCTCCGGCTGCTGCTTCATCCAATCCCGATCTACAGCGTTTCATTGCATTGTTTCAGGTTCCAATCTTCCAATATCCACTTGAGAATTAGTAGAGTTAGAGCTCTTCACAGCAATCCCCCTCTTAATCCATCCTCATCAACTAAAACGATGACAAGTACAAGGAAACAGGGCTCGATTTGCATAGCAGAAGTCAAGAGATTAGGGTTTCAATTATCATCACTGAGTCAGCCCAAATTATACTTGAGGCCACCGAGTTGAGGGCCTTGTAATTGAAGTATAAGTCCTACGATCCAATGTTGACGAAATCAACCCTAATTTTCGAGACTGATTGTTATGTAATTACAGTATTTGAGATAAAATCTATATGTAGAACAACTCTACCTGTCCTTTCTTGAGCAAACTAGCTACATGGGAATTCACGTCTTCAATGATCCAATAAATAAAAACCTAGTCTAGAGATCTAAATTACAATTTCAATAGAGTAAATATAAAGAGAGTCAGTAGAGTCGACATAACACATTTACTTACCACCATGAAAACGGTTCAAAAGAATTTTCCACATACCTGAAAAAAGAACAAAAAATTATTAACATTATTCATGCAACAATACATTAGTTGAAAATAAATTATCTATTTATTCTGTTCACCGAAACAAGTCAGTAAATGTAACAGCTGAGTGAGCTTGTGTGTGTGTCTTTTGTGAGTGTATTGCATGACGGCATGTTCACATTTCAGCGTATGCAACTTATCGCGTATTCAGCTGATACGGATTGAGAGCGAGAGAAATTTAGTTATAACAATGCCTTTGACTCGGTCGTCCAGCTGTCTTCCGATACACACACGCGCACTTTTTTTAACGCGCACTGACTTGTTTCCGTGAACAGACTATAGTGTATTATTTATTTATTGATTAGCAATTCAAGAGCAAACTGGGAAACCCCAAAATTGACTCCCCAATCAAGACAATTGAAAAATTTCAGAAAGAAAAATCAAACTTTAATCAATGCAGATGAAAAAATTGAGATTTCCCAGCTAGTTACTGAATATTCCAATTACCTCCACCAATTCCCCTAATAAGTTTGTTCTTTTCGAAGAGTCGACACTCCCATTTGTAACAAACAATTTGTTCAATTTTTGAGTACTAAGTCAACCAAAACTGATAATTTCACGAACTTGTACGGACAGCAGTAGAGGGAGAATTTCCGTTTATAATAACACAGGTTAGTGATGAATAGTTGAGCATGAAGTTGATTTGTTGCAATTCGCGGTGTAAGCTGGCTGGCTAGCAAGCCACACGGCCAATCAACGCCCTCGAACTGCGAGCAACGTGGCTGAGGAATTTATGGAAATTCCGACATAGACCGATGTTGTTAACTCACCCGCTGAAATGCAGCAAGCTTTCTCTCAGCCATCAGTCATGTGGTCGACTATGAATCCCGCAAAATCCACAGAATAGTTCAACTTTTTTGTTTTGTCAACAGGGGATACACCTCGAAAGTTGGAATGCTATTCCATTGTGTAATTGTGGGAGGAGGACTTGCATAATCATTTCTTGCAAAACACGTTGGATACATGATTTATGCTTGGGCAATAAGGTGGATAATAATATTTAACTACAGGTACAAATTTCAGGTAGGTGAGTAGTTAGTATTTACAACTAACCATATGAATATAACTTCAGGTGAATCCCTGATCCGTGAAAATGGGTATTATTGGCACAAAGAAGTCACCCTTCCAACATTCCAAGGGCTATTTCGATCGCAAATCAACTGACCTCCAAAATGGACGAATACGAGGACCACTTCCAAAAATTATTATTAGCCTCTTCTCAGAACAGTTATTGAGAGGACCATAAATCACTAGGTGCTGCTATTTGTTCAAGAGCTTTTCACCAATTCACTGGTCAATAAATAGCCTACTTGTCCATCCAATGTGATTGGAACGTGAATCGTGGAATTCGCTCTTCTTCCTTCGTTCCACAATTTGAAAGCCATTTTGATCAGTTCCAGATCAAGGCTAGGTACGGTCAAAATGTCGAGTGGTGACCTTTTCATTTCGAATGCTCTTCTATGAGGGTTATTAGACGAAGATTGGAAAATGGAGTCCAATGGGAGGCGAACTTGATCGGGCCACTTCAAGCTGAAGACGCGACGTCCTTACGATAAGACACGAGCTGAAGGTTCATGCTATAATACTTGGGTGCACTTGAGTAGCAGTGGCAGAGATGAGAATGGCGGAAAGGGGATGATAAGGGATGGAAGAGCGCAACAGCATAAGCACAACAAGTGTGAGAGATGGTATCGGGTGAGAGATAAGTATGAGTGGCACAAGTTCACTACTTCGGGGTAAAAGGCGATGAATATTCAATAGAATTTAAATCTGTGATCGCACCACCGTTGTATTTGCAAAGAAGATGATAAAGTTCGTGAAAGAGCAAAGGAGAGAGAGAGAGAGAGAGTTTGGGAGAGATATCATGCGACTCGTATTGATTCACAGAGAAAAGCGTCCGAGTACTGAGAGAAAGGGGTGGTTTCATAATGTGCTGTATGAAAGAGTTGTCAGACAAGAGACTGCAAAAACACTACTTCAGCCACAATCTGAACTCGCTACTTATCAGAATTAACTGCAACTACTGCCCAACACGCTCTTGCACTCTGTGCTAGATATTCTTCAACAGCGAACCTAGTTCTGTGTCCTACGGAAAACTCAATTCTCAGTTTTTAACCATGAGAATCTAGAAATAATCAGTTTTTGAAATAATTCTGAACAGATAGCAGTTTATTAAAGAAACTAGGCTGAAGTGAAATTAAAATCAACTTGAACTACTAGTTTTATTCTAAGCAAATGTAAAATCGCAATTTATTAGAGTTTGCACTAAAATTGAGATGCTTGTATAGTAGTCTATAGTCTTATTCCAAAGAAATGTAAAAGCAAAGTAGACATGCTTAATAGCAAAAAATAAATTATTTCTGTCGGAAATTGAACTGTAATAAGCTGTGCTAATTCAATTTGTCGTGATTTCATTCATCCAATTTCCAAAATACCTAAAGCTATATTCTAAACGTAAAACATAGACATTTCAATCTTACTCTGCGTAAAGTGTTGCAACGATTTGATACTTCATTTTTAATAACATTATTTCGAACTTAGTCTATGAAGTTATTGGAGTACTACTGTATCCCACTGTATCTTGATATACAACACTCTAAATCTACAATAATGATTGTTGATTATTTGTCGGAGTTGTACAGAAGAGAATCACAAGTTTCCGCTAACTCAGGTGTATAAGACATACTCAAGTTTTTTTATGACAGTATTAGGATGTAACATGTGAAAATCAACTAACTGTAAATTAATGTAAAACCTAATGCTTGCACGGCTGTACGGAATTACTTAAAAACTATTAAATGAACGCAAATAAATCAATTAGATAGAAAACGGCTACTATAAGAAACTATCTTCAATAGATTCGTAAATAGTAAGAAACGAAAGGCTACAATGAGCCTAACATCAGCCTACTATCGTAAGTTACTACACAGAACTTACTAAAACTTACTACAGTAAGAACAGTATTCGCTACTATCCAGAAATGATATTAGGACTAGAATCAACTTGAAATGCAAAGAATCTTCCCAAGTGACTAGTCACTAGTGAAAATCAGCAAGTTATCCAATATAAAATAGTACAGTATAATGGTTCACAGCATCCCTATCTCTTCATTATAGCGACACCACCGTGCTCTGTACTCTTTTCCGCACACCAATACGACTTGCAACTCACGCATGCGCAATAGCACCAGGCTCACACCGCAACGCACCCACGTGTAAATGACGTCATCAGACCATTTCTCACTCAACCCTCACTAGAATCAGAGAGAGCGTGACGAGTCCTCACAAATCAAGCAATCTTTCAGCGAGCAACCTGATCAAACAACGTTGAAGACATAGAAAACTCTGCTACTAAAAACAAAACTTTGTTGAGTTTTTAAGACAAAACAATAAGCATTGAGTTCGTAACAGAACGCTCCCTTGAACACTCAAACTAAATGAGTGTTACATCAGATCTTCCACATTGATCTCACCAAAACTTATTTTCGAAAGTAATCCTAATTATCAAGTTTATTTATCTTCTCAATTACTTGGTTTGTTATCAATTAATTGCTTTACTCGATTGTTCAGAACCCATTTAAATAGAACGTCCCTGTAACATAGAGGTAAGGCGATGTGGAAAATCCGGTAGGATAGACCTGAAGAAGTAAACCAAAATGGACCACTATCAATAGAAGCCGCACAAATATTATTACCAAGTTCATATTTTGAAAGTTGAATACTGAATGGAACGAAGCAGTATAATAATAATGATCGATCAAACTAGGATTGTTAAGAAGATTTCCATATATCATACCATTCAGTTCAGGTCAAGAATCTTATGAGATTGACAAGCTCGAATACAGAAACTAGTCCACTTCCTTAAAATTCCTCAAGTAGTAAATAACTTTACAAGGTGTGGTGTGTTCATGTTGAAAATCACGCAATATTTTCAAAGCATCTTCAACACAGAATATGATGTATGCCGCAGGATATTCTCCAAAAATGAACTACAGTATTATTGAAGAATCACACTAGGTTGGGTCATTTCAAACTGGACAAGACACTAGTTTGAACTAGCAAAAAGTATAACAATCGTGTAGTTCACCTCAAATCGTTTAGCCTCGCCTTCTTTTCTATTTTAAACATTTTCAAAGATGAAAATTTTTTGTCAAGGCGGAGTTCACGTAACTTGACTTTTCCATTCGGCTCAAATAGCTAGGTGGAACTAATCTATGTAGGCCTATGTTTCGCCAAGTTAGCGTAAATTCCAAAGACTGTATTATTTATTTACGAGTTTTATCTGTAGTTGTGTAAATAAATACGGTATTTATGATCATTGATATTTGTATTCGTCAGTTATATCCACTGATCATAAATTTGACTTACACCATAGATAAGCAATTACTGAGTCTGTTCTCTGTGCTTACACCATTTGATTGATAACTTACTACCGTTCAAAAGGCTATAAATTCCACTCAAAACATCAGTACCTAATCTATTAAATGTGATAATCACTATCAATAGACTCAACATGAAAGCATGAGCTATAAAAATCTGTACAAAGACACTTACGGCTGATAGCACGAAAGCTGATTGAAATTAACCGCCGTAAAATGACGTCATGAGGCAGCAGCAATACACCGATATCCCTATTGAGTGAGCTCCATTAATGTTATTTCAATGGTGGTTGAATTTAATTGGCTTCCGTGCAATCGTAAGGTTTGCTAGATGCAAGCAAGGAAATTACTTAAAACCCCTTCACATGATTACTTTGAAGAAAATAACCGCAAAGGACAAAAAATAGAGGGCTATTGATAGAATTTTCTATTATTTATACTGTACAGTTTACATGAGAAATTTCATTTATAAGACTGTTATGAATTGTCGATTGAATTTTGATTCTATTTCAATCAATAAAGATTTTTCTATGTTATTGAGTTTTTATGTTCGATTTATTTAGCTAGCCAGTTATAATTTAAAAGCGCACTTCCCGCATGTCAGTTCATTATTTTTAAAGATATCGATAGGGTGGCGTTGTTTCACTCAGCTTTATATTGTCTGCTTCGCTTGACTCACCCGCGACTCTCCGATATATCATCACTGATAATATACCTTTCAACATAACTATTAATTACTACCAATCATATCAAAATTGTAGTCTACCCCCCTCCTTTCAACAAGCTCAAGTGCTATCCACACATCAAATAAATAATTTACTTCTGAGCTAAAAATATTCAGAAGTAAATTTGTTTGCACTAGGTGCGAGGCCTATACAGTCTACAATGCTTTAAATTAAACAAAGATTTAAATTATTTTATTCTTTCTATAGAATTAAATGTAAGTGTAATAGAGATACATGATCTTTTTATTCTCTTCGAATTTTTTACAACTACCTCATTAGACGAAAAATTTAAGAAACAGGTGCCTGATCACACATTTGATAATGGTGCATCCATTTTATAGCAAAAAAGAGAAAAAACAAGAATATTTCAATTGAGCTCTGGCAGCTGCGCCCCTATAAAATTTTCCAAGCCTATTTATAACGCGACTGTAACAAAGACTTTTAATCGAATGAAAGCAGGCTTACACATTTCATAACTACGCCTACACATTTTCATTTTTTCCTATCCGATAAATATTGTGTGGAAAGCATTTTTCCTGAAAATCAGTTGTAAACTGTCGTGTATGTAGACCAATACTCCAATGTTTCATGAAACAGTAAAGAATTAGGATCAGCTCAAGCGGACGTTACAGCATCATACAAAGCTTTGTTGCTGAATACCATCAGCATAGTGCACACACCTTGTTCAGTTAAATCGATATCAGGCAACAGAGTGGCTCAGAGCAACCGACTATGAAAGAGATTAGGGCAGCTTTATTGATTGTTCGTCTCATGTTTAGAGAACAATTTCAAGTGGTCAGTTTATAATAGTGAGAGTGACACGAGCTATTTGAACTAGGATGGATCGTTTAATGCGGTACATCTATTACCTGAAATCCGCTTCAAGTCAAAATTTCAGTTCGGAGTTTGAAGTTTCAGTACTCTCTAAGTCAGCATCATACATAAAAATGAATATTTCATTTATTGAAAGATGGAAAGACGCATTACTTCACAAGAAAGCTCTAAAATTACAGTACAGTATTACAATCCAATAATCGTTCACATACTTGTCCTCCTCACCTTTGAAGAGAGACAAATCAATTATCACAAATAATGTAGGTTGGTTCTGAAGATTGTGTGTGACTGCAAATGAAAGTATATCCACATTTTCTCTATCAAAATAGGTTACAAAGATAATGGCAATTAAAATCCTCCTTCAAACGTTATTATATAAATGCTCATTACTGATGGAGTTGAGGGTCCTTGTTCTTGTTGAATGGAGTATACTCAGCCAGTTTGTCTCCAAGAAATTTATTGAAGATTAATATTATTTGATGATTGAGAAGTGGAGGACGGAGAAGTGGTTGATGTGAATCAAACTACTTAGCAGGTACTCAAGGGCAGTAAAGCAGAATCTAATTGGACAGCTCCCATAAAAATCATGAAAAAAGAATTTTCAAGCACCATGTAACTAAGCACATTTTTTATATTTCATACTGCGGTATTACCTCCCCTTTCCACAGACAGTTTATTTCTTACTCGTTGGGAAAAATAAATAACTTATTTTCTATTATTATTAATAATAATGACTGAGATGGTAGTTTTCTTTGAAATAAGCTGCTTTAGATTTCTTGATTGATAAAGAATTTTTGAGAGTTGGAGAATTGAAACTGTTGCTCTAGAATTGAAAAACTTGTGAATCGGAAATAATATTTGCATTTCCTGTTTCATTTGAAAGCACAAACTAGTAAAAACAAAAAGCACTAAAGAATTACTAAAAAAGTTCCAAGAAAAAGAGCAGATTTCATTGATCTAATACAGAATAATTTATGAACGTTAACTAAGATTAATTATTACTAAATCCACAATACTACAGAATTTCTATAAAGACTATTTCATAGAAGATACAAGAGAAAATTCCAAGAAGAGTTTCTGAAAATTAGGAGTTGATGTTGTGAACAAAAGGATTGTAGCCTACAGTTATTACCATTGGGAAGTAGAACAATGCTTGAAATTTAATTCGAACAAGAGAGCTCCCAAAAGACAAAGACGCCTTCAGAGCTACATTGTTACAGCCAGGAACTAAGGAGGTGGAAAGAATAATAAGAAAGGTAAAATAGGAATGAAGATACAAGAGATCAATAGCTTAATTTTGTTTCGCTCAGCAGCAAAACAGGGGATCCCATTCAATTTTTATAAATTGAATGATGGAGTGGGGGCTTTATATATTTAAAAATATATTGATAGCAAATTTTAGACAAAACAGCATTATTATCCAGTGTTTAAAGTAAATCTAGACTTTACCCTCTAGTCCTTAAGCCCTCGCAAGAGCACGATGTAATGATAAAATTTCATTTAAATGCATGTAGATACGTTCATACAGAGTATACAGTTTTCGTTTTCGTGCTTTGGTTTTTGTTAAATTACATAAAGGAAAGAAAAAGTTTCACTTGAAAAAATTATGAGTTCACTGGTAAGAATCAACAGCGCACTAGTTTCAAAACCAAATAAACAAACAGAGAAACTGATATCAAAGGAAAATCTCAACAATAATGCCCTTAGAACAATGTAATAACTCGAACAATGTAAGTACCCTTATAAATGAGTAACAATTCATACATACAACGATGATTTTTAATGTGAGAAGAGAACCCAGGAGGATTAATTAAACATAGACATAACTTGATTGAACATACCAAGTTATTGTACTGATCATACAAAGATTTTCAACGTAAATTCAATGTTACATTAATTGACAGCTTATTACAGCCAATGAAACAAATGACAGCTTATTTAGCGTACCTTTTCGAGTTGGCCCATTCAATTGAATAATTAAACTCGATACCACCAGAGAAAACAAAAATCATTATAGGTTATTGTTACTACCTCCAAGAATTTTCTATATAAAAAAACTATGATGAAATTATCATGCACGTATAATAATCATGAAATTTGGTTTTATAAATAGTCAATTATTCATTTTCCATAGAGTTTTCAAGTGAAAGTAGAAGGAAAGATCTAGATGGACAGATATTTGGGGAAATTCATCATGGGGTATGATTTGAGGTATATACGAGTCTATCATATCTCGTCATAAAACCCTATGATGAAGTCCATGTATTCAATGAGAAAGTTTCATGATTAATGAAATTATACAGTATTTACTAAACAGAAAACAGCTAAATGACTGAGAAATTGTAACCTAACTATCGCATCAATTAATTTGGAATTTGGAAGCTAAATTTAACAAGAAAACCAAAATCAACACAGTGGTGTTGAAGCCGTAATAGCAGTTGAAATTGGAAATGGCCAGTACGGTACAGTATTTCGCTTTTGAATTGACTTTCGATTCGAATTCAATTTCGATTCCGCAAACAAGAAAGCAAACGGATCGGGTTGGAGAAAATGAAAGAGCAAAATGAGCTGGCTCTGCAGTGGTGGATTTAACAAGTAAAGAGGTTAGAACTGGTACAAGGGCATAGCGAGCAGTAATCCTGTTCATCTTTTCTCATCTCTTTTTCGAGGCTTCTGGAGTCTCGTTCCAACTCCTTTCTGTGACATTATTCTCTTTACTTATAGATTTTTTTCAATAATAAACTTAATCTAGGCTAGATTTGGATTAAACTTAATATGTATAGTTGAAAAAGCATGTGAACAATTAAAATACATTGTATTCCTCCGTTAGTATTCAATATCACTCTTTGTGTGAATATGTGTGAGCATGAGGCTTTCCAGTGAACTTATTATACTGTATACTATTGTTCCCCTAAAGGTAAAGTAGAATTGTGGAAGTGCCCCCACCGCTACAGGGATACACATATTAAATAAGTTGAACATATTAGAAACAGAATAAGTTGATTTCAGTTGTAATTCAATACATCATTGAATGTGAAAAAACAAATCATAGCCAGAGTGTGCATTATACACGAAGCAGCCCATTTGAATTACATACGGTATCTTCTGGATACACTAAGAGAAAAAATAATTTGCTGCCAGTTTTAAATCATTTTCGATATTGTTTCAATTGAATAGTTATATCATAAAGTTTTTACTCTATGAGATCTCAAAACAGAGATGTTTGACATCTCAGCGATGAGATGACATCAAACGTATTATGCCAAGTTCCAATACCAAATTTTTCAATACAATATTATAATCTGATTTCAATCAACTAATACTACTAGAAACTAAGTTTTTTGTCTTGAAAATAAATACCACATTTACGATTTCTGTAACAATGAAATATTCTTTATTCAACTGCACAAATGATGACCAATGTTCAGAACAAAATGCAATCATAGTATACATTGTATTCTCAGTACTAGCAGTCACTTGTGAGCAATGAATACTAAAAATACTAGGTTGCTATGTAATTGCGATGAGAGAAGCTCTCAATATTATTTCCCAAAAGATGAGAAATGAAATAGGCTACAATGACAGAATCATCCACAATAATATAAAGCGACAGTACACTAAAGAGCCGACAGCAAGCGCAGTTCTATGGCTTTCTGGCTATGTCTACAGACTGTTCGTGTTCTATGCTCCAATTTCAAAACAGCTTACTACATAATATACCGCATAATAGTAATGACAAGCATATGATCTAGTTTATTTCATTCTTTGGAAAGCAGGATAGTTTAGTAAGAAGGCGATTTCCATCTAAAAATAACTAATATGATTGTAAAAAAATTGATAAGTACAAAAGATTTGGTTCTACTCTCTCAATTAAAGTCATTTCCAACAGAAACTAATTTGAAAATGATACGCAAACATTAATAATCCGGAGAAATAAAATACAGAATAAATGGTCTTGTCGAACAACTCTTCTTCAGTTTAGAATACTGTATGTTTATATTGATGAAAATATTATTGATTGTTATCAGATATGTTTATATTTTATTTCATAGTACAGTATTCAGATAACTATTGGTTTGGATGTTAATTTTGAAAATAATATGTATGTTGCATTAAGGCCATTAAGTCAACTGATTTGAATTTAAAATCTATGTTTCTATCAAGAGAATAGGAACAATATTCATCCCTACTCTCTCGTTCTATCACAATTCCAGAGGAAAGGAGGATGAGAAAATAAATAATTCAAAATTATTTTGAGAAAAAAGACCAGATATCAGGGTGATAAGCCCGCAGGTTACGATGAGCAAGCAAATACTAAGAACTACTAGGGTGGAAATAACTGAACGCCTTTGATCGCGATACAGTTTACATCTCATTGTTTACAGCGAATATTTGAATTTAGAGTGAAACTTACTATATGAACCAACACTATTACAATATTCCCACAAGTTCTTTTGAGAGGAACCACATCTAACAAATTACACAATCCTTGCAAGCGTTAAACATGATTCTTTTTCATCAGTGGAATTCTACCACTAAGCCAAGGCCTAGAGCGATAATTTTGTGGGCGCAAAATCGCAAAAATTTACGAAAGTATTTTTAAAAATCAGTTTTTATTTTAATGAATATTGGATTCGACCGTTATACATGTGGAAATATCTATTTATAATGAACAAGAATTTGTTCATAATTACGGTCTTTGTTCGGAATTACGGTCATAATAATTATTATACAAACGCTCAATTTGACATAGGAAGTGATACGTTTTCATGATGTTTCCACTACATTATATTTTATTTGAAGAGTAGGAAGTTTTAAAGTTTTAAGCGACTTATCATGATTGTATGAGTCGTTGTAGGAGTAGTCTTTATTGTTGGAACAGGGCTAGAATATATTGTATCGACATAACCATTTTCCTGACACATTGCATGAGGTAATAGTCCGTCAATGCAGTTTACGTAGATAGTAGATGTGTGAGATGGGACAGAGTTGTTGGGAATGGTTTTGCCATCACAAGACTTAAATCAACAGCCGCTGGCAGCATGGCACGGCAACAGCAACGATGATGCGCAACTTTTCTCGGGGATCAGAAAATTACTCACCGTTCGTCAGATTTTGAACGTTTTACCGGGGAGAAGCGTTTTGAATTTGGCGTAGAGAGAATTTCGCTGCCGCTCAGTCTAGTCTATATATCTTTAAATAAACGAGGCGAGATAACATCACCACGTTCGGAAAAGCACTTTTCCATAACAGGTGCAGCCACCGAATAAAGAGTATAGCGGCTTTTCCGCCTGGAAACTTGCCGTGAAAACATCGCCTGCGTCGGAAATCTCAGGGCGCCAAGTAACAAATCCACGCGGCAAGTATGAAGGCGAAGTTGGCGATCGTTCAACAGACAATGTTCGAGTCGTGTCCAAAATCAATGCATTGCCATTACTTTCAGTCTAACAATTACACGTTCAATTAGATCGTTCGACTGGCAAGGCATCAGACTAACTAACTTTTGATAGCAATGACTTCGATGTGAATGAGTAACTGACTAGTGAATGATGTCAATGACTAATTTTTGATGTAAATGAGAAATTAATTGATATAAACATTTAAACAATGAGATAACGTGAGATTCAGGTTGAATTTTTACAGAAGAGCATCAGAATAGAAATCATGTTAGTTCATATAGGAAATATTCAGTATTTGAGTTGGCCTCTTCAGTTGAAATTGGTGGGTTGAAAGCACAAATTTATTCAAGAGATAAATTTGTGAATATATTGCATCGTAAAAAATATAGAAAAAATATTCTACATTAATAAAAAATTATGTGATAAATAAATATGGAATAACGATAAAAAATATAATGGAAACTGTAATTTCCATTTGATAACATTAAAGCGATTCGACATACAATCACAAAAAACACAGTTTTTTTAGCTATACAGCCCAATATGGGCGTTGACCTCCTCCACCAACCACAGCCCTCCAAGCTTCTCGCTCTTCCAACAACCTCCTCTCCCCCAAACATCACATTTTTTGAAGATCATCCTTCATTTCATCTTCCCACCTCATTCTTGGTCTTCCTTTCTTACTTTTCGAATGTAGCTTTTCATTGAAAACTATCTTATGCAATTTGACTTCATTCATTGTACAAGTCGTCACTGTTATTGTACAGTTAGAGACATTTAAAAAGACAATATCAATGCTGCCAACAAATTAATTGCCTGTTGAAAATCAGTACTCTAGACTCAGAATCGCCCCAGTCAACTGTGGTTTAAACATTGTGGTTCGCAATGAATCAAGCAATCAATTCTGCACAAATCCACCATAGCGATTTGCAAACAATATTTATGTTCCTGTGTTTATGTTTATTTATGTTACGAAATCCTGTTTAGTGTAAGGATAATATAAATATGGAGCAAATGTCGATAAGTTGAAGTTGATAAGATTAAATATTAACTAACCTTTCTAAAAAAAATGATTGCTTGAATTTCGTAGCCTAATATTAATCATTTACTTCATTCAAATGTATGAGCGCATCTGTAGAAAAACATATTATTTCGTTGAACAAACAAAATATTTGTCATTTGGAAATCGATAAAATAATGATAGTAAGTAAGAAAAGTGCAAAATGCTAAATTTAATTCAAAATGTTTCTTATGTATTGTCAGTGATTGTAATTAATTGAACTTTGAAATCGGTAGATGGTGTTACTGGTAGCATTAATAATTAAAAAAAAGTTAATTTAAAAACCTGTTTAAGAAGTGGATAGTGTGTGCTGTCTTGATAGGCGAAGAAGTGAAACTGAACGAGAGCAAACTGATGTTCACACGATGCTTTCGAGCATTGTTCAGCCACGGAATGGGAGCAAACGCATTTCACTGAAGAAAATTCTAACAAATGAAGCATTGGTCAAAGCGAATTGTACCGTAACGTCCCAAAAGAAAAATTGATATTCATCTACGATGCAGTATGACATTGACATTAAAATTTTTAATCACGATGTGAATGATGCTCATAGAGAAAGTATAGTACTGTATCTTAAGCGGCTTATTGACAGGGAAAGTAGAGAAGGCAAGTTTCTTTCGGCAAGTACTTGCCATTACGTCACTTTTCACTTATTTGCTTATATACAGGGAAAGTTCTTGCTGAAAGTAACTTGCCTTCTCTTCTTTACTTTTTAATCTTTTTCTCAACACATGTTATTATTTCCACAAATCATCTGATTTGAAAAGATGCGTTTCTTTTGCTCTACTGGCTGGAAGTGGGAGAAAGTGATCACATGACCCACGTGACCCTCTACTTTCCTTGGAGTGGCAAGTAAAAACAAACAAGTTTGATTTTACTTCCAGAAAGTGATTACTTTCTCTGAAGTGGAAAGTACCCCTATAGACAGGGAAAGTAAGGGGTAAGTTGAAGAGGCAAGTACTTGCTGGAAGTTACTTTCCTTCTCTACTTTCCCTGTCAATAAGCCGCTTAAGTTAATTGAGTATTTTTGTAAAATCCAATTTTTGGAAAGTGGTTTCATTATATTTGTCATATTACACTTGAATACTCATGTTTCACTTGGAAAATCATACACTTGCTCATACCAATTCAAGATTTAATTCTTTAATAGAGAAATTTATCAATTCTATAATAAAAATATAATTACACACAAGTAGACTGTACAATTGAATTGTGTTCATGACCTGTTTGATAACAGTAAATTTTAGTGCGTCCATCATTCAGTACAATTTCTGAAATGAACGTAGTTAGCTTTTCATTATCTTGAAAGTTCTAGTCCAAATTCTTGGAATTCTGAAAACTCTTTGAGAGCGACTGGAATGCTTTTGAAGAAGAGGAACCTAGAACAATTCTGCATACTCCACAAATCAACGAGTGAGGAAAATTCTTCTTTGAACCACGATGAAATTTTAAAAATAATTCATTACATTGTAACCAAACAAATTGTTTTATTAATTTGACAATGGAGTTTGGATTCAAGTTTACTGTAATCAAAGGTTTTAACTCGCGGTATTTCTTAATTAGTGGAGAGCTGCAACTGGAAGTTTTCCATACAGTTCTGTTATAGTTCTGTATCACATCGTGAGGTAGATCCATTATTCTTCCTGAACTTTATTCTTATTATACCGTCTTCAAATTCAAACCTTATTCATTTGCACAGCAAATCTCTTTTATACTGTAATCAGAAATTCCTCATTTTTATTTATTCAGCAAACAGCGATTTTCTCTCTGGAAAATGAGCATAAATATCATAGAATATCCTAATAACGAAATCTAGTTATGTTACAATTAATTTACAATGAGAAATTTTTAATTTGTCTGGTTTATCCCATTTATGCTGTATGTATGTGTCTCATTATGCTGCATTTCATCTCATTAACACAATAGGGGTATTCACGATCTTTGAGTTAGGGCCGGTTTCTCCAACGACAATTAAACCAATTTTTAGTTTAAACTTGATTTACCACTTGATTTTACCACTCTCTAGAAACTTTTTTGTCAGAAAGTTCGATGCCCGAACAGCTGACCATTTGATTCAATGATGCTAAGTCGCAAGAATATCCCTAAGAATACCCCCTAGTGTACAGCTGTACAAAATCTAGTATAATGCCTTCAGTCGTTCAATAGACTTATTGAATCAATAACTTTTTTTGTATTTGAAAACACATGGTTATTAATTCAATAGTGCTATTGGATCCATAAACTGTCTATTGAGCGACTGAAAAACCGGGCATCACTGTATTAGTTTAAAAGATCGATATACATTCTATATTTACCGATCAATGAACCTATTTTATTGTAACATTACAAGATGTGCCAATTGTAGACTGTCGAATTGTAAGGATATGGATGTATGTATGACGTGTCTAATGTACAGTGAACGAAGAGACAAACTCTATTATTTATGTGGCTCGCTTTGCATTGTATTTCATCGTGCTTTGTGACGTTGCTGTGCTGCCATCTTTTATTTGTGGCCATCCTTCATTTCCGCAGGATCCGCTGTTTCAGATAGCCACCCGCTCGGCACTCTAAGTCTTCTTCCTGTTACTCTCTTCCTGGACACCACCTACCCTTAAACGTGTCTTCTAGGCAACACACAGTATCCATTGAACAGTGTTGTCACCGCTTCTTCCATACATAGAACTGCATACTATAATACATTCATACATAAGTATGATTCTTACACTTATACTTATAACACTGCCACTTGCCTTCTATTGGAATTAATATCTTCAGGATTCAGTAGAACAAGTAAGGCAAAAGAAAACTTAAATACTGCATCACACTGTCAATTTGAAGTTGGATCAATGTGTAAAATGTAATTTGCAAGTGTTAAGTGTACAATGGGTACGCAAACTTGGAATATAACTGACTCAATCCACATTAAAAATTTTCTCACATTACTGTCCATGAATTACAACGGAGTTGGTTACGGCGTATCAAAAGTTAGTGAAAAATGTTCACGAAACTTTTTTTGCTAGGGATGATGCCCACATAAGCTCTAAGCTTGTGCGTGGGTAATGGGAAGGATGATGATGAGAGATGAATGAACCTACAGCTCTAGGTGGGTTCTGAACCACCGGGAAGCGATTTTGAAGCTCATAAATTTTTGTATTTAGAGGAGCCGGTCACCGTTACAACGGGAGTGGTAGGCGCTGTCTCTTATCTAATCTCACCGATTAGACTCACCTCTGCCACTGGGACAAACCGCTTCCCTCTTACTACAACTACATTTAAACTATTATGAATAACTTCATAACTAATTTAAAGACTCAAATAAAATACATATAATTATCTCATAAAGGTGAAGACATCATTATTACAAAATGGAATATCTATCAAATCTAACTTAAATAGGCTATGTTGGAGAATTGTTCTATGCTTTCTAACTTATTTTGAATAATGTTGAAAAACATGACACTATACTTTTATTTAAACTGCTTTAGGACAAGCCTAGAGCGTACCACCACTAAGGCCCAGAAGGTCTCGATCCTAAAGCAGTTTTGATCAGAGTATAACTTAATCATTTTTTCTGAGGTTCTGAAGGTCTGTAGGCTATCCTTACTGTAATCCTAACTGTAATATGAAAGGATCTGGAGAGACTTCCTTCTACATCGCATTATTTATAATAATTTGTGTTGTACGTCGATCACATTTTTCTGTTACCAAATTCCTTGTCTGTAATAAGGAGTAATGGAGTAAGCTTGTAGATTAGTTTTTTAAAGAAGCGCAGATAAAATTAAAAACTACAAAAATTAAGTTTCTATTTATAGTGGGACTCATGGTTACTACAATTTGGGGTTCATAAATTTCGATGTATGATCGTGAGGCAGAATCCAGTTCTAATTACTCCACAGACTAAGGATTCAGGAAGCAAACAATTCAGAACAAGCCTACCAGGGTTAACAACCGTGGGTTACAGACTATAGGCAGCTGAACAGTAAAGCTTTCACTGAAATCCAAGCTGGTCAATGTACTTGAGCGATCGCTTTTACACCTGAGCGCACTGCAGCTACTCAGGAACACAAGCACCGGAAAAACGCTCCATTAATTCCGACTGGGTGACATCCCATTCTTGGCTGTACTGCTCAACACCTCAAGACAATGAGTGGGTCTACCCACATACAGCTGCAGGCCAACTGGGTGGGTACTACAACAATATCCACATTACATATCATCAAAGCAAATGAAAACACATTTATTTAGTGAAATGTGGTTGATCAAAGTATAGGTCGAATTCCAAGCCCTAGTTGTTTGAACTAGTTGCTGTTATTGCAGTTGTTTGTGTGAATGAAAATTACACACTATTCCCTTCTTGCAAAGCAGTGATCTCTCATCATCACCCGCAGTGATGTCTTAAAAAATTGTTTTATTTTATTCATTAATATACGGATGTTTTTATTTTTTGTTTAGTAGTGAATGATTTTCATTGTATTTGAAACAATGTAATTTAGAAAATTTTAATGCTGCCACAGGTCTCGTAAGACCTGGCAAAGGAGATTGAACACCAAGCAATCAATCCACCAGGAGATTAAAAACCGATCAATCAATCACCCCACCCATTATCCACGTACAAGCCTAGAGCTTATGTGGGCATCACCCTCGATAAAAAGTCAAGTACCAATACTAATGAACCCCTTCGAAATCTCTCCCTTTCAAATGAAACTACAAATTTTCAACTAAGATGATTAGATTTATAATTGAATAGTTCGCACAAGCCTGACATAACGTAAGCATAAAGTTTCAAAATTCTTGTAAAACCTTCCAAACCTTATTTGGAAGGAGTCCTTCCTCTCAATTCAATATTTAAAATATTTTCATATAATTATTGTTTTTAGTTTATTAATATTTTATTTCTCTATCTGCGCTCAGGCAGATATGTTACCTTAGCAGGTTAGACATGTTTCATATGTCTACTGTAAGGGAGAGAAAGAATGAATTTGGATTGGAGATTGTTTGACTACAGAATACTCATCAACCCTGAGTCACATGATTTTAGAAGAAAAATAGTTGAGATATGACTAATTTCTCAAACACAGAAACACACGATTAATTTTTCATCGATTACAAAATAGCTGAACATCCTATTATAAGTTCTAATAACTATTATTACTATAATTGAATAGTAGTTTACAGAGTAATTCGGATTGTAAGGAACAATTTTCATCATTAAACATTATTTTGTAATAATATGGGTTGTAATTTCCCATTTTTTAGGAGCAAAGTCTTTCCGCAAACTCATGGTAGCTATTGATATTATTTGCTTTCAATGATGGCTCCCATGGCTCCACATCTCAATTTAATTCATACTATCCTATCCAAGCACTGGTTCGCAGAATAAATGAAAAGAGATCCTGGAAATTTTTTGAAAAAATACTGCATATGAATAATGGTAGGAATTGAAACGGAAAATTACACGTATCAACTGGTCTGCACTTTGAAGCGTTAGAAGCCCTATTCTGATTGAAATATTCGTGGGCAGGTAGCCAATGGGTTTCCACGGATTCGCTTTCACTGGTACGAGGAAAGGGGCGCAGCCAGCGAATGCGAATACAGCAAAAAATGGGTTTTAACGAATCACAAGATACACAAACCAATTAGCATGTTTCAACGTCCCGATGATTAAAAAGGCATATTGAAACACATTTCTTCTATGTTCATCCAGCCCTATGCAACAGAACAAATTAATTAGGAATTTCAGGAATAGAGTAGACATGAGATACGTTCAAATCTGTTAAACTGGTATTCAATTCCGCTAGATCACATGACCTGGAGGAATGGATATTTCAATATTCTTGGAAAGTTTCAGACTGAGTATTGAAATGATATAGAACTTATGCAAATCCATCATAGACGATAGTTGGATTCAACTATATTAAAAAAAAAACACTTGCTATCCGAAAATAAAAAGAGAACTATGATAATCACTTCCAATGTTCGAATATTTTACAATTCTGTCATAACAAGCACTAAAATATCCCAAAAAAATAATAAAACAGTGATTAAATTCATAAGTTAATTCAATTAATATCATTTATTACAAGGGAAATAAAGTTCTTAAAATAGAAACGGTTCTTAAAAATTTCAACGTTCATTTTAAACAATATTCAGTCGCCAAAAATTTCAAAATTCACCCCAATTTTATTTTAAAATTAATACGAGTATGTAGCCTATCATTTCTCATCTTTGTAATTAAGTTTCACGTTTGCGTTTAGGCAATATATCCGTTTAAAGGTTTGAACTATCATATATTATGATTGAACGTACATAACACAAAATAAATATGAGCCAAGCCAGTTTCTTGTCGTAGTGAGGCCTTTTACTTAGGTGGACTGTAATGGCGAAGGGCGGGTGAACTAACTTTCTGCGTATGTGAGCGAGCAAATACGTGAACGGTATTAATCTTGCAAAGCTGGTGTTCTGCTGCTAAAAGCAAGGCCCTGATCAGGATTTGCCGGCTGGGTGGAAAAAGGGTGTGCAAGGACAAGAAGAGGAGTAGGTGGAGAAGCATGTAGAAAAGGAGAAGGAAGAGAGATAAAAAAGAGAATTGGTATGGAGCGGAAACCGAAGTTGGCATCATACTCTCCGTTAGCGAGCATTTATTTGCTTTCGTAGTGCTTCGCTCACAATACCCGAATAGAAGTCTTATAGCACGGCGTCTTTTCCTTCTTGCCTCTCTTTCATTCAATTCTGTTTCCTTCTCTTTTTCGCTCTCTTTCTCTTTCTTTTACAGTGATTCGTACCGTTAGGCGAAAGAGCAGCGTTCAGAAATTCACAGCACGGTACGACCTGGCAAAGCAGTCTTCTTTCCGCCAGATATATCCATCCACCAGTACTGTACAGTTCAACTGAACATTAATTCGCAACTCAAAAAAGGATCAAAACTAAGTTCAATATCAGACGTTATTTTCTGAGCCAAAAATGATGGAAATTTTTAAATAATCTCCACAAAATGTTTCTTAATATTCATGGATCAATATTTGTGTTGTAATAATATTTTGAAATAAACTTCACAAAATGTTTTGTACCATTAATTTATCGTTCAAGATTGATGCTTAAGAGAGATAACTTACAATTAAAATGTATCTTATCACATTCTTGTGTAGGTGAGAGCGGTTGAGATTTAAAACGTCCAACAGCAAAGGAAAAGAAAACAAATTTGGTAGTGTTGTTGACAGACAGTTTCACAAAAACAGGAAATTTCTTCTCTTTATCACAAGTTCACTGAAAATACTATGATAGAACCAGAGAGAAAAGAAGTAAAATGTTCTTTTATTATCTCTGGATAGCTCATGTTGGAAATGGACAAGCATCTTGATCCTACAACTTCATGACTTGAAGACTTTATGATGTCAGTACATAAAATTCTAGAGAATTGATTCTGTGACTAGACACAAAAGAACAAAAATACGACCAAAAATATAATTGTTAATACCATAATATATTGAGTTACAAAATATAATAAATAATAAATTGTAGTATACAGTGGTAATTCTTTTATATCTGAACACATTTTTTGTGATAACTGATGAAGAAAATTCAAGAAATGTCAAGTCTACTAAGCGTTCATCTTTCCATAATTAACAGTAAAGTTTTGCTATGTTTACCAAATATTTTTAAAATGAATTCTGTAATATGGAACCTATAACAACGTTTAACAGCATGGTAATACTCTCTGGAACTCCTTTCAAGTCTGAATTTTTCTGAAAGTTCGGAGCTCAGTCTAGGAGTTCGAGACATATTTCCATGCATGCTACTTATTTTTACACGGTTGACATAAAGTATGTGTAACCATTATAAAATCTGAAAATAAATCATAAAATTATTGGCTGAATTAGTTGAACAGAGCCAGTAAATAAAAAATTCAGAGAAAGTGTCAATGTTATTTATTCATTTTGAAGAGTTATGTTATTTATAATTTGAACTTTATATTTTCTTCCTTTAAATATAAATAAAAGAAACTAATTGCAATAATATAAATTTGATTTTACAAGGAGCAAAAAACGCAAATGATATCAAGAGTTCTAAATAATGGGTGTAATCAAACAAAAAACTTAACATACACGGTGAGCATTTCTGTATCAAATTTTACATGGCCCATAAATCTTCAGACTGTTTCAAGTAAGCGGGCACCGTATTTTCAATCACACAGGAGACTACGAAATCGGATTAGCAAAGTGGTTGTATCTGTTGAAGTCAAAAAAGTAATACACTTTCAGATACTTTATGCGGTGGCTTTTCTCTACTTTCATTATTTATGAAGTGATGCTAGATTTTCATTTTTATTTTCACGCCCAACAACAATTTGGCCTTATTTTACGAAAATAACAATGTACCTACAGAAAAGCACTCTCGTGGGATTACAGAGTACTTTTGAAAGCATGAGCATTAGTGAAAAAGCTACTAAAAGTGATCGATTCTCTGGATTAAGCTTCTATCATATACAGTACGTTAATACATGTATATATACGTGAATATACATCAATGCTGCACATTATACGTGTACCATAATACACATTAATGGAGTTATCAGCTTGAATATTGGTCATTGTAGCTAAGTCTGATAGCAAAGACGATAGGAAACTATTAAGTATTCTAATTGTCTTTGCTGATAGAGAAGCTAAGTAGCATAGAAGCAATTCAAAATGTATTTGACAAAAAAATAGGAACCTTCATCTGACCTAAAACCATGATTTACAAAGTTTACAATATTTACTAATACCTACAACAATTCATAACGTTTTATAGAATACGTTTAGAAATTATTAGCATATTGTTAACCACATATTTTACGCTCAGCTATGCTTGAATTATAATCATGTATGGATTATAATTAAAATTATTGAATGGATTATCATGTGTGATTATTACATGTAAATAGAAGTGCAATTATTACTATAGTCAATGAAGGGAAGCTGTACAATATTGAAAACATAAGGCTATGAGGCTAGTAAATAACCTATTAGTTCTTTCAAACTGTGAAGTTGGTTTAACCTAACAGCTAATCATCTACAAAATATTTGAATTTGCTTTTACAGTGCATATTGAGAAGCCAGTATTATGTATCAATATCAACCCACTGATAGGAATCATTTAATGGATAGTTTTCAACTATATTCAGTACATTAATTCATAGTTGGCATCACCAATCAACCTTCTAACAAAAACAAAATGACGGAATGTACTGGAATAGACTGCTCATAGATGGGCCTATTACGTAATATCCTATGGAGGAAGGTTATATTTGGGTATGATTTAAATCTACAGCTTATAATTTACTTCCCATACTGCAAAATGATTGTGATACCTGGCAAAAAAATCGTTTTTTCACTCAAATAATCTTTGAATTCTCGACTACAAGACATATGAAATTATTCTGATACATGGCAAAAAAATCCCGTTTTATTCTCACTCAAATAATCTCTGAAGTCACATGAACGCGACTAGTCGCACAGACCTGGAATGTTTTGTGATAGGACGGAGACGCGATTAATGTTTTGCGAATTAATAACGCGGTCCCGTCAGTTAGTCTAATTGGATTCAGCGAGAGCAGAATTTTCATGAGAGCAGTGATGGAGGAGGGGGTGAGTAGGTATGAGTTTTGCTGTAGTTGACAGGTTCCCTAGCTTTGAGCCTACTTTGTTCAAAATGCATAGATAATGATGTCATGAGATTCGAGGCTCATCTAGATGAGCTTAAATATTGTTTGATATTTGAGTAAACCAACAAAAACGTTGAGGAAGCTAAAGGTGCGTTTAGACTATGTAACTTTGTTTAAAAACATTTGTTGTATAACAAGTTTCACAAAAATGTTTCAATTGTTATAAACAAAATGAATACTTTTGTGTAGTGTCAGCTGTTGTTATATAACAAAAGTTACATAGTCTAAACTATGTACTACTACTACTAAACATAGTCTAATTTGAATACTGACTGAACTAATTCTGATAATTGGACTAATTGTGATTACAGAGATTGAACTGATACAGAGATGAAAGGATACTATCATTTACCTACAGATTTTTCTCTTCAATTAGAAATTCAATTCTCAATTCTGCTTACCTGTAACAAGAGAAAACATACTGTTAAATTGACTGATAGAATGATACAATACTGATATATAGAATACATACGATGGCGAGCAGCAAAACTTATAAATTGCGGCATAACAAGTGAGCAGTGTTTCCATCAATTCGATGGAAATGATGGAGCATCCCACATTTGTAAGAAACTTGACATGGAATTTCATTATTGAAAAAATCTTATGAGTATGGGAAGAAGTAAATTCTAATATACAGATTAAAAGACTACCCAGCATCACCAACTTTGTTATTAAGTTAACCAGGTCCAGGTGAATTCCGAACCATCTGGTTGATACACGGGTTCATAATACAGCGATAGCGTTTATTCAACCAGACTAGTCAACCCACGAGTCAAAACGTTTGATCAATTAATTTATAGCTATTTTAATTGGCAGGATTTCAAGATGCGAACTGATTGGAAACAAACGAATTCAGCCAAAAGCACACAATTCCAATCAAAGAGTTTGCCAAGATAAAGTTTCAACCGCTAGTTTTTCCCAGATGTGTCAGTGATCTTAGTTGTTGGAAGGTCAGGCTGCAAGCGCTTTGCTAAATACAAAAACATCAACAAAACTATTCCTGCGATAGGTTGACTTTTATATAAGACTGGATTAAAAATATTAAAAAGTTTAAAGAATGAAGTTTGAAAAGGCTATATGATAATTTGTAAAGGAAACAGTTAAATCCTTTGTCAATACAATCATAGTTTCGGATGAAATCCTTCATTGGATAATTTTAAGAAAATTGCTGCCTTTTATCCACGTTCAAATCATTTTTTATAGATTCAGACATGTTGAAACACAAGGAATAACGAACGTAAATCGATTCAATAAGTTTGTAGTCTGAGGAGCTTCAAGTATCGTATTGCTTATGAAGGCAAGGCTTGATTTTGAAAAAGCAATTTCGAGAACGATCGTGGAAAAGACTTCTACAGTGGTGTAACATTCACCTCTTTGCAAGCTCTATTAAAGAAGATCTTTACCGCCTTCTGTATAAAGACCGCCCCTGACTAACACTGTATAAAGACCGCCCCTGACTAACGCTTGCAAGCTAACCAAAAGAGCTCGCTATTATTTGGTGGCTCACCCAAAGCCCTCTCTTTATATTAAACGAAAACTTGAAATGAAATGAAGATGAGCATATCATAAAGCACAGCTCCTTCAAGATTAACTTCTCTTACAATTTTCTTCCATGAATGAAAGATGGGTTGAACGTTTCACTCAATGGGCTACCGACAACAAGCATTTAATGATTCGAGCCCCAAGCAACAGAAAGACTACTGTGAAATTTCGACAAATTAGTTTGATTTTCTTTTCTTTTTTTATTCTGAGGACTTTTGTACTTTTGCATGGGCAATGGGAAGGATGATAATTAAAGTTGTATGGATCATTAGACCATTCACTATGCAGTTTAAGAACAACCGCGGGAGAATTTGAAGCACATAGCGCTACATTTTTATTCTGCGGACAAGCAGTTGGATACCCATGAAACGGGAGAATCGAGCGCTTTCAATCCATATTAGTATTTTTATTGTATTGTTCAATTCTCTATATGATTTATTTTAAATCGTTCTACGTAAATAATTTTTCCTTGCTGGGTCTTAATTTCTTTTTGATTGAAGAATAAAAGCTCTCACTTTTATTTTAAATGTTAAAATAATGTTGATGTAAATCTTCTTAGTTGATTTTATGATTTTGATTTTCTTTTAATTTGAATTGTAAAAAGAAGACAGTCATGTCAAAATTAGAAACGATTTGACTGATTTATTGATAGATTGACTAACCGCTGGGCTGATTACTTCTCCATATAATACCGTAATCAATAGTGATATACCTTAAATTTGGAATTATTCATACAAGCCCAAATGCAGTAGAATCTAATATTTTTGAACATGGGAATTATATCTAAATTAAAATCAACTCTGTACATACAAGAGACTTCATCCAACTTTGAAATCGATGAATATTTGGTAATTTGGTAATTGAAACTCTTATTTTCGGTCGTGATTTGAATGTGACTAAAATTAGCCAACATTCTGAGAGCAACCCACAAATAAGTTGTTAATTATTATAAGTGGATATTGAACCCAATTCAAGTACGCAGATTTTTCTTCAACACAAGTACATGAATTCTGTTTAATAGGCCAATCAGGTAAAATGACAATTCCGTTTATTTTTTTACTACCATACATTCCAGATATAGCATTGGCCTTCCAAATAATACATCATCAATAATGAAAATAATTACTTTGGCATATTCCTAGGTGTATTCCCAATTTCATTTATCAATCATACAAATGGAATTTATAAGTCTATTAAGGCTTTGGAATTTTATAAACTGATTGACGTAATATTACGATAATTAACAAAGTAAATAACTCCTTCTTAATCGTTCTAGATAATGCTATTATTCTTATATCAGTGATGTTCCTACTCACGTTTTCTTATCATGACATGTTAATTTTATCAGTTGGTTGAATGATAGTGTAATAATTATTTTTAAAATATATGTTTAAGGATAGACTCAATTACTGCGGCACCTGTAAAACACATAACTGACAAATGAGTTACAGCTATCAGAGCTACATCATATGAGTTTGCAACATTATTCAAAGTTTTAACTGATCTGAATTATTATTATTTTAAAATTAGAGCTATCCAATGGGAGGATATTATACAGAATTTAAATACTCTATGTCAATAATCATTCAATTGAACCACTCAATTACATTTTTAGCCAGACATTCCAGACAAACACTAGTAAAGTACCGATCTATAATCTTCAAATCACTAAAATACTATGGATAATTAAAGTTTACTGAAACGGTGATATTATATTTCATTGCGAATAAATCCAGCACCACATCATTACTCTTCTCTTTAATCTTGAGAAATTGATCGGAAATATGACATCGAAAGAGATGGTTGATGAAATACGGTTTGTAGTGCAAGCATCGATCTCACAGGTCGATTCACACATTTAGGACTGGACTGGACGTTTTCGAAATGTAATTTGAAACTTATATCGTAATGGCCTCATTACGATACATGTTCAACATTATAAAACGTTTCTAGTTCAATCTGTTGAACGGAACAGTTCCCAACCTATACGGTAAACATTCAGATAGATCGTGGTCGTTTGAATCAAGGTTAGTTTAGTTTGATAATGTAGATATTCTTATTTTTTGTTGGTTGTAAATAAGATGTTGACTTTGTTAACTTTCTGTTCAGGTGATTTTTGAAGGTGAATTCATATCGGATTCTCTAAAGGTTCTGTACTGTATGCCTTGCACTCATCGATCCCTAACTAATACAACTATTAATTGTATTATCAGTTGTATTATAAAAATAAATTTTTAAATAATATCAGTTAAATTCTTTAAAACCATGCATACACCATTTTATCTACAACCAACAAAAAATAAGAATATCTACATTATCAAACTAAACTAACCTTGATTCAAACGACCATGATCTATTGGAATGTTTACCGTATAGGTTGGGAATTGTTCTGTTCAAGAGATTGAACTAAAAACGTTTTATAATGTTGAACAAGTATCGTAATGAGGCCATTACGGATTACGATACAAGTTTCAAATTCCATTTCGAAAAAGCTACTGTTTCGATTATGAAACTGTAATGATTTCGTTATAACACGGTCGTAGATAAAGTGATATTGCAGGGGTTTTGTGAGTTTAACATATTCATATTCATTTATTTCATCAAAAATAACCTGAGTGATTCGGTCAAGTGAGGGAGAGATGATAACGGTAAGGGTAACATGAGGAATAGGAATAGGAAGAGATGAAAAAGAATAAGGATGAGGGACTGAGATAAGGAAAAGTGATCTCTTCTAGCTCGCACATCAATTATTCGTCCTAACTCGATTTGCTCGTGAGCCGAACGACCCAACTCGATACCGAGGCTCGTTCCCCAATTCAAAACACGGAAAAGGCAATTTTCTGAAGCGACTGGCTGCCACCCAGTAGCTTCATCCAATTATAGTACTTTTCTTAAAAATTTCCAACAACTATTATATTGTACAGGCTTTTGCACATTCTACATTAGCCTTTGCTGATCACTCAAATATGAATGGGTTTCATAAATTTTGACCACTTACTTAAAAGTACTCGGAGATGGAGTATGGAAATAGTCGATTAAACTTATATAAAATACATGAATATTTCAATTTTAAAAATTGAAGCAGGTCCTATGCCTACAACTCAATTCTCTGGTAAACTTGCACATAGAATTAGAATAGAGGGTGGAATCAGAAACGAAGCCTGGCAAAAATTAGTAGTCGAACGGAAGTAAAAACGGGCGCTTTAGCTGATAGCGGTGTTAGAGAATCACTTTTCCACTCGAATTGGATATTAGCATAATAGGGTTTATGCAAGCACTGGATCTCGGCTTATCCCAATCGTTTGCATAAATTAATAACGCCAGCGAACAACGAATATCGTTCAGTGCAGTGCAGCGAGCAATCTACAATGAGCAAAGCACCCAGGGCGCATGCGCAGATCAAAATGAACGTGCTCATCAACAAAAGCCTTGACAATGTTTGTAAGCTTGCTTAATGAATTAGTAATGAACATATATCGGCTGATAATACTGTCTTTCCTGGGTTGCATATAAATAATGTCACAATAAGATCTACTGTATTATATTGCTTAAAACCTCCCTAGTTGAAATCCCAAAACATATACATGTAAAGCAGAAAGAATACTGATCAATCAACTTTACTGTCAAGTTACTTTAATAGATAAACTTTAATTCCATCCTGATTTTTCCCACTCACAATTAAAAATAATAAAAGACCTTCGAAAATTACTAGATCTTTGGTGAGTCATGGAATATCATTTTGGGGTCTTCATATGACTAAGATATAAGATGTTTTCATTTTTTTGTGCTTCGTGATGATGCCGTGAGAAATATTGTACCCTGATAAAAGTGTTTTAAATTGTGTAATTTTATATCTAATATTTTTTTTGTGAATCTAAACAATATCATTCGGACTTGCAGATACTGTCGCATGGGAAGTTGACAAGGACGCATATCAAGATGAACGTTTCTAGAAGCGCTACATCACGTATGTGGATGTACCGTACCTTCGAGCGATTCTCACGGTATGACTGGCTGACAACAGTGATAAGACAAGAGACATCCAACTGCATTTGGTGCACCTGATAAATGACACATTCTGTGCATATCTGCTGTGCCACTGCACATCTAGAGACAGACTTACATTTATGAGAGAAGCTTCACTTACAAGAATTTAATTTCTGACACTTGAAATACCTTACTACCATCAGAGACAATTGAGTGACTGATTCTAAGTGACGTAAGTTGGAGTTCTAGTTCCAATTGTCTCTGCTACCATCAATTTATACGATCAAGGCACGCTATTAATACCGATCAACTTAATTAATTAATTAATTATTAATCACCTAAAACCTAATTCTTCAGGGAGATCTCAAGGATGTGTCATATTTTGAAAGTTTTGATTTTGAACGTTGATATGACAATATATCAAATCGATAGGAATTTATGAAGTCAAGAAACTCTGAAATAAATTATAGAGTTTAAAAATAAAAATTTTAAGGTAGCCTACATCACACATTGAAGAGTTGTGTTTTGTGCTCCCACACACAGAATGCGACGCAACACTTTAGAAAATTTGAAGAAGGGAGTAATTCTATTTAATTGTCTATTTAATTCCAGTGACCCCAACCTAGACATAAAAAATTCTCACAACCTAGCAAGTTCATTCAAATGAAATAATATCTAAGAGAGGATTCCACATTAGAAACATCTGAACATTGACGGCGGTTTATTTAAGTGTGTTTTCAAATGATAAGTTATTTTGCAAATGAATCCAGTTCCTTATCACTTATTTATTTCTCAGGTCACCAAGGTGGACAATACTAATATTGCATCTATTATGGCACAATTTTCGATTATCATCAAAATTTGAAAATTTTCCAAGCACCGATTCCAATAGGCGAGAAAGCATCTTTTCAAATTTCAAATAATCTTAATTCCTTCTAAATTTTTTTACAATAAATCAGAATTCAAATTAATCACATTACATGGAAAGAGTACATTACATTACCGATAAGAGTACCGTTTTGTAGTATTATAGACTACTTTTGTAGTATTATAACTCAGTTAGTCTATGTATAGTACCGTGGAGAAGCGTGGTGTACTTAACCGGTCATCGCCGGGTATATGTCCTATAGGGTATTATATTATAGACTAAATAAATTATTAGTATGTATAATTGTATATTATAGTATAGTTAGTCTATTAATGCTTCCGGTTATATTACCCTGATTTTGATTTTGACCCCATGTGGTCCGCTACGCCTATGGAGGATACATTATACTCTCATGATTTTAAACCCATCACACCTTATATATTCAAGATGATTAAACCACATCAGGACCGAAGGCAAAATTCATGTCAAGTGTGAGATCTGCCACTACTGACCAATCGTTACAATGTATTACAATACGTTTCATCATGTTGCTCGAACCAAACAGAACTGTCAACAGCATCCTTTGGTGGATATGACTATATGACAGAGGGAGGAAAGCTTCTGTCGGATAAAGCAGAGCAAATAGAGGGATTTGTAGTACCTTGTCGCCAGAAGCAAAAAATGATCTTCCAACTCGTCGAAAATATCTCTCAACCGAGAAAATTTGTGTTGAGACCTCAGCAGTCTTTTACAGTTTACCAGTCTACCTTAAATCATCAATTCTACATTTTTATGACTCAACATGAATAATTGAACTATACAATCAAATTCATCCATTTTTGAATAAATAAATGGTTAAACAATCTCAACACAAATAATATAAAACCTAATCATCTAAGAAGATATTCCAATTAGTAAGATTTTCCATGGTAGTATTAAGTTTGGTGCCTCAAAAGTTAGAAAAAAATTGTGTTTAATTATTGTCATCATTATTTATATTATTATATTAAAATATGTTATAATGTTATTTTCTCACTTTATTGTATTTAAGTACTCGCTTATTGTGATTTTGTACCTCAATTTGTTTCAACTGAGTTATACTATATTATTTACAGTTAACTGTCAGCCAGGTGTTGTTTACTTTCAATCTTTGAGGTTAGTTTGATTTGAGCGCGAAACTGTTAACTTTTAAATCAGCATAATAAGGAGAATTTATGTCGGGTTTGTATTCTAATTTGTGTGATAACCTTTCCTGAATAATCTGCATTCCAGCCCCTCTAATTACTTCTTAAATTTATTTGATTTCTATAAATTACTTTAATTATCTTATTTGGCACACTTGTCTTTAAAATTGTAGCATTCCTATTGGCGTTATTTTCTGCGCCCTTATTGGCGAAATTAATTATGACGTCAACCTTCTTCCCTGGAAATATCTGGACCTTCGGGAAGACGACTTG
Source organism: Laodelphax striatellus (assembly GCA_017141395.1). NCBI lineage: Eukaryota > Metazoa > Arthropoda > Insecta > Hemiptera > Delphacidae > Laodelphax > Laodelphax striatellus. The sequence continues at coordinate 19,819,904 of CM029530.1, forward strand.
GCTTTGAGACTTGATAAGTGAGATCCGTTTGAAACCTCATTTTTGTTTTAATGTAACTTTATGTAAAGTGCCGTTCTTTGTCTAATAATCTCATTGTTAGTTGAGATTTTAATAATGCCAATAATTTTTAAAAGTAATATCAGTGAAATTATACTAAAATCGGTTCACCACATGACAAGGCATGCAGGCATACCACTACATATCGTCCACCTACCATTGAGATGAAGGCATTTCTCCAAATCTGTGCGTAATATCATGGCCATAAGGAGTGATTATTAATTTAGCTATATTAGTTTGAGCATAGATCGTTGGTGAAAACAACAAATACCGACTCCTCCTTGAACTTGGTCAGGGCAAACCTTTAGGGCAAAGTCCTAATTCTGATATATATTTTAAAGAATTCTATTCTCTCAATTGAAAGACAATCAAAAATTATTTCTAATTAATTTACTAACTATGAAATCTCTCTTCAGTCACACATATTTTAGAATTATTCAAACTTTCTTTAATTGATTCCCTGTTATTAAATATTCATTATATATATTATTCTTCTTCATGTAATAAATGTTAATATTTTATAATCTATATTTTATTCAGAAACCGTGTGGTTCAATCCTGGTTGCAATTTATTTATCTTCGAAATTCATTTCAGAGTTTATTTCTGTGCAGTTATCGAGGATCATAACGCACATAAATTCAACACACTTCCCAGACTCTTTGTTGCAGGATCTCATTTCATTACCCTGTTTCATCTTCCTCAACAACTTTGTTGAGTAAGAACTCAGAAAAGTCTACGCTATTATCAGTAAATCTGACGATTTTATTATTAAAAAGTTTTACTCAGGTATGGGTTTATCCCGGATGGATTGGATTATGGAGGTTTTAATTAGCAAATGTTAAAACATTCCGAACATCATCCAATCTGGCATAGACTCCTCCTGGTGTCTTCTTTACTGTATTTATTAATATTTATATATTGTGATCGTATCTCTCTCAAGGCGGAATTGGACTGCATGAGAATACAGAATGTCGCATCGCATACGACATATCTCGAATGCTGTTCAATCCGATCGAGAGATGATCATGGTGGCATTGGAGGAGAGTAATGATCACCCCTCCCACTTGAATTAGAAATACCGGCATTCCGACCGTGACTGCAGCTAATGGCGGGTTAAATTCCCAAATTATCCATCCAGACGAGTTGGTATATAAAAAGTGCATCCACATTATACACAACGCCACGAAAAAAATTTCTGAGATTTTTAGTAATGAATCAAGTTATATTCACTAAGTAAGGTGGGCAATACTATAAAAAACAACTCGATCCTCATGATTGTTCAAATTATGAGTATTGCAACTTGCAGTTCGTTTTCTCAAAAGCGCACATCTGGAAATTAATTTTGGTGATATACTACTGAAGTTCTTTTTACTTATAGGCCTAAACAACATATCACGAAAAATTCGACTTACTTAATTACAATCCGCTGCTGAGGTCGGTTCTGCATGAGCATGATAATAAAGGAAGCAATTTTGTCTCTGAATGTGGTCAACTTCAAGGCGAATTGCATGCAACTAGGCTTCAGGTGCTATGATTTCAAGAGTAAAGTGTTCCGACATCATTATCGCCTTGGAGTTAGGTTAGCTGCATCGTACGACAAATGCTTCCTTGACTTATGCAGACATCAAAACCACACTACAGCAGTTTATTGATAAGGGAGATCACTGAAATAATATTTTGTTTGAAACAAACAGGAAATACAGTATATTAAATATTAACATTGAAATATGTTGAATCCGTTCAACATTGAATCTTAAGCTATATAAATTGTGATGATAAAACTCTAATAGAGAATGTTCTAGTCGGTTTCAGATCAGACTCGCCACATGAGAGCTGGCTGCATTCACGAGTGCTTTAATAGAATTCAGAACAGGAAAGAACGCTTTTCCGAATGACAATTTTACCCAGTTGAGCCCAAGTGGAAGGCATTTTCCAACGGCCAATTGCAATTGCCAATTCAATTCGGTTTGTGAGCCAATAGAAAATTTCCAATTACCGTGAAAGCACTGTACACAACCGTTAAAAGAATTGTATAGAAAAACCACTCGACATTGTATTCAACTACCGAAATTACGTTGAATGAGTAGCCGTATTCACTTAATTAAAATAGACGTACGCAGCAGCTGAGAAACTCATTTTTCATATATATCGGGCATTTTTTTTATGGTGAGTTCTGGGCTGTGTAATGGAAGAGTAATAATGAGGGATGAATTAACGTCTGCTTTTTAGGCAACTGGGACCGACGGCTTTACATGTCCTCCGAAAAAAGAGAGGAGTCAGAAAATATATTGCAGTCAACTGGGTTCGAAGAACCAGGGACCTTTGACTCATCAGACCAACAATCGGGTACTGCCCTCATTTGGAATCAGGAAAAATCATCAAGATGGATTGATGCTTTCTATGGAACGTTTCATAGAGAATATTAATACATAATGCGTATTAATGCATTCTATTAAAAATCTACGATGTTTCATTAATTTTATGTTAATTAGAGGACTACCTTGATTACAACTGACAAGGTATACGTCATAAAAAAATATCTAATTGATTGGAAACTTTCAATCTATGTTTGATTATTGTTATCACCCCACAAAAAAAATTTATTGCGTTTAATACTTTTTATTATTATTGTTATACTACCGTAACATATTTATAAGCCATGCAAAAACAATCTAGGACATTTGATGAATTTATAGTGATTATTGGACTACCTTGTTGATAATAGGAGATTATTGTTATTATCATGTGAAACGAAAATCTAGGTTTGATGAGATTTGTAGTAATTGTTACACTTCCTTGAATAAGCCACCACTAATTCATATGCTTGATAATACAGTAGTTAACGACAAGAGAGTCTGTCACTTTCTTCATGTCTGTCAATTAATTTTATGGAGAATTGATGACACTGAGTAATAACTGTTAGACTACCTTGAATATTAATATGTGATGCCAAAATATATATGATTATTGTTATTATCAAATGTCAAGTTGACATTTGATGAGTTTTACAGGAATTGTTAGTCTAACTTGTTGATGATGGAGCGCACGCCAAGTATTTAAAAGAATATTGTTAGAATTGATTGAATATCACCATAAGCCACACAAAAATATCTAATCGATTTAAAAATACATGTTTGATTATTATTAATATTACATGATAAGAGAATCTATCATGTTTTAAGAGTTCAATAAATCAATTTTTTCAAGAATTAATGACATTTTTTTATATTGACTGTTGAACTACCTTGAATATTAAAATCCTTTGTCATGAAAAGATATCCAATTGATCGGAGGATACTAGTCCTGATTTTTTTCTATTAATTTGATTATTTTTCTATTATTATATGAGAAGGGATTTAATAATAATTGACTACCTTGCTGATGATAATAATTAAAGAACGTCAGATAACAGAGCACATCAATGCGTCAATATATTCAATATGAATATTAATATGTCATGCAAAATATCCAATCACTTGGAAAATACTAGCCCATGTTTGATTATTTTTCTATTATAATTTACAGATAACAAGGGGATCTGTGACAGTTTTATAATAATTGTTGGGCTACCTTGTTGATATTGATAAGCAAACATCAGATTAATACGTCAATGCATTGAAAAATTACAAAAATTTCCAATCACTTGGAAAATACCAGTCCATGTTTGATTATTTTTCTATTGTAGTTTACAAGAGGTTCTGTGACAGTTTTATAATAATTGTTGGACTACCTTGTTGATAATAATAAGCGCACGTCAGACGAGTGAGGAGAGCCGATAATCGGAGTTGATCGGAGCGACAAAGCAGCGTACTGAGCGCGTCAGCCGATTTTGGCTGGCTAGCAAATGCGCAAACGAGGCATCGATCTGCCTCCTCAGCAGCGCGCAAGACCCTCAGCCTCAGCCTCAGCCACTGCCTCAGCCGGCCCCTCGCTCGACCTTCGACGCGCACTCAACCTCACACAACTGGCCTTTGCCAACCTCCCTCCTTGCAATACCAATGGCAAATATAATACTGATAGTATATAAATATGCTATAAATACCAATTAAAATACTGTATCGATGCTATACCAGAGCTACAGTTTAAAGTATTGGTATTGATTGATTGATTTTCATTTCTGATGACCCACATACCCAATCAATAATAATTTTCAAAATAAATTGTATTAAAATATTTTCCATCATTATTGATTTTCTACTAGTGGTCTATTTATTGTCTATTGGTATATATACATCCAAACAATAGTAATTTTCAAAAGAATTGTATTGCAATTTTTCCATTACAATTGATTTTCAACTTGTGGTCTATATATATTGTCAATTTTTTAATTTGTTGTTTCAAATTGCTTTGATTTCTGATGAATAAATCAATATCCCATTTACATAAAAAATCAATGTCAATTCTAAATATTTATTTTTAAGAAGTAAAAAAGGCTGCTAGCAATCCCATACGTTTTCGTTCTTTCCAAAAAGGGGTCCCTAAATGAGTCAGCAAATAAGTTATTTTAGATTAATTGCATCAACTGAAAGCGTAAAAGAAATTTTTAGGGTGATGTCCACATCAGCTTTAGGCTTGTGCGTGGGTAATGAGAGGGGTGATTATGAGAGATGACGACAGTTTTTTAGGCGACGGCTTTTCGTCTCCTCCGAAAGACCGAAAGACGGGAGTGGCCGTTTATGAATTGGGATTCTGAGGCGAATAGAAAGATGTGAACGTATTTGGAATGAAAATAGATCATTTCAAAAACGGACAAGAATGATTTAGCATGTAACATTTCATGAACAATGAGTGTGGTGTCGCATCGTGAACGGAAACTAGATTATGATATTGACACACAGTAAAAGAAATTAAGATACAGTCAGAACATAATGTCCACTGTAATGAAAATTTAATAAATCATTCTAACAAATCAATGCAAGTTACCTGTCTTATAGCCGACACGAGCATTATCGAAGACATCAACCAATTCAGTTTACTTCTGTGTTTCAATCATTGAGTAAAGAGTTAATTTTGAAAATTCATAAAAGTTTTTTCTATGACTAGAATAAGCTGACTATAAAATAATATTCATCGATTCAAAAAATCCGTCATCAGTCATTCTTGTTACTGTTCTTGTTTCATTCTTGTTCAGTCATTCTGGCTAGTTACTGTACAGCGCCTTACCTGTGAGGTTACCAGGTACCAGCCAGGAGAATTGTAATTAAATATACCGACTTCGAACCATTACTCATTACAGTTCTCGATTAGCTTGAATAGTTTTTTTAGAATATGCACAGATAGACAGGTGTGACCGTATAAAACTACAAATCCAAACCTCAACGACTGAGAATTCTATATGATTCGAACGCCGAAAGCAAACAAACCATCACCTTAAAATTATCATTTAAAAAATTATTTCCCCAGTAATATTAGTTAATTGGAGAGAATTATCTATTCAAAACTATACAATTTTGTCAAGGTGCTATGGTTTTTACGGTTCCAACAATGCTTAGGCTGATTATCGAATGGAACAGTTAAATGGGGAATAAAAAAAAGAAATCACCTAGTTTGGATGTATTGACGATGAAGACTTCAATTCCAACTGTCCCTATTAAAGCATTACTGGGTAAGATCATGTAATTCAATTTTAAAATTCAGCATAACTACAATATTAGTCACACAATTTCTTTTTTTTTAAATTACATCATTTCAAACGAAAATACTGTAATATATTATTTACTTTGAGAATTAGGAAAAAAGGCAGTACGATTATTGCTTTGAAAGTTAGTACCAGCAAGAGCTGTGTCATCGTCTAGCTAGACAATAATTATTAATACTTAAATTTTAGAAAATATCAAGTTTAATACATAAAGTTTAGAATATCAAGTTTTAAGAATGATAAAATAGGCCTAATAAATAATGGTAATGTGGGCTATTATCAACATCAACCTAATAATAACTATCATTTTTCATCAAAATTGAAATAATTAAAAATTGAAAATAAAAAATAAAAATAATCTCACCAGAAGATAGATGAACATCCCTCATACCGCCATCAAACTGTTTATTCATAGTCACACACAAACTCACATTCCACTCAGCACCTGTATGTGAAGGAAGGAAAAAATAAAAATGGATAAAATAAAAAGAAAATTAAAATTGGATGAGATTGGAAATAATAATTAAAATATAAACCTGAAATGGTAAACTTAAACCAATTTAAGGGGATCTGAGAATGAGATTATTCTATAAATAATCTTTATAAATAATAAATTTTGAATTTTTAAAAGCCATGATATTAAATGGTTGAGATTAAGCTTCAACTTTTTCCAACTCGTATTAGAAAGATTGATGCATTCAAATAATAATTATGAAAGCGTTGAAATTCCAATTATTTACACTGGAACTTTACATATTAAGCTTCTCATAGGGCTGAAATAAATCACTTCATTTTTAAATACTCTAACCAACGATAAGATTGTTAGGGCCGGTTCATGAGCTAGACTAAAACGGGTGGCCACCGTAGCATTGACAAACGTTAGCCTCGACACTATGTACTAAAGGCTCTCTATGCTGCTAACCCAATAACCAGTCGAGACAAACGTTAGATTCAACATGCAGCTGATACCTAGAATGAGGGAATACTTTAAAGGACTTTAAGACATCAAAGGAATCTTTATTAAGATTTATTTATTCTTAAGATCTACATGGTTTCACAATTTTTTTTCTTGTAGTTACAAGCAAAATCAAAAAGTAAATAGTTTCCAAAAATGAACAAGAGCTGTTATTATACGAAAATGTATTTACATTAGAAACGTTAAAGTGTTATTTGTTACATTTCTTACTCCTTGTACATAGAGACTCAGCGGTAGTTAATCTTTACATCTATTAATCATAATTCAGATATTAAGCCTACAAAAGAAATCAGGTTTATAAACTTTCACAATTAATGTTCAACATCTTTTTTTCTATTAATAAGTCTGTTAAGCTATTTTTTACTAAAGTTGTAAGAGAATATTTCAAGTTACAAAAAAATAACAATCCTTCATCAGGAAAATTTATCTAAAATCTTATAAATTTTCACTAGGCTGACCTTGAAAATTGTTTATAAACCACCACCCAGATCCCTCTGGCCTAGTTAAAACAAAGTAACTAATGTATAAAGTACACTGGCGTTCTGTTCGGAAGTGGTACTTGCCCTATGCTTTATTGGAACACTCTGAGTAGGCCATCTGTATATCCTGTTATTTAAAGAGGGTGTTCGAGGGAGTTGAGTAGTTCTTGCACTGTGCAATGTACAATAATGAAAGGAATCTAGAACAAGATTTTCAAAATTGCCTAGAATCTACATAAAACATTAACTTGAATGTTTCGATTCCTGTTGTTCACACCCTCACAAAAAATATCTAAAATAGTTTGAAAACACAATTTTTACAAAAAAAATAAAAATGGGTTTAAGAGATTAGGAAAACATATAATCACAGACTACAAAGTTATTCTATATAGTTATTCTGTATAGTTAGTCTATGATATAATATATTGAGCTCAAAAAAAGGAGTAAGTTCACTAAGGAATATGCATCATTACTGAAAACCATCAAGAAGATAAAAATTTCTTATAGAAATTTTTATATTGGTAATATTTTTGCATACTAAAGGGTGTCAAAAAAGATAGTTTGAAACCTTCGCTATTGTATTAGGCCCTGCGCCCACGGAGTCACTGCTATCTGACTGCAGTCACCAACCCAGCGTTAGATTGTTAGATTACCCGAAAAACAGCCAAATGTTATCTGGCGACGCTGGGTTGGCGACTGCAGTCAGATAACAGTTGCTCCGTGGGCGCACGGCCCTATCCTTAATATTATCAATTCATCTTTCAAAATTGTCAAGGTATTTATGCATTTCAAATTGTCAGAAGAAATTCGGCTTAATCTGATATCCGTCTTATTGAATGGTAACTCATATTCTTCAGCTCTTCAAGGCAGATGTGATGCCTAAATTAAATCGGTTTCTGTACCTCCAGCTCCACTAAAAACTTATTTGTTTGTGATAATTGCAAACAGTTTCAAAAAAATGACGATCGATGATCTCGAGAAGACATCCTCCAATTTCAAAAATCAGAATATTGAAAAGTTTAATATGTAACTATGAACGAACAACACATAACTTACAGGTAGCTCGAAAGTGGAATGTGAACAATTAATATCTGCAATAAAACTAATTGAAACTTAAGAAATCTTCACTTTACTTGCAATTTTGATGGAGGCTTACAAACAGGTCAAGATTGATTGAAGATTAATTCAATGATGTTAGGATTATCAGAAGAGATAAAAATACTGTATTGTACTAGTGACTGTATAAATAGCAAAATAATAATAGCCTAATATAAAGTCAATAAATTTACTTGACTGCAAAGAAAAGTACCAACCTAAGGCACTTCCAGCAAAATTGGAACCTAATTGAAGTACAGGTAAAACACCTACCAGTAATTTTAATAAAAAAAGTACACAATGTTTATAAAAGTAACACATTAAGTGGATAGGATGAGGATATTATAGAAAACCGGCTTATTCAGAAGCTAATAATGAAAAATTATTAAAACAGAACTAGAGCAAACACGTAACGTACTTCATGTTTACATTCCAAAGAGCTGTCACAACGACGGTTTATAAGAGAACTAGAATTATTTGTAAAATTGAATAATGTATTATCAGAATTACTTACAAATAAGTATGAAGTTCCACTTTAATGCATTATCAAAACACTAACAAATACTTTCGCAACAATTCACGGAAGTGACACGGATTCGGAATCTGACAACAAAAGTACGTAGCACGACACCATCTTGAAAATATCATCAGGTTGTTGTTCTGCTTAGAGTGCCTTGAGAAGCAGTATAGAGTAGCTAGTACAAAAATGCCCAGTACACAGTATCACAGAGTGAATGTTGGTGAGACATGATGGCTGCAAGACACAGAATAAGGGTCATTCATTAGAGAGACCTACCAGGTCCATGTTTTATAAAGGTCAATTCCCACATTGACGACAACGACACGACGACGACATTCTCATTTCGTTCTGCGCATGCGTCACCAGCCCGCGCTCTGATTGGTCCATCCTTTTAGAACTTCTGACCAGCCGAATTTCTAGGTTAAGTGACTAGGTACGAAGTTTGAATGTTCGCTGTTCGGAATCGATTGTCAATTAATATTAATAATATTAGTACGACAATATGGATATAATAATCAGTAGGTAAATAAAATTATAATACAAACCTTTTCAAGTCATACCGGTACTGCAATTTTGAGACGCACCCTCCTGAAAAATGCGGAAAAATGACAGCCAGCTATCATTTTGTAAACAAAGATAGACATGGACCAATCAGAGCATGAGCTGGTGACGCATGCGCAGAACGAAATGAGAATGTCGTCGTCGTGTCGTTGTCGTCAATGTGGGAATTGACCTTAAAGTTTCAGAATCTAGTAAAATCAGAGAAATCGCGATCTTACACGAAACGTTCAAAGACAAGTTATGTTCAACGTCTTTCCTTCAAATTAATATAATTAACACCTCAAAAAAAGGCTTATCACAAGAGTGAATTATCCATTTTTAATTTTAAAAGGTTCATATGCAGAGACGCAGTTACTTGAACAGGATACTGGCATCTAGGTTGGCGTCTAGGGGAGGCAGTGCGATAGAGATGGATAATCTCTCCTCTCCACGCTTCCCCTCCAGCCGCTAAGGTTAGTACACAGTCACCTCCAAAATTCTCACTGAAAGATAAGATTTTCACTGAAAGTCAGTGAAGCAAATATATTTCTCTACTGCTTCATGAAACTAGAATTTTTTTTTACTAGAGGATTTCAGCCCAGCTGAATAAACTTTTCTGTTCAACATATATATTTTCCGCGTGTTTCAGCAGGCACTGTAGTGGGAGAAAGCGCTCAACGCGCATGCTCCAGTGAGACGCCAATTTAGATGGCACGCTCTGTAACAATATTAAAAAGATTTTTGAATAGGCTATGTATCCAGAACTTGAATGGATTGAGGCCAAAGAACTGGAGGAGGTAAATTATTATTAGCTGATTTGGTGTCTGTTTAGCGTGAGTTCGCCATTCTTCTGTATTTCTGCCCAGCAAACTTTTGTACAATGTTCCAGGCTACTTAGAGTACAAGCAGGATTCTCTTAACTTGTCAGAAAACAGCTGATTTCACGTTAGTAAACGAGCGTACATCAATCAGCTGTTTCTGACAATTTAAAAGAATCCTGCTATAGATACTGTATTGTTTTAGTAAATGAAATTTCTGAGAGATTGAGTTTATATAGAGTGTTCAAGCTCCCTACCAATATTCTAGGGCATTGTTCCTGGATACGAAAACCATATTAAATTGTCCAAGTTCTTAGTTACTCATTGCCATTCATTATTATTTTATCTCAGTAATGGTGAAACATACGGAATTGAGCTTGCACCAACATTTATGACAATAGTCAGTCAAAGAATTATGACAATTTTCAAATTAAACAGATGGTAAGCCATTTGATTTTGTTCAAACATCAATAAACCATTTATATTACGAAACAAGGAATAAATTTTTAGCTTAAATTTAATTACATAAATCGATTGAAACCTTATTTGTTAAGATTGAACCGATATTGACTGAGATATGGCAGCTTTAGTGATTAGGTGACCGCTGGAGGCTGGTTGAACATCTGTGCACCCTGGGCTTAAGGAAGAAAACCCTGCTACAACAATGCAACAGTCTCCGTCTGCTTTACATGTTTTTTAACGATTTTAGATTATTTTGTGTGAATTTTAAAGACACTTGTATAAAAGGGTTGGTAACTTCATCCAGCGATCTATCACTAAAGTTGCCAGATTTTTCAAAAAGTCAATATTGGTTCGAGATCTTAACACATAATGGATTCAATCGATTTGTAATTGAATCCGTTACTAAAAAAGTTATTCTAGTAATTTTGAATTTCCGTAATACAAACGGTTTCGGAGTTATTCAAGAAACAAAATTTTAAATTGCCGCCATTTTGTTTTTATGGATTTGAAAATTGTCATGTAGCTTTTTTTTGTTATTAATGTTGGTGCAGAGTTTCAATTCCGCATGTTCCATTATTGAGATAGAAAATACAGAAAACAAATGGCAGCTGAATGTGAGTAACTAAGGACTTCTGGACAATTTTAATATGATATTTAGATATGGTTTACCAGGATTTTCTGCCTAGAGTATTGGAGTGAGGGTTCTGAAACACTCTGTATATGAAAAACGAGTTTCACGAAATTCTCGTTTGACATAGGCGTCATTCAACCATCACCCTAAAAAATCAACTCTTTGTTTAATATTTACTAGGTGTCCCGGCGAACTTCGTATCACCCTCTTCCCCCCCCCACAAATGTCCCCATCTTCCTACAAATGTCCCTCTTCGCATGACACCCCCCTAAAAATGTCATCCCCCAAATGCCCCTTTATTCCCCCCTAAAATGTCAACCCCAAAAATCCTTCATGTATTTCACCATCACTTTTCCCCAAATGTCCCCCCTTCATCTCGCCTCCCCACCCCCAGCAAAAAATGTCACTGGAAGTAAAATGAGATTTAATATAATCAATGTATTTTTTTTATTTTATATAATCAATAATTTTTTGTTTTTTTGCCACGTTTTATACTATTATTTTATGAAAATCAATTTGTAGATTAGAAAAAACAAAACATGCATGATACGAAAGATAGATCATTTTTATTAATAATGATTCTAGCGTAAAAAAATAATTAGAGAAAACCTAGAGCAAGTTTTAGACAAAAATTTGACCCTGTGGATTCGATCTAGTGAGCCTCTAGCATCAGACGCAGAGTTTTTCCACTGAGCTACCTGAGGCACCCCTAGAATGATAGACGCTGAGTTTTCGATCTTGAATCACGATCATCTTTCGGTACCGGCATGTAAAAAAACTTGGCCGGCAATAAAATTCAAAACATCCGTCTGTAAATGTTTGATAGGTTAGGTCATTAATGTAATAACCTATTTATTAATTATAAAGGGATTTTCTTATATTTTAATAGATATTATGTTAACCAGTGCTTTAAAAATTCAAACGAATCCAAAATCATCTAAATCGGTTCAGCCGTTCTCGAGTTATAAGCGAGCGTACAGACACCAACTCTCTTTTATTAATTGGTTGTTTTGCAACCAAGAAATATTAACTTGTACTTATAATATTATATTATGATCAAGGATGCAATAATAAATCTGGAAACTTGATTTTTCAATTTTCATTATTTATTGGAACATCAATATTGTTCATTGCTATGCTATGACTTGTCGAGTTTACCTGTAAAGATTGTTGAAAGTTAGTCAATGCATGTTAAGGTATAATTGAACTTAAAACTATATGTTTTCTATAAGGTAGGCTACTTAGCAATCTAGCTAGAAACTTACTTTTCTGGTAAAATTTGTGATTAATAGCATGAACTATCACTCACTATCGATTAATGAATAGTGATAAATAAAATAGTGAGAACTGGCCGGTAGCCTAATTGTAAATTACAGTATCTATAGTAGAATACCGGTACCAGTACCTATATATTAAGAGTTATAAGTACCAAGTGGTAGAATAAACTACAGAGACTTATACTACTGATACTCTATAATATATAACTCTATAATATAGAGTCTCAGTAGTATAATTTATTACTATAATATTAAAACTGTAGCCTAGTACAAATAGTATGATGTCTACTAAAAACATGCGTTCAAAGTGAATTTAATTATCTAGCCGTTTGTCATGGAAAGTGAAATTGATGAGATAATTAAACTTATCAGTTATTTTTTATCTTATTAAAATAATTATTTTATTGAGGTTTTCAAATTTGCTTCTAATTTGCAATTCTTTATTGCCTATTTCTGATCTAAAGTTTGGCAGTCATCTCCCAAAAAATAAGAGAAGAACACTCACGATTAAAAATATACTCGCTTTCCTAGGAATTCAGTACCGATATGGCTATTGGTATTTGATCTAGATTTGGTGCGTTTTCCATGGAATCTGTCGGTAACAACAGTCCTCTTCGGCTCCAAAAACAGTCCTGCTAATTTTGAATGAATTAATGGGGTGCTCGGCTTGCTGAAAACTCTTCCAAATCGATGTTGACCCCATACAGAAGACAGGTGGGAGATAGCGTTATTGAGAACTGTAAATGAAAAATATGTAGAAATTATATACTGTACATTATTAACGAGTTTCACTGATGGAGTTACAAACGAGAAGCTTGTCCATGTGTCGAAGAATAGGCTATGTATTAGCAGAGATAATAAAAATAATAACGTAGAGTATAATACTATGTAACAGCTAGATAGACAGACTACTATAGCACAAACAAACCATTTATTAGTATTTGATTAATTGTAAACTTGATAATAAAATAAACCATGTAATTAAAAACGAACAATATTATTAATGGATATAAGAAATATTTGACTTGACAAAAGAACAATTCCCTCCTGCACTGCTGGCTATTCAATCAAAAATAGTAATCTCTTGGAATTTTGGTAAAAATTACTCTATTATGACCCATAGACTTTATATATTAACCATGTCATTTACTAATAGGAAATTCTCATCACTTGAGAAATGCAGGGAAATTACAAACTAAAAACTGCAAATTCCATAAGCAATAGGTACCTGCTTATAAGCAATACCTGGCTTATTATTTTTCATATCTATGCATTAACATAAGGATGAGTTCTAAAAAAAGGTGATTAAGGGTTTTTGTATTTTAAAATTTGGCTAAAGTATTGATAATTTGACTACTCAACAAGGTGGAATCACTCGTCAATAAAAGCCATGAGAGTATTATAGAGAAATATCACATAGCATAATTGTGAAACCCATCTGGATAAACTAACACTGTTAACTTTTCGTGCCACTGCAACAATTTCATCAGCTATGAAAACATCATTTGAAATATAGATCAAATAGCCACCTCATCAAGCTACTAAATAAAAAAAGTACATATCAACTAAAAATTTGATTGAATTATTATAACTCCTGGAAGTAAACTATGCAGAATATAATTATTATGAATGAATATCAAATTTTTTATTGCAGTAATCTCCGAATTACCAAGAATAACCAGAATAGAGCTTCATTTGAGCTTAATAGTTAATAGCTTAGCAAATTAGTGTATTACCTAATATTGCCAAAGCAGATAACTCGTAACATTTTTAAAGTGATTCAAATACATTTTACTAATACTTGAATTTAGGTCCTTGCCCTTTTAAGATTCGCTCAACATTTTATTCATAAGACAAAACAAAAAAAAAGTTAAATCCTATTGACATTGAATCATAATAATAATCATTAAAAATCTACTCTCATTACATTTAGTTCATAATTATTGGAGTATAAAGCGAAAACATAATTATTCAGATTTGTAAAACCATTTTTGAAACTATAAGTTATAATGTTATCAAATAAAATTATAAAAAATTATTTCAATACAGAATTCACTATATAAACCCCTTGGAAAAAGTGAAACAAAATAAAAATTCTTGCGAGTTTCGCAAGAATATAAAAAAAAATAAACAATTTCATAGATGCTCATTTCAATAATATAGTAATATAATACTGTAGTTCGTTACTATAATCTGCAGAATTGAATAGTATAATAATCTGTTAGTAGGTGATATCAGTGCTTGAAATAATAGTTTCAGAAAAAGCTCCAATTTGGTGATTGATATGATGATGACAAATAACATTGCTGGAATAAACAGTATGGTAGTTACAATCAAATTTATAATTTATCAATTAGTAGTTCAGACATTCGCTATAATCAATATCAAATATCAACAATGAATCGAGAAAAACTCTAACAGTAATGAATGCATACAATGATAAAAGCCATTCGGTACATGATAAAATTTCAACACAATAAATAGCTGATGGTAACAATCTGAAAATAGATAAACTTCATCAATACAGGAGATTAACTCAATACATTAATGGTTTTTAGTAATTACTCATGAAGCAGAAAGTTCCAGAATATCAAAATTACAATAATAAACTCTATTTCAACAAGAAAAGAATATCACAAACAATAATTGAAAAATCAATGTTGACGAATGATCAATTCCTGAGGATGGTAGAATGTACTCTGGTTTTCTGTAACATTTAAATATTATTTCTTTTCAATCAAGACGTCAATCAATTTCTGTATTCGAGAAATACACATATAGTGTAGACCCAAGGTGTATCTGTATAGAATAAAAGAGGTGGGTCGGAGTGAAGCGGCTTGCTGGAAAAATCGTGATAATGACGTCAATGCAGACTGCAGTCCCAAACTCGAATGCTCACGCAAACTCCCGTATGATGCAGGCGTAAAACTTGAAAAGAGTAGGCTCAAAAAATGTCTATTATTGAGAAGGCTCAAAAAATGTCTATTTTTGAGCCATAACAAATTGCAAAAGAAATAATTCCAGTTGGAGATAATAGTTTATACCTTTCTTGACAATGTACTCGAAAGGATATCTTCCTAGCACCTTCATGAATGTGCTTTTCAACCTATTATTAAAAATACTAGTGTAAAACTAGTGGCTATGCGACTTCCGTGACATTATTATCTCTACTTTCTGAGCAAGCAACTGCACTCCGACCCACCTCCTTTATTCTATATACACCTTGGTGTATAGGCCTACATAAATGCGTGTTCCAATCGGAAGATTTAATTTATCAATAAACATAATTTCTAAAACCAAATGTAAATAATTTTAATTGATGTTTGATACTTCTTTGAAGCCATCATAATGTAACCATTGAAGCCACATTGAAGAACAATAATAGGTCAAGCTTAAGTATAATAGATCAAGTCTATTATTATTTTTTACCACTACGGGCATTTTTCCAGATAATAATATTTAGGTTATATTATAATAAATAGATTATTACTTGTATTTTTCATATTAGTTATACTTCTATTGTTGATTCATAAATTTAATACCATCACATTACTTCTGCTTGCACGGCACTTGACATTTATCCTGAAAATGTAATTACCATGTGAGTTGGACTCAGCTTGAATTTTTCTGTACTGTGTGTTTTATGATCTTATTATTTCTATCTCGTTTAGGCCTAATCAATAACAATTGTAACAGAAACACGGTCAAGCCTGTTAATACCTACATATAAACCTGTTAAACAAATACCGTAATAAAATCAGATCATACATTCATAGGTATACTTTACACCAGGACTTGAAATGCATTTCTTCTAAGAGAAGGTGCTGACAGAATAAGAGACGAGTTCTGAATTAATAATTATTGGAAAACACTAAAATATGCATTAAAGGTGGGACATGGTGTCATAATGCTTAAAACTGAATAAAAGACTTGAAGTTGTCAAAACCCACAAATTTATTAAATTAACGAGATACCGGTTTCGTTTGTTACACCATTATCAAAATCTCTTGTAGAGATTGATAATTGTGTAACAACCGAAACCGGTATCTCGTTAAATTAATAAATCTGTGGTTTTTGACAACTTCAAGTCTTTTTATTCAGTGTGAATAATTAACATTCATTTACCATATATACCCTTCGCACTAATACACAGAAAGTAATTTGTGATAAATAATTTAGAAAATACTTTACTATTTATCTTTATCGGTGACATTATTTCATTTTGTTTTGTTATATTTTGTTTTACTTTACTGCTAACTACCACAACCTTCTAATTCTTTACTGTTTTATCAGACATCTTGGATCACATGTATCAAGTAGGTATCAACTCAGTTTATCAGAAGATGCCTATTTCATAGGAGAACAAATATGCAAGTTTTTTTTTTAAAATTAGTCTCTCATGATACTAATTTATGTCTCATGAGACTACGTTGATAAAAAAATTTTAGACGTCTTTTTCCAAGCCACAGCGACCTTCACTGCTCAGCAATTACTACCGTACCTTTATAATCACATTTTTCTCCTTTATATCAAAAGGGTACTCTCGGCAAATACATCTATACTTTTTTAAACTAGGACCTCAAATTGTTAAAGGGGAAGTATCCCTACTTGGAAAAAAATGAGAAAAAACTGATATTTCAGAACCTACAATAATTGAGTGTATGTAAAGTTTAAATACACTCAAACTTATCAAAATTTATACATAGGTATGTTGATGAATAGAGATGTAAAATATGGTCAAGTTCACTGAATTTTATTCTTAGATTTCACAGATCGTATGAATAAATAATTTGAGTGCATAAAAAATAAACTATGGGCATCTGCACAATTCACTAGCACAATGATGGGATAGGATAAATAATGTGAGCTACCGGTGATCGAACAGGTTAGTGATGGGGTAGAATCTTGTACATTTAAATATGGATGAAAATTCTGAAAGAAGATACTCCGGCCGATAACACACTAGAAATAGAGGAGTGTAAAGTTACTGATTCTTTCATGACATTTATAATTTTTAAACACAAAGATAGCCATAATGGCGATGGGAATATTTGAGCACTAAATGAATGTTGACAGTAAAATATTGGAATAAGTAATTTATAAATATACTTCCAAAAAACACATAGCCTAGATTTTTCACGAACAAAAAAGACCTATTACGAGAAGGAATATTCGAATAAGAGCACAGTTTGGATTGGAACTGAAGCTGATGGTAAGAAGGTTCCCTTTTTAAGGAAATCGGAAAGATAATAATACAGCCTCAACAGAAGAGTCTCAACTTACAACGATATGAAATTCACCTTGTTAGACGTTTGACATTTCCCCCAACTCCTTTGATACTCGATCACCTTGATTAATTTATTTCTCGTTTCACCCAATAAATTTTATAGACTTTCTGTGAACCATATCTGTTTACAGATTGGTATCGACAAATAAAACGAATTGGAATAGAACAGCATTCACAATATTCAAATAATGATCGTTCACACTGCATTGTTGAACAGAATATCTTTTTACTGGGGGTAAGCAAAAGCTAGTTTATCGAATATATAAATTATTGCAGAGCTTACATTATTCATTTGCCATAGCATGATCCCATTGAGAAAAATGCAATTTTTCAACGAAATATACAAGTCGATACATCTTTGAAATACATTTTGATGGACCGAGTGTTAAGGGATGGAAATAGATTGCATAGATTATAATTACCTACAGACTCTCAAGGGCATCATACAAAAAATAATGATAGCCTTCTGATGGAGCGCTCCGTTACTAATTACTATGTCAATATAAAGAAGTATTAAAGTAATTTGAAACCTTGAAAATCTTTATGTACGGAGTCCGGCAGTGAATCGGGCGATTTTTAATGTAGATTAAGATAGTAACAATACAATTTTGAAATATTCATCCGTTTATTTTTTACAGTCATTTCAAAATCGCCCGATTCACTGCCGCACCCTGTAGGCCTACTTGGATTATTTTGTCAGTTCTATATGACAATATACTGAAAGGCTGTTTCACTGAATGCATACAGATATCCTATAAGATGAGACTAATAATTATATAAACCTTTATGTTATTGTCATAGGATGAACAAACGGTCATTATTTCATTTTGTACTAGTATTATTTCATTGCACTTATTTGTTGATTGCCATTCACAATTTCTTGTTTTTGCGAATACTTGTACAGTATAGTTATTGAAAAATTCTTTTTACATTATTCTAATATGATTTGTCTCTCATTTATTTAGCATATGATTGAAGGATAATAATTTGAATGCTCATTTTCATTTCCCTTCTCTTTAAAACTACTTGAGTAATTTATAAATCTTGAGTAAAAGCCAAGTATTGGCTGTACTCAAATTCTATGCCTAATTTCATCATTACACGTTCTCAAACGCTTTGGTTACTTTTCGATAGTTGCTATATTAACGGTGACATTTATTTCATTCCTTATGAATCATTCCTTCATTGGGATTTTGAGATCAAGTGTGACGACATCAGTCAAAAAGACTAGAAGAATAAATAGAATTGGATATGATACAAGAGTCATGCCTAGATTTGTAATACAGGTAACCCAACTGTAATGGGTTGACAGGCAAATTCTCTATTAACGGACAACTATATGCACATCTCTCACGTCAGTTTACGACTTTTCTCAAGTTTAGTGAGATTGTAATACAACAGACAAACACATGCCATATATGCCACTATTCGGGCTTGATTATAATACAATTTCATGTTTTTGGAGGAACAGGAGAAAAATCAAGTCAAATGAATGAAACTTCAACTTATTTGGAGACAACACAAATATTTATTATTCAAACATACTGTACTTGATTTTATCACATAACATCAAATTAAAATATCTTACATTTCATTATTAACTCAATGATTATCAGACTAAATTCGGCAGAAAATAATGACTAATAATTTACAACTTATCCAGTTCACTTACTATAACATCTTCTCCTAGAACAGGCAGACACCACTCTGAAAAAATAGAAATGAATTAGTGATCGATCTCAGAGATTCAAAAGAAAATTGTTTCATAAATAGTTTGAAAACATTTGCTTCATAATAAGTTGAAAATCCCTAAAGTCAACCCTTGCTTCGCAATAATATACGGGGCGACATTCATGCGGCAAGCTATATTATATAAAAGTCACGTCTTTCACTTGAAGAGAGTATCAGTCAAGTCAAAGCCTCCAATACGTAATCCTGAAATCAAACCTTACTTCACTGTAAGCTGAATACCCATTAAGAAAGTCAGGGGCGGTCCTACGTATGGACAAATTGGACATTTGTCCGGGGCCCCGCGCCCAAATCAAATTTTTCATACGATAAAATAAAAAGTAAAAGAGCTTCAAATCTTGTTCAGTATTTGGCAAGACTTTAAATCGGGGCCCCGCAGCAACCTCAAAGCATATTATTACACAATAAAATTAAAGTTTTCATATGATAGAAGCGGGCCCCGCGGCGATGGCAAATGTATACAATCAAATTTTTCTTACAATAAAATAAAATAAAAGAGTAAAATAGCTTCAAATCTTGTTCAATATTTGGCAAGATATTAAATCGGCGCCCCGCAGTAACCTTTAAATCATATTTACACAATTAAAGTTTTCATATAATAAAAGCGGGGCCCCGCGGCGATGGCAAATGTAAACAATAAACTTTTTCTTACAATAAAATAAAATAAAAAAGTAAAATAGATTCAAATCTTGTTCAATATTTGGCAAGACTTTAAATCGGGGCCCCGCAGTAACCTTAAAGCATATTTACACAATTAAAGTTTTCATATACAACAATAAAATTCTCATAATACAACAATTGCATAAACTACTATCATGTCATGATGATTTCAAAAGAAATGTTTCAAAGAATTCTTCCGTTTCAAAATATTGAGAGTGGATTGTACTCATTATCTTTTATCTAATCAACTCAACTCATACTGTAGTATA
Source organism: Laodelphax striatellus (assembly GCA_017141395.1). Taxonomy (NCBI): domain Eukaryota; kingdom Metazoa; phylum Arthropoda; class Insecta; order Hemiptera; family Delphacidae; genus Laodelphax; species Laodelphax striatellus. Next base: position 19,840,363 of record CM029530.1, read on the forward strand.
GAATAATTTTTAAAAACTGCATGGTAAGCCACCGCTATTTCATTATTATTGAAGCTGACAAAGGACCCCAAGACCCCCCCCCCTCTCTCCATAAGTGATGGGGCCCCGCCAAAGTCAATTGTCCAGGGCCCCGCAAAGCCTAGGTCCGCCACTGAAGAAAGTATCCGTTTCTATTACGTGCTTTTACCCTGAAAGAGTTGTTCAAGCAAAATTCCTATGTTTCAGGCGTAGTAGTTTCTATTAGGAGTTGACGAGTAAATCAGTCAAGCCTTTATTCGATTTACTTACTATACATCTTTGTATTTTAAAATTTTTCCAAGTCTATCATTGTAGACTTTATAAATAGAATTCTATAAGATGAAAGAATATTACAGTTATATGATAGAACTCTTTAAGATTATTATTACTATTAGCGTATGGCTTTCATCGGTGGGGAGACCCGTAGCACAGATAAGATAGTAATACTCTCTTATAGATTACTCTCTTATCTGTGCCCGTAGGTAGTTCCACCTCGCCGTATAACCCAATCCTCCCTTGATGGGGAACATGTTGAACCATGTAGGTTATACTTAGATTTCACTTCTTAGAATATAGTATCCACCTAATTTTTAAAAAGTCATGATTAAAACTCTATATTGAAGATTTGAGTTATAACATCAACGAGTATGAAAATCAGAAAACATAATTCATAGATTAAGGAGCATAACCACCTACATTGACTGCTTCGATTTCTTTCTCATCCATTGGCTGTCTCCGATATCTGTGAGGTAGCTGGTAGTCTTCAATGATTGGTCTCGCCTGCACATGTCCGGGTTTGGATGGCTTTGATGACGGAGCAGGTGCTGAAGCGCTCTCAACAGAATGTCGACCACCTCCTAGACGAATAATGTAATGGATAAGAACTGGAGGAAAATAAAGTTGTTGCAATTCAATAAAGTACATAAAGATTCAAAGTACCTGCAAGTTATAAAGAATAACAGGCCTAATCGGCTAAATAGACAAGACATACATGGTTTACAAATTATACCCTGCAATTGGATAATCGATAAGCCAATTTGAAAATTGTAGTCCATGACATATTTTTTTGAGAGGTGGTGATGCCTACATGAGGCTTGTGCGTGGATAATGGATGAAGCTATCTGTGATTATAAAGCATGTAGCCTAATTACATGTAGTCTCTGTCCAATTACTATGACTACACTCATGTCAAAAGAGGTGAAGGTGCAGCTGTAGATGTAGGTGAAAGTGAGTATGACGAAGGTCTATCCCTATCGCGATGCTTTTCTCCCACCACATCAGTCCACAGACTGGATTAATCAGTGTGCCGGAATGCGTGGTCTTGAACGGGCCAATCACGAAGAAGCATCACGCTAGGCATCGATGTAGAATCAAACAAGTTTGTTTTTTAAAAGTATCGCGCTAAACCTCCATCTAAACCCACACATCGATCTGCTTTGTTATAAGAGTGCATATTGGAGACAATGCGTTTGTTTTTCCTAACGCTATCATCGACCTGAACCTGCACCTACATCTTAACCTACACCTCTTTTGACATAAGTGTACCCTATTAAACAATCCCTTGAGAAAATCAAATAATGGTAATGGCAGAGATCTTTGACAGGCATAATAATAAATGGGCATGGGTCATACTTTTACCCAAGATTTTTTCATTTTTTTCGGTTATAAATTAAATGGTGTAAAATGAAGCAAAGTGCAGAGGTTCATAACAAGCATTAATTCCAAAGCTGTTTGAGAAAGTGGCACAGACTGCACAAAAAATAAATTGAATGGAACTCTGAGCAGCCAAGACTGTCCTGCAGAATCACAGCTGCAGAAATTATCATTCAGTTTTAATAATCTGAACGAATCAACAGATCTGATGAATTTGCTTTCTCCAATTCAATGATCTATTAGACATCCTTGGAACCTTAGAAGAAGGAATCAAGTTATACTTCTTATGCTGTGAAATAATAATTGAAAAGGGTAAATTTTCAAAAGAAGGATTTTAAAGAACCTCTAAAAGAAGTAGATTGAATATAGCCTAAGAAACAATGGTACAATAAAGGAAAACTATCAATCATATTCTAAGTTCCATGAGTGTTGAAAGATTCCAACTTGGAAAAATTGAGTATTTTACTGGAAGACATATCTTAAGGCGTGTAATCCTAGCAGTTTCGTTGGTACTGTGTTAAACGCAATCCATAAAATCCAAATTGTTATACATAGTGGTTCTCAATTTGTTCTGCAATAACCATATTTGTTAACTTATATTGCTAAAGAAGGGTTTTCATAATAGGTATAAATGTAAAGGATATTAATGCTTACCACTGGCAAACCCACCTTTTCTGAATTGTATCATGGGAACGTGAGGTTTTATAGTCTGAAAATGGAAACAAACGTTTAGTTTCAAGAAGGAGATGATAAAAGACAAATTATAGACCTCAAGGTTCAATGGTTTTCTATTGCGACCATAAGGTCTATTTACTCGAAATGTACTGAGTGTTGAGAATAATTTTCAATATGTAATAAATTTTATTATGATGGCACTGCAAGTGTAAATATGTAAAACATATGATTTGATGAATAAGAAATTCTTAATAACTGTTTAGTTTGAAGATGAACGTTGTCATGAGAACATTGAAATATGGCGTTGTTGAATGGTAAAAATTGTGTTACTAAAAAGGTTTGTAAAAATAAAGGATATGTAAAAAGTGCGCGTGTCTTCATTCAAACTTCACACCACTTATTTAAAATAAAAACTTCGACAGGTTATGGGCCCAGTCCCCGGAAAGTGTGAATGAAATGAAACTAATGTTCGTGTAAAGAGTGTGACGTGATCGGTAGCGACATTAGAGGAAACCTAGGCTTGAGCAGCGTAAGAACTAAAGTAAAAACAACAGTAAAAATGACGGAATTGGAAAATGTTGAAAAACTTAAAAACGTTAAAATTTTAGTGTTTGGAAATTTCTAGTAAAAATTATTTAAAAATCTCAAGACTTGTGGACGATAGTGGATGGCAGTGAGACGCTCGATGCAGTAAAAACCAACGACAAAGACAAACTTTTATGGATAAAACGAGATGCTAAGGCACAGAAACTTATCATTACAACTATTGAGAAAGGACCCCTAATGCATGTAATAAATTGTGACGACTCTAAATCTATGTTTGAAAAACTTTGCAAAATCTTCGAAAGAGATAGTGAGCAGCAAAAATATAATCTTTTACAAGAATTCTTCAATTTTTCGTTTGATAAGAAGTTGGACATTGCTTCTAATATTAGTAATCTTGAAAACCTTTCGTACAGATTGAAGTCTATTAACAATGAAATAACCGAGGATATGATGATTTCTAAAATATTGTGCATGATACCGGAACATTTTAAATACTTCATTAGTGCTTGGGAATCGATGCCAGATGAAAAGAAAACACTATCGACTCTAACATCAAGGCTAATTGCAGAAGAATGCAGAAATGAAGGAACGACAAACAGTACCGAGTGTGTGGCCTTTAAAACGGAAATTGAATGCTTCAGATGTAGAAAAACTGGTCATTTAGCCAAAGATTGTAAGAACTCTAGACCAGAGGTAAGAGGTAATATTAATGATAATTCTAAGAGATGCTTCAACTGTAACGGAATTGGACACATAGCTTCACAATGTAATAAGAAAAATTATTGTTCAATTTGCAAGAAAAACAATCATCTTGAGAAAAATTGCTTCTTCAGAAAGAAACAAAGTCAGGTCATGTATCTTTTGACTTCACAAAACAGAAACACCAATCAATCCGCTCTGAAGAATAAGTCAATGATTGAGTTTGTTATTGACTTAGGTGCAACGTCGCATATGGTTAATAATAAAGAAATATTAAGTGATATTGAAAAACAAAATGTAGAGATAGGCGTAGCAAAAACCTCTCAATCAATGTTTTCGGAATGCAAAGGTGGTATTGTAGCTCATGAATGTAAATTGAATGATGTATTATATGTTCCCGACCTAAGTAAAAACTTGCTCTCAGTAAGTGCTATTACATCAAAAGGAGGTTCAGTACGTTTCATTGAAGATAAGGTTCAGATTGAAAAAGGTGACAAAATTATTATTGAAGGTCACAGACAGGATAATAACCTATTTTCTGTAAAACTAACAGTGGATGATCAACAAAGTAAAATACAATCTGAAGTCAGTAATGAGAGTAAAGTTCAAGTTGAAAAAATTAAAGAAATTCCTGATTGTGACAACACTGATGATTCTTTAATTGGAGTAATTGAGAATGTGAGAGAAAATAGTGAAAATGTAATTAATGATCAAGTAGAAAGCATTATGTCAAAAAATGTAAATCAGAACAATGTTCAAAGACCACAGAGGAATAGGAGAATTCCTGTGAGATATCCTGTTAATGATTATGTAATGCTCACATATGAAGAAGCTGTAACAGGCACTGATAAAGACTTATGGAAACAAGCTATTGAAGAAGAAAAGTCGTCTCTATTGAAAAATAATACTTGGGAGTGTGTTAGAGAAAATGATCCTATTAATTCTAAAATAATAAGTAGCAAATGGGTATTCACAATCAAAGATAGAGGGAGGTATAAAGCTAGGCTTGTTGCTAGAGGATTTGAACAGGAAAAGGGGATAAATGTAGTTATGTAGTTTTTCTATTTTTTGTATTTTTTTTGCAGTTGTTTACCTTGTTCAATATGTGTTTTTTCTTTCAATTGGAATTTATGTTATTTGATTAAAATGAAAGTTGTGAAAGTATTTTGATATACGGTAATATAATAATGTAACATATTATACTATGTAATATGAATTGAAAATTAAGGGAAGGTGTTGAGAATAATTTTCAATATGTAATAAATTTTATTATGATGGCACTGCAAGTGTAAATATGTAAAACATATGATTTGATGAATAAGAAATTCTTAATAACTGTTTAGTTTGAAGATGAACGTTGTCATGAGAACATTGAAATATGGCGTTGTTGAATGGTAAAAATTGTGTTACTAAAAAGGTTTGTAAAAATAAAGGATATGTAAAAAGTGCGCGTGTCTTCATTCACACTTCACACCACTTATTTAAAATAAAAACTTCGACACTGAGGACCAACGTAGTTTATGCCAAGTTGGTAGAAATCAGCTAGCATATCCTGGATAGAATAACATATAAACAATTAATTTAGCAACCATATGTTACACTGGAAATAGTTTTATTTGGGAATGGAGTGCTCTTTTCAAGATTGAAAGACTCTCTAGTGCATCAGAAATGCATCAACTATAAAAATTGTCAACTATAAGTTTCAGAAGAAATTGATATTATGAAAATTTTCTCTGCAAAAATATCAGATGTTGAAGTAAAAGTAAAGGAATAAAAATAAAAATTGATTGGAACATAACTAATGCTCTATTTGTACTTGTAATCGAGTAATGGAATACGAGAATTGAAACACATCTTTATAATTATCCTAAGCTAGGATTATTTGAAGAGCTTTTTCAGTTCAATTCATGCAATGTGTTTATAAGAATTTTTATAGAGATAACTTACTTGCATCGATCTTGAAAGGATTCGAATTCCCTTTGGTGATTTAAGTTCGCTGATTAATATTTCTTTCAATAGAAGAGACATTTTTGACGTTCGAAGTTGATATTTTAGCGATCAACTTGATAAGAAAAATTTTATTATTCTCATAAAGTAATTCTAGGTTATGTTCCTTGACTTGACTCTTGAGAAAAACTACCATATGATTTTGATTTAGTTGAAGGTGGAAGCAATTTTGTCAGCTGTTTGAGTTTTGTCAGTCAGCTGACAGTGCTATTTTTTACATCAAATGTTTGGCCGTCTATGCTATTTACATTTAAAAATTACAAGTTTTGCTAATGTATAATGTTCTTGGTCTTGTGATTTTGGTGTTCGTGAAAGAATTGAATTCTACGGTGTTAAATGAGGACCTGATGAGTGTAATATTGACTGATTTAAACATAAAATGAGATAACTTCGAGTCAATTACGTTCACAGCCGATTACAACATGGTTATAATCGTGCAACAGTATTAAGTTATTGAATAGAAAGTATGAAAGAATGTATTTTTTTGTCCAGTTTTGAGTTTGATAGCTGACGGACAGTCTTACTTCTCTATTTGCATAAGTTAGTCTTTCATCCTTTTCTTGAAAAACTTTGCGGTGCATTAGGCCTAGTGTATTACGGTATGTCAGTGTGTACAGCTATGGATGTGTTCGATTTCATCAAAAGATGGAAAAGGATACTGGAAAACTACTTCACTTACCGACGAATATTCATAATTTTGATCTTTATTATTTGTTTATTCCTATACACAGGTCAGAACTTTTTACGTTGGCTTAATTCTGCTACTTTCAAGCAAGAGGACTTAGCTGAACGGTGTTTGAATGAGAAGTTATCGTTGTTCAAATTCGACATTGAAAACTTCGACGCTTACATTCATCCCAATGCGGCTAAAGAAGAAAAGAAAGTGTTCCACCCATTTGTAGGTAATGGATTGTTTGGGGTTAGCATAGAAACTGATTCTCCTATTTATGTTAAAAACTCAAGAACTCTCTCATGGCCTATTTATTGGCATCCAATTGTGAACATCCAGTATGATGTTATGACTCCAAAAGAGACGGTTGTCACCCATTATTTATCAGGAACAGTTTATCGCTATCAATGTTACAGTAATGGTTTACTCGTTAAATATGAACATTACGCCCATCGAACCCTGCCTTTCCTTTTTGTTCAGGATATAAAGATATCCAATCCCACCAGTAAAATAATATATTTAGAAGCAAAACAACTTCAACAAACAAAGTGGCCCACCGCAGTTACACATACTCTTAATCTTCTTCATAAGAATGGTGATAAACTTGAGTATAGTGTTGTTTCTGGTTTTGTTGAAGATAAACAGTCTGCAAACAATGGAAATGGAATGTCTGTAACTATTGTAACTAGAAAGTTGATGCAACATATTGAAGTGGGGCCTCAAAGTACTCTGTCACTTCAGTTATTCACTGCAGTTCATTATTCAAAACTAATATCAAAGACTGAATATTCGGAAATGAAGGATGTGATTGAAAACAAGTGCATTCAGTTGATGAAAACCGCTGTGGAGAAGCCCCTTCCAACTCTGAGGCAAAGTCATATAGATGTGTGGCGAAACTTATGGAGCACAGGTTTTTATATAAGTTATTCTAAAGCGGCAAATGCAATAAATGGAGATTTAATTAATGCCACAATTTATTCCGTGTTATCAAGTGTACGTTCGCCGTATTACGAAGAAGCAACACCAGTGTCAATGAAAAGTGAACTGAGGAGTAGTTTATCATATGCAGAAGGTTGTTATGGTTCGAATCATCACACTTTACAGGCAGTCAGGATTTGGGGAGATCTTTCCAGTATGGAAAAATTGAATAGAATAGTTTCCTATTGGCTTCTGACTTTGGAAAAGCAAGGCTGTCACAATTTGGTGCGTGTTGGTGCCAGCGGTGTCATTCAAGCTATGGTACTCAGTTTTGGAGGTTTCCGGTTTAGTAATCAGCATCTAGAATTTAACATACATCCGCAGTTTCTACACCGAGAATACCATTTTAGGAGGTTGAACTACGGGAACTTGACTCATGTCAATGTAAGTGTTGTTTTGAAAGAAGATAATAAAGCCATTCTCAATGTAGCTTTAGATAGAAGTGATAAGAGCTATTATGCGTGTGACGCTGGCTGTTTAGATGATCCCGTGCAACTTGGACCTGAAAAAATAACTTTTCCAGTTAAGTTGACTGACCCGGTGACTCCTATTTTGTACATAACTTCTGACAAGCAGCACATGGAGTTACTTCAGCATGCAATCCATGTGAAAGAAGTTGTTGAAGCGCCAGCTCATGAGCATCACGTTATTGCTCTACACAAACATGGACATCACTTGGGTGGACTGCCAACCCTCTTCTGGGTCTCTGTTGGCTTTCTAATAGTTGTCTTCCATCTTTTCCTCTTCAAATTGATTTATAATGAATACTGTGGAAAGCATGATAGTCGAAGAATGCGTTATGGCAAGTTGTAATTGACTGGTGTTTTTCAAGGAGTTCCTTACCAGAAAATAATGTAGAAATAAATTACCACTTATCAGCAACAAGTGGTATACTTTTTACAAACATTTGTATCCAATTCAATTATCGACTGATTTTATTCATAACATTGGGTTCGATTTGGCCTTAAATGTGAAATGTGATATAAAGTTACTAGTTAAGTCTTGTAGTTTTTTATAGCTATTAGATTTGGAGGAAAAGATGGAAAATTTAATTAAGTAATGCTTGAAGGTTTCATTATTGTCTTTTGAAGAGGAGCTTTTAAAGAACCCCTTCTTCACAACACAATAATGTGCAATATAGTTCTATATTATGTAACGTAGGAGTGCACTTACAATTTATTTAATTCTAATTCATGTGCAATGTCATTTATAAGAAATTAATAGTTTTGATAAAAATACTTAATGTGCTTTTTATAAATTTCAACTATTAATTTAAATGATTGATTTATTAAAATTAGTAATACGACTTAGCTGTTATACTGTTTTGATTGTTATACTAAAAAATTTCCCAAGTTTTCTCATAACTTTTTTGTGAACGGAGGTGAATGTATGACTTTATTATTGTAAGGATCATTACTATTATGGAAACAATGTAATATATTATGTAAATATTGAATCATTATAGTTTAAACGTTATTCTTAATATTGGGTTTTATCATATAGTGTTGAGTAATAATTGATAAGGAAATGCTTTATTTATGGTCGGTACTGCAACAATATCAAATGAAAAAGACAAGTTGAAGCTATATGACCCACAGCACAAGTGACTAAAACACGATAGAAATTGGGCACAAATTTACATTATGAAATTACACCACATAAACTTATTATCAACTTGAAAAAAAAAATATTTTAATTGCTTAAAAATGAATAGCAATCATGCTTTAACAGTATTGGATACAAGCTGTATCCGAAGTAATCGGTGTGATTGGAATGGTTTTCATATCACTCCAAGAATCCAACTTAAGTGCTTACCAAGTACTCAAGTTATATGGAATTCGGAAATTTCATCTGTTTTACTGATCACGGTATATAGAAGTGTAATAAAGGAGGATTGAAGTTCTTCAATATAGGAGGAGTGAAGTTCTCCTTCAATATAGTTAACCGTGTTCCTGACTTATATTTGAAATTTTTTTTTCTCACGTCATCCAAACTAATGATTATTGACATCAGAAGAGCATTTTCGTTCATTAGCTGAAGTTTTTTGTTGAAAAGTTGGAAACGAAAAGCACTTCTGATAAAATCAATCAATGATAATAACTTATATTGTAATACAGTTTCAGTTCTAAAAAATATTGTAATATTCCATAAAATTTTATAACTAGAGTTCTAATAATATATAATGATTTAAATTTGTGAAATTCAATATTTTTGGTTCATTTAAAGTTTGAAATATTTAATTCAATCTACAATATGCAGTGAATTGAGTCTCTTCAATTTATTGGAAATTCAGTTAATATTGAATATTGGGCTACACTCAAGCAAAGCACAGAAGTGACATTTACATTTTAATATTGTATACCATTTCCATGATTTTTTACTACCGATTTGTGATGAATTGTATATCTTGCTGAGGCAAACCTAACATTGAACTTTATTTTATTGAATGATTTCCATTGTGAACTCAGGGAGGCAACTTCAATCTCTCTTGCAAGGAATATACTAGTCACTAATGAGTCTTGGACTAATTATTCAACATTCCATTTCATTAACCATACTAAATTATTTTAATGATTAAAAAAATGACTTAAGGTCGGACTTAATTGTGTAGGATTTAAGTTGTTTATGAATTGTAACTCTGTTCCTTAAGAAGAGCAATAATAATGTACCTTAGGATCTAACTATTTGAAGTTGAAATGATGAATTTCATTTATTGGATAAATGTACGTCATCATCATTTATTGTCAATAAATTGTTTATTGGATGTAATCTGATTTACAGAGATGTGCAAATTGAATTGTGAATTGAAAATGATAATTATTTGCAAATTGTAATTTGAACTTTGTGAATAATAAAGATAATAATATTGTTGAATAAATCTATTGTTTTTTCAATCAACATGAAAGTTTCTCAAATAATTTGGAATGGTTATAATCACGAGAAGGGAAATCCTCCTCTCTCAGAGGAGGATTACTCCCTCCTCTGTAGTTATAATTGAATATCGAGTATTTTGCAGGATGTATAAAATAATTAAAATACAGTACCTGTATTGATATGAAAATTTCAAAATTCATATACTACATTCAGAATTCTGAATGTGAATATGTTTATATTTAGCGTGTTGCCACGCCATCGCCACTCCACCTCAGTGGGCGCTAGGGCTAAGGCACCTTTATGAGAATGAGCACTGAGCAGGTAGGCCTACTTAGGCTAGGCGTACACCGGTTAGTCAAGACAAGACGAGATTAGTCACAGTAATTCATATAGTTGCTTATAAAGCAGCACACACTGATGCAATGACTAATCGGTGTGTGTTGCTTCATAAGCAACTATGTGAAGTACTGTGTCTAAACGTGACTAATCTCGTCTTGTCTTGTATTGACTAGCCGGTGTATGCCTAGCCTTATACATATTCGAGATTCTGAAGAAACCATTCAAAAGACGTGAAAGAGTGGCACTCTCTTCCACGAAAGTGATTCAAAACGTCTAATTCACTAGCATCATAACAATCTATGCAAAAGTGGCCTAGTAATGCCTTCCTTCTATCAAAATTAGTTTTAATTTTCCATTCATTTATATTAATCATATCATTTACAATTGAAATTGAAGTAAGAAACACACTTCAAATCTAAAACTTATTATCTGTTCAATTTTAGTAGATTTATGAACAAAATTGAGAAAAAATCACTAAAAGTAGGCTATGCTTGCTAGTATTTTTATTATTGAATCCTTATAAATGGACAGGATTAACTACTTAGTCTATCATGAAAAATAATTCAAAAGGGTTTCAATTTTTGAACCGTTCTAAAAGACGATTGGATTTGAAATCATATTTATAGAACTCTTGATAAAGGTTAGCTGTTGAGCATTATTGTTTTCCAATAAGCTCTAAATTCTAGCTTGGATAAGCTTTGCAGCTTTTTCCTTCATTGTAGATTGTATTTTGTAATTGTAATATAATTGTTCAAGATAATTTTCTTGAACATATTATTACATACAAAATCTTATGATTTTAGTAGATAAGACTTTTATAGTAGGTAAAAATAACGATAGGAACTAGCAGTTAATTGGGCCATGTCGTGCAGTTCCGATAGCCACCAACAAGTTCGAGTAGCCTACTGGAGCAATTAGGAGTGAGGACGTTAACAAGTTCGTATTGACAGTTTGATCAATAAATAAAAAACACTACTTCCACACATCAGTTAAGAAGGAAAGGTGTGAGTTAGCTCACACTCGATATGGTTTATTGGCATGGCAACAGATTATTTTATATATACCTACTACTAGAGTAGCCTGATTTACTTCTTACAGGCATGGCCTACATAGGGGATTCTACAGTGGATGACTTTTATGAAAATCTCACTCTGGGACTCATCAAGTTATTAGGTAATTATCCACTTTCACTAATAATTCATATTCCTGGTTAAAAGAGCATTATTTTAACTTTTTCAAACTATTTTGATTAAAAAATACTATCAGTCACCACTGAAAATTGCACCAAGCTTATCAGTTAAATACCTTTGGAACGATAATTTTATTTGAACAACTGTATAAAGATAGCAAATGCAAAATGCACATAAGATTATTGAGTGAAATAAAGATTACTGATAACTGACTATCTATATCTGTGTTGCATTTTTGAAGCATTATTTTCATAAACAAAAAACTTTATTTATTATATAATCAACACAAAAAATGATTAATAGTTCAAGTGTTGCATGTAATAATGTATTATAATGATTTCTTTCGATTATCTACAGAGATCGAAAAATTATGCTGAATAGAGGCATTAATATACTAGCCTTTTATCATTGGTTGGGATAAGATTGAATGCAAACCCATTCAGAAACCAATAATAATAATTAAACGTACGGTAGAGTATAGATAAAATATAAATAATATTTATATTGAGAAAGAAGAAACTGATATACCGGTAGTTGGAATCATAGCAGTAAGAATTTTTTCATAAAACAATATAATAGGATTTATATACTTTTTGTGATGTTATGTTATAATGTTTAGTGAGTTAATGAAATACAACAATCATCTTATTTAATGATGTGAGTTCTATAATTATTTAATGAATAATGTAAATCAATACTACTTTTTACACAAATGTGTGTTTAAACACTTTGTTCTCACATCAGTATTGTATTACCTATAATTATAATTATCTATTGAAATAACTAATAAAAAATATAAATCTATTATAGATAATATATTATAACTATAATATATTATAAATACATTATAGAATATAATATATTATATTATATTACAAAGTTTCTTCAATTTCTATCAAAGCTTTGACTCAAATTTCAAACAACACTCATTCCAGAGGAAAAATTGAAAGAATGTAAGAATAATTACCTATTCAACAAACAAGATCTACAGGTACAATCTACAAGGATCTACATCTACAAGATAGATCTTGTAGATCTACAAGGTACAACCCAGAACTAGAAAAATCTAAAACTAATTGGAGGAAAATTAATAGCACAAAAAGCAGCATTACTGAACGATATGAACAAAACAAAGATCAATTTTTATTACTAGTTCGTTGCCATGACAATAATAATCATATTAAGCGAGTACCTCCACTGTTACCTCATAATATAGTTTCATGAGACATCAGACATGGATGAGTCAGTGAATGAATTTTATGAGAATTTGACGCTAGGATTGTTGAAAACACTTGGTAAATGAAATTTCATTGTTTCAAGTTATATATACAGGATTTCAATTTAAATGTAACGGTTGAAGTTTTAAATGATTTCCTAGAGGAAGGTATGTCGTCACTTTAAAAAACATCAAAGCTGTAGATGCAATAGTCCTGGGGGTTTCTACTTGAATTGTCATTTTTACTTGAAGAAATCTAATAAAAATAAAATAAATGATAATAGGCTTCTATGAGGAAACCTTTTATATGTGATATGAATATATTTTACCATTAATTGAATATTAACACAGAGTTTTGCTCATACTTTACTACTATTCCATTTCACGTTATCGATTTTACTCTGAATCATACCATTAATCTACACTTTCTTTTAAATTATTTTGTTATGAGATCAAAAAATTGTTTCAGAAAGTAATTGCTTAATGGAAAAAGGTAAATTGTATGCACTATATAAAGATGGAACATCTTGAGACATGCTAACGCTTGTACTCAAAGACGCGTATAACCAACTACCGATACATATAAGTTTACGTACAGCTTCTGATCCTCACTGGCTTAAAAAATAGCTAAAACAAGTTCTGAGTCGTAAACATAAATTACAGATGAAATATAGCCTAATATGAGAATGTAAGATATCTGAAATTTGATAACAAAAGAACAACAAATACTTGAGGAACCATACGAAAGTGATTTTTTTTATGAAAAGAAATGAACTCACAATACCTTGAGATATGACAGAGCAGTTAACTCTTCCCAATTCAGCATGGAAGAGTGAAGGTGTTGAGATTAATATAATTATGAAGGAATTGATAAAACGGTGTTTACTTTAAGCCTTATAAAAGTTATAACCTGGTAGGCTAATTATTAAAATTTAGGCAATGTTCCCACTATTGTACAAATTTTATTCTGAATTGGAATGAATGTAGTTCTTGACATAAAATAAATATAATTTTTCAATAATTGGCAGAAAAGATTCCCGGAGTTCAAGATGTTGAACTTGAGAAGAGGTTGCCTTGCGATCGGATGCTCATCTCCTCTTGGGAGCAAAGACACTCTTGTACTCTTCCAGAAGACATGCGCCAATTCTACGCTTCAACAGACGGCTTCAAACTGATTTGGAATTATGAGTATGCTGGTAATTTATTTAAAACTCAATTCCCTAAAATAACGTTAAAAATTTCATTTTTAGTACAAATTTGAACCTGAACCCACTTACAGTATTAACATACTGGTACGTTAATTTTCTTGCACTACTTATCATATTTTAGTGAGATATTATGATATTTTTTGTGTATTTGTGAAGCTGATATTGTGGTAGTTATCCATAATGAATAATATAAAAGACTGGAAGGATTTGTCGTTTTGACAACTTCCATTCTTTTTATTAATTATGTTAAAATATTTGTTTTCAGATGTGTTAAGACTTCAATCAGAAGAGGAATTTAATTGCTTACTCAGTCAATAATACCAATTATAATTTTTTAAACATTACTGAACACCTAGAAATGCTTATTGATTATATAGGCCAACATAATTCATGTAATTATGAGAATGACGATAATATTAATACCAACCATGTCCCAAAAGACTTGATAACTGAATAATAGCCTATTTATTTGTCCTCAAAAATAATAAGTTCGGTCGTCTATTCAACTGATAAGCTAGTATTTATATTATTTCATAAAACCATTCCAAACAACGTATCTGACGAAATTGAAAATATTCCAAACTATAATGTCACATCCCAACAACTATTGACGATTTAATATGCATTATGGCATTTCTTTGGCAAAGGAATCCGAATTATGACAATTCTCTGACAAATGAATTCGAATAATGGCATTTGTTTGACAATTATTGAATAAGTACTGTACGTATATTAAATTTTTGTCAAGTTTCTTTTTACACATCTGAGTTATTTGTTTGATCATTATTTTGCAGGCGAAGTTCTTCCTGTGGGCAACCTTCGCATCAATTCAATGATGGAGCTGCAACGACTAGCAGGAGTGAAGCCACAAAGCGACAACGAGCTGCCTTCCCTCCTCGACATAGAGCTCTGCAATACCGATCCCAGCTGTCCTAGCTTCGGCACAAAGTGCAAAATATTCGAGCTAGATCCTTGTCAAAATATAGGAAAGGTACTAAATACAATAAATACTGTGAGTCACCTTCAATTTTAAAGAGGGCGGTGCCCTCTAATATAATATTGTAATACTATATTGTTGACACTATTCAACTTTAAAAAGTGAAATATTTCTCACGTATTTTGAGCTGAAGGCCAATTCGCAATGTTGTCATGCTTTATCAGAACACGTTTACAATGAATTCAGAACACGTTTTACAGTGAATTCAGAACATGTTTTACAGTGAACTGTAACTGTAATACGTTCTAATGAAGGATGACAACAATGCAAAATGTTATAAGCACAAAATATGTGAGTAATATTTCACTTTTTAAGGTATATTTGAGCTCTTGATTAGGACCAAAGCTATTGAATGCAACGAATCAAGCAAACCTATACTCAATATCGGTTTGCCTTGATAAAATAAAGAGTGCAGATTCAAGCAAGAGATGTTCCAAGAGATCTGATGAGAAAAATTCCAATGATTAGAGTTAAATTATTCAAATTGTAGCCTATTTATTATTCTTATATTAATTTGAAATTACAAGTAATACATTAAAAGTTTAATATTTTCCCCAATAAAAAGCTTTGTTTGCTTTTGACCAGGTATGTTTGGCTTATCTGGAGCGTGGGGAGCATGAATTGAGACATGAAGATCCTAAGATCTGGCTACTTGATCGCAGTCATGAATGGCATTTGCTGGCTGACTCGTTTTCCCAGTATTTTCGAATGATGCTCTATCATCAAGGACTTCCTCAATGGCAATTTCGATTCACCCCAATGGGCCTCACTCCATGGGCGGAGGTAAGGGCATTCATTCAATCAGCAGGCTTCTGTTACTATTGACATTGAAATTTACTAAACAGAAATTGTAACTTGTTTTCAGGCATAGTTTATTTGTCCTGGAATGATTTATGAGAGAAAGTTAAAACATATTTATAGGACAAATGGCACAATCGCACTAATTTCAGGCAAGGAGGGTGATTAGGGATTTGTTCATATTTTGAAAACTCCCATTCTTCTTGAATTACATAAGAGAAAACTATAACGATCTTGTTCTGCTGCGAATCTCCTCCCAACCAATGAATCTAATGGTTTAGGTTTAGATCCTCTAATTCTCTAATATTAGAAAATGTTCATGTTATCTAGGATGAAAGTGAAGAGCTCTTGAAATTTTTTCAAAGTAGATATACCCCAAGGAGAGCAATCAATAGAAATAAAAGAATTCTTAGTTCAGAATGAATTGACCAATCAAGTAAGGAATAAAAACTGAGTTGTGCAGATCTTACAGACAATGTACAAAACTGATATGTTATCAAAACAACTGAAATTTGAAGAGAAAAAAGTGCTTTTTGAAATCTTAATAAATTTATTTGCTGACCAACTGCATGTAGTGTACGAAAATA
Source organism: Laodelphax striatellus (assembly GCA_017141395.1). Classification (NCBI taxonomy): domain Eukaryota; kingdom Metazoa; phylum Arthropoda; class Insecta; order Hemiptera; family Delphacidae; genus Laodelphax; species Laodelphax striatellus. The sequence continues at coordinate 19,856,818 of CM029530.1, forward strand.
AGTATTACCTGATACTGTAGGTACGTTTAGAGAATGACTTCTTTTATAAAGTTTATTGATTTGTGCGGTGTGCTGTTAGCCTGTAAGGAACTAATGATTTATTTTAAATATCTTACAGCAAATGATGACTATGATAGCTCCACATCTTCTAATGCCGGAGTCAAATCCAAATGAGTCGAAATTCTTGAATTGGAAACAATTCACCAACAACACTATCGATCCTGCAGTGTTCAAGACAACGAATAAGAGCAGTAAGCCAGCCAAACAGAGTGATTCCAAGTGATGAGATAGTTCCATCCACTCAAGAAGTGAATGGATGTGTAAGCTAAATTAGCTAAGCATAAATTATTAGTTGAAATAAATCAGTTGTCAAAAATTTCACAATTTGTCACAGAATCATGGCTTTCTTTGTTTTTACAGTTCATATTAAGTTGTAACAAATTTTAATAAATAGTTGGTTTTATTAATATTGGGACCTTTTTAAATTTATTTAATTTTAATAGAATTCCAGATGAAAAATCAACCGAAAGTGTCGAATTATTATTATATTTTCTCCTCTCCCCCTTCTTTGGTTCAATGCTAAACAGTATTGACTTTCTTTTTTCCTACTTTGAAAATGTGAAATTGCGATAAAGTATCTCAAGAAAAAATGTATATAATAATAGAACAGATTCATTCCAAGGTATTCAATGATAAAGCGATTTAGAAAAATATTGATGATTTTTAATGCGTCACATTGATTTATCACAAATTTTTTTCATTATCGCAAATATTTTAAGAATAAATCCTTACAATATAATCATAGTTTCCAAACAAAAATAACAAACAGTGAATTTATTTTCCATAGAATATAAAAACTTGCAATGTTATTATTAACTTCTAAATAGGAACATTTTTTAAGATAGTGATGAAACGAGAACATGAAAAATACGTCGATTTCAGTTATCACAATAATATAAATAAAACCTTCAACATTCCAATACTCTTATACTATTTGTTAACATCATAACCAGTCAAATGATCTCATAACCGTATTTTGATTCAACATGAATAAAACTACTGTCTTGAATATTATACACCTACACTGTACATTCTACAGTTGACGTGTGCAATATTGAAAGTTCTTGGCAGTCCTACTGCACGAAAACCTACAGAAAACATTGTTTCAAATACTTGTATATTGTATTCTTGATCGTTTAATGATTGTGCTTTTGTTAATTAAATAAAATTCTAGTACATTACTCGTATTCTTGATAATAGAATCGAGCTGCTGCTTCTACAGTAAAGGAATCAAATATTTGAATTCAACAAGACCCTTATTCAATACAATAAAAACATTATAGAAACTCGAAAATTATTTTCAATGTACTGGGAATGAAGATTGAATTCATATCGTTGTAAAAGGTTCGTCAGAAATTTAGAATGCTTCCGATGTGACAAATACTAAATAAATGCGTTTCGAGATTATTGATTGAAGTTGATACATTTATTTATTCTTGAGAGTGAATGAGTGAGAAGTGAATCGGGCTTCCTCACTTATTTTTCTCATACAGGAGATAAAAATCTAATCTCAATTTGAAAATTGAGTTTTAGTCGTAAAGCGTAGTACAACATAAATAAAAGACAATGCTCGCGAGTCTGATATTATAGTTTCCTCAAATTTTACGTCCAAGTTTCAACATGATACCGCACAAAGATAGTGGGCTACTCACGTATTTGGCTCATAGTTTCCACAACTCTATGATGACTTGGTTTCAACATAAGTTAAGTAGGCCTACTACAGTATCTTGACCACATCGAGTCCTATACGTCTACGGTCTATTTCCACACTGATGACTCTCACTTCGACTCTGTCCCCTAGTTGAGGCGACACGTTTCTCAGTCTGCTGGCTGGTATCAGGCCGTCACTGCCAACTCCTATGTCTACGAACGAGCCGAAATGAGTCACATTCTTTACTCGACCTGCAACAAAACAATTTTAAAATATATATACATTAAAGTATTATTCTTTCATCACAGATAGTTTAACAGAGACTGTATAATCACAGTGTGACCATTGAACGTCATACTTTTGATCGGTTAGCTCCGTCAAAACCGCTATACTTTTGCCAATACCCATAAGATCAACATTGAGGAGGTACGTAAATTTAAGATAAATGATATATTTCTAATCTGTAATTTTCCTATGCCAGTGTTAGTTTACATAGTTTTAAATACTTCGAAGCAATACTAAGAGTAGAGAGACTATTTTTAACATTCAAAAATGTATGTCGATGTTACTCTTCTTAAAAAGTTTTACAAATGAGTGAATGGGTTCAAGTTTGACAGTAGAATTCAGAAATAGGCCTATCAATATCATAATTTGAAAAAGGAATATCATAATTAAAAATATTCACAAAAGTAAGGCGGTGGCGGAGAAAATATACCAACACTGTTAAGGACTATTCACATACATCCGAATGGCTGGAGTTCGTTTTGGACTCCTGTGTGTGTTACTTTGTTTTTATTTCTATAAAATATTTGTACAAAATTATTTTAAAATGCTTAAAAAATAATGAAATAAGTTAACAGACCCACCTGTCAGTACATCGCCAACATGAATGTCCTCCATTGACATGACCCCTCTTCTAAAAAGGGGTTGACTGAAATTCGACCGGAAGTCATAGTCAGGTGCTACTTGTAATCCATCACTGATTAATTTCATTTGCTCCTCTGATACTTGAAACTCACTGGCAAGACTGGCTATCCCTAAGAAAAAAACCCATAATATTATTCAATATTATAAATGATAATTAATTTATAAATAATTAATCATATAAATTATTGATTTCAACTGATCTTCAATTTCGAATAGAGCAAGATATCCATAAATAATTATTAATTATATACAGAGATCATGATTTTCTTTGCTGATGGTGATGCCCACATGAGCTCTAGGCTTGTGCGTGGGTAATGAGACGGGTGATGATGAGAGATGACGACTACTTTTCAGGCAGTCGGGAGTGGCCGTTTTGTGGTCAAAATCTGTTCTGACAACTGGGTTAGATCTCGGGACCTTATCAGACCGGCGCTTATCGCCCTCGGCTACAGACCACTCCATGTTGATGAAACATCAATCCTGAACAATATTCATTCATAATAATGGAAAGAAAAGAGCAAAATTTCTACACGGGTAATATTTATTTTACAATGTTAAAATTATTTACTTTTCAAAGTTTTATAAAGAAAGAGCAAATACGGAATAGTGAAATTTCAAATTCATTTTTGTACATTAATTTTTGTTCGTTAAGCTACATACTATCTTTTTATAACTAACTTCAATGTCAATGAACGTCAATCACGTGCTTATAAACTTGTTCAATTTGGGCATCTATAGTAATGCCTGTGCTTAAAGTTAATAGTGAGAAGGCTAAGTTAGAAACCCATGATAATAGACAATATTGGAATAGACAAAAATAGAACTCTAACATTACTACAAACAGTTTTTGAATGAGGTACATAATGTAAGGCCGTTAAAGGCTGCTCATCAATGACAAAAATAAACCCGATATTCAAAATTGGAGAAAAAAATACAAATTATTGAGCTGAATATTTTAATGTCAACACTCACCAAACCTTGAAACCGTTTCTTTGATTCTTTGAATGAAATTAGCAGTTCCTAGATTTTTCAGTTCCAAATTACACTTCGTAATAAACCTAAAATGGAAAAGAAATTGCTATTATCAGCTTCAAGAGATATCTCATATCAAAATGTATTAAAAATATCTTTAATAGTACCTATAATTTATTTAAAGTACTTTTAAATATGCACCAATATAACAACAATAATAGAACTAGAATGACAAATAATTATGAAGAAGTGACAATAAAAAATTATGCCATGAATTTAAAAGTAGAGTAGGCTACACTTAAATAATTTCATATATAACGGGGTTTTCAGATTATTAGACTCTCTGCGAGTGAATGAATTGGACCTTGAGAATATTAATACATGAAGAATGTTCAGGTTTAAATTACAAAATAAAAGATAACAAATAAGAATTAATATAGTTATAGAACGAGTACCATCATAATAACTACGATGGAATTGAAGATTACCTCTTGGCAACGGAATAGTTTTCTGGATGAATCCATGTTTGGTCCAATGGGTTAAGATCATTGTCAACACCAGTCTTTTTCTTTATATTGCTCTCTGTTTTAACATTCCTGTAGATAGAAGAAAGACAATAAATAAAAAATTACTATTGGTATTGTGTTTGGAATTAAAACTCAACACTTCAAAAAAGATGAATCAAAATTATCTTAATCAATTCTTCTTTGATGAGTAATTTGGATTGAATATTTTTCCATTACCCCACATAAATTTCTGAACAAAAGTTAACTAGTCTCCTTCATATTTACTTGCTTGTGATTTTCTAAACTTATTTGCTCTAGATGTTTACAGGAAATTCAATGGAGGAAAGCTGTAGGAACAGAACAGTATATGAACTTCAGGAACAGAATATTATGTACTTCTAAGAACTATAAGTTCTGTTCAGGAACAGAATATGTACTTCTAAAACAAGTTTTTATAATATTTCCTAGGGCGATTTCTATTGAAACAGAAGAGAAATAGAGCTATATAATTGAAAAAACGAAACAATTATATTTATTTAGCTTGCACCCTATAATTCAAGAAAAGCAATGATACTTACTTAGCTTGCGTTGCAGTCTGTGGTATGATACGTATAAAGCCAGCACACTGTTCGTAGCTTTTCTCTCCAATGCCTTTCACAAGTCGCAGCTGTTGCCTATTGGTAAATGAGCCGTAGCTTTCTCTCCATTCGATGATTTTTGAAGCTCTTGAGGCATTCAAACCAGCCACTCGCCTATTCAAATAACATCAATTTCAATTACTGTAACATTATAATATTACGTCGTTTAAACGAATCTAACGAGGCTCCAATCTCAAAAGGACGCTATTGAGAGGAAGTTATTTAATAAAACGTAAATGGATAGAAAATGATTATAATTTAAAGTAACTTATCGAAAAAATCAAATTTTAATTGTAAATATTGAATAGAAGTACATCAAACATGATTTATTGAAGACGTTGGTTAAGTTTCACAAACCAGCAACTCTAATCATAGAAATACAGAATTATGTCACAATTCGATATTTTTGTCACAATTACAGGCATTATCTATATTTCTTCAGTAAGTCTACGTTCGCAAAACTATAAACATAAAAGTAAGATGAGGTGATAATAGTGAGCAGTTATCAATCATGTATTGTGAATAATAAATAAATGTTGAGCAAATTTACCATTCCTTGAACGCAGTACTCGACTGAAATGTTATTCAAAGTATGATTTTAAAAGCACAATTTTTAAAAATATATTTAATCATGTGAAAGTACACATTATTTTATCGGAAAGACAATAGATATTTGTCCAAATCCGCTCTACTTCGAATTCATACAAATAGTATAAATCTAGGTTATGCATGATCTATACTAAAATATTATCTTACACTGATCGATACTATAATATAGATCCGTATAGATCATATTTCTGAATCACAGATTGATTGTTGGAGTGGTCCGTAGCCGAGGGCGATAAGCGCCAGTCTGATAATCCAAAGGTTCCTGGTTCGAATACAGTTGAGGGAACGGATTTTTATAAAAATGGTCACTCCCGTCTTTCGGAAGAGATGAAAATCCCACCCGACTGCCTAAAAAACAGTCGTCATCTCTCATAATTACCCCCTCATTACCCACGCTCAAGCCTAGAGCTGATGTGGGCATCATCCTCAAAAAATTAACACACTAAAAACTGATTCGGAACAAATTTTAGATTTTAAAATAGTCGCAATAAATGGATAACAGTCGAGTCTCAATTAATTAACACCAAATAGGCAATTCAAAAGACAAAAAAATTATGGAGAGAAACATTTGTAACAAATAAATGAATATTTATAGAGGATAAATGCCTTAATATGACCTTAGAGCAGAATGCGATGCTGTGTTGACATCAACGCCGACGAAGCTGACACATTCTGACACGACTTCATCCAGAGAAGAGCTGAGCTGCTTTACGGGCACGTCATGCTGGTACATGCCTACGCCCAGATGTTTCGGCTCAATTTTGACTAGTTCGCACAGAGGCTCCTGAAGTCTTCTAGCAAGCGAAACTGCAATTCAAACATTATAACATTACATTACACTATTATGAGTTGCCTTGTATCAATTTTTTCCTTATTGCTCAAGCTTATTACAACAACTGTCCAAGCAAGATCAACATAATACTTGAAACTAATATCAATTAGGGAAACATCATTCCTGCTAAAGAAAATCAACATTCATGTAGCATCATCTTAGTTACCTTCAACAACAAAATCCATCATAGTTTACGACAGTTCTTTCCGAAATAAATATTTTTTACCAAAGTTATTTTAATAATGCCATATTTCATAAAGAAAACTTAGTTTGACCAGGTACACAAATATAATTATCAATTTTCTATAGATTTAAACATTGATTTTTCATTCTTCATCGAATGAGAGGTACATTACACTTTAACATCATATTGTGGACTAAGGTATTGTAGCGTTCTTTACCATGAACTTATAATACGAGATTCTTTTCCCCCGATACTCATTATTGAATTGTTTAGAAACGAAAAATATTGTCTATTGACATGAAAATATGTGATCATGCCAAAAGACGAGTTATAAGCACAAAATATATAGACAAATGGTTTCATATATTGTACGACTCACATGACTTTCTTAAATAATTTATGATTCTTGACTGACTTGTAAAAATTATCAGATTGGAAAACGCAATACTTACCAGCACTTATAAGGTTGGGATCCATGTCTGGAAATTCTTTCGCAGCTTCTGGACTACAACTATATATAGATGCACCCGTTTCATCTACAATTGTATACTTCACATCAATGGGTTTGAACCATCCAATCGAAATCAAATGGCTTAAATAGTTTTCAGTCTCACGGCAAGCGGTTCCATTTCCTAATCCTATCAATTCGCATCTGGAAAAATTGCAAGTTTAAGAACGGTGAAGAATTGATAAATGATAATAATTATTATTGTTACAAGACCAAATGTTACAATTGGCCTGGAGGATTAACGTTAATGCAGATTTACACGGAAGACACCAAAGGTAGAACAAAAAAAGATAAATTTATGCGGTTTTCACCTTGAAAAGAGTGACATGTGAGAGGCGACTTAATTTGCGAGTGCACTATCTGTGGTTCTATCATAGACTGAATGAAGAGGGGATGAAAACAGCCATCACTCTTCCGGTAGAAATAATGAGGCAGAGACAACTATACTCTATTCAGGGAAAGGAGAGACGATGTAAATAAACATACGCGTGCGTGAGTCTAGCTCAGAGCAGCTAGACCGATTCACAGTAGAACCACTGAAATAATATTACTATTATCTGCAGTATAGCACGATCCTTTTAAATTGTCAGAAATCAGCTGTTTTGGTAATAATTAAACAGTGATTTCGACACAATAATCAAAAGGCTTAAAAGTCTTAAAGACCTTTTTAAAGAAGACCTTTCAAAGAATTACTTTTTAAAAGACCTTTTCAATAATCTTCGAGATTCAGTATTTTTAAGTTAAGTATTGTACTGGTGGCCGAGTAAAACATATGATTTCTGACAAGTTCAAAGGATCCTGCTATACGTAATTTCAGTCTCACCTTGAATGAACGTATTGGGACCTGGAATTGGACAGAAATTTTATCGAAAACAGCTGTGAGTCATTGCTTCTATACGCACACAAATGCAAACAGCTTGTTTTGGCCGTCTCTCGACTCCGTGAACAGAGTATTCGCTGTGTGCACGTAGATGGTGGGGATAATAAAATCGTTGATTTTAAAACTTGAATTGAAGATTATAATAATGTTTAAGAACATGCGATATATTAATTTTATCATTCTAAGTATAATTCCACAATCGATGAGTAGGAAAAATAGCGACAGGGAATACTATTTCAATTATAAACTAATTTTTACGTACATAAGCCTATCCTTTCCCATGTTAATCTACCAGGGAAGATTCATAAGATTATCCGCCAGAGCGCAACACCGTAGATGCTCACAGCGAATAGGATTGGAAAGAGAAGGGAAACAGACGGGAGGCACAAGTACTGAACAGCAACCCTTATCAATTATTATCATTGATGAATGATTTTTGAATGAATAATTATATTATAGCAAATTTCTTGTTTTAGCAATTATTTTTGTTCAATTAGCTTCCTCGATGAAAATAATAAATCTGAACTCTCTCGAGACAAGTTCACTCACCTATGTTTCATGACTAATTCTCTCAGTTTGGTGGCAGCCTGATCGCTTGAAGCATTGAAATTATTGAAGAGCTTGAAATAGAGGACAGTGGCATCTAAAATTACACCAGTTGACGATGTCACAGCAGCTTTGCAACCATTTTTGAAACCTGTTGAACAAGAAGCTATATTATTATTTTCAATTTGAGGAACCTCAGAGATTTGCTGAAGAAAGACGTTCCAGTATTCAAAGAACATTTGATTATCAAAAAAAATCTTTTCCAATACTGTACATTTATTTTTCGATATTGCATGATTGTAGAAGATGAAGTTTTATTCATTATTATATTCAAGGAGAAGTTGCAACAATTCAGCGAGATATCCAGTCGGTTAACGTCCCCAGTTTATTGCAAATATAAATGGAGGATAAATTATACAGTATAGTTTTTATAAGTAATTTCATATTCAATTATAACTACATCAGTGATTCTTATGAGATTTAAATGAAATCAAACCCGTTTTCTGATTTCAAAGAAAGGCTGAAAGTTCAATAACTTTTATAACCATACTTCGAATTGCAATTTTAGGAAATGGGAACATCTTATAAGAGGTTGTAACATAACTTCGAATATTCCAGCTATTCACTAATTTAATACAGTATAGTAGAAACATAGATACTATCTCTTCTCTATGGTAGAAACTCTAGTGACGTTTGCTTAAGATCTCTGTAATACAGCTGATAAGACTTTTAGCAATTCTTACCGGGATCAAGGGCCAAAATGGTTTTTCCTTTCAGTGGTGGGCTGAGTAGGAGTTTCTTCAAATTAGTAGCGAAAACTTCGATGGCTGCTGTTTCTGCGACTCTATTCAGTTCTGATCGAACACTACGCACTACCAGAGGCTGAACTGGAAACAAACAATTTTTATTAGAAAAAACTGTAATAATTTCCGATTTACATGACTGAAAAATACATAAAACTACATTTTGAATTAACTTTGTTACAGGATTTGAAGATCCTCGGGTTAACTAAGTTTTTTATTGGTAATCTCTAAAATTCTCTGAAAAAAGAATTTCAATAATTAATCAATTTAATACTTCATAAGTATGAAATTGTAACATCTTGATTGCATTTACTTGGATTAAACAGAAAAATGGAGTGATTTTATTGAAATCTACTTACTAAGCCTGTTGTAAGCATCATCGAAACTCTTCTTAAACAAATGTTCTCTTAAAGGATGGTATTGTCCTTTATTCATGAATCTCTTTTGGCAGAACGAAAACATGCCTTTACAGAGCCAATCGGTAACGACTATTTTAACAGATAATGCTTTTTGACTTTCTCCTCTGTTTATTGCCAAGACCTGAAAGAAATTAATTCTCTATTAATTAGTTTATATACGATTGACAATAATAGTACACTTCATAATAAAATATTACACTTATCAGAAACAGTACACTAATAATAAAGTGCACTTCAAATTTCAACAAATTTTTTATCGAGATATGTTGATAGTAAGTCGTGCATGTATTTGAATATTATCACATCGTTCATATCACTTATAATACAATTACTGTAGACTCAATTGCACACACTTACTTTTAGTTCTTTTGAAGCAAAAGTTCAACTCATTGGCATAAGAGCAACGACTCATACTCATCTTAACTATAGAAACCATTGACATTATATACATTAACCATTGACATGCCATATATTACCAAGCTCTGCTTGATTTTGTAGTGTAATTTGGCGCAAATCAAACTAAACTAAACTGAAATGCTCAGAGGAGTATCATAAATGATATATTCATTGATTTTATTTATTTAAAAAAAATTCAACAAAAAGAAAATTAACAACAAAATTATGAATCTTGTTCAACATAGGCTACACTTATCCTCTGTTTATCTATTGAGTTCTATTTATCTAGCTCAAATAGAGTGGTATAAATGGTACTACAGAGACTGTGAAATAATACAGTCTCTGTAAATGGTACCTATATACAAATTCAATATTATAATCACCTGATGAGGTTTGATGTATTTTATGTTTTGTGAGAATGAGTAATAGTTCTGGTATTTTCCTTCTGTATCATCCTTATTCTGGTGTTTATTGGCATTTGATTTGTTTTCTTTTTTCTCAACTTTATCTTTTTTAGATTTTCCTTCAGTACTTTTCGTTGCTTTCGATTTAGAACACTCAATCTTAATATGAGCATCTTTCTGCCTGTACATGGAATAAACAGTTTCATGATTAATTTCAACAACTATTACTCTGAATATAGATTATATACAATCTCAAATCCGAATCTGCTCTACAGATTCGATGGATTCGAGATTGGGATTCGACACATCACTATACTTGAATGGACGTTACTTCCGTATCGGAATACATTGTATTCCCAATCTTATACGTGCTACGCCGATACGGAAGTTATATCTTTCAAGTAGTTTCTATGGAATTTCGATGGATGTTCGCTTATTTTAATTTTAACTTGAATTTAAATTTGAATAGCTGAATAAGAATCGAATGAGAATTATTCCCAGTACTTACAATTTTCTAAGATGATCCAGGACTTCCTTATCTTTAGAGATAATATCTGCAATTATGTATGAAATATTATTTTCCACGTCATAAACGGTAGACAAGCCATCAACTGCTGGATTTAAAAATGACTCCAGGGAAATGAATCCTGTACCATTCAACAAACACAAGGCGGCTTCTTCAAGACCAAGCTTTCTTGCATTGTCTGCTTTGGTCTTTTTCCCGCCCACCTTGTATGGTGCATACTGAAAATAAAAACAAAACCTCTCAGTCAAAGAAATACAACACAAAGTAAAAAGCATACAAATAGGACTACAAAAAATTATGTAGGGGTAATTAGCGTAGAGCAAAATGTTGATTTAATGCAGTCAATGACAAACGGTAGTCAATACGGCAATCCGTAGTTCAATGTATATTTTAATTGTATTGTAGATTATAGGCTGGATCAGTTCATGGTTATTTCTCTTGTAATGAGAAACTTGGTAAGTTTCTTTTATATTTTTATCCCACATCAAGACGAGTCTCCGCTGCTTTCTAAACGTTGAATAAGAAAATCTGTAATATTCGCTGTCTTCATACTGAATCAGAAGATTACAGTATGGATGATAAACACGATCAACCCCACTTTGTTGAACTCAGGGGGTATTAACTCATGATGAATTATTTTCCTCATCATTAGTAAAATAAAAATTGTTCTGTATAATACTACTGTACTGTACATAATAAAATAAAAATTGTTCTGTATAATACTACTGTACTGTACATAATAAAATAAAAATTGTTCTGTATAATACTACTGTACTGTACATTTCATTTCAAAAACGTTCAATTTATTCTAAAAAAATCATTTTGTGTTGAGTAGGGAAGAGGGGAAATGTCATTTGAGAGCAGTGAAACGCGTGATGTGCATGGTAAAGCATTGGTAAAATGGTACAGATTATCCATGGTTTCCATGCCATCACTATAATAAATTATTGATTCATGTAAAAGCTAAAATTGATTGATGCTAAAAGCTAAGATAATAAATAGGAAGAAAACAAAAGGCGTCCCTTGATAAGAAAGAAATACAGGCGTTTGATGTTTTGAATTTTAGTTCATATGGAAAATTCAAGCATTTTATACAATTTTACATATCTGCTCACAGAAGAGGTTTTGAGCATATCAGGATCAAATCCTATGCTTACAGTGTAGGAAATCCTACATCCATGATAATTACGTACCGTAATCTCAGGAAATAGAAAGATAAAGAGATCTGTATAATACAAAACAATGGCATACAATTAAATATGTAGAATAAATTATACACATAGGAGACTTAATTAAGCGGTTCTGGTAGACTTTTATTGGCCAATTCACTACAGTATTATTTCACTAGAAAAGAAGTATTCTTACAATATGCTCAAGTTCCGTGAAGCTCCTAGCGCCCAGAATGCATTGTTCCAGGACAGGATTCATCTTCCCCGTTTTCTCAATCATTTTCAGTATTGAAGCTGCCTTTGCTTCAATAGCTCTAGAAATATAGATGAGTCAAATGGTGAATGAAATTAAGAACTGTCTGTAATACAGAGTTTTTGGATTAGGCTTCTGTACTTTATTTGAGCATTGAAGAACAGGCGAATCTTCCCCTGGCACTGTCTCGCCATGCGCATACACCAGGTCTCACAATATTTCTGTGATTCTAAAACTAATTCAGAAGATTAAACCTGAATAAACTCTCACTGGTGAAGCGGATTACTGAAATTGAGGAGCACAACACATCTATAAGTGTCTGTTTGTTTTTTATTTTTAATTTATGAATTCGAATGAAGTGTAAGAAAAATGTTATATTTATATAGGCCAGATTGTAGTAAAGCAGTTTCTATAACAAAAATAAAAATTGATACCTTAGTGATAACTAATTATAAATAGTGGCAAGAATACAACTCGAGTGATAGTTTAGTACATAATAATTGCAATAATACAACATACTTGATTGTTTCATATGCTTCCTTTGCTTGGCGCAGGCTCTCAGGAGACATATTATCGATAAGCTCTTTTCTATAACGAGCAATGAATGGAATCGTATTGTCAGCTTCAAAAAGTTTAATAATATTTCTCGATATACCAATATTCAAATCCATCATTTCTGAAAGTAGTTCTTCCGGTAGCCAAGCTGGTTTGAGTGCCTGGAATCATACAATACAATTAATAAAACATAACTCATTTTTCTATTGATTAACAATACATTGCTTGACAATTTCCACTAAAAGACAGAATCTTGAAACTTCAACATAAATGAATAAATGCATTTTATTTCTCTTTACAAAAAAAAACATTACAAAACAAGTGTATAATTACTTGGGAATTAAACTGATCACTTTTACAAGTAGCCTATATGTGATCAGTGTGCAAAATAAAAAATAATAATAAAACAAGGAGTCTGAGTCTAGTCTATACAGCTAATATACATAATTTCAGGTATTGCCTGGAGCGTAAACAATAATTTATCTAGTACAGTATCATATTAAATTATCATACAAATGGAAGTGGATGATTTATTATTGAAAAGTTAAGCAAAATTGTATTAAACTATGGAATAAACGTGTTACAAATTAACAAAATAATCAGAGTACATTACAAAAGGATCACAGTTTAAAATATAAGGTTTTAACTTGATACATTTCTTATGAACCAAGTATCATGTAATTCAAATAACTATTCCATAACTCTTTTACAGAACACCGTGCAATAATCACTCCTTCTATCTCTATAAGTAGTTTGTTTAATATATAGGGCCCTATCAACAGAGTGCTTAAAATTTTTTTTGTTCTTTGTCCAACATGCTGTGAGTCACTTAAAATAGAGGTTTCAACTGATAGGATCTTTCTCCACCAAGTTTACAACTAATAAAATTAATTAACAAAGACCTTAAAACTGAGATCTACTATATTTATACTAGGCTATTCAAATTCAAGTTATATTTCGAGTAAAAGGTTATTTGAATGATCTTGAAAATATGTTCGGATAATCTAATTAATATCTCAAATTTCATATTTTTGCCAAAAATTGCCACTGTAGTTCTATAATGTTGCTAGCTCAATAAATTTTTGCCAGGGCGAGAAAAGTTTCGGAGAATAAATAAAAATACGATTACATTAGGTAGTAGAAAAATTTAGTAAGAAACTTTTCCACACAGGACAATACTCATGGTTTTGTAGAATTCACGTAAATTATCAACTTACCAAGTCTTTTTTTTCATCAACATGTTCACTACTGGTCTCACCAAGGTCAGAGTCAAACTTAATCTCTGACTTAAAGGCATTCTCCTTTTCATCTTTCTTAAATCGATGGTTTGACGACACACCATGCTGAAATTGTTCATCTTCATCAAAATAATTTTTGTCTTCATAATTATTATCCTCTCTGGTTGAGTAGTTTAGTTCTTCTTTGATTTTTGGTTCACGTTTTATTTTGGGTTGTGGTTCGTTTTTTAATTTATTGACTTTAGGTTGAGTTTCTTTCTTGACTTTGGGATGTGCTTCTTTCTTAACCTTGGCTTGATTTTCTTTTTTAACTTCAGGTTGAGCTTCTTTTTTTACTTTGGATTGAGGTTCTTTTTTTACTTTGGATTGAGGTTCTTTTTTCACTCTGGATTTGGTTGATGGCTCAATAGTTTCGGACTTGATTTTCCTGCCAGGCTTTGCATTTCTCTTGACAGGTGGTTCCTCATCAGGAATCCATTCATCATCACTTTCAAGTCTACGCTTTCTAGATTTCTTGACTTGCACATCATCCGAACTTTGTGAGACCTCACTGTCAGACATTTCATATGATAAGGGGGTTTCTGCAACAGAAAATACAGAAATTCGTGAGAGTAGGAAAACTAAACATTCCAAGAGTGAGCAAAGTGAGATAATGCTGCCAAAAAGAATGAGCATACTTCTTATTCTAATTCTTATCTACAACAGATTGAATGACCTAGAGTTCATTCTAAAAATAGTAAATAGATTATAGTAATAGTAACTAAATAAGTGGAATAAAAATATGAGGTGATAATTAGCAGACCCTACAATGCCCTACATTTAGAATTATTACAGTAGGTAAGCCGTGAGCCAAAATTTCTAATGTTGTTCGAATGGAAATTTATCCAGCCACTGCCATAAAATTTCCTGTATTCTTTTCTATAGGCCTAGGGCAATATGTGCATAAAATTTTATAGAAGAAATATAAATTTCAAATATTCATAATTTTTTATCGAATGATAGCAAATAAATTGACCTTTTCAAGAATATTCTAATGCATATTTAAGATGCCATATCAAACCTTACCCGACCATGAAATATAAATCGAAATGTAACCAGTTGCCAGAAAATGGTGGATTCTAATAGAATGAAAAATTAATATTCCTCGTCGGGAAGAAATAATTAAAATAAGCTCATTGAAAAATATTATGCTATGAATATAACAGATTAGCATAAGTATAACTGATTAAGCTGTGCTTTTCTGACTCTTGACATAACAGACATAATTAACTTACCGTACAGTACCGGTTTAATACTGAATAAAAATCTTTATCGGCTAAAACAAGCAAAGCCCCTTAAAAATCGTTGAAACAATATTATTAAAAAACGTCTTTCTAATACAATCAATATCAATAAGTTTACTATAGGTACTGATATGTTAAGTTACCATTAATATTATTACTCTTGGATCTGCAATTCTGTAGCCTATAGCTATAGAATATGATTCAAACTATCTTACTTTCTTGAAGATTCTTATGACATGATTGATATGAGTTAGTACGGGTTAATACAATTAAAAAATCAAAATGACAATGAGAATGGAAATTTCACTTAAGAGGAAAGATTCTTTTCACCATCTCACGCTAGCTGTGATCTCTTGTGGAACTAACTAAACATCAAGTCTTACCTTAATCTTTAGGATAATCAATTTCTATAAATCAAGAATATAATACACACAACACAATTCTGTATCGCTACCTCAACCAAAAAATATTTAACTTTAACAATATTGTCTGTCCATTATCTAGGCTACTGGCACAGAAATCTCCTATTCTGTGCTACTGGCCAGCTACCTTGAATCTTGTATCTATGAGGTTATGTTGCCTGTTTTGTATGTACCACAGATTGAGTAGGAGAGAAATCACAGTTCTCTTTGAAAATAACATTAGTAAAATTAGAGGTTAGCCATTATAGGGTATCAAATTATCAATATCAAGCTTAATAAAATTATAATAATAATCAAAATACCCTCTTTGTTTTATTTTTGAAAGAGAAAAAAGTCTTGGTCCAAAACTTTTTGGAATTGATCTGGTAAAATTGAAAAAAAAAAATTAGAATGCAAATTCGTTGGATTAAAACAGTCCATTTACCATGAGCTGGTAGACCATCAGCGCGCTCAAGTGAGAGACAGTGAACATGATTTTAACCATTGTTAAGGTCAATTCACACATTGACAACAACGACATTTTTGTTCTGCGCATGCGTCACCAGCCCACGCTCTGATTGGTCCATGTCTATCTTTGTTTACAAATGATGAAATGATAGCTGTCAGCTATCAAGCTGACAAGCCTCACCAGCCAAATAGCAGTACCGGTATGACTCGAAAAGGTTTGTATTATAATTGTCAGTATAAAATAAATTGACAGTATTAAAGAAAAGAATAAAGGTCAATTCCCACATTGATGACAACGACACGACGACGACATTCTCATTTCGTTCTGCGCATGCGTCACCAGCCCGCGCTCTGATTGGTCCATCCTTTTGGAACTTCTGACCAGCCGAATTTCTAGGATAAGTGACTAGATACGAAGTTTGAATGTTCGCTGTTCGGAATCAATTGTCAATTAATATTAATAATATTAGTACGACGATATGAATATAATAATCAGTAAATAAAATTATAATACAAACCTTTTAAAGTCATACCGGTACTGCAATTTTGAGAGCTTGATAGCCGACAGCTACAGCTATCATTTGTAAACAAAGATAGACATGGACCAATCAGAGCATGGGCTGGTGACGCATGCGCAGAACGAAATGAGAATGTCGTCGTCGTGACGTTGTCGTCAATGTGGGAATTGACCTTAACTAATAATGTAAAGTGGACGATTTCAATACACATAAATAATTGACGATTGATTCCGAACAGCAAACATTCAAATTTCGTACCTAGTCATTTAACCTAGAAATTCGGCTAGTCAGAATTCTAGCATTCTTCAAAAAGGATGGACCAATCAGAGCGTGGGCTGGTGACGCATGCGCAGAACGAAAATGTCGTCGTCGTTGTCGTCAATGTGTGAATTGGCCTCAAGTCGGAAAACTGACATAATTCCTTCATTTTTTTATTTTTCAAGAATTTTCAATTGGAAGAATGGGTTGAAACGTTTCTGTGACTTTCATGCTTTCATTGTCGGATTCATCTAATTTGGCCGATGATGAATAACCTCCATTACATAGATAAATAGAGATATTAATTTCTTGACGTTGCTGATGACCGTAGAGTTCGAAAGCAGAAAAAATATCTCTCTCAATCTATCTATCTAATTCCAAGCATCAAATTGAATGAATATTACTATGGACTATTTAATTCTCTACAATTTAAGCCTAAATAAATGATAAAATCCTCTTTCAGATGCTATTAATGAATGTGGAACCTGAAAAAAATTAATGAACTAATTTTTCCAATATTCTTTAATTAGATGTAACTTTCTTGTTTAAGAGTTAAACATGAAAATTTGTAATGGAGTTTGAAGAGGGGAAAATTCTTTACATTTTGATAAACATTCGAAATTCTTGACTTTGGTATCTTCCTAATAAGAAGAATTCAACTATTAGCGTGCATTTCCAAAACAAAACACAACTTTCCAATTGAAACTCTTTTTATTGGAAAAATACTGTAGTATAGAATGAATCCACATTACTAAACGGTTGCAACATTCATTCCGGAAAAGCAACACACGATGATTTGTGTTGATAAGAAGCATTGCTTTGCTATCAGTCTCCATCAGTGTATTTGGTGCGCATGGGCATTATATTGTACTTGGGGTCCCTGCTGTAGGGCTTTCTCAGTGCGCCAGCTGCATGCGTCAGCTGCAATGCGCAGTCCGGATGCGCAGTGCCCGGCAGAAGTGTGCACTCTCTTTCCAAAATGGCGGCCAGGCCATCCACCAACGACATGAATCCCAGAGAGATGGCAGCTCTTCGCACACGGTTCAGTTCCTATAGAAAACCGAGAAATACAACATAAATTGGTTTCATTTCTTCAACCTCTGTTCTGTAAAAAAGAGCTCGTGAAATTTGAAAGCGCCAGAGGAATGTAAGTAGTCCAACAACTGATTAATTTCAAATATGGGTACATTAGAACATTTAATTTTTTAGTGATAATATTTATTTCCTTGCTGTTGATCATTGGAACAATTTGAATGGAAGACCGTGCAACCTTCAGGGAGGGAATTGAAAATATTTATTTCTCTTCAAAGGAAACAAGTACATGGATAACACAGATAAAAAAGTAAGTAAAAAGAATATTCTTCACATGGACTATAATGCCCAAATACATAAGAAAGTGTTGCTTACTGAGTGAGATAAGTACGGTATATTCTTATTCACAATGGCATGTCGGTTTAATTATGAAGCTGGAGACTAACGATGTTTTAGAACGCGATTGAAAAGCTCTATGCAACAGCATTGTGTCACTCATCTAATACAATCATGTATCCGGTACATCCAGTCTGTGGTGTGTGCATAGAATATGTTAGTGGATAGCCATTCAATTTGTAATTTTATAAGATGGTTGAGCCATGCCCTAAACGAGAAGACGAAAGTGCATGAAAGATAAGAGCTTGATTGAGCAAAGGGTATACAGGGTATCGGGGCGAGTATACTTTGTCTCCCATACGGGCTACACGATGAATAATCTCTACTGTATAACTCAAAAATTGGGAATCGACTGTTCAGTAAACTTTTGAATACAACTTAGAATCCATCCTGAATGACTGACCTTGTAAAAATGTGAAGTTTTTTCGGGTAACTTTCTTGCATGCCTTAGAATTTTCTGAATGTCCGACTGCAAACCAGCTTGCCTAATCCAAACAACACAGTTCTGTGAGTAACTTCGTTTTTCTGGAGGTCGCACTGGGAAGGTTTCTTCAGGATCTGGAGAAAAGAAGCAATTATTAATATTTTCCGATACAGAACTAAAATTTATCTAATTCTGATTCAGAAATTTATAATTCGAATGCATTCAATCAAGTACGAGCCGAACCGAATAGAAACGAAATCCGGTCGAAGAAAGTCGGTGAGAGCGGTTGCTAAGTAATCATGTGGTTAAGTAAAAAACATTCAAGACTGCTCTTGGATGGGTGACCGACACAGAAAATTGTAATTAGGCGAGGTGGAACCTACTCGTAAGGGTCTCCCCACCGATAAAAAAGTCACTTTTAGTGACCCGACGCTTTCATAGTTATAAAGAGGATATCGTTAGATAAAGATAGGCCTACCTAATTTCACATTTACACTACAGGACTGTATAAAATTAAGAAAGATACTGGAAAGATACTGAACAGTTATCAAAAATATTTTTCACAATAAATCCAGCAATAGCTATACAATTTGCGACGAGTTCAGAATTTTTAAATGCTGAACAAGCCGATTATTCATAAAAGAAATGTTCGCCTCATTTATGTAAAAAATAAGATTATTTATATTTTGGAAGCCATACTACAATAAAACAATTTGAAATGTTGGGTATCCATCACAAATTGAAGTACTTGAATTTGATTTGAAAATTATCTTGTTTCCAAGAAGCCAACAGAATAAGGTTCCTTGAGTTTCGATCTTATGAATAAATTGATAGATGACAATCAGTAGATTGCACTTACTTTTGTTTTCAGGGTCAGATGGAACACCGAGATGCTTGAAGTTGCCCAGCCAAGGAACAGTATCTGTGCCCGGCTCCAGAAGCGTTAGCATCAGGTTTGACTTCTTCTTGGAATCCGCCCATGAATAGAGCACTCCATACCAATCGTTTCCAACCTGACACAGTGCTGCCATGTTTTCAACCTACAATTAATAAAAAGTACATTAAACAGCAAGAAATGAGGTACCACACGATTTTACAGCAACATAATTGAATAAAACTTGTAATCAAAAAGTATATAGTGGAGCAATTATTAAAAAATATTGTTAATTTGAAAAGTTTGTATTCCTTTATAATAAATTGTCAATGAGATAAGTATATTGCAATGAAGATTCAATATATTCCATTGGTTTTCTATTACAATTGACAGGTTTTCATAGGCTCACCGTTCTTTCAAGGCAAAGAGGATGAAGAATGAGCACAAGCAAATTAAAACAACTTTAGACTATTAGAATGTCAATAAAAAAATGAAAGATTTTCGGAAAGATATTGAATTGTACAGTTATAATTTTATGCTATTCAAGTAATTTTTCAATACATTTCATTTATGCTTATACTACCCATTCTAGCGTCAGTGATGGATATATTTTTGAAGCAACATGAAATTCAAAATAAAAATACAGTATTCATCGAAATAATCTTTTATTTAGGAATTAAATAAAGTAATCTAAGTAAATTTCTGGAACAGAAGTTTTTGACTGAATCCTGTTTTTTCTTTCCTTGATATTCATTAACTTTCCACTGTATTTTTGATCAAATAAATTGTTATTAAAAGCAAGTTTGATTTTGATAGTCTGATGCCAAATTTACGTTTGATCTCGGTACCTTTAATGCGCCATGCAGTAGAACGCAGAACGAAGGCGTTCGGCCGTCATCGTGATTGTCGTCGTCCGACTCGGGAGGTTCGACTTTGACGGCCGCGTGCGAAGCGGGGGCGGCGGCCGAGGTGGGGTGGGGCAGCACCAGGTGCCTGGACACGGCGGCCGGGCTGCCAACGTGCGCCACCTCCACAAAGCCACAGATCTCCAGCAGCCCTGTCAGGCTCATCGTTTCCAGATCAAAGTCGGTCGTCTTCGTGTATGGCTGAAATATACAACGGGACAACACGATCAGGAAGGAAGCATCAGTTATAGCATTCTAGTTATCGATTTGAATTTTTACAATACAGATATTGAATGACAGAGATTCGCCAAAAACAGTTCAAACTACTAATTTAGAATTGAATTGGTAGGTAATAGGTCAATCCCCGTGTTTCGGAGGACACGTTAAGCCGTCGGCTCCGGCTGCCTTGAAAGTGGTCGTTAAATCCATTTTTCATCGCCCCCCTCCAATCACCAAAGCACAAGCCTAAAACTCATGTAGGCATCACCCTCATAAAATAATAATAAAATGTTAACATTATACAGAAAAACCTAGCTACCTTAGATTTTTATGATTCAGTTCATAACAAGCTTGTTTGTGATTAGGCTATTTTTCATTTGGCCTGGAACTGTTTCTGAAATATCGAATATTTGAATTTGAAAATATTTCATTTTGTGGAAAAACCACGAAAAGTAAATCTGTGAATTTGAATAGGAAGTGTCATTAATGTTCACAATGAACATTTTTATGTTAAAAATACAAGATTGTAATTATTTTTCATAAAAAGTAGTGAGATTTTAAAATGTGGTGAATATTTTTTCTCACCACTGGCGATGGAGACAAAATAACTTTGCAGCTGAGGTGTCCACATTTCAATGTTCCCGTGAACGAACTGTAATTATCTTCGGCCAACTTGTGGAAAAGATTTTGAACGCAAGTGGGCGACAATTGACTGTCTGGAACGACAACACTTCCGTCGCCTCCGGAAACTTCGACCAAACGGCGCAGATTGGGCGTGAGAGTGCCGGGAGATGTTAACGCGACTGCCACCATTTTCCCCGGAAACGGGAACGGCAACGTCGCACTGGGCTGGCTCAAGTTGATCGCATCGTAACGAGTGTCTCCGTCGGTTATCAGTATCACCTACAACAAACGCCATAAAACAAAGGAGATTAGATTGATTTGTTTATAGATATTTTTCCTTAGATAAAAGATTATGTTGAAAAAACATATTGTTAAAGTTAAAGATTGTAAATAAATTAAAACTTTGTTTCTATTTGGAGATACTGTATAATGTATTCTATATTATTATTCTCATGAGAGATTATTTTATATTCATAAAGGAAATAGAAACATTCCAACATCAGCATAAAATATATTTTAAAGTAAAGTACTACAATAATTGATAACCCCAGATTCTTTTACCTACCTGACAAGGAGTGGCTGTGCCCCATTCACTGAGAACAATGGTGTTGATGGCCTGCAGTGCTGACTCAATATCCTGTTTATCACATTCCTCAAGCCGGTTCAATTTCAATTTCAGTTGATCAAAATCTCTTGTGAAATGAGATATTACTTCACATGTTGAGGAGAACGCCACCTGAAAATGTAAGTAAACATTCAGTTTCGTTAATAATATTATTAGGATATTGGATGTTTTAAGACAAAGTTTTTCCATCAAATTTGTAATATGTTTATTAAGTTTTTTGAAGTTCTGAATTTTTGGATCCATAACGAACTGCGAAGTTAACACTAAGTCGTGAATTCCAGTGTTGAAACAATAGTGTTAAGTTTTTTATTGCGAATCTATTAATTGATTAATTTGATTGTAATGTGTTATTGAGAGTCTCATACTATTATTCATATTCTTAGTTGTACATTTATAATAAAAAATCATACAACAATGTAATCGTTGTTTAATCAATGTAATCGGCTGGGGTCGGTGACACCAATTTTATTACACCGAATCAAAGCTAGTACACTAATGGTTAATGGTTGGCGAGTGGCTTTACTGTTATTCAATGGATTCTAGTACTTAATTAGGTGTAATAAGGCATTCAACGTCGTATTTGATAATAATGGAATCAACATCCAGTTTCTTAATCATTGAAGAAAATCAAGGCGACATTATAATGTAGCCCAATTATTTAAAATCATTAATATCGTACCCTCCAAATTCTATCATTTACACTAACAGTCAGGATATTCATTTTCATGGTAATGTTATCAACCTTGGATTAGCCTATGTATTACTCATTTCAACTTCAATTCATTTATTAATATTGGAGGTTTTATATTTTTCTATTGTGCGCACATAATTTTATGTAATTTTGATAAAATAAATCGATTGAAATTAAAAACTGTTTAATCGGTTTAATAATTAACATGAGTGTTTGAACGATAATGAAGAGATTAAATCAATAAATTGATACCGTATTTGGGAGTGCGATAATGCACATAATGAGTGGATTTATTCACTGAAAATATACATAAAATAAAAGTTGAGAATAACTTATTGTGATATTTTATTCTGAGATGAACTAGAATGATTCATCACTTGAGTTAGAACGGATATAAGGAAATCTTACAACAGCAACGAATTCCAATTTTGAGTACATTGAAAAGTAATCAAGAAGAGTGTTGATGCCATGAATTGCGAGTTGGAGTCGTGTGAACGTTTCGCCAGAATCGAGAGCAACAGGCTGCGCCATTGACAGCGATACATCCACTGCCACGATAGTTGGCATTTTTATCTGCAAAACAAACTCTGATTAGGTATATTGGCCGTCCTCTGCAATTTTGAAGCCTCTCTTGCCGTCTCACAGAAGGCTATCACGAAAAATTCTAATGAAGGGTGCAAGATATTCCACACACATTCTATTCCAAGACTTTCTAGTCCTTAGTATTAAGCAGCTTTACATAAAAAAACTACCTATTTATATATTTAAAAACAGGAACATATTTACCAATATTAAACATAATTATCCAACCAGAAATAGACTACGAATGGGTATTCAAATTCCCAGACTCAGTCATCACCTGGATTAAACAAATTCATTTTACTTAGCTCATTCCCTTTTCTGTAACTTTCCCTGAGATATCTTGCACACCGAGGGGGCCAGCATTGCTGTCTTCGAAGACTGAGGGGGTGGCTGCTCAGCTTTGGACAAACAGCATGTGAAGAGCTTGTTAGATCACCATATACATAGCATTGCTTCTGTTTCTTTTTTCTTTTATATCTTTCTGCTTATATATTTTTTTCGTTCCATGTATTTTTATCCAATTACTTCTCTTCTGCTGGTCATAATTCATTTTATTATTACTGGATATACCATGAGTTGTCATTATAAGTTTGTCATCTTAAATTTATTATGTTATCTTCTCTATATTTTCTTTTCTCTAATATCACTATTTATAAAACAACATTACACAAAATTATCTCAAGAGTGTTGAATAATCCTGATTGGTATCTATGAAATTTATTTTAGTTTATATTCTTTTTCTCTATCTGTCAAGAAAAATTTCTGTATTTGAATAATTTCACAATTTTTTATACGACCCTCCTCACACACAGACTCATTTTATGTGAGGAGTATAGTCATGTATTGTCTCATTTCTTTCAAATGCACCGTATGTATTTTGTTTTTGAGAATAAATATATTTCAATTCAATTAAGGACTCCTGAGTGCCTAGCGCATGTTGATGTTGTACCATGCTGTCTTCAGCAGCCATATACATTATGGTATTTCAGTACCTATGGGGACATTCTGCTCACATCAAAGACATTCTCCTCATCGAGAAGAAGCCACTTCGTGTGATGAGATGACATAATAGTAAGTTTGATGCACACTGTCAGCCCATTTTCCAGCATCTGGGCATACATACATTTTATGGACTGTATATTTTGAAATCATTACTATACGTCAAGAAAAATCTGACCACGTCCTCAAGGAGAGAGGAAGTCCATGCTTGCAGTACACGAGGAAGGGAAAACTTGGATGTGCCACGGTGTCGTCTGTCAAGAGTAAACTTCCGGTGCTGGCCATGATAATGTTTAACTCCATGCCACACACAGTGAAGGAGCGCTCATTTAACGTGTTCAAGAATACTCTGTCGAGATGGCTCATCGGCGAATGGATGAGTTCTTTGCGGATGACTTTGCTGGTATATGACGCTGCCATCTTTCAAAGTTATTTGTTTTAACTACTGACACGATCTATCCGGGAAACCCTGGTCTCCGATCACGATATTGAATTCAATATTAAAAAATAAAATAAAAATTGAGAGCCATTTACTAAGAAGATGTTTATGATTAAACATGCATAATCGTAGGTTTAATCATTTCCAGCAAGAAACAACATCAAGATGTAGTTTGTTTATGATTAAGCAAATAACTTAACTGCTTTAGATAGGAATAGGTTCATCACTATCAAATGCGGTACCTACCAGTAATAACAGCAGCCCAATTTGAGATATAATCCTACTGACACACCATGTTGATGAATTATTCAACATCTCACTCTTTTAAAACTTTAAACGAGACATGGGTAATTTTTATCCAGTGAAATACTTTTGTAAATTTTAGATCCACGTGTTGCTCTGTGATTCTTTCCAACTCAATACCTTTCCAACATCTTATTTCCATGATCGGAAGAACCTGGTTTGATTAAATTGTTCTGAGGAAGTGGAATAAGAATTATGATTGAGTTGAAAGTAGAAGGTACGGTACCGGCAAGATTACTAGACAAATTGTCTAGTAATCTTGCGGTACCGGTACCTTGAGTTCTGCAGTGTGATATCCAAAGATAGTTCCACTTTGCTGTATGAGCCATGTCATGGGAGAAATAGTAAGACTACACTTCTAGGTGGGCTCCAAACCATCAAGTGAGTGATAGATTAATGATCCAGAGAACCAACCGGTAGCTATATTTTGCCAATTTGTAACCAACATAGATCTGTTTGTAGATCCACCATGTTTCACAAAATGACTCAATTGGAGCTGAAATGGGGACATGTGATGGTCGCCCCACCAATAGAAGTCATAAATCAATCAAAACTAGATACTGAGTTATGATATGACATGACTGAAATTCATTAAACGAGTTTTCACGAAAAGCGTTTGCCGAGAGAGTTGAAGCTAAATAGTAGACTGATCTAGAGACAAAAAAGTATGGTAGAGACAATAATCAGACAAATTTATAATAGACTTACATATTTACAACTCAACGGCCAACATTAGACACTATTCTCTACTCTACTACTTAATTCATAAACATAATAACCTAACCTCATCTGTTGATTGTTGACATATCTAGCGAGGGTCACTACTATCTGCCCGACTCTCATTTGTCCATATTTACCTTTTGTCCGACGTTTCAACATGAAGGTGACGTCACAAAGAAGGGCCATAAAATTTTGTTCATCTACACCTACAGTCTTCTTACAACACTTGTCTTGGATTTCCATGATGTGAGAATGTATTTGAATTATTATTATATATATATATTGTATGTATATTATACTGTATTTTCTACAGTTACCTTGAAAAGCGGCTGTTCCTGCATTATTTCAGTACTTCCACTTGTTCCATTTATAGTAAAAAACAGTTGCTTTTGCGCTCAATAGTATAATTTTTTATCTTTTCCAGTGATGCTTCAGCCGTCAATAATTGACCAAAAATCACAAATGGACATTATTTTCAAGCTTAGAAACAGTACTTCATGTAAATCTATATTCGTTACAACCAGATTAACTTTTAAATAAAAATATCTGCATAGATTCTAGAGCTCAATAAAAGATTTTCCGACGGGATTAAATTTGCCCCAGTACTATTAGGATAAGATCTATTCTCCTTCATATCAAATAAAATTTAAAAAGCTCTTTAATATTTGTAAAACCTGGAACTAATACTGTAATATTATTGATTAGCATTTATAAAAGCATTCCTCCTCACCACATGGTTTGTTAGCAGATTTTTTTTTTTAAATCATGCTAGTTCAGTAATTGCAAATGAATTTCCAGTACCGTAACTTTTACCAAAGCCTTGCGGTGGGGTTTAGTAGACTAGACTTGAAGAGCGATATTTTGATCAATTTCCTACCAAATGAATGGAGCTAGTATGTCATTGTAGCTATCTCTACAGTGACTAATAAGGCGTACACCTGATGCAACAACTAATCGGTGTGTGTTGCTTCATTAGCAACTATGTGAAGTACTGTGACTGAACGTGACTAATATCGTCTTGTCTTGTCTTGACTCAAAGGTGTACGCCTTGCCTAAGTAGGAGTAGACTTATTTTTAGGATGGCGGCTGAATGGCGCTTGAATCAAAGTAGCTTAGAAGGGGAAAACCCCCACTCAGCCATTATCCTAGAAAATTTTACCTACAGTTCTATACAATTCCATAGTCACTGGAATTGTATCAAAATTAATACAACCCTTGAACAACAATCTTGTCCCTCTGTGGAATAAATAACTCAAAAGCAATACAACTTGGTTTGCTAATGGTGTACGGTACTATATGAAAAAAATTGAAAATAAAGAAATAAAAATGACTTTTAGAACTCTTCTCGAATAAATTTTAATAATAAATAATTATTTTATGAATAGAAAGGTAAGTGGTTCTAATTTTTATAAAAAAATATCTGCCAATTGAATTATTTGATAATTAATTATTTGACCAAGTTTTCCAATAATATAATGTAGTTATTCTATGACATAGACACTGGTTTTGCTGCAATTATTTTCTTGTGCGTGATTAGGTTCTTCATAACTACGTAGGCATCTTCACTGTTCTGCTTGAATGCTCCAGGCGACATTGGAAGGTAGTCTGGTTCAGAAAGAGCTCTGCTCATTTGACAATCCACTACATTCTGAGATTTTATCGATGCGCGGCCATGTGCTTTCTCCTCATCTTTTTGAAATCTTCTATGTAAACTGAAAAATAAATGGCAATGTGTCTACTTAGAGGAAGTACAATAATATAAAAGCATTACCGTATTTTTTGTATGACCTCCAAAATGTAGTAGGCTAGTAGTATGGATATTGATAATATTCTATTAATACATTTCATTTGAATTAATAAGCAAAATTTGTATTATTTTTTGCTTTCCACAATAAGAACTTAATTTCTATCAATTGAATCATCAATATTTGATCATTGAATTTGGGATAGTTTAGGCTGTGTGGAGATGAACTTACTAATTTTCGACTTTGTACACCAATTATTAATTTTCACTATAACTTTAAAGTACAGTAATTGTATAATCTCCTTGAAGTATCAGATTCAATAATTATTTCAAATAGGCGATAGCTTGGTTTTTTGCTACCTAACTACGTTTTACAAAAGCTTAAAGTACACTCAATCGAAATAAATTGGGACTAGGCACTCTTAAACCATTTCGAGAGAAATGAAAGTAGGGTATGTTGAAGTTTTATTACATGCAATGAAATTCCACTTTGTTCTATAATATACTGTAGTATGAACTACAGAGACAGTATATTATTATACAGCCTCTGAAAATTTTAACAGAATCTAAAGTTTCAAATTTTTAAAAAATTAATCAATTTTAATTTTTTAATTGTTCATCTTCTTTTATCTTCAAAGAAGATATACTCACATTTTATTGTAGAATTCTGATTTTCTAGGTGGTAGAGGAGGTGGAGCAATATTATCAGTTTTAGGCTCAGTACTGTTCTGAACATTTCTGTCTACTTTGATTGTCTGTTCTTCATCTATTTCTTCGTAAATCCCCGAGGCGATCGACGAGCCAGACTCTCTTCTATTAGAGATTGTGCTCTTAAATGAGAAGTGTAGCTCAGGAAGGTCATCCGTTTCACATTCTATATCGTGGTATTCGACAAACTGCCAATCCTCATCAGTGCTTAGGTTCTGGTAGTCATGCGAGGTGTCTGGCTCACTGCATCCAGGCGTAGATAGCATCAAACCAAAGCTAGCTGATATCAGGGTTTTTGCAATCTGTGAAATATCAAAACAAAATTCGTTTATTAATAGTGATAGTGATTGAAGACTATAATATTATGAATGAGAAGATTGAATGAGATATCCAAAATTGAATCTTTTGACTGCTTATCAGGAGTACCGTACTGTACTGTAGGCTATTGTGAATGTGTGTGTATGAATATTAGAATAGGAAAAATTTTTCATTCGAGTCCAAGTAGAAATCAAAAGAAGGTTTTCATAATATGAGTCATTCACATAATATGCTACAGGCTTGAAATGCTCAGTAGTAGATACATACAGGTACAAATCTGTCGAAAGATTTCAGAACAGTCGAATCTTTATGTAATTAAGAAATCTTTCTGATTAACTAATCGTTATGAATTTAAGAAAAATTCCAATTCTTTTCATTTAAAAGATGTTTGGACGATTCTCTGCTACGTCTATCGACTGTGAGGACATGAAAAACTAAAATAA
This sequence comes from Laodelphax striatellus, assembly GCA_017141395.1. NCBI lineage: Eukaryota > Metazoa > Arthropoda > Insecta > Hemiptera > Delphacidae > Laodelphax > Laodelphax striatellus. Next base: position 19,885,868 of record CM029530.1, read on the forward strand.
TTAATTTCTTCTTGAAGTGGTTGAATATATAGCAATGAAATAAAAACTGTGTAGAATAAATAATGGGTTCAGGTTGTTCGATAGCATATTTGAAATCAGAAATTAAGAATAAAAGTAGCAGGAATTTTCAATAGCCGCTGCCATTCAATGTAGTACATACAGGTGTCTATTTTTCAAATGAATATGATCTCACAAACAATTAAGAGGAATCGAAAAAATTAAAATTAAGAACAGAAATGAATCCTACTTTAAGCCTTTTATGTGTTTAAAAACTGAATTAGGTATTAGTTGGACACCATTCAATCACATTAGCATGTTTTAATTAATCTCTCTTTTCAGTGAATCGACTTAGTCGATTTTGTTTGCGACCGATCATACTGCAAATGCTTTAGCATTGGCCACATGCTGTGCAGCATAAAAAATCGATCAAGTGTGGACATAGGATTGAACTATAGAATAAAATGAGGTGAAATTGAATAGAGACTGACTTTTCCTAGCGGACTAGGTTCAGCCGGTTGCTCGTCGGGGAGAGGTAAGCACTTGGACGAGTTGCCGGCGCGGGAAGTGTGCTGCAAAGGTGACCAGTGACGTAAGTCGCCCTCGCTGCGACTGAGCCGCCGTGCTGCCGAGCCGTGTAGCTGCAGCAGCCGTGTAGGAGTCGGCGGCAGTGGTGACGTCATCAGTCTGTGCTGACGCGCTGATCTGTAACGGCTGATTGCCGATTGAAGCTCAACGGCTGACTTACAGTACAGACGTAGCTCCAAATCCTCAGCATTCTTCCTGGCGCAATCACTTGAAACACACCAAATCTTATTCACAAAACACATCATCTGAAATTATTTAATTTGAAAAATTGAAATGAAATTCATTCATACATAATATTACTACTGAATTACAATTTTTAGAAGAAAACTATAGTAGTGGCCACGAAATCAGGCAGCTGAAAGATTCTGCGCTGTTGTAAAGTCGTGCCAACTGACAACTAACCTCGGCATCCACTAGAACCGTTTCTGTCAGAAAAGTACTAAACGTCCGAAATGCTAATATTGAATCAAATGGCCTGCAGCTGTTCGGATGTTTTCGGACAAAAACGGTTCCAGTGGATGACCAGGCCAAGTGAAGAGACTCCAAAGCTTAAACTAGGCAACACTGGAAGCTCAAAGTTGCCACTTTGTGCTGGGGATTGAGCGATTTTCGAACATATCCGTCGCTTTACCGGTTCCACATCTCATGTACGGTAGGCCATATAATTTAAAAATGAGAATGAGTTCACACAAATCAAAAAAATTAAGAGGAATAAAAAATATGAAGGATAAAAATGTATATTGTATATTAATTTAATGTTATATTATCAGTACGCAGTATTAGTTGTGGCAGTATTAGTTGTGTTCAATTCAAGTTAAATTGTTGATGATTTCAAGAAATATTTATTTCAGATATTGGTCTTAGTATTTTACAATACATAAAAGGTATTAATTTTGTTAGATTCTATATGAATAGACAATATATTATTATTATCAGATAATATAAAAGTTTTGTTTCATTGATTAGTGCAGTACACTCACCTTACCAGACGAAGAATCAATATTTTCTCTGTATCCTTTTCATTCTGTGATGGAATGACAAGTTTTGCATATTCAATCTGACTCCACTTCCATGAAACATGAATAATGCCATTATTTGAATCTCTGATTGTCATGTCAGAACTACTGAGACTCAAAATCCCATAAGTACCATAGAGACCAGCATTTCTTGAGCACTTATTATCGATGAAGGATACAAAGAACTCATCACTTGTCACTGGAATAAAAAAGAAACAATGCATTATTCCCGACTGCTTGCAGTCATAATTTTCATATTGTCCATTCTTTAGAATTATTCGTTAGTTAAACTTGCAGTACCTAATGTTAGTTGAATAATGTTTAATGTTGAATCAGATGTAATGATATTGGCTCCATTAAACATTTATTGCTACCTTGAGAAAGCAACAAAATATTTAAATATCTTACAAAGTGTGTTACCATATATACATAATAGTTATCACAGTCACTACAAAGCACAAGTATAAAGAGGTGATTGAATTCAAGTTATTGAATTGATACACATATGTATATCTCAATTTATAAGGGAACCGATTATTTTTTATACATGATAGATCAAGAAACTCAAGACATTGAGAGTAGGTATTTATTGATCAAAGTATGTTCAATATTATTATATTTATATTTCAAGTTTGATAACTGTATAATTTATTAAGTTTTTTAAACAATTACCTGGAAATAAATTTGGTTTCAGTAGAGATCTAATCTGAGACATCCATTTTTGACTGTCGGATTCTGATCCTCCAGCTAGGAAAAGGACTGCTCGACGGTATTTGCTCTCCGGTAGAAATATTCCAAAAGCGTAACTTTTTGTTCTGTAAATAATAACTTGAATGATGGATGAGATTGAAAAACAGGCGAAAATCGCTATCATTCAAAACAGTGTATGTGTACCTACAGTGTACAGTACAGTAGCCAAAACAAAATAAATACAACACAGAAATTAAATTCTTATTAAAAATCTACAGAGAAAATTGTTGAATAAAGCGATACAAACTATCATCTTGAATTAATTTATCGGAAGTTTTCAATAACATGCCATGCCAAATTAAAAATGTTAAACGCTTTTCATAAATATATAATATATAAGGTAACAAAAATCACATAGAATCTATGTAATAAATGGTAATTTTGTTAAGAGATAAAATCTACAAATAAGATAGTTCCTTTCATAAAAATTACCGAGATTCAGATCGACAGATATTCGCATTCTTGGGAACCTGTACAGTTAGATTGAGATTGGCTTTGTTGTTTCCAAGACATACTTCAACTGAATTCCCACTGGCAACTTTGATTGTGCACCATTGCTTTTTCCATGCCTGTTGATAGAAGGGTCGAACATATACTGGGAGAGAAATAGAAATCTTTTAAGAGTTCAAAGAAATTAGAATAGTATAGAATCTTGAGAAAGCAAAATATATTGAGATATCTTTTAAAATGTTTTATATAGTTATAAAAATCATTACAACGCACAAGGTGATTGAATTGATAGAAAAATAAATGTCAAAAAGAGTTAAAGGCTAATATGTAAAATTAGGATGAAAATGTATACTGTAACACCTTTCTCTTATTGATAGGCTACCGTAATACATTTTGAAACTTGCATCTGTAAAAACTTACATTTTACCAAAATATTTGTTTGAGTATTGCCACGGAAGTTATGAAATATTTTCAAGTTATTGATGTCGAATATTTGTTGATTAATTTTTGAAGAGTTACACTTAGCCTACACATAGGGTCATCTTTTATTGGTACTTTATGTTATTAATTGAAAAAATTTACCTTCCATGGTCCAAATTTTCTACCTTTTGATGGAACTTTGACATCAATGTACCCACAAAACGAAGGTTCGCTCATTTTTATCTGGAACAAAAGTGTTATAATAATAATTGTAATGATGTAAATCAATTAAAAAACAAACAAAACTTGGAAAATAAGATAAAATTGATATTTTAATATCATCCCAATCTTTCACCACGTCCCACTATGTGCTTGACAGATATAAGTAATGTTTCTCGAGAACTCGTCTCTTCTAGATCTAGAGAAAGGTAGATTTTGCATTACAAATAAATATTTAGATTACTGCTGAATTTAAATAATGAACTAAAATTTATAGGGCTAGTTATATTCTCACTTTGATTTATAGACTTTGCGGCCGTGGCATAGTTTAGTTGACTTTCATGGTACATTCAAGCTTCACGTCACGTGTTCAAATTTATGGAGATATAAGTTATTTTATGCGGGCTATATAGAATAATGTTTATTCATGAATTGGTTGAGTGAAAGTAAGTAAAGTTTAGTGAGAGAGTGACAAAGCGACTCTACACTACATAGCGGTAGAGTAACTATTATTACAATAATATATTGATCAAAAGCAACCAATAACAAATTTATTATCAATTTAAATCGTGTGTAATCTTTTCATTCTTTTTTATTATAAAGTACGGTACTGTGGTACCGTACAGCATTTGGAGCATCTTCGCAATTAAAGTTTTATAGCAAAAAACATAGTGCATACTGTGTTACTTTAATTAATTAATAAAAACTTTCTTTTATATCTTACTTCAGTTTCTCAATAAAAACAAACCGTAAGAATGCATCAAGTACTGTATAATATCTATGGGTTTAGCGCGGTTCGGGATCGGGATACTTTTCCACGAAGAAAAAATTTTTCCATTTTGTACTGTGTCTTTTTTATACATTTCTAAGTAATCTCCAATACAGTTCTTTGTAATGTAAAAATAGGAGGAAGCAGCAGAGAAATAACAATAGGCTACTTTCATCTCAGCGTATTCGGTAAATCCATCGTACTTTGATTGCAGAAGGCTACGGACCCACAACAAATGTTATTATTATCATTATTGGTTTTTCCGAGACAATAACAATTATTGTTTGGCTTCAACAGAATACCTATTGCAATTTTATGTAGTGAAATATAATTAGCGTATTATAGTCATTCTCTCGACAAAGTCGCGTAATGTAGGCTACGTATTCTAAATATATAATATCTAATATCTTGAAGCAGGTACGGTTGATTAACGTGGTACCTCATTCAGTGGCGGATCCAGCTTTAGAAACAGGGGGGGGGGCGTATAGTTAGTTGTGGATCCCCCTCTAACGTGAATTTTATTGAGCGGAGCGAGATTCGCGTTTATTATTGGATTGGTTTTATGTTGGATTATTAGATTGATGATAAAGATATATAGTTGCAAAACATGTTTAATAAGATGCAAGGTAAATAACTACACTATTTCTTTACAGTATTTAAAGTAGCCTACATATTTTAAAAACTTCTGAGCCTGAGGGGGGCGACCGCCCCTTCACCACCACTCCGGATCCACCACTGACCTCATTGTAGTTAGAAATGTATATTATATAAATCATGCTACACCGGGATTGCAAAATTGAATTAGAAATTAATTGAATCGGATGCTCTTGTGCGAGAGGTACCGTAACGGATGAATTGGATTTGCAGTTTCAGAATCCAATATTTTCTCATACTAAATTTCCGGTGAACGATTCCAGTATCAAGATTTTCTTTTTTCAATCCAATCACAACATATCCTTTCAAAGCAGCCTGGTTCGATCACACATTTTTGCAACATGACGGATTCTTCCGGTCAGCTTTCAGTTACTTTAAATTAATGTTTGTTTCAAATTTCAATCCGCTGAAATTTTCCTTGCTCCTGATTCTGACGAATCATCAATTTAAACAATCCCACAACCAAAACTCGTTTTACAGCAGGACTTGTGATTATTGTATTAAAAATTAAGTAACACAGGCCTATCTCATTATTTTCATTCTATCCTCTTTTTTTTATTATTTCTATTCTAGAGTAGCATAATACGACATTTCATCTGTTACCTATTGTAATAGGTACTGTAAGTTACGGTACCTATATATAAATGAGGTGCGGCAAGCAGTCATAGATCATTTTCTACTTTTAGCCACAGATTAAGAACGTAAGTTGATATTATAATGGAAATTCGTAAGATGTTTGTATGGACTATATTATAGTACCTTCAAAACAATCTCGTTTTCTTTTTTTGCATCTCTTTGTTATGGAATTCTATAGAACTGATGATCTTGATCCATTTTATAAGAACTGCAATGTTTAGGCTGCACTTTCGTTATTTTACTTCAATAACGTCATATGCAGTCATGAATGATAATTTATAAATATAGGTACTAAAAAAATCGAGTACCGTAGTAATTGACGTATAAAAATTCAATTAGACTAGTAATATACTTGAAAAAATCTAGTAGGAGTTGCTGGTAGGCCTATTGAAGTGGAAAATTCAAATTTTATATTTTACGACACAGTATATAGACGCGCAGTATTTCCTAAAACCGTACTTTTTGTAGCAAACTGGTCATTCAGCGTTCTTGATAAGATAATAATCAGTACCGTATGTGGTTTTTATAGTCTTCATTGGTCCATCATTATAATGACCAAAGTAGAGTTGAGTCCACCTTCCACTGGATTGACTTGTCGTGATCAATTATTCCACCAATCCTGTAAAAGGATATTCCAGGTGACATTTCTTGTCTTCGAAACAAGTAAAACTTGTAGACTAGTCTACGTTAATGAAATACTGATCACAGCTTTGCCATTCTCTCCAAGCTATGCGCTCAAGATCTTTCAATCCTAGCTCTACAAGCACGTGCCTTGTTAAGAACATGAGCATTCAATTTATTCCAAGCGTGAAATGCCATTGTGTCAACCATAATTGAGCTAGTTTAGCGTTCATGTCGAACATCTGTTGAGTAAAAACGCTCCAAGTTCGATTCTAGAAATTTAAATACGAACATAGCTTATTATTAAGTCACGCACAGGTTTTTTAAACCCATGTGACACCAAATTTATTGTATTAAAAAAAAATAAAAAAATTGTTATTAGCTTTCAATAACCGCATGTAATTATTTCGTACCGGTAGCCGTACGGTATTTTATGGCAGGTCCTACATCTGTATACAATATAGGCTACTATTAAAAGTAGGGTATCACATATATTATTTGTTTATTCCAATTCATTATTAAATCAATCAACATAACGATTCCCATCTTTAATGGCAGGCGTAGATATTATAGTTGATAAAGTCAATAGTCATATTAGGCCTATGGATTTTTTATCAAATCAAGCCAATATAATATATTAATTCTGTTTTATAATACAGTAATTGACTAAAAATTTGGCTTGTTGGGAGCAAATAATCTGTAAAGACATAGGTAGCTAAGATATCGCTTCAAACTCTATTTTTTTTAAATTATATATAGCTACAATTGGGAAAGTTATAAATTGAACTAGTGCAGTGAGAGTGATGTTATATTATTGAAGAATATCAATTTCCATTTACAGTATATCGACGAAACAGAAAATGTTTTCATATTGTAAATTTATTCCAATGTTATCGGAGCACGCGATTCCTGAAGATATTTGCTCATAGGAAACTAAGAATTCAGAATAATTAATTCTCTAAATAATAAAAATAGAAACTCTATATAGTTCGCCAGTAAAAATTCCATTATGTCATGAAACGATTTATAAAGTTTGGTTTGGATCCCAGCATAGGTAGTACTGTATTTATAACTATGGATATACTGAGGTGTTACATTACATGGTTATCAGTTATTATCTGTAATAGGCCTACTCAATCAAGGGAAGAGGTTCACTAATTAGTGAAAGTTCTCAAACTCAAAGAACCCTCATCAAGGATGAGGTTTACGTAATCTGAATTTCAAATTTTACAGTAATTTTAACGAGAAAATGAAAAAAAATGTATTCTAGACTGGAATTAACTACACGGGTCTTATGCTAATTTTTCGGTTGCTGAAACACAAGCGCGTTTACACCTATTAGAAAACGTTTTTCAAACTTTTATTTTAAACATAGGTGTGAACACAGTTTTAGTCTACAAGTTGAGAATATGGTGTTTACATAGTAATCAGGCATTCATAGAATGTGAACTAGGCAATAGAATGCAATGAGTCTGGATAAAACTGGTGTGGATGTGGATCTCTTGGAAGTGCAGCATATTTTGTAAAGCGAATTGGACATTTCCGTTTTTAATCTTTATTCTGATGAGGAACAATTGCGAAAGCCTTTCCACTTAACAATCACACACTTTCGTCTAAAGAATTGCTTCCAGACTTTGAGAATTGCATCTGAACGAGTGATAAGACCCAAGTACCCTTCACTCATTCTATATCGCATAGGCCTATCAGGATTCTCTACAGAAAAGAGCAAGTCCAAAAGGTAGGCAGTCGAAAGAATTCCACAGCCCCCAAAACGAGACGGAGATCTTACCTACCAAGGGTTCTACCCTGGACAATTTCTTGCAAATTTATACCAGTAAAAGAAAGTTTTACATACTTATTAAATCTTACTCAATTCGTAATTCTTTGCTCCGTAAAAATATAGATCATTCAAATATTTTTTTAATTTGATAATATAATTTTTCTAATTTAAAAACGATAGCCGACACTTAATGAATTGAACTAAAATTAAGGAAAAGGCAACATATCCGTTCAAATATATCTAAAGTACTATTATGTTACAGTGAACTACTCTGTACAATGAAAATTACAGTAATACAATTGACAGTTTTCAGAATTTTTTGACGGTTTCGGTCCAGTTTGTTGCACATTGCTAAGGTCACTGGACTTGTTAGGAGACAAAACGAGAAGGTCAGACCACACCACGGTCAATCAATTCCTAATTACAAACCAAGGCGAACGATCAATATTCATCTCTCTTACAATTGTTGATCGAAGGCTACAGAAAATAAAATAATAAGGCGATTCTAGACTTGGATAAGAAAATTCTTTTTGGGAATAGTTGTGAGAGTGCATCGTCTTTATTTCTTGACCCTCCATTCACTTTCGTATTGATTTTTTCAACGGTCATCTTCGATTTAAGAGAAATACCTTTATTACCTTACAAAGCTGACATGAATACCTTATCTACTGTACTAGGCAATTAGACATCTTCGAAGTTGAATGTCAGATTATCAAATTGATAGTTTTTAAAAGAATAATTGAAAAAGTAGAAAAATATTTCAACTCATTTCCATAACTTGAACTACATTGTGACTCTGAGAAGGGTGCACAGGCGCTACTCTGCACACGTATTTTAACTCACGAATATTCAAAAATCAGTTGAAGAAGTTGCCGCAGGAGAGATTTTTCTACAGTTAATTAATTTTTAAATAATAATTTATTTTTTTTCACACAAATAGGAATTGATGAGAGAACTTGGAAATTAATCTGTAATGTGAAAATTTCATTGATGTCACCCTTTCTCTTATTGGTATTCATAGACTTTTATTGTAATTCACGATCAGTTGCTGCTGAGATGGTGACAGTAACTACTGTATATGGTAATCTGATTATTGTATTGCCAATTATATAACATTAAATGTAATTCATCAGTATCTACAAGAGAGAATAAAGTTATTTTTATTACATTAACTACCCCTTTCATTCCTAAAACGCCAGAAGTCCATGGCAACAAAACTTGAATTTTGTAAAAATACAGTGAAAATATTCCAGTAGAATACAACACCGTTCTATAACTTTCATTGTGGATACTTTCTACAATATTTCTGTAAACAGTAGAGTAATACTATATTCTCTCTCCTTCAAAAATATGTTACTACGCAAGCATTTCAATCGCAATATGAAAAATGGGCTATTATCATAAAAATACATTCAGTATAATGAATAAGTACTGCCCAGTAAGCTTATTCTGAATCATGTGAAATATCACAAGATAGATAAATTGGAAGAAATTAATACGAATCAACAATATAAAAAACCTCTTTACCAGTAGAATAATCAAAAATAAATAATATGCAAAAATATTACTTTGCATAGCGATAGGCTATATTCATATTATTCGATACATTGTTTCATATAGAACTTCAATAGTGCTCGAAAACGTATCCTTAATTATATATATATTATAAAGTATATATATAATAATTTATATAATATATTTAATATATACAGCGCCTATTATTTTAAAAAATGTATTTTTTATAGAGGCTATATAATAATATGTGGAAAGTACTACTTATGATCCTATATATGACAAATTTTTTATGAAATTATTGCAAATTAAAATACTACTGTAACTCAAATGTATTAAATCCAACTCTCATTATTTAATTAGACCTGAACACACTATCAAGTTGATAGACTATCAAGTTATCTGACTATCAAGTTACGTAGTTGACTATCAAGTTATTTTTATGCCTACGCGTCCATTTGGCATGCAAATAATAATTAGTATAGGCACTGACGCAGTTCTACAATGTTTCCGGTAGTTATTGACCAGTTAGCAATCAGTAAGGTAGCCTAGCATCTGTTCAGTCAGAAGCACAACACAACGCTCGGATATTGCGTGAGTTACTATGACTCACAATCAAGTGCAACCCCTTTCGCCTGACAGTTCTTGATCAATAGACATGGAAAACCTGTTGATGTATACCGAACACATTTTGGATTTGAAAAATGTCATGTATGAGTCTTTGTATTTTCTTTTTTCGATATAATAAATATTGGATCCACATATGCATGAATAATCTACTGTATCTTTATGATACTGAACATTTAATCCACACTGGTTGCACTGCCTATGGCTATCTCTTAAAAGTGTCATAATTTAATCTCATAAATATTTTCATTTCCATTTGGGCTTATGTTTGTACCAGTACTTATTTCTTAAGATAAATGTGATTTAAATTCTAGTATTTAAAAATTCAAATAAATTACGATTAACTTTAGACTACTTATGGTAAATTTTTATCTCCGTAAACGTGTGATGAAAGACTTGAAAAATAGTATACAATGGTATAATTTCAAAACGTTATCTGGTAATGAAGTTTTTCTTATCACTTCGATTAATTTATATAATAAAGCAACCAAAAACAGTCCAGGATTCAACTGTTTGACCATCTATAGTAATAATATATTGTAAATATTCGATACAGAGCTGTTTTTCTAAATGTGTGCTCTATCTAGTCTTAATAAATTACAATGGAAAATTATAAGATAAGAGAGCATATTATTATAATAAAAGAGATCTGAGGTAAAATAGGATTGAATTAAGAACAATAATACTTATTAGTAGATTAGAATAGGGATAAATAGAAAATTACGTTAAAATCCTCAAAAATAGGCTAAAAATTTGTATTGAAACCTGCCAATTTATTTTCTGATTTCATCTTTGAAGAATATTAATGATTTAGACAGGCTACCAATTTACTACAAAGATAAGGATAGATAAAGTAAAAGTTTGAAACTTACATCACAATATCATAGAGTGTGATAATCCTTTATCACTACAGTCTATGGTATCGGTGCTGGGAGGTAACGCATAATGAATAAACACAGCCACTCTCAACTTGTTTTCATGACTTGACTATCAGAGAAATTATTATTGATAAAGGCACCAACCACACGTTAAGGACAGAAGGCTAGCTAATTCTTTGAGCATTATAAGCTAAATGACTGGAGCGTAAGGTATGTGCGCTACTTGTACTTCAACTGGCATTGATGCAGCGCGAGCGCGTTCATTGAAACCAAACAAGTGTACAAAATTCTGAATATCGATGTGACGGAGTTGAATAGTCGATACTAGCATAATCGACTGCAGTTGCCGAGAGCGATTACTCGCAACTCGTATCAAATCGTATCCAATGTACCAAAACAGCATCCAGTCTAATTTATTAGGTTTGCAGATTTTTTAGGTTTGCTTGATCATATTGTTTTAGTGCTGTATTATTTGTTTTCATACGACAATCAATAGTCTATATCTAAACATCGTCTATCACAGTAGTTCAATCAGATTCATTTGATTTGACGCTTGAATCAGATAGATAGAGAGATATTATTTCTTTACCGTACTCTTTAGATAGTACTCTACGGTCATCAGCAACTCAAGAAATAATATCTCTCTATATTTCTATCAATCTATGTATCTAATGCCAAGCGTCAAATTAAATGAATCTGATTATAGTTTCTATTGGAATATTATAGTTTAATAGAATAAATTATTCACAATACTCATTTTATCCAAATATATTTATTCAAATGATTTTAAATAATAACAGAACAGAATAAATATCTGAATGAATAACAATGGAGATATAAATAACTTTTGAATGAAAATTCCAACATTTTTTATTATTATTAAAATAGAATGGAATTAGGTATTTCTTAAATGCATACAGAAGTCGTGGAAGTTGGTACCTTATTGTTTTTCTGAAGAAGGGCGGCATAAATTTCAACAGGAATTGACCTTGCTTACCGTAGTCTCAAGGAAACGGTTCAAAATAGTCGAAAATCGACCAAGTGTGCGCCTCAATCGCCAGCTCCCCCTCTGTCCCTATACACTACAAAAATTATAAGGTTATAAAAACCTTTACAAAATATCACACTGATCACTTTAATCTCCAATCACATTTACCGAAACGTAGCGTACCCGATAGAGACCGACAAGCAAAGTTTACTTCATGGTCGGTGCCGTTCCGGTTATTCTTGCGGTCGATTGCCGACAGATTTGAATACACCAATTCAAATTACATCAAAGAATACTTGACGGTTATGTCAGTCACTGCAAATTGTCGGGCACATTTCATTTAAGTTTATTGTCAGTAGGTAGGTGTGAATGGAGCTTTACGGGGATGGGTACTGAGGTCTGAGGATTCAATTTCAGTAATACACAAGCAATTTTTACAAGCTTTATTTTTAAACGTTATGAACCAACACCACAATTATTATGATAGCGAATATGATTTTGTGGTGGGTGGGTGAGACTTTTTAAGTTTTAAAAATTTCAAGTAGATTAAGGGTGTTGATTTTAAATGCTTATCATTTAGCCTAGTATATTAGCATTTTTGAGGTATCTGTATTGTGACCGTCTTCACTTCAACATATTCCTTCAGCGAGTCTTCACCCCTGTAACATACGGCATATATAATAAAAATGATAATGATAATAGTAATAATTTATTTGTCAAAGAACAATTACAAAATTCCATAAGACATTGTCACAGTATTGAAATGGAACATTACAATAGTTTTGGTTGAAATCCAAATCAATTCAAACCTATACCATATAGATAGCTCATAAGTAAAAATATAATTTTACACACATATTTATATAATTTGCAGTTTTTATTTATTTATTTAGCGTATGGCTTTTGTCGGTGGGGAGATCTCTGACATATAATGGCAAATGATTAAAAAGCCTTATTCCTACATTAAAATGGCTTCTCAAAGTCCTTGATAGCCTTACTTGTGAAACATGCACATTTCTATAGCTCCTTGTCTTATAATTGTGGATATTTATGTTATGTCTTCCGTCCCTCGATTTTATATATAAAAGTAAAGTATTTATATATACAAACAAATAACAGTCATTACTCTAGTTTTAGTAAATAGCGGTTCGCAGTGAGCCCTCACATTCGAGTTAGTTATTATTGTTATTGGTTTCTTTTGCCCTTGAACAATTTCCCCTTAGAATAATACTGTAACTGAAGTTGGAATGGAAAAAAGCATAATAGGCCTACACATTTAAAACATAGTTGAATGAAATATGATATTTTAGAGTCTTTAACAAATATATGGACTTAGATAACTTGCTGCACATTAAATCAATATGATCACTCCACGTCAGATGGTAATCTATTTGTACTCCTAATAATTTAATTTCTTTGACAAAATTATTTAACAATTCATTATTTTTATTCAATGAAAACATTGTATTTTGTGTCTTAGACTCATTTATAAGGGAAAAATTATTTGCTTTGGTCCATAAAGTAGCCTTTTTGTCTATTGTTTCATTAGCATATTTTCATTATCAATATTTAGAAAAGAAGTATCATCAGCAAACATTGTGGTTTTAGAAGACTTGTTAGTCACTTAGATAGATCATTTATCATTACAATGAATAACAGTGGTCCCAGAACAGAATCCTGTCGTAAACCAAATTCAAGATAAGAAATCAAGACACAACCCAAGAACCCCAAAGTGCTCAACTTGTGAAGGAGTATTGAGTGGTTTTTACAATCGAAAGCCTTGCTCAAGTCACAGGCAGACATTTGAGAAAGGCATTTATCATCAAAAGCTTCAATTATTTGATCAAATTGTAAGAATTGTTGACTGTACACCAAATGAGGATTGTCTAGTTTGGAAGTAAGTTTTGGTTGAAAGGTGAATGATTTGACACCGAAATCCCACACACTGAATAAAAAATTAAACCAAAAGGGGCTTGTTTCATGAAATATTTCAAGTCCTGTGATAAGGGAAAAAGTTAGAGCTACACTACACTTTTGAAAGGTTTAATCAAAGGCTTACCTAATCTTGATTTGTATAAGTTTTAAATGATCAGAAAATTTTGTTTCAATGTAAAGTGATTAGCAATCACCTGGGAACCATATAACAAACAAAAATAAGAGAATTCCAAGAAAATCAAGAGAAAATATATAGGCTAGACTCGAAAGAGAAAGGAGAATCACATAGGATACGGAATATGAACAATAATAATAAGAAAAACTAACAATCAACAAACCCCACCAACATCTGTTGTTAGTCTGTAGCCTAATTAAACCCCTGTCTCTGGACCAGAAGATATTTTTATAAGAATGATCGTAGAATAGCAGTTCATCTATAAAATTAGTATACTTTATCTTATTCTTATAGTAATTTGTATAATATCCTGTACGAGCATGTTAAATAGCAATGTGAAGACAAGCAGATGGATTACTCACAACTCTCTTCCTGTTCCAGATTGCTTGAACCCGCCAAATGGAGCTTGTGGTACTACAGCATCATAGCAGTTCACCCTAAAAAAGAGAGTATTTAAATTAAGATCAAGTGCAACCAAAAGGGTGAAGCTCCATCTGGAATATGATGTACGGTACAGATTTCCAGTAGAATATGCCAGTCAGACAAAATCTTGCAGTGATTATAAGTAGAGTACTAGAGAGTGCTGGAACTGGTTAATACAAACTAGAGAAGGCATAATTATATAGCGTCAAGGGTATGCTTTCTCTATGTTAATATTGTTAATACCTATACGTAGCTGGCAGTTTGGAAGCCAAAAGCTTATGATTTTGTTTTACAATTTTTAGAGAAATTTGAAAATTGAATATATTTGGCTATATCACAAATTTGTGAATAAAAATTTAAAGTCAAAGATAAATTATTAATTAGACCAGCGCTTATTGCCCTGGGCTATTGACCAAGACCATTCCAAAGTGGTCTTCTACATACTAAAGTATGAATATTTGAGCATTCCCAAACCTTTTCTTTGAAACTGATCTCTGTGAAACTAACAGCATTCGAAACACTCCCGACATGAGTTCAATAATTAATTTCAAGTGAGTTATTTTTTTTAGGATGGCAGAATGTGCTAACAGACTGGAGACAACGCTATACAGTATAACACTACAGAGAGTGTATAGTAACAGTGTGGACATTACATGTCACACTTTTGATTGGTTAGCTCGGACAAATCCACCATACTTTTGCCAATTCCCATGAAGGTGCGTTTCCACTAATACAAATCATATGTTTCGACTTGTGCCCGGCACAAATATTCTATTACTATTTCTATTACAAATCTTATATTATATAGTAGTAATAGAAGATTTTTGCCGGCCACAAGTTGAAACATATTATTTGTATTAATGGAAACGCACCTTTAGGCTAGGCGTACACCGGTTAGTCAAGACAAGACAAGACAAGATTAGTCACAGTAATTCACATAGTTGCTTATGAAGCAGCACACACCGATGCAATGACTAATTGGTAATTGGTGAGTGTTGCTTCATAAGCAACTTTGTGAAGTACTGTGACTAAACGTGACAAATCTCGTCTTGTCTTGTCTTGACTAACCGGTGTACGCCTAGCCTTAGATTAACATTGAAATAAAACGGAAATCATATGTTATGTTGAGTGATTCATTCACTTCTAACCTATAATTTGCCTTTGTCAGTGTTGGTTTTCATCATTTTAAACATTCAATAAATACCAAGAGTAGAGAGACAATTTTTAATGTTGGAAAACTTATTTTCTATGTTATTTCTCTTGAAATAAATTTGGAAAATGAGCGAATGGGTTAATGTTTGCCTGTAATCCCATATAAAATTCAAATATTTGGCAAAAGTATGGCGAACTTCGAACTTCAAAACCACGATTTTGAGGCGGCAAACACAAATTTTCCGCCCTAGGTGCGAAATACCTATTATAGCAGGATCAATTTAACTTGTCAGAAAACAGCTGTTTCGAAAATCAATATCACAATACTTAACCTACAAATGCTGAATCTCGCAGATTATCAAAGAGGTATTCTTTGAAAGGTCTTCTTTAAAAAGGTCTTTTGAAGACGTTAAAGGTCTTTAAGACTTCAAAGCCTTTGGATCATTGTGTCAAAATCACTGTTTACTTATTGCCGAAACAGCTGTTTTCTGACAATTTAAATTAATCCTGCTACACCTACCACACTGAACCTGCTTGTACTGCTTGGGAAAATATGATGGCTTTATTCAAGTCGTTCGTGCAAATGCCAGCTGCCAAACCGTATGTTGTGTTATTGGCCCTCTCAATTGCTTCTTCAAGAGTTGAGAATTTTATTATTTGCTGAACAGGACCAAATATCTGAAATGATAGAATGTAGTACAATGGATTGTATTACTAAAACTCATTCAATAAACACTTCCACTGAGCAAAAATTTTTAACGTCACAAAAAAAAATATTCACAGAAATAAGTTTGGATAACAATCAAATATTCAAATTCACTTTCGAATGAGGATAAAATTAGATTTAGAAGTACTATAAAACAGGACAAAGGCGGATAGACACTTTTTTGCTAGGGATGATGCCCACATAAGCTCTAAGCTTGTGCGTGAGTAATGGGAAGGATGATGATGAGAGATGATAGACCTACAGCTTTAGGTGGGTTCCGAACCACCAAGAAGCGATTTTGAAGCTCATAAATTTTTGTATTTAGAGGAGCCGGTCACCGTTACAACGGGAGTGGTAGGCATGAATAGCATAAATAGCATGGCAAACTATGTAGTAAAATTCAAGTCTAGTGTGCCTCTGCCTTTTTCCTCAATTACAGGTCTTTAAATGTAATATATAGAACAGGCCCCAGAAACAGTATAAACTAGTTCATACTTTTAAGAATGATGATTTTATCAATCAATTGTATTTAAACGGGCTCTGATAAAAAACATCTAGGGCCGTATTTATGATTATTCCTTACCTTACTCAAGTGAAAAAGAAGGCATCCATATTGGATTTTATTTTATTTCAAACACATTTCAAAAATAAATTACCGTACCGTTACAATTCGGAAGAGATTATTTTAATTAATTTTATATTATTGCTGCTTTTACAAACGTTATCATAAGAAAATCTATTTACAAGATTCCAGATTCATTATTATTGATTGTGTATGGCCGAGCTACTATTTGAAGTAAGAAATCGACATTTACTTGGGTAAGATACCAACTTAAGTAAGGAACGTTCATAAATACTACCCATAATGATTTTTGTCAAGTCAAGAAGAAAAATTAGATTGTTATGTCGAGTTCTCCAACCATAAAAAATCAAGACATCATGACACAATCCAATGAAAAGTGATTAATTATGGTTTTCTTATTCAGTTGTTTGGTGTTTGAGGTAAAAATATTAATTTACGAACACGCATTTATTTAATTATTTATCAAAGTAAACGCCTGAACACCAGAGTGAATGGTCAAGGACAATATTTTTATGAAATAAAAAATATTTTTATAAAATAAAAATGTAAATTGATAAAATATTTTTAAACATAGCTTTCTATGTCAAGTTTCCACACTATTTTGCAAATGTCAGTTATTTGCCTGGTTCTGTTGTTCCCGCTGACATGTTCCTAGAAACCCTCGTTTTATAAGTAACCCAAAACCAGCTCAAATGCAGTATTTGAATGATTATAGTATGTGATTTTGGTATGGTCGCAATTCAAGAATGTTTTTAATATATAAAGTTTTCTTTGCTAGATTGTTTCAATGTAAATTTTAGTGTTATTCTCAAATCAAATCTTTTTATTCACAAATAATGCAGGATACTAATAAAATACAGTATAAAGAACAGATACAGGAAAAAACAAATTTGTTGTTTTTCGATCAACTCACTTCCTCTACTTCCTTTCAATTAACATACTTAATTAATTAAGTAACTTACTTCCTCTTTAGCGATTCGCATGTTGTCAGATACATCTGAGAAAACAGTGGGTTGAACGAAGTATCCGACCGAGCCGATTCTACTGCCACCAGTGACGAGTTTCGCTCCTTCTTTTTTACCCGACTCAATTAGGCCCAGCACTTTGTTCATCATTTCCTCATCGACCTGAAATAGTTTGATACATGTCTATTGCTATTCGTGAACACTTGTGACAGGATAAAAGATTGAAAAGGAGTTTGAATGAACAATATAATGTAGAAAATACCTTTCATTTGCCAGTCCGATTCATCCAATTCAGTTCAATTTAAGAAGATAATCATGCATTAGTAAGTATCAATGATTCATTAGTTGGGTGCTGTGAAAATTAAATTATACAAGAACAAATTGTTTATTTCAATATTATAATGCCTCAACACCATAGGTGTGTTTCAGCCAAAATCGAATCAAACCCCCACCACCCCCAACCTCCCACGAGTCCCCATCATCAAAATCTTTAATATCTCTAGGTATGCTTACAGTTGTAAAGTATATGAGATATGAGTTCATTGCACTGGAGGACTGGAGCTGAAGCTGTACCTAATTTTTGTCATGTGCTTTATCATTTTATCAGTAAATAAATTTTTTTCTAACTAACCTGTGGTCCTTGAGCTACGCTACTGTCGAATGGATCACCAACTTTCCTTTGTCTTGCTTTTTCTGCTGCTTTAGCAACAAATGCGTCATAGATCTCAGCTTGGACGAATGTCCTGGAGCCGGCACAACAATTTTGACCATGGTTGGCAAACACAGCATTGAATGCAACCTCAACAGCTTGGTCAACTGGCAACAGGCGATAACGGAAGATATTCAGTTATTCAGATAATCAGTTATTTATAATTCGTAACAAAGAAAATGACAAAAATAAACATGAAAATATACCAAATATAAATTCAATAAAACTATGAGTGAGTTATAACATATAAGTTAGTATAAATAATGAAGTTCCCTTTTGAAGAGCTATAAGCCTAGCCAGAAGAACGCATGAAAAATGTTTTCATAATGATGCCATAAATTTATAATGCTTATAATTTTATAAAGTTTTCAAGTCAATCAAACCATCATATGTCAAACAATATTTCTTATGAAATTTACATCTAGTCAAATAAGGTTATGCTAAATATTTCTCCATAGTTTTTATTTCAAGTTCTGTATTTGTATAAATCTACGCTAATGAATAGGGAATAAACAAGATTTAAAGGTCCATTATTAATATATTTGTGTTCATAAGTATCAAAAGAATTGATAAAAATTATTGATTTACGTAGAATTTGATTTGAAGTTTAAACACTTACGATTAGCATCAGCGCACACGACTAAGGGACTCTTTCCTCCCAATTCTAAAGAAATTCTCTTCAAATTTGATTTTGCAGCATTTCCCATTATCAGATGACCAACCTAGAAGTTGAACGTGATTCAATTCATTCATTTGATATAAGAAAGGCAACTTGACAAAATAATTTTAAGCATGGGCTAACGATTACATCAACTTTGACAACATGAGATCTTTGGTTTGTATTATTTATTGAAAAAAGAGGTGATGTCAAATTAATTTTAGGTAAAAATATAAAATGATACGTTTGATTTGTATCAATGATATTATTGATATCAGTTGGAAATAAGATTCAGATTTAAATATAGAATACAATAAACTATTTTTCATCATTATATTAGCAAGAAAATGTCCAACAGCGTCATTTTTCAACTCTAAAATTTTCAACCAATTGAATTTTATGTCAAGGGTTTCTTATTAATCATACGCATTGAGATTTCTGTCAAGGGTTTCTCACAATCTCAAGTTCAAATCCTCAGATTATCATAATATTTTAGAATGCTATAAACACAAGCCAAAGCATACGTCCCATTATCAGAGAATACATTAAACATACTATCGTATACTTGTATAGGTACTACTTGCGAAAGTACCAAATTTTATAAATAGACATGAACGTTACCAAAATGAACACTGAATTATTTCTCAACAAACTGTAAAAGTATAAAGCCATAATAGTCCCAATAAATTCACACACCTAATTAATTCAAACAGTTAATAGTTTAATTAGGTAGGCTACCTCAGTGGATCCAGTAAATGCTACTTTGTTGATTCCTGGATGTAGAGCTATAGCTGCACCAGCAGTTGGTCCATATCCTGGTAAAACATTGATCACTCCTGGTGGAAATCCTGCCTAAAAAGATTATCATTATCAATCATGGATGACGGGAGCGGAATATTGTGAAACCAATAAAGTATTACTATGTAGTGAATCATTAAACAACAACTTCCATTTCATGTTTTCACATAACTGCACGTGAATGAAATTAAAATGGAAATTATTTTTATTCTTACCGTTATATAATGTACAGGAACAATACATGAATAATTTGAAGAAGGCACATGGGTAATGAATAATTCAATATAGGTCACCCACCTCTTGAGCGAGGGCTGCCAAATACAAGGCAGTCAACGGCGTCTGCTCAGCCGGTTTCAGAATAACTGTACAGCCGGCAGCCAGTGCCGGACCCCACTTCCACGAGACCATCAGAATCGGATAATTCCAGGGTATGATTTGGCCAACCACACCCACTGGCTCTTTTCTTGTGTAAGAGAAGAACGATCCATCTGTACAAAATTGAATCATATAAATTGAATCATAATGCATAGAAATAATTTTAAATTATATTTACAAATTATATATTTTATTTAAATATATTATTTACATAATTAATTTTAAATTAGATAAAGTCATGAGAAATCGTTATTGCAAGAAATACATTCAATGTGGTGGAACGAGAACGCTTTTTGATGTTATCCGATTTGCAGGAGACTTGTACAAGAATAAGTGTCAGAAAAATGACTTTTCATTGATAATTGATGTATTGATATGTTCCACTACAAAGATAAGAAATCGAACTTATTGTTACCATTTGAGATTTTAATATGTTGTCTTTTTATTCCAAAGAACCTTATACATTAAAAACAATAATTATAAAATATTTTATATTTCTGGGTATTATAGTATGTAATTGAATGTCAACTTCAACAATTTTCAAATCAAATACATTGAGTTAATTTTTTCCGCCCTTCTAGGCTACATTGAACAGAAGATTGGTGCTCCATTCATTCATTAATAAAAATTGAAGAAGAAAAGAAAGATTTCTCCAAACAGTCTATTGTTATTGATAAATTAGAATAACACACATACCTAGAAGTAAATTACAAATTTCTACCAATTCCAAGACTTAAAGACGTTTTTTTATCGTTATGAATTTAACCTCATATTTAAAAAAATTTGCAAAACTAAAGAAAGCCACTGTGATTATCAAATTGGGCCAATTTAGATGCGGTATGCGTCAAAACGAAACAAAGGTTAGCGGTCCTTGATGTGCAGGTTTCATTAGAAAAAATACGTTCAAAGGTTAAAAATGCAAAATAAACTCAGCGCCGTCTCTCGGCTTTTGACGGAACGGCTTGGACCTGAGTGCTACATAGTCTTGAATAAGTTGACCATAGTTTGAACCTGAGTGCTAGATAGAGTCTTAGATAAGTTGGCCATAATTTGAACAGAGCAAGCGGCGCTTTGCGCTGTGGGCTTACTTTAGTATGAATTGATCATTGGTTCTAAACAATAAGCACTCACCAACTGGAATAGTAGTTCCCTGAATTTTATCAGCCCAGCCAGCATAGTAACGGAATACATCGATGGCACAGTTTATATCGAATGTTGAATCACCAACTGGCTTTCCATTATCAAGTGTTTCCAGGTTTGATAGATATGTGATGTCTCTCTCAATAAGATCCGCCAGCTGTGAACAAATTCATCATTCAATCTATGGTAATATGCGTTTTTTAATTTCGAATAATGATTGTTTAGATGCCATGGGTGATTAGTTGATTGGAGTGGTCCGTAGCCGAGGGCGATAAGCGCCGGTCTGATAATCCAAAGGTTCCTTGATTGAATACAGTTGAAGAAACGGATTTTGACAACAAAAACGGCCACTCCCACCTTACGGAGAAGACGAAAAGCCGTCGGTCCCAACTACCTAAAAACAGTCGTCATCTCTCATCATTACCCCTCTCATTACCTACACACAAGCCTGGAGCTCATGTGGGCTTCACTCTCGGAAGAAAAATCAGTTCAAATCTATTTTTTGTTCATCTGGAAAAACTTAAATGTATGAATTTATTCACTAAGTTTTCATTTGAAAATTATTGTAGATCAGTAGGTACTAACTTACAAGCAATGAAATCTTGTATTAGTGAAAAATCCCACACACAGGATTTTATTTTGTTAGACTTGGAATATTATATAAATTTTAGTTAGTACCTTGTAAAGACTATTATTATTATGGGAAAATAATCACTGTATACTGTATAATGCTTATATTCATGAATTATTTAAATATAATTTGCAGGACAGCATAGAAATAATTATAGAAATCTGTCAAGTTAATTTATCTACCTGATGAAGTGGGTACGTCTACTGGGTTTTAGTTCAAAATGACTTCGTTTACTCTTTGGCTCTAACCACATACAGTTGGGAGCCTCGCTATTGAAATATTCTACTCTAATACAGGAAAAATATTACGTGCATTGAATTACTATTTACTATTTTAATTTTTAATTACTAATTAACTACTATCACTTCTTGAAACTTCTCACCTGCTTTTAATTGATCAATATTTTTCTTAAGGACCAGTGCATCGGTATTTCATTACAATCCAGTTTTTTTCTATTTATACCTAAAAATTATTAGAAGAGGAAATAAGGAGAGGTAAAATAATAAATACAAAATATTCTGTTATTTATTGAGGATGGAAGTAATTGACAACCCAGATAAAATTTGAATTCAAGTGGTTTTGTAAGTGAAACACTATCCAATCATTCAATTCAAATGAATTGTTTTGGCCTACTTGAAAATAAATAGAAAGAAATCGTAATTGCAGCCTTCGTTTTGTTTAGCTCATTATCTTACGAATGTCTCTTGCGTGTTAGTAGCCAATTTGAACAAGGAATCTCATGCTTTTTTACAACATCAACCATTTAATGTAGTTTCCACAGTGTTATTTTATCAATGTCTTAAAATGACGAAATAAAATTTCCGACTTTTCTATGAAGATGGCTATTATATCAAAAAAGGAAAACAAGGCAATTATTAGAATAAAATATTTATATTTTTAAGGCTTCAAGTAACAGTTTTCCTAAATGATACAATGTCGGAAAGTTTCGTTTTTTTCGCCGAGTATGAATGAAAAAACTAGAAATATAAACTAGAATTCTTAATTCTTAGGTAAACAAGAAAAATTCACAAAAGCAAACAAAATTTGATATAGTTCGAATATAAAATACTAGGAATGGAAAATATGAATCAGAATCCAAGTCACAATATTAGAAATACAATTCAATAGTAATTAGTAACAATATACTGTATAGTGACGAAAAAAAGTAATTTTTTTCTCGAAAGCGCAATGAGATACCTTATATACTGACGAAGGAGAGCCACACCACAGCCAAATTGAATTCAGATTTTCGAAGTAAAATTTTTATTTTTATAAGAATTATGGTTTAGATTTTCATGTGCTCTAAAAATGGGCTTCAACTTAATATTCCAAATTAAAAAGACAAAAGTGACAAAAGTAGTTCCAATGTTATGTAGATCTGAAGTGCCAATTTCTAATGTAGATCTGAATCCAAACTGTTGAGGTAAATGTCAGATTGATAAATAAAAGATATTGGTAAAACTTCCAATAACTTTTGTTAAAAACAGACCTAAATTTTCACAAACTTGTTCAACCAAAGAGTTGCTATTGCCTCCTATCAAAGTCATTTGGCCAAAAATTCAGCTTTCACTTGCGATTCCTAGCCGCATGATTTTTTTTATCGTAAAAGTAGAACCTATTTCTTCGAGTTACAGTGTAACTAATTTCTAATTTTCTGGTTCACTTCAACTACAAGCGATGGGTTTAATTTTTATCACAGATAAATCCTTCGACTATAAATCTCAAGTGGAGTTCTGGTCTAAATGATTAGTTAAAATTTAGATAAGATGTTAGTACGGCGGTTAAAAACATCAAAAGTACCTTATAAAGCAATTTTCCTCTGGCAGAAGCATCCATTGTTCTCCATGGAGAACCTCTCCTGAAAGCAGCACTAGCTGCTTCTACCGCCAAGTCAACATCAGCCTATAATAATAAAAAAAATTCATTGCAAGAATTGACAGACTACCAGAATACCGTACCAGATTTTGGAGATAATCGAAGTGGAGTTCAAAGCTTAATTGAATCATTTTTCTATCCAGTTGAATTATTATTTTAGCAGGATTTTAAAGACATTTAGGAATTCTTCTTTTGAGAAATATGAAATTGATACTGCAAGATAAAGGTATATGTATTAAGCGTTAGTAATATGTAACATGTTTCGGTTTTGTATCTGTGTAAAAAGCCCTATAATTACTCAATTTACTCAAATGTATTATACGAGAAAAAGTTAACAAAACATTTATTATTGTAGCTGCTGGCTATTGGCTAGGTAGGCCAAAGAAAAGATGGCTTGATAATATCCACGATCTACGGAAAGAGAGGATGGTAAACAAGGGTAGCAGATATAGTGACTGGTGGAGAGGCTTAAAGTTGGATGGAGTGTTCATGATGGACTGCAGCGCTGGATAGTAAGCAAATATTATTAGCTACATTTGATTCAAATAGGAAACAAGAAACATTATTTATTAAAAGAATAATCTATATGCCTGATTTTCATTTTTGAATGTAAAACAATTGCAGCATTTTTAAAAAATAAACACTCACTTTTGACAATATGATGTCAACCACTTTTAAAATATTTTAAAGAGTTACAGACACACGTTGAAAATTGGTAGCATTTTTGGTAGAAAATGTTTATTGAAGACATAAATAACATATCGACCTTATGAAGAAAGAATTGTAAACCAACTTGTCATAAACGTACAAAAGCTTTATCGAATGGAAAACGTTTCACATAAATGTGGAAATTTCAATGTACGATGCGATAAAAATGGAACGTTTCAGGCAACTGAAAGTAATGGAATCGATAACACTGAATAGATATGACAGTAAAAGTATCTAACCGCTTGGTAAGATAGATAAAATTTTGAAACTAATGTGTATCATTAGTGATGACTTTTTTCAAATGTGACAATGCAAGGCTACCGTTGCAGAATATTGAAAACAATAACGTTATCTGCTTTAATATTTCTGCAATATTTGTAACATAATATTATTCAAGGCAATGACTCACCTTGTCTGCTTCCGAAATTTTACAAATTTCTTTGCCATTAGTTGGATTTATGGTAGGGAATGTTTTTCTCGATTGGGAGTCAACAAACTTATTGTTAATGAAGAGCTGAAAACAAAAAATAGAATGTAGATACAAGGTTTCAAAAAAATATTATTAATAACATAGCCTGATTATATGATGAAAATTATTATTAGAATTTTCTACCAATAATAATATAATATAATTGTTTTGCTTTGGTGATGCCACTGATGTCATTGCCCACATGGACTTTTAGCTTGTGCGTGAGTAATGACAGAGACAATTGGAACTATTAAGTATTCCAATTGTCTATGGTAATGGTAAGGATGATGATGAGAGATGAGTGGACTGTGGATCTTCAGCTGTAGGTGGGTTTCGAATTACCGGGAAGTGATTTTGAATCTAATGAATGAATGAATGACATTCAGCTTAGAAAGGCCTTAACCGAAAGTGGTCACCTATACGATGAGAGTAAGTATTTATATAATAATTAAGAGACTTGAGCCTTATTTTCGAGTGAAAGTTTTACAACCATTTATTTTTATTACTAGCCTAATTTATTTTTAGGATGGGAATTTTATAAGCATTGATATTGTGTTAAATTATATAATTTTATTATTTTCATCCAATTTTTGTAAGAAACCCCAACGAAAATGACGGTATCTCACCAGTGGCGTAACTAAGGTAGGCTACGCCTCTCACTTATTGATAGTTGAGTCTCGAGAATAGGTCCAGAATGTCAATGGAGTAAAGGGGCAACTGGCTAGTGCGCGACTCTCTCACTCTGTTTCTCTCTTTGTCCGTTCTACATCACCATCCGTTCAGAGCATCACCATCTCCTACTGTTCCCCGTGTACCGCAGAGCCTACTTCGCTCCCAAGATTACTAGACAAAGACTAGACTTTGTCTAGTAATCTTGCTTCGCTCCAAACCTATTCTCGTAACTCATCCATCAATAGTTACGTACAACATCTTTCACACAACTGACAGGTGCCAGACAACTGAACAGAGGCACGAAAATTGCTCCACTAATTTCCTTTTATTTCAAAAGATCAACTTTTTGTTGATAGATTTTGCTTTCAACAATAATTGTTGCGAAAGCTAGTTGATCATCTCTATTGGTTTAAACGCGGCTTAGCTAAGCCTACATCCATATCCTCAATAACACACGTAGCTTTCAAATTCCTTGAAGCATTTATCTATTTCTTTACTCTCTTCAATATTTGGAATAACGTGGGCTAGGCAGGCTAGGATACCGCTTTTTAGGTAGCCAATCACAAATATTGTTACAAAAGCACTCTAGTCGGGAAATTTCTCAATCAATGGAGATTAATATTTCTCAATAATGATGATGCCATCATTATTAATCATCTGGGGCTAATTTGTTTTTAATTGACATATTCCTCATAAAATTACAGAATATTATCTTATATAATATTGTCAAAAGATAGAAAGCCAAGAAAATCGGTAGGCCTACGGTAACTCATAGCCGTACATTGAAGGAAAAGTGCAACGACTTTTCTATAGGCAATATAACTCTTGTGTCTCTGATTTTCTGAATGTATATCCTCTGTATCTGAATGCTAGAGGATTTTCATAAATAGTTTCATAGCTGATACTGATTTTTCAGTAAGTAAAGTCTCGATCCTTTCCAAAGAATAACATAATCTTCAGTACGGTATTGCCGGTTTTCGCTCATTTTCAGTAGCTATTCGCAGGCTTTCGCCATAGCATAGGCCTATATGGGATACAGCTAGAGTTGCCATACGTCCTACGTCCGGATAGTACGGGTTTGGACACATGTCCGGTTTGGCGTCCGGATCTGAAAAATGTCCGGATTTTACTAATATGAGCCAAAACGTGGCAAAATTGGGGAATTTTACTCCGCGCCGGATATTAGGTTGGTTAGACTGTATTCTTTATATTAAAGCAAATTCAGTTATGACATGCTCATAATTTCAAGACGACATAAAAAATGACAAGCCTTTTCTGAAAAAAGTCAGTTCATCTGAAAAGTATGAATCAATAAGGAAAATTGAAGAACCTGTCCCTGGGCCTAGTACAGCCTAATAATAACAAATTTAGGAATAAAAAAGTTTAGAATTCAATATGAACACTTATGTTATCAACTGTATGTAAATATTCTTGGAATTTAATTGATAGTGTTTTAAAAAGTCCTAATTATAATAAATTTGTAATTTATTAACCCCATAATATTTATTTTTCATTTTAACAAGCTTTTTCACGTCTTAGTAGGATAGCTAAAAATGCAGACTCCAGACCCCTTTTTCCGCAGGGGGGTATTTCATACCCCCCGCAAAAAATGTCCGGATCTGGCCTAAATACAATATGGTATCGCTAGATATAACTCGTTACAGGAATTTTGACATTACATTTCAATACAATAAGCTTAGAAACGGTATTTAATTACAAACCTGATGCCAATTAGTAACAAAAATTGGTAAAATCATAAGAACACAATCATTGTCATTGCTATAAGTATCGATTATAGCATTTAGCATAAGGGCAAAGTGCCGAATCAAAAATACCGGTGCCGTAATAATTATAAAGTATCGTAGGCCTACCTACTTACCTGTTTGTATTTTATTTCTGGATTTCTATTCGACATGTTCTGCGTTACTGGTACTGTAGTTGTAGAAGTAAACCCGAGATTCGCAAATTTTCGTACTGAGAATAACAGTCTAATATTGTCAAAACACTGTAAAGTAAAAGGCAACTGCACTTTATAGGTTATAAACCGTTCAACGCGTGATAAGACGCTACTATCAGCTGTTATCTAGAATACCGTACGCTGCTGCAGTCAGCTGTTTTGGTGTGGAGCCAAAATTTAAAATGACGGTACCGTACTTCGCGAAACTACTACCGAACCGAATGAGGGGATTTTGTTGTAGCGTCCTCGTTCCTTCAGTAGGCTACTAAATAGTGAAATAAAACAAAAACGAAACTAAAAAAGCCCCAGCTACACTAGCTTATGTAATCTAACAAAGCTACGATCATTTTGTAATGGTGGGAGAGTCGGCTGTCTTTTTTTAAACAAACGCTCATTGCTGCTGGTCTCTGTCCTTGCACAGACTACTGTAATTTTTTTGAATCGTTGACTATAATATTGATAATACTATTAGGGTTTTTTTTTTGAAAGCCGCAACTTACTTCTACACGCACAGATTAAACATGAAACAGGAAAATGTATATTGTCACGTTATCTTACCACTGTAGTAGGTTTTTTTGCTCTTAAATTTACTTCGACTAATTTATTCCTTCATTTAAACTCTTCTATTTCACTTTCCATCACGAACTGCTAGTTAATAATTCACTTGAATACAATTTTAAACGGCATAGCAATCAATAAATTTGTGATTTTTAGTTGAAAACTTTAAAACTACCAATCACGTGGTGGAGCGCTTTCGGACTTCACGTCCATCAACACTTTATTCACAGTAACTTATTAGGTACTTGAAACATGTTATTTCTACTTGGCTGGAAAATGTCAATACAAAACTTAATTTGCCATTTATCAATTTGTAAATGAAAAATTATCACAATATTGAAATGGTAATCAATGGTAAACATTCCATGGCATCTCCACAGTATAGTACATAATATACAGTATGCTAGGTAACGTGTACGGTAATAATTATTATATACATATAATATATATACTCGTAGATATAAATATACCGGGTGTCCCACGAAGAGGTTTAAATGTTTGATTTTATATTACGTGCCCATTCATGCACCGAACTTTTTCAAACTTTACACAGTTTACAAAGTAGGTTCTAAAAATATTTTGGGAAAATTTCAGCTTCCTAACCTTTTTAGAAACAAAATGGCGGCATATTGAAAGACGATAGGTACTTTAAAAACATTAAAAAATGTGGTTTTGGTTTTATGAAATATTTTTATTGTTACATCCTAGGGCAAAATGATTTTTAAATAAGAAAAAACTAGGACATAGCCTAATGAAAAACATTAAAGTCCGAAATAATTCAAACTGTAACCCATCCACAGCAACACACTGATGTCAAACAATTACTAAATGACAACCTTCATGGCTGTTGGATTGGTCGTGGAAGTTATTTTTTAGATTGGCCACCCTGATCACAAGATTCAACTGTTTGTAACTTTTTTTATGGGGTTACTTGAAAAAACAATTTTATATCTATAGGTATCTTCAATAATGATGAGGAACTAAAACGATCAATAGAAGAGGAACTTCTCCGGATACCGCGGAGTTTCTTTGTAAGAGCTTACGAATCATTTGTTAAGCGCTGTTATCAGTGTGTTGCTGTGGATGGGTTACAGTTTGACTAATTTTGGACTTCAAGGTTTTTTTATTAGGCTATGTTCTAGTTTTTCTTTATTTAAGTCATATTGCCCAAGAATGTAACAATAAACATATTTTATAAAACCAGAAACCTTCTTTAATGTTTATTCTCAATCCAGCAGTACACAACACTTTACAGAAAATTTAAAAGAAAAATATAAATACGATAAGAAACAGTAGAGTAAAAAAAAACAACCAAGACAAAGCAAAGTAATTATGAATAGATAACAGAAAACACAGTTAGGCCTACAGGATAACAGAATAGATCAACACGGTAGTTAACAAAAACAAGTACCTAGGAAAGTAATAAGCAACAAGAGAAAAACTTCAATCAATTAATATTGTAACCAATTGTACCCTAACTGCATGAAAATGAGAAAAATGTTGTTTAACACTTCATTCTCCTCTTTTTCTTTATATTTTGTCAGTTCTTAGTCATCATTCCAATGCGCCATTCTGTATATTCATCCACATAAATTTTGTCCAAGAAGTAACAGTTATAAATAAATCAAGTGATCCCAACTACTGTCATAAAAAATTACTCGACAACCCTAACTATTTAGTCTACCTATATTTTAATGTCCGTAGCTACTCTTTCAACAGCATTCAATTTCTAACTTTTGTAATATTGTATAGCATGAATTGATTCAAATTATTATCATAATATTCCATTAATACGTATGATATTACTCGTATTATGCTTTACAGAGTACAGCTCATTCACACTTGTAAGGATGTTCAAATGAAAAACAAGGAGATATTTCAAATATTGGTATTATTGATAATATCTTGTACAATAGTGGATAAACATGCTGCAATTCAATGATATCTACACAATAATCATTAAATAGAATAATAAGACTATAAAAACCATGTAAAAGTGAATAGAAAGTGTAATTCAACATTAGTTCACAATTAAAACATCACAGAGCGTTACTTTTATCTTAGGGTTGCACCTACCGGGATCAACTGTACTTTGAATCAGCTTATCCCATTTGATTAGTATTGTACTGATCCTGGATCAAAATTGATCTTGCTTGGTGCAACCCAGAATGAGGGATGTCAACCTGTGCCCGATTTTTTAATTCGGGATTATAAAGTACCAATTAAAATATAAATACGACGCCTGTCAAAAATGTAATTTTTAGCTGTTCAGTTTATAGATATTTCATTCATTTGGATTCTTTTAGAATGAAGATTGTCATATTCATATTATTACAGGGGAATGAATTTAATTTGATAAATAATTAATAAATAACCACTCTAGAAAAGTAATTATTAATTGAAAAGTAGCCTAATAATAAACTAGAAAAGTCAAAATTGATAATAAAAATATCGAACTCTTTCTTTTCAGAATATTAGTGAACAAATAAATTAATAATTTGAATAAGCTATAAATGATATTGATTGGTATTGGATAAATCAAATTGAGAATAAAGGTCTTCGTGGGATTAATTATTGAATCTTTGGGAATCGTGGGGTCTTTGTCCGAACCGGGATTGGCGTCAAGAATTCCCAGGATTTCTTGACATAAAGAATACACCGGGATCCCAGGATTGACATCCACTATTAAAACTGTGGAATCTCAGATTTATCATCCATGCTGTCATTATTTTCAGTAACAGATATCTGGCTGAACAGAAATGCTAATGTTTGCATTTTTTTACTCTTCATAGTTTTGGTATCATCTTCTTGAACACTCTCCAGTGAGTCATCAATTCCCTCTTCAATATTGACTGATTCATAGGTTGCCTGTGAACAAAAAATGGGGAAAATTGATAATCGTTGAATGAAAATGCAGAAACATTAAAAAATAGGTACAAAACTTGAAAAGAAAAATCGTTATTAATTTGCAAGGTTCCAACTCATGTTCAATCTGAAATTGCTTTGATTCATTGATACTGTAATTAGAAATTTATTCTACCAAGAATTTTATATTTTTATAAATCATAAAACCACAAAAGAGGAACTTGTTTCAGATTTTATCAATAAGAAATATTTGTTAATCCATTCATATTGGAAGCAAATAATGATATTCAATATACATCGGGAATTAATAATTGGAGATTGAAGATAAATATTGATTAGCCTTGACGAATGTATTACAATTTTATGCAATGTCAAGGTTTCCTGTCTTCAAAGTTAAAAATAAAAATTGTAATCAGAAACTTGAATTAAGTAAAGTAAATATTACATTAAAAAAATTATCACCATAATATTTAAAAGTTAATATGCAATAAGATAAGAAATAAAGTTTAGACATTGATATGAGTGCCAGTACAGTATCATGAAATTTTCGACCATGAACATTTCTGATTTAAAAAATTCCAGAACTATTACCTATTACATTCAATTTTTTGCATTTTAGTTACGAACGATAATAACCTGGCATTGTTACGTAATTTCTCACGAAGGTATCTCAAGAGTATTATTTATCATTATTACTATCGCAAATTGTTTGAGTACATGTCATTTGGTTTTGTTGAACGACGTGATAATGCATAACTTGTCGAGCATACAGAAATCATAAATGATACTCCAAGGCAGAAATGGAAACATTCTATACTCTATAGCTTCAATTTTGGAAAGTTGAACATAATTTAGGCCTACAATAACAGTGCTTTTCGAATTGAATGTGGAGAGCAAAGAGAACCCATAAATTATTGTAGAGCTGTAATTTAAATTCAATTTTTATTCTGGTTAAAAAAATTAACGCTATCAAAATAATCTTCCAATAATAATATTGGATCGACAGAGACTTATAAAATTATCTAGTTTTGAAAGTAAGAAAAATACGATCTTAAAATCTTGATAAAGTGAATTTTCTTTAATGCCTGGGCTACTAGCAGTTAGTGGCAGTAATTAGAATGAAACTGACAATTTGGATAACAGAGATTGATAACACTTACGCCATGATTGATGAGTTTATAAACAATTTTCATCAATCTTGTATCAGCACGGAGAATAGCAAATTGAAGCGGAGTTTGGCCTCTGTAATCTTCCTTATTGATGTCTATATCAGCCTGAAAATTAACATAATATCGTTAAATTGAGTAAAAATATTCTATGAAGTAGACTAATTTTTCAGGTACGGTACAGCAATAAACAGGGTATTTATCTCCGTGGATACAGGTACAAAGTTTACAAAAGGGATGACAATTTACCAAACCTTGCTTTTTGTATGTATACTTTGCCAGCAAATAAATAATTCTGGTCATGTATTCCAACGGGAGCCCACACACTTATCAAAACTTATCACACTTATCATTGTGGAAGTCGTGATTTGCCTCGTAGCACTTGCTTCATCGGTGTGCGTCCAGCCTAAGACTTTATAGATACTTATATCCCAAATTATAAAGCGCAAGAACAACTGAAATTTGAAAAGGCACAAGCATTTTTATCAACCTCGTGGTTGAAACTATCAAGACTTAATAGGTGAATTTCAAAATGAAAAGAGCACGGAAAATTGAAATTTTGGTAGAACAAAAAGGTATTAAAAACCAACCTGCTTCAATAGCAGATCAACTATTTGCACATGACTCTTTTTCACGGCCACATGGAGGGGCGTCTGTCCACCTTGAAGGTCGATACCGTTGATGTCAGCTCCAAATTGTATCAAGAGCCACGCCATTTCATGACTATTCTGCTCTGCAGCAATGTGAAGTGCAGTTCCCACTGAAATAGATTCAAATTGAAAATTAATTCCTTTCAAACTAACATGCACATACGATTTTACCACAATTACTTCCTACATTTCATTGCATTGGCAGTGATATTTCCCATTATTCGCTGACCTATTCACGTTGAAGAACGATAAAAATCAGTAAACAAGATTATTGAAACATGATCAAAATTTTCAAACAATTCAAATAGAAAAAACAACTTTTTAAATTGAGTATAAGAATTATACAATAGACATATTGTATACACAATAAACATTCATAGCACGGCTTGGTATGTGATAATGTAATCATAGTGAGTCTAGTGGGCAGCTTAAAAGTCATCTGTTCAAATTATCACTATTCTATTTCATTGAATTGAATAAAAATCATACAGAAAAGGCTCACGGAATTTAGACTCAACGATGCAGAATTATGCAGTGTTTACAGTTTGCTATTGGCATATCCATTGGAGTGCCTGAAGCTGAGGGCGATAAGTGCCGGTCTGATAATCCAAAGATTTCTGGATCGAATGAAGTCAACGGAACGGATTTTGGCAACAAAAATGGCCAGTAACGTTTTTCGGAGGAGACGAAAAACCGTCAGTCCCTACTGCCTAAAACAGACGACATATCTCATCATCACCCCTCTTATTACCCACGCACAAGCCTGGAGCTCATGTGGGCATCACCCTCAGAAAAAATATGCCAGTCTAAAGATACCAGTGCGAAAATTCTAGAATTTTACCAAGTGTCAAACATGCATGAACACTAATTTATTCTTTTATTTTATATTATAACTGACATTAGAGTATCATGGTACTTTATAATGGAAGGCTTCTATTCGTTATTAATTAGAATTTACGAATAATTTATAAGAATAGATGCCATTTATCATCAATCAATCAATATAAATAAATGAAGATACGGATGCGTGTGTGTGTGTGTGTTTAGCAAGGAGCAAGCTAATTTTGTGGATTGCGTTCCGAAAAAATGAGAATGATCTAGACCTTGAAATTTTGCATACAGCTTCATCCAAAAATATTAATGTTATGAACCTCAAAGCCCAAATTTCAATTTTCCCTTTAGATATTTCAGAATTGATGCTCAAATATCACTTCTCTACTTTCTCTAGGCTAAAATTATACTTCCCGTAGCCATTTTCATAATGGAACGAGTCAGTTTCTAACCTCTCAATTTTACTACGGCTTTGAATCGCATTCTCTTCAACTGACGTGATGCGCGGTCGGTAGCGCTGCCTACAGAATCCACGTATCTGAATGGCGTGGGTTCGAATCCCATTCCTGCTCTTATTTTTTTGAACTAAAATCAATATTATCTTTGCTTTTTTATCGAAATAGAATCAGTTCTTTGTTTGTTTTCAATTATTTATGAACTATATTGATTTTTACCTTATAAAACAATATTTATTCAACTTTTCTTCATCCCCTTCCTAATATTTTTCCCATTAATTTCTGAATTGGTCAAATTTATTACTTTATTGGATGAAATGAAGAATTTCTCAATAAATTTAAACTATTTTTGCCTACCATATATATATTCAGTTTTAGCATAGCATTTGGCTATACAATATTTTAAGGCCTAATCCAGAAAAAAGAATAATATCTTTGATACACATAGTAGAGAAGAAATCAATTTTAGCTTTGTTTTGTGGAGCTCCGTTGCGAAGCACGGGTGGCTTCTAGTAATACCATATAATAAACATAAGCAGTGTTCCCACGCCTTAAATTTTATTAATTAACCACTGAAAACCTTTGACTAGCATATGCCAATGGCAACGTGTAAACGCGTCATTAGCTTGAAAAAGGAGACGTGGTGGAAGAAACGGGAGCAACAAATTTATTTAGAATCTTAGGTAGTTGGTAGTATTTTTGATTACTGAATAGTGCAATTTGCAAAATATCTAATCGTAGTAGTACAGTGTCCAAGTACACGATTTCTTATGAGATAAATAATGAGATCTATTAAAGAGAACTTACAATCAGCAGAAGCCTGATTAATGTTGACACCGGGAAATTCAAGAAGACATCTGGCAGCGTGAAAATTCTTCTCTTTGACAGCTAAATGCAAAGGCGTGAATTCGGAAGTGTCTGATTTATTTGGGTCGGCACCAAGGTCCAACAGATATTCAACAATTTGTCTGCTCTGATCAGTGTCATTACATTGAACAGCAACATGAAGTGGAGTTTGCTGGAACAAGAAAAACTCTATTTATTTAAAAGATAACTTGAAGACTTCATGTATTTTCTTATATGAAGGACGCTTCTGAGGTATCTAAAATTTGGTTTTCAGATGAATAACAGGATTTCTTATTGTTTCAAACTAGATACTGTTACAAATCTCAAAATTCGATTAGTATTTTATTTATATTTTCCTCATTTTTTTAGAATAATCTACAGTATTCTCTTTCCCAAAAGTAACTCTTTCTGAAAAGATTACTTTTTAGGAAGCAAATTATCAAATTCTCAGTTTTTTCTAATGATATGATTTATATGTACTCTAATAATTATGATTCAAATACATTCATGATAGCCCACAGAGTAGATTTTTTTTAGTATAGCATCTGAATAGAGGTTTTCCCCCGACTACGCTCATTTTATTCAGGCGCCATTCAGCTGCCATCCTAAAAATTCTACTTTACATATTTTTAGATATATACATTTGATCAGATGTAATAATTAATTGAACGAAATTCCTAATTAATGTCATATAATATTCTGAAGACTTCTGCTACTGCAAATATTGACAACCGAATAATAGCATAGACTAACTATCAGTGGCGAGCGGTGCTGTGAAAAGTTAGTGAAGCAGAAGTTAGCTCGATATATGGAGGGGGGGGATTCATTTCCATATATGAAGAGATCTGGTAGGTTTTTGTTGATTTCAATTATAGTCCTACCAGGTACTTAAAATATACCCTACTTATACCATTGATTTCTAATTCAACTTACTTAGGATATACTGTAATTCTCTACAAGAAGCCATAACAATTATTCAAGTTAACACCAACACAACAAATTATTGCATTATTTCTATACCCGATATAAAAACGCTCACATTCAAGAAAGTTCACGTTCAACGGAAATCCCGTACCGAACCGTTCAACTGTTACTGTGTGTGAATTGTTGTTCAACAATGCAAATAGAGCAGTGTTTTTTTACTTGACGGAAAATAATATAATATAGGCCAATATAATGAAATATAATATAATAAATAAAATAATATCCAACGCAGAGCAGAGTCAACAAAAATATCAGTGATGTCAAAGACGATAGGAAACTATTAAGTATTAGAAATTAATTATTTTTAAAATATTGATTTTAAAAATATTAATTTATCAATATTAATTTTAATTAATTAAAATTTATTAACTATTAAGTATTAGAGACTGTAGTATTCTAATTGTCTTTGGTGATGTCAATCTTCCCATTGTGATTTATTTGTTCGATATATATTTGTTGACTTGTTAGGTTGGCAATATTAAAAATTTGAAATGACGTTCGGCAAAGATCGGCCATCTTCGTGGTCAACAGAAGCTAGCTTCTCCAACAGCTTAATTTGATGATTCTCCTCCCATTCCCACACCCATTCCCCTCAACCATCGCTACGTATATTGGCTGCGCGCGCAACCACTATAGGTGAAGCATTCTCAACTATGCTTCTGTTGGAGTCCGATCGACTGGGAGCGGAATTTGCAGACTCAAAGGCGGCTGGGCTCACATTTGCATGTCACCAATGCAATGTAGCGAGGCATAAACCCTCTAAATAGTTGAGAATTGATACTCTCTGATTTGATTATAACAAAATAATTTCCGATAATTTATAAAGTTATTGATTCTTACTATTTTGATAAATATTAATAAAATAAGAATTTATTGGATTTTCATTACCGAAGCAGTGCTTCACTTGCTTCATCTGATCGCTCGCCACTGCTAACTATACACACTATATGTTGTCTGTGATAATAGCTAGTAAGGAAATTCGATGAATGCTGCTGCACAAAAACCTTTTCCCCGGTCCGGCAAATCAGAGGTGCTGGGTTCGATTCCCGCGCTGGGGAAAAGTTTTTTTGCAGCAGCATTCATCGAATTTCCTTACTAGCTATTATTCTGTTGTCAATATTTGCAGTAGCAGAAGTCTTCAGAGTATTATATGGCATTAAATAGGAATTTCGTTCAATTAATTATTATGATTTAATAGCAACTGAATAGTTGCAATATCTCATTTCCTTCCGTGATCAGATGTAGTCTATTACGAATACTATGCATACACATATGAAAGAAAATTGAAAATTTCAGAACACTTACTCGATTAAACGTGTTTGAACAGTTTACGGCAGGAGATAGATCATCACTATGTGATTTGATACATTCCAATAGCCTTTTCAACAATGTGAACTGTTGATAACGAACTGCTGTATGTAGAACACTAGAACAGAAATACAATACTGTTGTCAAATGAAACTATTCTAATCGAATGTAAAGTGCTCGATCAATCTTAAATAATCTATGATGAATAAATTTTTCATCAAATTCAATCCAATAGAATAAGATTTTTCAAAATAGACATAGACTTCTATATCATGACAAACAATGATATCTAGGACACTAGAGTATTATTCTGTACTATATCGTAATAAGTATATCCTATATTACTAAATCGTGATAAGGTGACTCACTAGGTTAGCTGTTCGATTCTAAGTGTTATTTTATTGGATAAAATTTGATCGCGTATAAAAAGGCTTTATAATAACAGAAAGATTCATTGCAAAAAAGACAAAGGACAGGATTGTTAAATTCTCCTGCTTGCAAATTGTACTAGCAAAATGATTAGATACATTGATAGAGATTGTCATGTTTTCTGGTAAAAATAATGAATTATTGGATTTGAAAAGAACTCTTCTCACCTGTCTCCTTTTGCAGTACGAGTTTCCAATTCCATGAGTATCTTCTTTTCAACATCAGATTTTGTGACATGTGGTAACACAGCGGTATCAATGATTTGGTGGAGTCGCTCCAAGCTATATTCGGCGAAGTCTTTTGCGTGAACTGAAATAAAATGGACCCCAAAAAATATATGAAAATATAATTTATTTTCTACCTAAAACAGATTATGACATACAGACAAAATGCATTCAGAGAACGTAAATGAAATGAGTGAAAATATCAATTGTATCTTCTTCTTCTTCTTCTTTTCCTTTAGCTTTTCCCTATTCGGGGTCGCTATTCCGTATCTTCCTCCTCCACACCATTCTCTCCCCGGCTTCTTCGTCTGTCAGCTCCTTTTCCCTCATATCCCCTGCAACACAGTCTCTCCATCTCCTCCTTGGTCTCCCCACTGGTCTACACCCCTCCACCTGCATTCTACTCACTCGCTTTCCAACGTAGTCCTCTTCCCTCCTCACAACATGACCATACCATGAAAATATCAATTGTATCAACTTCCAATATTATTATTATACAGGGTGTCCCAAAAAAACAGTGACGCAAGTACTACCACGGTATTCTACAAGTCAAAACAAACAGAAAATGTCGTTGGCAAAATGCTGATTTCTCCTTAGTTTACCTGTAATCCGCCATTTTGTGTTTTTAATATTTTTCATCATATCTCGTTGAAAAAACAAGATTTTCTCATGAAATTTGGTAGGGGTATAATTAAAGATGTGGTTTACAAAATACATGTATCAATAAATTTCAATATCTGTTTTTTCCAAAATGGCGACCGACTAAACTTTTCAATTCGATTTTACTGGAGAAATATTGCTTTTTACGATAAAACGTTTGCCTATCTCGAACGTTCTCAATTTATTATTGGATGGAACAACCAATTGATGAATTAAATGAATGTGAAAATATGGTTTACAGAAGTAAATTTGAGAACGTTCAAGATAGGCAAACATATGTTTTGCATTCATAAATTTTAACTCATGTCACTGCTAAAGAGATGAAGAAACACAGAAGTGGTAATCTTCAAATAGCCATATCTCGGTTATTATTTATTCGATTCTTTGAAATCATATATCATTTTATTCAGAATAAAATTCTCTACATTTTGTATTTCAACGTTTTATCGTAAAATCAATATTTCTCCAGTAAAATCGAATTGAAAATTTTAGTCGGTCGCCATTTTGGAAAAACGGATATTGAAATTTATTGATACATGCATTTTGTATACCACACCTTTAATTATACCCCTACCAAATTTCATGGGAAAATCTTGTTTTAACGAGATATGATGAAAAATATTAAAAACACAGGTGAACTAAGGAGAAATCAGCATTTTGCCAACGACATTTATTTTCTGTTTGTTTTGACTTGTAGAATACCGTGGTAGTACTGCAGTCACTATTTTTTTGGACACCCTGTAGTATGGCTCAGGTCTCAGTAAAGATTTTATACTTGATGCATTTTCCTAGGTCTTGGTCGTAATATTAATAGTACAGAGTGACCCAGAAAAACGGGAACTTTTGAAATTACACTAACGAAGATAAGAAAATTATTTTTCAACTTAGGGTCACCCTGTAAATACAATAAGGTACAAGACCGGAAAGTAGTGTTTACGGTACGAGCACAATAGTTCCCGGGCGTGCCTTGCCGAGTCTAGGAAATTATGCGAGTACCGTAACTGGGTGACACCTTCCTGGTTGAGTCGCTTAAACCCTAGCGCCCACTGAGGTAGCGTGGCAACATGCTAAATATCAACATATATAACTAAATGAAACAACACACATCACCTTTTTTGCGCTGTTTCATTGAGTTTTTTCATATGTTTATATTTAGCGTGTTGCCACGCCATCGCCACTCCACATCAATGGGCGCTAGGGCTTCGATACTTTTCGCGACACTACGAGTCGTCGTATACCGTGTTGTGTAGCCGAAAAACTATTCTCCCCCGATAATATGAAAACGTATCATTTTAAACATGTTTCCCATAGAATTTTAGTACAACCACTCAATATCAGGGCATTTATGCGTTGCATATACATATACGATGTACGGTTGTAATAATTCATTTGAAGATAAATCTATAGCTGAAACTGATTATTTGAAAGAGGGTTAGAAATAATGAAACTAAAAATAATCCAAGGAGAAAATTTTTCATCTGAAATGTCAGACACAGTAACTGGATTGTGTGATGCTGCGATTAGTTTGCAATACTGTAGCAATAAACTCTATCTAACAAGCTAAAAGAAAGAATCTCTTCTACATACAAGAATTGAACACAGTCATGAAAATTATGGTCAATAATGCCTTTAAAAGGGTAGACGTATGATTACGGCAAGAGAGAATTGTCAACAGAAATGAAGTAGAAGGTGCTAGGATTCATTACAGAGCTAAATAAGGTTACCTTTTGAACTCCTTTTGGATACAGTTTCTTTTTTGGATTCGTCCTGATTTTTCTCTTTTGAAGCTTTCTTTTTTGCAGCTTTCTTTCTTGAAGATTTCTTTTCTGGCTTCTCACGATTTTCAGTACTTTGTTGTTTTTCCAGTTTTTGTATCTTTTTTAGTAAGAATTCACGACAATCTTCAGGAAGATCTTCATACACAGATTTCCAAAAATGGCCTAGAACAGAATTAAATTATTATTCATTATAACTTTGAAAAGTTGTACGGAAGCTGCTTATAATAATTGTAGTACAATTTTTTCGAGTTTTATTCAATATATGTGAATATTTTCAATTATTTATTGCTAATTTGGCACGTCTGCCCAAGGCTTGTAGAGACCTAAGGTTGGCCAATCCCCATAAGAGCCCAGCAGTCCAATTTTCCCCGATTAGTCTTGCTATAATGACGTCAATCAGTGCCCCAGTTAACATATGCCCTATATCTATATTCAAGATTCATCACGTATCTATAGCAGGTTTCTTTTAAATTGTCAGAAACAGCTGATTGATGTACGCTCGTTTACTAACGTTAAATCAGCTGTTTTCTGACAAGTTAGAAGAATCCTGCTATATATAGTATTCAAATCTTTCCAGATGGTTTTTGGAAAAATGAAAATTTTCGAATTTCTATCTTATAAATTGTCAGATAATAATAAATTAAAATAATGCAATGAAAATAATTACTGTGATCAAATATCAATAATAATAATAATAAGAAATCTTTTAATATAATTGTAATATCACGCTTTGCTTGCCAAACAGTCAAGTACAACTTTACTATTCAGATTTCCCAGCTGATTTCTAAGAATTTGAAATTATCACAAATATCTAGCTCAACATGGAAATTCTAGTAAAAGTTGATGTTGATTTTCGATAAATTCCTAATTTGATTCGATTTTACTAAATTTAACCTACAGTCATTATACAGAATGTTTCAGAACTCCCTACCAATACTCTAGGGCATTGTTCCTGGTCAAAAACCATATCTAAATATCATATATTTAAATTGTCCAAAAGTCCTTAGTCACTCACACAGCTGCCATTTTGTTTTTTCACTTATTATTTTTTATCTGTAACATGAGCCTATCAGTACATATCCTAATAAGGTCTTACATATCCTAAAAAATCTAAAAATTACTTAGATATTGCACTGCCAACTACATTAAATTCTACATCTATTGTGCAACATGAAAATTAGAAAATCTTAACCTACGAAAATGAATAGGATAACATTTGCAGTAATTCAAAACCAACGCCTCATCCATCTATTGAATTTTGAAATCGGAGCCCAACCGTTTCCAAAAAGCCGCTTCTGCTACAATAATGGTATGGCGATCTGCACATGCTGTTCCAATATGGTCTTTACTCCATTAGGTTCCAATTCCTTGGAACCTTGGCTCCTTACTGTAAGCGAAGCAAGCGAGGGCGCCTTGTAATGTTTTAGTGTGAATTGCCAAACCCAAAACTACCTCCAAGGAGAGGCTTTTTAGCTAAATCATCATCATTATTATTAATAGCATTGAGAAGGATAGACGTGAAGGAGAATAGTAAACAGGAATAGAATTGAGAAATAAAGATTACAATACAGAGCTAGATAAGTATTTTAAAAGCTTACGTTTCAAACTCCTCTTGAACTGCTTAGATTTGTGTAGCTCGTAACGACGTAGAGTATTTTTCAAGTAACTTAAAAGAGGTTTATTAAGTAACATTATTTGAAAACCTTTTGGGAAGTTTTCAAAAGAGAATTCAAAGCCGTATATAACAGAACGAGATTAATTGTTTAGTATAACTATCAGAAGCACTGAAGAAGATCACCGAATATAAAAGATTTCTATAAAATAATTCAAACATCCATCTACAAATTTCTCTCTAAAAACATTGTTTTACAACATAGACAGTATGAATAGAACAAACTTACTTCTTAAAAGAGCTTCGTGAAGCATTCAAATGATGTGTGAATCAAGTAACATACAATCAGAGGCGGATCCAGGACTTTTTCTGGTGGGAGGGAGTTGTGAAGGCTGTACCGGGAGGGTCTAAACCGTGGGCCGCCCTGCAGATGGGTAGATGGTGGTTGGTAGATGATTGACACTATCAAGAAGGCCGTGATCATTTTCTACACATGTCCTATTATTATGAATGTTGTATAATGCCGGCTCCATAATGCGGCATTCGGCGCATACCGAATGTTTCCCAAATGCCAAACATTTTGTTTGGTAGTTGTCGAACTCCAAATGAAGCCTCCATACATGCGTCACATTCCGAACACTATGTTTGTCGCGGGAATATAGCGAACATAACCTATAACCTATTAAACCTATAGACCACAGGTTATTTTAATAACAATGAAGTTATGATTATTATTGATTTAACAGTTATTCAATCATTATAAACAGATTATAGCTTTAAAACAGGTTATGAGCCTAAATAATACGTTTTCAATAACCAAACTCATATAGCCTATACATTTGTCAATACAAAATATTGTTTTAAACTGTATTTGAGCTACGGTACGTAATAACTCACAGCTATTGCAGAAAATATAATTAGAAAATTCACCTTCAAAATACAAATCAATAATCTACTTGTTTCAAATATTCAATTCACTTTATTGCTTTTCAATTCGATTCAATTGCATTGCCAAATTGAAAGACGAATGTGTGGATGAAACACAAGTTGGAACGAATGTTCGTGTGTTTTTATGTGTGGGAAAGAACGACACGGAGCGGGAATGATCGATCATGGGAGTTCGCCAAATAGCGAACCATCCACACTTGTGATATGTCGAATACGTGCTCGGTATGCGTCGAATGCCGCATGTATGGAGCCGGCATAAGCTATTGAGAACGAGTGGCAGCTCAAGTGAGAGAAGAGTGGCAGGGATTGAAGCTAGGTTATCATTGAATCCAATGCAAAAATGCCTGTTTTCAAATTGATCATATTTGAAAAATATTCATCCAAAATATCATAATAAGTACTAAAATCAAGGCTATGATGTTTTAGATTACTTCAGTGGTCATTTTAAAAGAAAATAAACAGTGATATACTTAATTTGATCCTCCTGCCAAAAGACTTCTAGAGGACGAGATACAGTAGTGAGAACCATAATAATAAATAAAAAATAATATTGAAAGTGAGTAGTTGAAATACAGAAAATATGAGTTGTATAGTATATGATGTAGTGATTTAATTATTATTTGTGTGAAACAGTTGATATCTTTGAAATAATGACACTTTTCTTACAATTATGCTATATCGATTGCTACAAAAAGCGGGAAGCTTCGAACATCGCAGCAGAAACTAGCAAGAAGATAAAGAGAATGCTGATAAAAACATTAATTTGATCAACAGATTCATGAAAACATTTTATACCCACTAAAGAATATGTAGCAACGTAATATTAATGATACCTCAAGGATTAAATTGAATTCCAACCCAAAATCCTGTTTTGTTCCTATCTTGCAATGGTAAAATGCTGCCAATCGTTGCATAGTTCCGGCACTCACAGCGCCACGGTCGCCAGCTATCCTCAACCCTCATCGTCAATAGATAAACCATTTATCATACCGGTAACCACTCAGCAGTGCGGCCCCAGTTTTAGGGGTAGGGAATATATCATTAAAAAAAATATATCATTGTCAAAGAGGATACTTTAAGACCATTTGAAGTAGAAAACCATAACAAATTTTGAACAAAAAATTTTCAAGAAAGACTAAACTAATAAAGTGCATACTTGATACAGTTTCAGGTATTGCCACAACTGAGGTATTGGGAGTGAGCGTTCCGAGGTTTATAAAATTATCCCCCATTGTGGGTAATATGGACGTTTTTCAAATAAAAGACCAACAGTTTAAATTTGGTAAACTATGATAGGGTATAATGGAATGCTTTGTAGATTTCGGGTTACGCAAAACATAAGTT
Organism: Laodelphax striatellus; assembly: GCA_017141395.1. Lineage (NCBI taxonomy): Eukaryota > Metazoa > Arthropoda > Insecta > Hemiptera > Delphacidae > Laodelphax > Laodelphax striatellus. The sequence continues at coordinate 19,930,362 of CM029530.1, forward strand.
CTTTCAAGGAGTACTTTTGCAAACCAAAACGCTATAATATAGTTTGAGAATTTCAAATCAACAGGCGAGAGAAACGAGGCTTTAGGCTAGAGTTGGAATATTATTTTCGTTTTCATTGCTTCCATGTGTTTGTTCTTAGCCAATACTGCATTTGTTTCTCTGTTAAAGAAAAAGGAGTCAGGGTGTAGATATTTATTATTAGTATAAATAATACTACGATTGGTTGGGTATAATGATCAATACCTGAACTTTATAAACTAATCATTGTTCTGACATTCTCAAGTTCATAGTAAGAGCGCAAGTGTAGTCTTGTATAACACTTTGAATTGTAAATTGAGTAATTGTAAGGGCAATAATTTACAATACTTTTAGGGTATTTTCTTGAATTTCAGTTGACATTAATTTTCTGATCCTACTTATTTGAAATTCGGTTTCTGAAATGACATAAATTACAATACAGGTTTATTACAAATGATGGACCCATTTTCAAAACTTTGTATTCATTAAAGTAAAAATTCAAAATCAACAATCTCCATATTAATGGAAAGAGGAAGTTTCAAAGTTTTGTTTAATAGCTTACAAGTAGTCAATGTGGCCTGCTGGTTGATCTGCGGAACCGTATCACTGCTGCCGTGCACTCAATGACACCAGATACGCTTTCTCGCGTGTGGGACGAGTTTGGCTACCGCGTAGATGTTTGCCGTGCAGCAGCCGGAGGCCACATTGAACACTTGTAAGGTATTAAAAATTTTTGAAACTTCTTCTTCCCATCATTCATTTTGCATTTTTTTACTTTAATCAATACAACGGTTCGAAAATGGGTCCATCATTTGTAATAACCCTGTATTAACCCAATAATTTGGATGAATTTAATGTTCTACTCAAAGAACTATAATTTTACTGAAAGTAACACTTGTTCAAAAGCAAAACCCGGATCCAATAAACTTTACCTTCTTTGAAGCTGGATGAGGACAAAAAGTGCTTCACCATAGGAATAATTAACCCCTGCAATGCCATTAGCATAGGCTGAACAAACATAACGCCCCGCTGCAACTGCGCGACACCATCTGTAATTGCTGCACAACAAATTTAAAATTAGAACAATAATGTTATAGATCTTGGACTATGTTTAGATTTCTGCTCTATCCTACGCACAGAATTCTGTTCGAATTCAAATTCAAATAATCTTTATTCAATGAAGTTGCATTTACAAGAGTATACACTCAACAACATTGAAAGTGTCACAAATATAATATAACATGCTGAAATATTCATTGAGGTGATAAATTGGAGGGAGGAGACGTAAAAAGGCAGAGATCATAAAAATGAAGAAAGTGAGAAAAAGGAAAAAAATACAACTAGTTCTCTTTCCCTAAAAATCTAAGACATTCTTCGACCGAGTACGGGGCTCTCTCCAATAAAACAATCTTTATTCTCTTAATCATGTTTGGGAAGTTAGTTAGATTTTTAAATCTTGTGGGGAGGCCATTAACTAATTTTATTCCACAATAGTATGGGCCTTTTTCTAGAAGGGAAAGTCTATGCATCGGGTAACCGAGGATCGAGCCACTGTTCCTCGTATTATAGTGATGATCAAGCACAGACGCTGAGAATCCACTCCAGTTCTTACCTACATGTGTTATTACATCCAGGAAGTACATGGCCGGTAGCGTTAATAAACCGTTAATAATTTTCGTGCACGAAAATGAAATTGTCTGTATACCAAGGAGTGTCAAAGGCCTAATCACAAATTTTTAGTTTTTATAATCTATAAACTATTATAAAAATGAGATGGAATCTGTGTGTCTGTAGGTCCATCACGCATGGAATACTTGACTGATAAAACTGAAATTTTTGCGAAAAGATTGTCTGTATACCAAGCAGTGTGTCATAAGCCTATTTACATATTTCAAGGATAGTTTTAAAGGATTTGAAATTCAGGTTTTACCATTAATGTTTCGATTACAATCATAATGATTTTTTCAAACTTATTAGGCCGGTTACAGAGTTCGACCGACCGTCAGTGCGTACGTCAGTCGCGCTTGTCTTTTCCATAGAGATTCCATGTATCCGTACAGAGCCGACTGACCGCACGCATGCGTACGGTCAGTACCATGCGTTTGACAATGCGTACGACGACCATAGGTCGATCCATCGTGCGCATCCGTTCCATCGGTCGACTGAAGCGCTATTGAAACAAATAGAAGCTTTCAGAGCTGTACTGATCAGTAGCCCTAAAATAATACATTATAATTTTTTTTATGTAGGTACCTTAAAGTGACTGCAAGTCTTTCCAATGGTGATACAGGAGCTGGAAATAAATTTTGACGTTTCAAGTAGTCTTGTAATTTAGCAGATAACTTATTAAAACTTCTGATGGAAATTCTGAAATAGTTAAAAAATTTATCTTCATCCTCACGCAATGATGTATATGGTACTGAATTCCCTCCGGCGACCATCGGGTGAACCTGATATCTACGTCTTTTGTTCCTCCGTTTATGAAAATAATAAGCTGCAATTAAACAATTTGTAAACGCGTCCATCTTGTGAGTCAGATCGGATCGTTCGTCAGGAGAGCTCTGAATCTGAAAAACTGATGTATGGATGCGTATGGTCAGGATGGTACATACGCACTGACGGTCAGTAGAGCTCTGTAACCGGCCTTAGAGGCTTTGAGATATTAATACCATTATGTTGAAAATATGATCTAGTGTGATAAAAAATATAAACCTAAATCCATCAAATCCAAAATTTTCTATCAGTAACCTCATTCAACTTTGGACGAAAATTTCCATCTATCGAATAAGCATAATTATGTACATTTTTTCGGGTTTTATGTCAAAGTTAACATGCAAAATAAATATTGCAGATTTTGAGTTTTTCATACAGGGAGAAATTCATACCGTAACACTGTTTTATTTTAAACTAGCTGTAATTAATCGAAGACCGATATTGTAGCATCTTCAACTACTTTGATAGGTTAGGTCATTAATAGATAATATATTTTAAATTGATGAATAAATGAATGAATAAATGTGTGATAAAGCAAATGACCATAAGTCACGCATTCTTCTTAGTCAAGCCTACAGGAACAGCAATTTGTTCTTGATTGAATCCAATGTAGGCCTAATTAACCAAACGTAAGTGAGGTCTACGTTTTGGCTCGGATTTTCTCTCGTTTGGCCTTTTGTCTGTAACGAATTCATGGCCAAACGCGATAATAGATTTTCATGAGATTTGGCAGGAATATATTACTTTTTGAATTGCGCAGCGATATTATTTATTTTATTATCATCTCAACAGCGGAAATAATCTTGCCTCACTCCCAAACTCACTCGCACTCACTCTCTTTGATTGTTGTACAGCCCCAAAGTGACGTCATGTAGCAGCAAAGATGTTTGCTTCCAAGACTTCTGGCATGAAGATAGGAAAGACCGTGTCTATTCTATACATAGTCGAAGGTTGTGATGCAATCAAAATGATTTTTACAAACTTATTAGAGGCTTTGTGATATTAAATACCATATGTTGAAAGTATGATCTAGTTATCTAGTATAATACTAGTAGTTCTGTGAACAGTAGACCTCGCGAAAAAGCCATGCTAGCTGAAATCTGTCAATGCGTTTAGCCGTAAATTAGCTGTTTTCTTGTCCACGTGTACAGAATTGGTCCTGTCAACTGTGTCGAGAGAGATGTTGTCAGGCGCCCCCCAAAATACGTTATGTACATCTAATTTAATTTTCGTTATTTTTTAATTTTTTACATTTTTATTTATTTTTTATATTCTATATTTTTACATTTTTTAATTTTCATTTCATTTTTTATTATTTATTTTATTTTTTAGTTATTTATTTTTTAAACATACGCGACGTCCCACAAGCCGCCGCTTTTGCGGCGCCCCTCTTACTGCGACGCCCGGGGCGTTTAGTCGTAAATGCATTACAAACAGACGAAAGCCAATCGACTTGAAACAAGACTTCACTTCGTTCAGACTGAGCTTCGCTCAGTCTTCTCTTCGTTCGGTCAAAAACATAGAACCCCAAATTCAACCAATCCAAAATTTTCTATCAGTAACCTCATAACTGGAGTGGTTCGTAGCCGAGGCGGCTAAGGCGTCAGACTGATTAAGTTATCAGCAGTCAGATAAAATCCATTGGGCCAGGGTTCGAGCCTGGTTGAGGGAAAGGATTTTTGACAAATACGGCCACTCCCGTCTTTCGGAGGAGACGTTAAGCCGTCGGTCCCGACTGCCTAAAAAGTAGTCGTCATATCTCATCATCACCCCACTCACTACCCACGCACAAGCCTAGAGCTCATGTGGGCATCATCCTCGGAAAAAGAAAAAAAATTTAACGTGGGACGAAAATTTCCATCTATCGAACAAGCCTAATCACGTACATTTTCTCGGGTGTTATGGCAAAGTTAACATGCAAAATTATTAATACATCAGGTTTTGAGTTTTTCATTCAGGGAGTAAATTCATACTGTAATACTGTTTTATTTCAAATATGTTGAATTGATGAATAAATGAAATTTAAATTTGTCTTGTAAAGGTTCTGTGCTTTGTACAGGAATATTCTTTGTATCAGTCCTACTAGCCCAAATCATAGAAAGTTCGTCTCATGGAGGTTTTATCCTAATTACTATGTTGTTTAGAGGTGCTTTTAGCATTGACATTTAGGAACGTTTCATGGGGATTTGAGAAAATTCATCTTATGGAGGTATTTGTTTTATCAAGGTCTTTACAAATAAAGTTCGACTGTATAATAGTTTCAACAGTATCCAGTGTCGCTCATGTGACAGGAGAGGTCTCATTTTCATTGGTTAATTCTTTATAATTGCACTGTTAATTTTCCAATCACACGGATTATTAATAGATAGAAGAAACTCACCTAGATATACTATTGAATTGAAGAGGTCTTCTACAGATTCTTTTCGAGGTGGTCCACCTTAAATAGAAAAGAAAGAACGAAGCTATAAGTAGGGTGTCAAGTTGTGAACATGGGTGATGAAGCAAATGGCCATAAAACACGTAACTGTAATTTAGAACATTGTGCCAAGAATTGATTTTTCAATTCAAATTTTGATGCATAAGCCTGAGCCAGAGGCTGTCTTGTTTTATTTTCATTTATAAATGTTTTGCATAGAAGTTCCAAGAATAATTCTCTGGCTTGTATCTCTGAAAAAAGTACAAATTGAGGTTCGGGAATGGTGTTATCGAGATAAAGATGGCAGAATATTGGAAAATTTTCTTCGAATTTAGTTTTAGAATTTTGTGTTGGCTACAGAAATGATCACTTCTCGAAAGTATGATGAAATTCAATGAATCCAGCAAAAGTTTTGTGAATACAAAGTTATCAATATATTTTGGAGAATTTTCGGGGCTAACTTTATTATATTCCTTTTTGAATTGCGCAGCGATATTATATATATTTTAATTATAAGGACGATAAAAGGATACTTGAAATATAACTATATAAATTATCTATGACAATATTCATGTTTATATTCCAGAAACACGTGATACAAGATTGGATTCATCGTCATGAGACAAGCATCACATTTATTTATTCATTAATACAATCACAAAAATTATAATATGGTATAATATTATACCATACTGGGCTGGCTAAGGAGGATCGAGGTGGTATAATCTGGAAGGAAAAACTAGGCTAAGCCTGTACTATTTCTCTTCTTGATTTGGATTAGAAATGCAGTCCAAAACAATGCATTGTGAGTATTGACTCATCCTTAAAAGGATAAGATATTTTTTATCTACAGAGTAATTTAGTTCATTTACGAAAAAATAAATTCGCGCATTATATTCAATTACCAATTATTTTGGAATATTTCTCCCCTCAAATTGTGAACCATCTAGATCAATATTGAATGCAATGTAGAGAATAAGATTACTTCAGATTATTTACCACAGATGATAGAGGCTTCGATGATGATGAACGTGAATTCAGATGAGCTATTCTAGGACCATATTATAAGCGACATTGACGCGGGCGTAATTTTTATGCGCATAAGTCAACGACGTCGGACCAATCACAGAGCAATGTGATGTGACCGGCGTTATTGAAGCATGCGCAAAAAGAAAATCTTGGTCTAGGAAAAGGTTTGGTGTGGCATAAAACATTAATTTCTTCATAGTTCAATTTTGTTGAATGCCTGATTGACAAGGATCTCTTATTTGTATAGGATGAATTAGCAAAGAAGTTATGGACAACTGCGTAAGGTTCACTATTCACAGAAATACTAGTTTACCTGCATTGTAGGCGAATAAGTAGGTGCCATTGCAACTCTGAATTCTTGAAATGAGTTTCTGCACTGATGCAACGATCGACTGCAAAAATTCACCTCCGGCTGTAACTGAAATCAATTCGAAATCAGAAAATAAGCTCTCAGATAAAACATTGCATTGAACTCAACAATAATCTACTCCTTATGGTTTTTTCACACCAGTGCAGTTCGGGCCCAGATTGGATCGGATGACTGATATAATTATGATAATGGGCGTTTGCAAGGTGAATAAAATACAAGGTAGTGTTCACGTGCAGTAGCAAGCTTTATTCAGCTGATAAGTGTGGAGTCACTGATGATCAAGAGTTTGATTTTCCCTATCTTTCACACGTTAAATTTAGCTATTTCATAATATGCAATTTTATCAAAACTGCATGCTTTCAAAGCCATCGCATCCTCTCATGATAGGCTTCCTTATATATTTATCTCCAATTCTTTGTAGTTTAAATACTATTAGATGGCTACATAAAGAATAAAGAATTTGAAGATACATTTACAATGAAGCCCAGAAGGCGATGCTGAGGTTCTACAAACTTGAATTTTTCGAGAAAAATACATATAAAATCTGAATTAAAATATAGGAAAATCGAACTCTTGATCTCCAGTCACGTCACACAATCAGCTGGCTCAGAGCCTTGAATAGACCAGCGACCACATGATACAAATAGACGGAGCACTCAGTATTGATACCACTGAGCTGAATATTATTATTATGAAGCGAATAATGTAATCAATTTAAAAAAAAACTTGTTAAATGTCTAATTTTTAAAAACGATGAGTCATTGGAAACGTATATATTCATACATTGCTATTTTGATTATTGGGCTTTTTGTTGATGGGAATTTCGAGCAATTGACCCGTTATGTGCGACATCTATGTACCTCAACATCTATGTTAGATTGAATAGAATAAAATGAGGTGAAACTCATAGCTGGAGAATAATCTATACTTGGCTAACGCCTAACGGTGCCTATAATGTTTGTAATATGTGCATCTTTGCAATATGAGAATTTTGACAATAAAAGAATTTGAATTTTATTCTCAGTGCAAAAGCTACAAGACATTAACTAATTGACAAGTAATTTATCAGGACATTAACAGTTTTCTCCTTGATTAACTCTTGTTTCATATTTATATAAAATTGACTATTTTCTAACCCCAGAGCAAATAAATGGAAAGAACAAACTTACATAGAGTTAATAAGACATCTTCTCTCTTCACAGGAATGTTTCTGGGAATTCCCATTTGGGGTCTTACACGGGCCTCGTCTATAATCACAAGAAAAAAGAAAAGTTAAAGTATGATGTCAAGTATTCACATTCACATCACAATATTGTATGACATGTCTAATAAATAGGAAAATTGATAAGGTGCATTTGCACTGATAATATTATTATTTGATTAAAGGTCATAGAGACGAATTAGACTATTCAGTGCACACGTGCAATGGGTTACTGGCACATCGAGCCGCCGCCTTGAGCTAGAGGGTAGTTCATCAAACCTACAATAATTGAAGAATTTGATTTTAAAGATTTTTCGGGACTTATAAGTTGAAAATTCAGTGTTGGACTTAACCTATAATGTTTTTCCATATTTCCCATTAGGGAAAACTGGATAATTCGGCGAGGCGGAACACCCGAAAGGGTCTCTCCGCCAAAAAAGCCATAAGCTTAATAGCTTAATAGCTTAATAATTGAAGATTGTTGGATTTACATATATGAGAGAGAATTATCAACAGAAACGAAGCAGAAGGCGCTAGGATTCATTAGAGAGCTAAATAAGGTTACCTTTTAGACTACTTTTGGGTACATTTTCTTTTTTGGATTCATCCTGATGAGGCTTCTCACGATTTTCAGTACTTTGTTGTTTATTCGTTTTTGGTATGTTTTCTAATAAAACTTCTTTGAAACCGTCAGGAAGATTTTCATACACAGATATCCAGAAATCGCCTAGAACAGAATGAAATTACTCATTATAACTTTCAGTTGCATGGACATTGTTTGTGATTTGCAGTAAAATGTTTTCGAGTTTTATTCAATATTTTCGATTGTTTATTGCTAATTTGGCACGTCTGCCAACATTTTCAGATTTAAAAACGAAATTGATAGTCTTTGTGGTTAGTTTTTTTCGAGTGTAAAGCATACATGTAAACAAAATAAGATGGTTATAACCCCACTTTGGACTAAGTGTAAGTTCGCCATTATCCTGTTTTACAAGATTCTGAAACAAGCTCCAGGAAAAAAGAAGGTATACATTTTTGAATCGACACTGACAATGACAGAAGAAGATAAAAGTAAGACAGATACATATAATAAGTGTCAGAAGTCAGTGTCAATCAACTGGGCACGCATTCATTTTAGAATGGAACAAGCTCACCCCGTGCAGCGCAAAGCGCCGCTCACTTATATTTTCTAAAATTCTTAGTGGAATCATCATCCATGAAAACCCGTTGAGGCACTGTTCCAACAGGTAGTTGCTATTTTGTCTATCTGCAGCTGACAGCAGCTCAGTTATACCAATGATGTATAACAATATAGTCATCTTAAGGCTAGGCTTACACCGGTTAGTCAAGACAAGACCAGAAGAGGTTAGTCACAGTACTTCACATAGCTGCTTATGAAGCAACACACCGATTAGTCATTGCATCATTGTGTGCTGCTTCATAAGCAACTATGTGAACTACTGTGACTAAACGTGACTAATCTCGTCTTGTCTTGACTAATCTCGTCTTGTCTTGACTAACCCGTGTACGCCTAGCCCAAGTCAAATGGTCTATAGTCACTGAAAAACCGAGCATCAGTCTGCTATCACGACTCGGTTTGATCACTTGGATGATTTACAAGTAGAGATGATCACTAATTATTTGTGCACAGCTGTTCATCACTATCATGTGATAGTATTGGCAACGCTGCAGGCGTCTGATTGACAATGTAATGTCCCCACTCTCTGTAGTGTATTGGTACGGAGACTCCATTAATCGGTTTGATTGATTTGATTGGTTAGCTCGGACAAATCCACCATACTTTTGCCAATTCCCATAAGATTTGCATTGAAATGATTCGCAAATCATTATGTTATGTTGAGTGATTAACATTTTACCTACAATCTGCCTTTGGCAGTGAAAGTTTTCATCATTTCAAACACTACCTAGAGTAGAGACCATTTAAAATGTTAGGAAAGTTATTTTTGATGTTTTCTCTCCCAAAATAAGATTGACAAATGAGTAAATGGTTTCCTTTTCTTCTTCTTTTCTTATTCCTCTTCTTCTTCTTCCTTTCGTTCATCTTCTTCTTCTTCTTCTCCCTCTTCTACCTCTTCTTTTCTTCTCCTCTTCCTTCTTTTTCTTCTCTTTCTCCTCCTTGTTCCTCTTATTCTTCATATCCTTCACCTCCTGCTCCTTCTTCTTCTTCTCCTCCTCCTTTCCCTTCTTCTTCTTCTCTTCTCCTTTTCCTTCTTTCTCTTATCTTTCTTCACCTACTTCTTTTTTCTTCACCTTCTTTTTCCTTCACCATCTTCTCTTCCTTCTTCTCCTTCTCCTCCTTTTACTTTTTCTTCTTCTCCCCTCCCTCCTCCTTTTACTTTTCTTCTTCTTCTCCGTCTCCTCTTTCTTCTTCCACTTCTTCTACTTTTCGTCTTCTCTCTTCTCTCTCTTCCTCTCAAAATCCTAATTTTGAAGGAGGGTCCTGCTATCTGTCGGATTCCTTCACTTTGTTGAATGAAGTTAATCCTGATCGCCGTACAAGGTCCCATCGCTTCACTCTGCAAATACCGCTGCACCGCACTGCAATCTTCAACAATTATTTCATTGTGACAGCATCTAGATGAGCTGCCTGAGCGAATCGTTTTCTCTCTTCCTCCCCATTTTTAAAAAGAGACGCTATGAGCATCTTAATTCTTATTAATAACTTTCAAACTATTTTTTCCTTCATGGACGGATGTGGCGAATTGTAAACAGGTGATGCAGTCCAGTTTGAGTTCTTCTCATATGTTTTTTGTGCTCTAGAGAAATATTATTCAAATATTCATTTTCTGTCCTCTTCTGTCATCCACTTTCTAATCCTCGTCTTTTTCATTTCTTCTTTCCTCCCCTCTTTTACCTTTAATTAAATTAATATTTAATACTATAATTATACCTCATATTTCTATTTGATCTTGGAAATAGTTGAAGTTAAATTAGTTTAATTAAGTTACATAATAAAATTGTTGTCTGATGTGCTGTTATCTTATCATTATATTGTTTACTTCGTTTATTATGTATGTAATTGATTTCAAGATGTATTTTGTGTTGTTTATTATATAAATTATCTCTACAGAGCTAGATAAGTATTTTACAAGCTTACCTTCCAAACTCCTTTTCGATTGATTTTCCTTCTTAGATTTGTTAAGCTCGTAACGACGTAGAGTATTTTGTGATAACAGGTTTCTTAAAAGAGGTTCTTCTAGTAACAGTTCTTGAAGACCTTGTAGAGGTTTTCAAAAGAGAATTGCAAAACCGTCTAGAACAGAGCAAGATTAATTGTTTAGGATAACTATCAAAAGCACTAAAGAAGATCTGCGAATATGAAAGATTTCAATAAAATAATTCAAACATCCATCTACAAATTCCTTACTAAAACATTGTTTTACAACATAGACAGTATGAATAGAACAAACTTACTTCTTAAAAGAGCTTCGTGAAGCATTCAAATGATGTGAATCAAGTAACATACAATCAGAGGCGGATCCAGGACTTTTTTCTGGTAGGAGGGGGAGTTGTGAAGGCTGTACCGGGAGGGGGTCTAAACCGTGGGCCGCACTGCAGATGGGTAGATGGTGGTTGGTAGATGATTGACACTATCAAGAAGGCCGTGATCATTTTCTACACATGTCCTATTATTATGAATGTTGTATAATGCCGTCTCCATAATGCGGCATTCGGCGCATACCGAATGTTTCCCAAATGCCAAACATTTTGTTTGGCAGTTGTCGAACTCCGAATGAGGCCTCCATACATGCGTCACATTCCGAACACTATGTTTGTCGCGGGAATATAGCGAACATAACCTATAACCTATTAAACCTATAGACCACCGGTTATTTTAATAACAATGAAGTTATGTTTATTATTGATTTAACAGTTATTCAATCATTATAAACAGATTATAGCTTTAAAACAGGTTATGAGCCTAAATAATACGTTTTCAATAACCAAACTCATATAGCCTATACATTTGTCAATACAAAATATTGTTTTAAACTGTATTTGAGCTACGGTACGTAATAACTCACAGCTATTGCAGAAAATATAATTAGAAAATTCACCTTCAAAATACAAATCAAGAATCTACTTGTTTCAAATATTCAATTCACTTTATTGCTTTTCAATTCAATTCAATTCAATTGCCAAATTGAAAGACGAATGTGTGGATGAAACACAAGTTGGAACGAATGTTCGTGTGTTTTTATGTGTGGAAAAGAACGACACGGAGCGGGAATGATGGATCATGGGAGTTCGCCAAATAGTGAACCATCCACACTTGTGATATGCCGAATACGTGCTCGGTATGCGTCGAATGCCGCATGTATGGAGCCGGCATAAGCTATTGAGAACGAGTGGCAGCTCAAGTGAGAGAAGAGTGGCAGGGATTCAAGCTAGGTTACCATTGAATTCAATGCAAAAAAGCCTGTTTTCAAACAAATCATATTTGAAAAATATTCATCCAAAATATCACAATAAGTTCTAAAATCAAGGCTATGATGTTTTAGATTACTTCAGTGGTCATTTTAAAAGAAAATAAACAATGATATACTTAATTTGATCCTACTGCCAAAAGACTTCTAGAGGACGAGATACAGTAGTGAGAACCATAATATTCTTCTTCTATCTATCTTCTATCTATATTAATAAAAGAGAGTTGGTGTCTGTACGCTCGCTTATAACTCGAGAACGGCTGAACCGATTTAGATGATTTTGGATTAGTTTGAATTGTAACAGCACGGGTTAACATAATATGTATTAAAATATAAGAAAATCCCTTTATAATTGATAAATAATTTGTACATTAATGACCTAACCTATCAAACATTTTACAGACCTATGTTCAAACTTGCCGAACGGGTACCGTACAACGGAAATATGATCGTGTTTCAAGATCAGAAAAATCAGCATGAAGATCCTAAGCCTCAGTAGCCCAGTGCATAAGCTTCTGCGTTTGAACCTAGAGGTTGCTGGTTCAATTCCCGCCGCGGACCATTTCTTTTTGTTCTAGGTTTTCAACTCTGATTATTTTTTACGCTGCACTCATCAATTAAGAATGAGTTATCGTTCGTATCTGTATATGTTTTATTGTTTCTAATAATAAAATTAAATTGAATAAAAACTTAATCATAATTCTCAATTATAATTAAAATATAAATTTTTTTTGGTGAGTATGGTTGGAACAATATGTTGTCAACTATTGTTACAATAGGTGCTTTTTTAATATAAGCTACGGTTTTTCATGAGACAGAAATAAATTATAAATAATCTACATTGATTATATTAAATATATTTTTACTTCGTGACATTTTTTGCGGAGGGGGGGGGGTGACATGAAGGGGAGACATTTGAGGGAAAGAGGGGGGTGATATGAAGGGTGACATTTGAGGGGTGACATTTTTTGGGGATTACATGAAGGGATGGCCAATTGGGGAAGACATTTGGGGAGGGGGGTGACATTTGGTGGGAAAGAGGGGGTTGACATGAAGGGGGATTGGTGAGGGGTGACATTTGGGGGATGACATTTTTTGGGGGGTGGCATGAGGGGGGGACATTTGTGTGGAGAAGAGGGGGACATTTAGGGGGGGGGGGAAGAGGGCGATACGAAGTTCGCTGGGACAGCTAGTAATAAATAAAACATAATATTGAAAGTAAGTAGTTGAAATACAGTAATATGTATATTACTATATGATGTAGTGATTTAATTAATTATTATTTGTGTGAAACAGTTGATATCTTTGAAATAATGACACTTTTTATACAATTATGCTATATCGATTGTTGCAAAAAGCGGGAAGCTTCGAAAATCGCAGTAGAAACTAGCAAGAAGAAAAAAGAATACTGATAAAAACATTAATTTGATAAACAGATTCATGAAAACATTTTATACCCACTAAAGAATATGTAGCAACGTAATATTAATGATACCTCAAGGATTAAATTGAATTCCAACCCAAAATCCTGTTTTGTTCCTATCTTGCAATGGTAAAATGCTGCCAATCGTTGCATAGTTCCGGCACTCACAGCGCCACGGTCGCCAGCTATCCTCAACCCTCATCGTCAATAGATAAACCATTTATCATACCGGTAACCACTCAGCAGTGCGGCCCCAGTTTTAGGGGTAGGGAATATATCATTAAAAAAAATATATCATTGTCAAAGAGGATACTTTAAGACCATTTGAAGTAGAAAACCATAACAAATTTTGAACAAAAAATTTTCAAGAAAGACTAAACTAATAAAGTGCATACTTGATACAGTTTCAGGTATTGCCACAACTGAGGAATTGGGAGAGAGCGTTCCGAGGTTTATAAAATTATCCCCCATTGTGGGTAATATGGACGTCTCTCAAATAAAAGACCAACAGTTTAAATTTGGTAAACTATGATAGTTGAAGATAGGGTATAATGGAATGCTTTGTAGATTTCGGGTTACGCAAAACATAAGTTCTTTCAAGGAGTACTTTTGCAAACCAAAACGCTATAATTATACAGGGTGTTTGAAAAAGAACTCCCTAGTTTTAGGTGTAAATTTAATGTGTGAATTAATGAAAAACTATATCAACAAGTACATACAGTGAAAGAGAGAACCTTCAAGTTTTGTTTGACATCAGTACACTTCAACATGGGATCCATTTGTTGCTCTGCACACGTCGAGACGATATTCAAATTCTTGCCATGTATTCACCAACATTATCAGGTGTAACTGTCCCAACAGCCGTGACGATTCTTTCCCGTAAATGGTTAATGTCTCAGATCTTTTCAATGTACACAACATTTTTTATGTGTCCCCAAAAGAAAAAGTCCAGAGGGGTTAAGTCCGGGCATCCTGGTGGCCAAGCAATTGGGCCAGCTCTCCCTATCCACCCCATCGCCCTATCCCTATGGAAAGAGAGTGTCTAGAGCCGCGCGCACAGGGTTACTGTAATGAGGAGGGGCACCATCTTGTTGGAAAAACACAAGCCCTTTTTCCGCCTCAATATCTTCCATTTGAGGAAAGACATGTCTCCATTTATTGTTCTACAAAAATTAACGGACCAATCACACGATCAACCATCAAGCCGCACCAAACATTAACTTTGGGAGAGTCACGATGATGCTGAATAACTTCATTATGTGGATGCTCTGCCCCCCAAACTCTGCAGTTATGACGATTAACTGTCCCACTCACATGAAAAGTAGCCTCATCAGAAAAAAATATATTTTTCAAAAAATTTTCATCATCATCAATTCTGTTTAAAAAGTCCATTAGCAAACTCTAGAATTTTGATTTTAACACTGAAGCAGTATTATAATTGATTAAATAAAATTGAACTTCATATTTAAAGACATAATATATTTTCCAAATCACCAGTACAATGCTCGAATAGGAACTAAACTTGAAATAACAAAATAAATATGAATTAAGTAAAATGATATCATATGATTGATAATTATCAGATTGAAACTTTTAGTCAAGCAGTTGTTGTATTACCAACAACTTTGTAATGGTTAAATATTTGTGACACCACAACACAACTGAGGGGACTGTTCCCTGGCGACGTCTCAAGGTCAAGCAGGTCTGCCAACTGCAGGGGGATAAAACTTAGACAGTTGCTGAATCAAACACCACAAACTAGAATAGTGTATATCATTTTTAACAGATTCTATGACACATTAAAACTAGGGAGTTCTTTTTCAAACACCCGGTATAGTTTGAGAATTTCAAATCAACAGGCGAGAGAAACGAGGCTTTAGGCTAGAGTTGGAATATTATTCTCGTTTTCATTGCTTCCATGTGTTTGTTCTTAGCCAATACTGCATTTGTTTCTCTGTTAAAGAAAAAGGAGTCAGGGTGTAGATATTTGTTATTAGTATAAATAATACTACGATTGGTTGGGTATAATGATCAATACCTGAACTTTATAAACTAACTAGCTGTCCCGGCGAACTTCGTATCACCCTCAAATGTTCCCCCCTCTTCTCCCCACAAATGTTCCCCCTCCATGCCACCCCCAAAAAATGTCATCCCCCAAATGTCCCCCTTCATTCCCCCACAAATTCCCCTTTATGTCAACCCCCTCTTTCCCACCAAATTTCACCCCCCCTCTTTCTCCAATTGGCCCCCTTCATGTAACCCCCCCCCAAAAAATGTCACCCCCAAATGTTCCCCTTCATGTCACCCTCAAATAACCCCCTTCATGTCACCCACCTCTTCCCCCCAAATGTCTCCCCTTCATATTATCACCCCCCCCCCTCCCACGAAAAAAATGTCACGAAGTAAAAATACCTATATCCACTCGCTTTATTGATGGAAAATTAAAAGAAATCTGCAATATACTAATTTTTATAAAGCGAGTGGATATCTTCTATATTAATAAAAGAGAGTTGGTGTCTGTACGCTCGCTTATAACTCGAGAACGGCTGAACCGATTTAGATGATTTTGGATTAGTTTGAATTTTTACAGCACTGGTTAACATAATATGTATTAAAATATAAGAAAATCCCTTTATAATTAATAAATAATTAGTAGATTAATGACCTAACCTATCAAACATTTCACAGACCTACTTTCAAACTTGCCGGCCGAACGTGTACCTACAACGGAAAGATGATCGCGATTCAAGATCAGATAAATTAGCAAGCATATCCTAAGCCTCCGTGGCTCAGTGCATAGTGTCTCTGCGTGATAACCTAGAGGTTGCAGGGTCAAACCCCGCTCCGGACCGTTTCTTTTTGTTCTAGGTTTCTACTCTAATTATTTCTTACGCTCCTATCATCAATAACTAAGAATAAGTTATGGTTCGTATTATGGATGTTGTCTTGTTTCTTGTAATAAAATTGAAGAACTAGAATAAAATTTAAAAAAATAAAATAAATTAAAATGAAAAATTAAAAATAAATAAATAAGAAAAAAATTCTCTTAATTAGAATAGGACTGATAAAAAATTGAAGAACGGAAATAAAATTAAAAAAAAAATAAATTGAAAAAAAAATAAAATAAATTAGAATAAAAAAAATGAAATAAATAAATATGAAAAGAATAATTGGTGGGAGGAGGGGGGTGACATTTGATGGGAAAGAGGGGGTTGACATGAAGAGGGATATGTGTGGGTGACATTTGGGTGGGAATGGAGGGGGGCATTCGTGGGCTGACATTTTTTGGGGGTGGCATGAAGGGGGACATTTGTGGGGTGAAGGGGGGGGGGACATTTGGGGGGAGGGGAAGAGTGCGATACGAAGTTTGTAATCCGGGACAGCTTGTAATCAATATTAATCAATGCTGAAAGTTGCCAAAAAAATTTCACCAGTCTCGGAATCGAACCCGAGAATTCTGCGTGGAAGGCAGAGTCGCTATCCATTACACCACCGCGGTCGTCTTTGGGAAGACCTATATTGTAGCATCTTCAACTACACATCGATTTCATAGGAACATTATTGTTTGGACTGGATCAAAATGGATGTCGTGTTTGATAGGTTAGGTCATTAATTTACTAATTATAAAGAGATTTTCTTATATTTTAATACATATTATGTTAACCAGTGCTTTAAAAATTCAAACGAATCCAAAATCATCTAAATCGGTTCAGCCGTTCTCGAGTTATAAGCGAGCGTACAGACACCAACTCTCTTTTATTAATATAGATTTTTGTTCTGACATTTTCAAGTTCAAAGTAAGAGCGCAAGTGTAGTCTAGTACAACACTTTGAATTGTAAATTCAGTAATTGTAAGGCACGTATTATACTAGGATGCTGGCATTTGGGAGGTTACCGGGGCATTAAATCAAATGGGAGCGTTTATATTGGGGACGCCAGCATCCTAGTATAATACGGGCGTAAGGGCAATCATTTAGAAGACTTTTAGGGTGTAAGAACAGTTGTATAGTCTGTTCATCAAAACAAGTCAGTGCCCGTAAAGAAAGTGTGCGTGCGTGAATCGGAAAACAGCTGGACGACCGAGTCAAAGGCATGTTATAACTAAATTTCTCTCGCTCTCAATCCGTATCAGCTGAATACGCGATTAGATGCAAACGCTGAAATGTGAACATGCCGTCATGCAATACACTCACAAAAGACACACACAAGCTCACTCTGCCGTTACATTTACTGACTTGTTCCAGTGAACAGAGTATAGTGTTTTTTGCTCCGGTTATCGTAATGCAATACACTCACAAAAGACACACACACAAGCTCACTCTGCCGTTACATTTACTGACTTGTTCCAGTGAACAGAGTATAGTGTTTTTTGCTCCGGTTATCGTAATGCAATACACTCACAAAAGACACACACACAAGCTCACTCTGCCGTTACATTTACTGACTTGTTCCAGTGAACAGAGTATAGTGTTTTTTGCTCCGGTTATCGTAACTCGAGAATAGGCAGGATTATCAGTCTAAGCAGTACCCTCGTCACGTCACCATGACTCTCGTAAGTTATAACCGCTTTTCGCTGAACCTCTTAAGTTCAAACCTCTCATGTTAAACCCTCAATTACGTATTATTTCGGTCCTCCTTATATTACTTTATTAGTCTTGAATTCTTTAAATTAGTACACTCTCATAACCATAGGATATTTTCTTGAATCTCAATTTACATTAATTTTCTGATCCTACTTATTCATTTGAAATTCGTTTTCTGTAATGACATAAAATACAATAATTATATTATATCTTTAAACATCCCAATAGTTCAAAATGGAAGAATTTAATGTGCTACTCAAAAGAACTATAATTTTATTAAAAGTAACACTTGTTCGAAAGCAAAACCCGGATCCAATAAACTTTACCTTCTTTGAAGCTGGATGAGGACAAAGAGCGCTTCACAATAGGAATTAATCCCTGTATTCCCCTTAGTATAGGCTGAATAATTTCAACGCCCAGCTGCAGATGCTCGACACCATCTGTAATTACTGCACAACATATTTTAAATGAGAACAATAATGTTATAGATTTTTAACTGTATTTAGATTGCTGCTCTATTCTGCGAACAGCATTCTGATCATGCACGAAAAAAGATTGTCTGTATACCAAGGTGTGTCATTAGCCTATTTACATATTTCAAATAGTTTTACAGGTTTTGAAATTCAGGTCTAAGCATTGATAAGGTAATGATGTGATCTTCGACCATGTATACAATAGACACGGTCTTTCCTATATCCGATGAAGCCAACATGAATTGGATTGAGTGACGTCATTTTGGGGCAAGACTATACGAGCGTTCTTCGCTTTCTTATTATGCACTAAATATCGGGGCACCGAGCCCTGCTCGGGAGTACATAGTCACAGGAATGGATATTTTATAGAAAAAAACATGAAGTTAAACTATATTGTCATATTATTATGGCAACCGATGTGTTTCGATATTTTTTCAATTTTGGTAGTGGAGACGCTGCTTTTACCAAGGAAGTTAGTGTAGACGCACATTGTGTGCATATTTTACAAGCGATGAGATGAATAAAATGCATCATCTCAACAGCTGAAATAATCTTGTCTCACTCCCAAACTCACTCGCACTCAATCTCTCTGATTGTTGTTCTGCCCCAAAGTGACGTCATGTAGCAGTAAAGATGTTTGCTTTCAAGACTTCTGGCACGAAGTTACGAAAAACTGTCTATTCTATACAAGGTCATATTCTATATAAAGATAACATGCAAAATTATTAATACATCAGGTTTTGAGTTTTTCATGCAGGGAGTAAATTCATACTGTAATACTGTTTTATTTTAAATATGTTAAATTGATGAATAAAATAAATTTGACTTTGTCTTGTAAAGGTTCTGTGCTTTGTACAGGAATATTCTTTGTATCAGTCCTACTAGCCCAAATCATAGAAAGTTCGTCTCATGGAGGTTTTTTCCTAATTACTATGTTGTTTAGAGGTGCTTTTAGCATGGCACATTCAGGAACGTTTCATGGGGATTTGAGAAAATTCAACTTATGGAGGAATTTGTTTTATCAAGGTCTGTACAAATGAAGTTCGACTGTATAATAGTTTCAACAGTATCCAGTGTCGCTCATGTGACAGGAGAGATCTCATTTTCATTGGTTAATTCTTTATAATTGCACTGTTAATTTTCCAATCACACTGATTATTAATAGATAGAAGAAACTCACCTAGATATACTATTGAATTGAAGAGGTCTTCTACAGATTCTTTTCGAGGTGGTCCACCTTAAATAGAAAAGAAAGAACGAAGCTATAAGTAGGGTGTCAAGTTGTGAACATGGGTGATGAAGCAAATGGCCATAAAACACGTAACTGTAATTTAGAACATTGTGCCAAGAATTGATTTTTCAATTCAAATTTTGATGCATAAGCCTGAGCCAGAGGCTGTCTTGTTTTATTTTCATTTATAAATGTTTTGCATAGAATTTCCAAGAATAATTCTCTGGCTTGTATCTCTGAAAAAAGTACAAATTGAGGTTCGGGAATGGTGTTATCGAGATAAAGATGGCAGAATATTAGAAATTTTTTTTCAAATTTAGTTTTAGAATTTTGTGTTGGCTACAGAAATGATCACTTCTCGAAAGTATGATGAAATTCAATGAATCCAGCAAAAGTTTTGTGAATACAAAGTTATCAATATATTTTGGAGAATTTTCGGGGCTAACTTCATTATATTCCTTTTTGAATTACGCAGCGATATTATATATATATTTTTTTTAATTATAAGGACGATAAAAGGATACTTGAAATATAACTATATAAATTATCTATGACTATATTCATGTTTATATTCCAGAAACACGAGATACAATATTGGATTCATCGTCATATGAGACAAGCATCACATTTATTTATTCATTAATACAATCACAAAAATTATAATATGGTATAATACAGAGTGGCGCATAAAGAATGGATGTTTTTCAAAGTGTTATAAAAAAGTTTATTTGAATCATACATTTATCTTCCTAACACCAAAATACTAAGTAAATAACCCAATTTGAGAATTTGTATGAAAAACTCCAAAACACTTGAGTATATTTCAGAAATTACATAGGAGAGATTTTCGCCCTTAATGCGTAAATGCTCATTAAAAGCCTGAAACTGGTCCTTAACGTTTGATACAGCAGCAATTCATTCATGTATTGCAGTATTCAAATCTTCAATGTAACGATATTTACGATAGTAAACTTGAATTTCAAGTAAAGAAGAATCTTATGCCAATAAGCTCGACTTGAAACTTTCTGCTGAAGCTCCGTTGAACGACGATTGCAGATTCATTCTATTGGAAATATTGTTCAATAGCAAATACGCGATTTTGCAAGGTCAATTGCGCCATTGATACTAAAACTGGATACTTTAACCTACAAAATGGTGTCGCTCTGCGGTCACAGACAGCTCTAGTCCACTGATACTATCCTACTCAAATCCATCCGTTCTTTTTGCGCCACCCAGTATTATACCATACTGGGCTGGCTAAGGAGGATCGAGGTGGTATAATCTGGAGGGAAAAACTAGGCTAAGCCTGTACTATCTCCCTTCCAAATTTGGATTAGAAATGCAGTCCAAAACAATGCATTGTGAGTATTGACTCATCCTTGAAAGGATAAGATATTTTTTATCTACAGAGTAATTTAGTTCATTTACGAAAAAATAAATTCGCGCATTATATTCAATTACCAATTATTTTGAAATATTTCTCCCCTAAAATTGTGAACCATCTAGATCAATATTGAATGCAATGTAGAGAATAAGATTACTTCAGATTATTTACAACAGATGATAGAGGCTTTGATGATGATGATGAACGTGAATTCAGATGAGCTATTCTAGGACCACATTATAAACGACATTGACGCGGGCGTCAATTTTTCTGCGCATGCGTCAACGACTTCGGATCACAGAGCACTGTAATGTGTGCGGCATCATTGAAGCATGGGCAAAAAATAAATCTGGGTCTTGAAAAAAGATTGGTGTGACATGAAACATTAATTTCTTCATAGTTCAATTTTGATGACTGCCTGATTGACAAGGATCTCTTATTTGTATAGGATGAATAAGCAAAGAAGTTTTGGACAACTGCGACAGGTCTACTATTCACAGAAATACTAGTTTACCTGCATTGTAGGCGAATAAGTGGGTGCCATTGCAACTCTGAATTCTTGAAATGAGTTTCTGCATTGATGCAACGATCGACTGCAAAAATTGAACTCCGGCTGTAACTGAATCAATTCGAAATCAGAAAATAAGCTCTCAGATAAAACATTGCATTGAACTGAACAATAATCTTACTGTACTGCTCAAGGTCTTTTTCACACCTGTGCAGTTCGGGCTCAGATTGGATCGGATGATTGATATTTATGTTAGTGGGTGTTTTTAGGGTGAATATAATATAAGGTAGGGTACAGCTGATCAGTGTGGCGTCACTAGTGATTTTCCCTATCTTTACACGTTGAATTTTTATCAAAAACTGCACGCTTTTAAAAACACCGCAACCTATCCTGGGTTTCATTATACTATATTTATCTCCCATTCTATGTAGTTTAAATACTATCAGATGGCTAAATAAAGAATAAAGAATTTGAAGATAAATTTACAATGAAGCCCAGAAGGCGTTGCTGAGGTTCTACAAACTTGCAGGTTTCAAAAATAATACATATTAAATCTGAATTTAAATATTAAAATATAGGAAAATCGAACTCTTGATCTCCAGTGACGTCACACAATCAGCTGGCGTTGAATAGACCAGCGACCACATAATACAAATAGACGGAGCACTCAGGGCCGCTTTCCCCAACGCTGCTTAAGTAATATCAGCTGACGCTAAATTTTTTCTATACTTTTCCTATTCTCCGAATGAGGCTTAAGCCAGATGTATTGCTTGAGCAGCGTTGGAGAAAGCGGCCCTCAGACTCAGTATTGAAGCCACTTCTGGCGCCTAAACCCAACCAAGATGGCGGCGGTTTACAAAGTGGTTTACATAGGAGAGTAAGATCAGATCAGCTGAGTGGACCACCATCTTGGTTGAGTTTAGAATTGGCTTCATCACCCGTAATGTTGAAGTAATAGGAATGTTCCACTATTTGTAGATATGGTATTATGTGGTCACTAGAATAGACTAAGATACACATGGACACTATCTTGTATTCTAATTACCTTAGGTGTATTAAAGTTATAGCGTCTGAATACACCTATAAGATTCATCAGTAACATTTACATTCATTACAATAACAATAGATTCATTACATTAACATTGTCATCAGGTCCGATCCGTGCCCGAGCCGCTCTGGTGCAAAAGAGGCATAACAAGTGATTTTGATGCGATTTCACGTCAGACTTTGAAGGAAATATTGAGTACAGTGTCAAAAATAGACAAACGATCTGATTCGTATGAAATTAATAGGATAAGTAGTTTTATTTTGTCACGAGAACATTTTTTTTAAATATCCTACTTAAAATTATGCACACAAAATGTTATATGAAAAACATGAATATATTTCATGAAGCGAATAATGTAATCAATTTAAAAAAAACTTGTTGAATGTATAATTTTAAAAAATGATGTGTCATTGAAAACGTATATATTCATACATTGCTGTTTTGATTATTGGGCTTTTTGTTGATAGGAATTTCGAGCAATTGAACCATTATGTGCGACATCTATGTACCTCCAACATCTACGTTAGATTGAATAGAATAAAATGGAAGAAACTCATAGCTGGAGAATAATCTATACTTGGCTAACGCCTAACGGTGCCTTTAATGTTTGTAATATGTGCATCTTTGCAATATGAAAATTTTGTCAATAAAAAAAATTTGAATTTTATTCTCAGTGCAAAAGCTACAAGACATCAACTAATTGACAAGTAATTTATCAGGAAATTAACAGTTTTTCTCCTTGATTAACTCTTGTTTCATATTTATATAAAATTGACTATTTTCTAACCCCAGAGCAAATAAATGGAAAGAACAAACTTACATAGAGTTAATAAGACATCTTCTCTCTTCACAGGCATTGCCATTTGGAATCTTACACGGTCCTCGTCTATAATCACAAGAAAAAAGAAGAGTTAAAGTATGATGTCAAGTATTCACATTCACATTACAATATTGTATGACATGTCTATTAAATAGAAAAATTGATACGGTGCATTCGCACTGATAGTTATTAGATTGAAGGTCATAGAGACGAATCAGTATATTCAGTGCACACGTGCAATGGATTGTTGTTACTGATACGACCTCGGCTGCTGGTAGAGCATGGTATCCCAGCTGTCAATGATGAAGATTTGATCCCTGCTCGAGTTCTGAGTGAATCAGAGCCCAGGTTGGGCCATCAAGTCGTGAGGGGGTGAGTAGATCCCCGCTTGAGCTCTAAGGATTAAGAGCCCCGGTTGGGTCATCAAGTGGAAAGTTGATCCCTGCTTGAGCTCTAGAAGATTAAGAGCCCCAGTTGGGTCATCAAGTGGGACGTTGATCCCTGCTAGAGCTCTAAAAGATTAAGAGCCCCGGTTGGGTCATCAGGGAATAGTGGAATAATAACTCCCGACTTATTAACAAAACACTGTAAAGCTCTCAGAAGGTCAACACAGTCTGAATACGTAATGAACGATTGAGAAAGTTATTCTGAACTGACCGAAGAAGCGGGGGGTCTGGGGGGTCTGGGGGGTTCCCCCAGACATAAGGGGGTTCTGGAAATTTCAATATTTGACAGGTACATAACACTGTTTTAGACTACTCTTGAGGTCGTGCAATAGCTGAAATCCGAACATTATTCCATTAGGAGAAACAATCATTTACTATTAAATTTAAATTTCGACAATTTCGAGGGGGGCATGGCCCTAAGGCCCCCCTGGCTACGCCACTGGTCCTCATACTCAACCCCTTTTTATCGCATAGTCCATACATCCATTATAAATGTGATACCTACTTCATATGAAATATCGTATCTAGAAGAAGATTGTAAAAACCACGGTCATCTTTCAGCTTAATTTTACGTAGACATATCACTGACGTCATATCACATTGAATATATAGGTTTAAATAGATTAACCACTCGAAGTTTGAAACCTCACTTCGTGACGATGGGATTTGGCCAACTGGGTACTATTACTCTTTCTATTTCAGATCAATTATAATCATTAGAATACCAGACTCAATTTATTCAATTCAATGATATGTTTAATGATAGTTTCAGACGTGTTTCACACATTAGAATCTCTACAATTTGAGACCGAATCCACCCTTTAATTTCCAGTAGTTTTTGAGCTGCAGTGATTTAAAAATTCTTACACCCCAAAAACCCCTAAATTTGCATATTACACATTACAATTACTATTTGGAAAAATATAGCAACAGCAAGAACGCGGATGCAAGTGTGATTTATCACAATACAGTATTACTAAAATACAATAAAATAAAAGCTGAGAAAAAACATCATTCCTACAAAATAATCCTTCTTCAAAATTGAACAATTTTGCAAATCTTCATCTCTCACAGGCTTATTAATGGAAGGTTAATATGTATTCGAATTTATTTCAAGGTGATTTTACAAGCTTTTGAAATATTTCAATTTATTGCCAAAAAACAAACAATTCCCTCATACATATACATACATGTGCAATATGTATTATTTTTTAATAAAGCACAATTACCTGGTGAGCGGAAACCCTGGGCCTCGGCGTATATTGGTGATTCCATCTGTGGTCTAATATCTGCAATTGAAAACGAAGACAAAAAGAATCATTCATCAAATCAAAACTGTTTACAGAAACGTTGTAGAAATTTTCAATCATGATAATATGATGATGAACAATAATACTCTTTGTCATAGAAAAACTCAAGTTTTGTATCGCCACAACAGTAACCTACTCATTAGCACCAGCACATTATTTCATGTATAAAGCGCCTTAATATTAATTATGAATTTATCTATTCACTGCACTCATTTTCATCCACACCTATATAAGAGAATTTGATGTTTTCAAGGTTTACTTTGAAAAATGAGAATATTTAATTTTTAATAAAGCACAATTACCTGGTGAGCGGAAACCCTGGGCCTCAGCGTATTTTGGTGATTCCATCTGTGGTCTAATATCTGCAATTGAAAACGAAGACAAAAGAATCATTCATCAAATCAAAACTGTTTACAGAAACGTTGTAGAAATTTTCAATCATGATAATATGATGATGAACAATAATACTCTTTGTCATAGAAAACTCAAGTTTTGTATCACACAACAGTAACCTACTCATTAGCACCAGCACATTATTTCATGTATAAAGCGCCTTAATGTTAATTATGAATTTATCTATTCACTGCACTCATTTTCATCCACACCTATATAAGAGAATTTAATGTTTTCAAGGTTTACCTTGAAAATGAGAATATTTAATTTTTTAATAAAGCACAATTACCTGGTGAGCGGAAACCCTGGGCCTCGGCGTATTTTGGTGATTCCATCTGTGGTCTAATATCTGCAATTGAAAACGAAGACAAAAGAATCATTCATCAAATCAAAACTGTTTACAGAAACGTTGTAGAAATTTTCAATCATGATATGATGATGAACAATAATACTCTTTGTCATAGAAAAACTCAAGTTTTGTATCGCCACAACAGTAAACTACTCATTAGCACCAGCACATTATTTCATGTATAAAGCGCCTTAATATTAATTATGAATTTATCTATTCACTGCACTCATCTTCATCCACACTTATATAAGAGAATTTGATGTTTTCAAGGTTTACCTTGAAAATGAGAATATTTAATTTCAAATATTGACTGTGACAAGTTTGACACAGAATAAATTCAATTATAAGGCCAAGAGATAACAGCTAATATCTCTTCAATTTTGTTTTCCATGACGAACTGCATTCTGCATTCCGCACCTGCTAAGTCGTATGAAAAAACTAGAACAATGCTAATATCTATAAAATGAAATTTATGAATTAGGAATATAAACATGAAGTTAGCAGTGTCAACTCGCAAACTTTTACATTGAAGGTTTAAACTTGGAAAATATGGACGAAAACAAGACATGAATGATGATAATAAGGGGTAAAAACAAGCTGAAGATGGACTGCTGTGATAAGCTAGGTTTGCGGGGAGTGGCCTTTATTCCGCAGTGGGTTTTAACACTAAAAACATTGAATAATAATTAATAAAATAAATTAAAAGAATTACTTAATATTTCATTACTATTCTATCACAATCACTATTACTACTACACTCAATATTAATACTCACACTGTACTCACAATCAAATCAACAAACTATGAACCGGTACGAGATTTTAAGTTATGGCTCTTTTAGCTATGGGTGGCTTTATGTGTGTACTCTGCAACCTGGCATAAGAGTATAATATTTTTGAACAACACAGCCTACTTTTCAGAACCAAAAGGAAAATGAGTGAAAAATAAGATTTGGTGTCTCCAGAAGTTATCTCATACCTCACTATTTCCATTGGCATGAATTAGTTACTTGAGAAATCACCATAAAATATATGGTAAGAATTCCAAAATAAATTCTTTTAAAAACTTCATAAGATGAACATAATATTAGTGAATAGAAATTGTTAAAAGTGCTAACCTAATGGATATAGTTGAACAAATGTTTGCTATAACAGAGAAACCTCCTTCATTTGTATTTACTAGAGGACTTCAGTTATCACGCCCACGTTTTGTGTCACGTTTGGTGCCACTGACATTACATCACATTTTAATACATACATTTTTACAAATAGATTTACCAATCAAAAAGCTTGTTTAAATCTTCTTGTGAGCAGTGTCTAGAGAGTAAACTGATTATGTTATTTTCGGAGTTGGCGATTACCTGTTTTGTATGTGATATTACTCAGGCATAATAGTAGACATATTGAGTAGTATATATTTCTTTTTTACTGAAATAATCTGAACTTACCGCATTTTATTATTATTATTTTTAATTATCTTATATATTAAAATAATTTTGTGTCCAGTGTCCAACTTTGGAAAGTTCGTGGAGAAGATTGAGAGGACCGATTTTGATGCGGTTTGCGCCAAAAGAAAAATAAAGAATCGAAGTTTTTCAGGCTTTATTTGCTTTTCAAAAATATTCATTTTAAATGATACGTATCTTTTAAAAAGGCGAAAAAGTAAAATTTTTGTAAAAGTAAAAGTAAAATCTGTTGGCATGAATTATTAAAACCTTCAAGTTAGTTTTTGTGAATAGACACTAGATAGAGCTATCTAATAACCTTGGAACTTGGAGCTTTGACACAAAACCAAAACCTATCCATGCAACTAATAGACTTGAAATTTCAGAAGGAAATCATATGATCGTATACTTCATTAAACATACATTAGTAGAAATCTCACTTACGCTGGGTTAAATGGGAAGTGGTTAAATTTGAACGAAAAGAATACATTTCATGTGAATGAAGATTTGGAATGATTTAGAAAGAATCTGGGAATTAATAACGTAAGTCAATGTTTTAGTGAACCTGAGTTTATTAGTAGTTAAATAGCATCATAACTTCAAAATACTAATTAACCTTTAAATTCCAACCCCTATGCCCTATGCCTGTTGTAAAATTTTGAGTCTGTATGCAAGATGAAGTTTTAAATAATTTGTATGACATATTGACATTAGTGGTTCTAATTTGCATGAAGTGACTGGTAAAACTTGAATCAGTAAAATATATTAATGTGATTTCGAGTAAATAACATACACTGATACAAGTCTGTGGCCATGATACTGTATTCTCAAACGATACAGTACTGAGCAAACTGCACGGGTAAACTATATACAGTATTATATAAATGTATCTATATTAAATATATTAAAAAGCTTTTGGAGCTTTCCTTTCTACTATGCTTCTACCACTGCGAGATGTGATGTGAAATCTAGAGGAAACTCACACTGATACAAGTCTGATGCAATAATATTGTATTCCAAACGATACAGTGCTAAGCAAGCAAGCGGCGCTTTGCGCTGCACTGGGTAAACTCGTATTCATTATTTCTTTTTCAACATAGGCCTATCATTTTTTGTGAAGGATTAATTTAATATTTATTGAATTTTTCTTTTCATATTCATCATATTATTTGGATTGTAAATTGCACTGTGAAGAAGGCAAAATTGGTTCCACCTGTTGAATCCATTGTTAATAAACATTTATTTATTTTTATTTTAATACACGGTTAAGTTTAATGACAGTGAATGGCAAGGTTATTAGAGAAAAGGTTGAAAACTCGCTGGTGTAAGGCGCAAAGGAAGTCTGATTTCTTGATTCATGTAACGTCACATTCGCGGTCCGCCAATTATATCAGTAGCTGATATTACCAAAACAAATATTGTCAAAATAACGTCAGCCGAATCAGTCTCCCCACTCTAACAGCTTGTGGATTCAAAAAGCATTAGGAATGGTTTAACCTTCTATTTAATAACCTTGAGTGAATAGTAGTTTCAGATGGGAGTTTATGATGTTAAACAGAAGATTCATAACTATGTATTCGAGTATCAAGGAGATTTACGGAGCTTTTAAATTAGTTTTTTTAAGCAAGCACAAATCTTCAGGTTGAATAATGCAAATACCTGATTGGAATCGGATTTGTTCGTCAGATGCAGTTGCAGACCGTAATGATGCTTCTGCTGCACTACTCAATTCATCAAATATTGACCACGACTCCCAGTTAGCGTTTGGTATGACCCTCAAACCTTAAAACATAGAATATAAACTTTCAAATGGAATGACAAGTTTGACACAGAATAAATTCAATTATAAGTCCAAGAGATAACAGCTAATATCTCTTCAATTTTGTTTTCCATGACGAACTGCATGCTGCATTCCGCACCTGCTAAGTCGTATGAAAAACCAGTTCAAAGCTAATATCTATAATATGAAATTCATGAATTATTATACATTAACATAAAGTTAGCAGTGTCAACATGCAAACGTTTACATTGAAGGTTTAAACTTGGAACCATAAACTACTTGCACTAACTGAAACCGAACACAATATTCATGAATTCAAAACTGTTGACAGAAATGTTCTCGAATTCTTTGGTAACGAGATATTAAAATAATATGTCAACAAAGAAACTCAAGTTTTGTATCAATGAGACTATCTAAACAAGAATCTTCTATACACAAAATAGGCAAACAAGAATTATTTTTAGCAAAACTACTCCTGAGGCTTCTAAACCTCGTTCATGTCTCTTTCGAAAGATCTCATTTATTAGATGTCATATTATGTGGCCTTAAATGTTCATGAAGTCACTGTGGTCATGACGAATAGACGGTCAGTTTTAATTTCTATCATAGCGATAGCTTGGGTGTGTTAAAAATGTTATAATTTCATTTGATATGAAGTGATTACGGATAGGGAGAGAAAAAGAGGGGGAGGAGGTGAATTGGAAACTAGTTTATGTAGTTCAATTAAGTCACAATTATTTTGTGCGGCCCCGGAAGTCCTGGTTTCAGTAAAATACTGAAATATTTAAATCATAATGTTTTAATAATTACAGTAAGTAATTCAAGTTCACAGCAGATGTGTCAAGTAAATGGAGTGGAGCAAGTAATATACGACTCATAAAATAATATGGATTCATGAACAGTTGGCAGATGGGGTTTCAATCTTATTGGCACAGAAAGCTGCAAATCCAATAGACTACTTTACCTCGATCGGAGGCGGATGCGGCCGACATATGAACCCCTGAGTTGAGATCAGACAACCAGTCACCTAATACTATGAACAAACATACAATACATAAAACAAACAATACATGTAAATACGAAAAGATGCAATTGATTTCATTTAAAAGTGTTATAATTTAAAACAAAATTGATCACACTACGGTTACTAGACTACACGGTGGGTGAAGAATTGAATGAGTAGAAATCTGATGCGATTATGATGCTGCTAATAAAATATTTTGTTTTGTCAGCTGTTACTGCTGACGTCACGTCTAGCCGCTATTCAGCTAGAATATGCGCTTGGCCCACTGAGTAATCTAGTAACCTTGAATCAAAAAATGCGTTTTTTAAATTGAGATTTTGGGCTACTCGCCCTGAAAAAGAGATAAATTCAGATTAGCAGTTAATACAGCAGGATCCTTCTAACTTGTCAGAAATCAACAGTGATTTCGACACAATAATCAAAAGGCTTAAAGACCTTTAAAGTTTTTAAAAGACATTTTTAAAGAAGACCTTTCAAAGAATAACTTTTTAAAAGACCTTTTCAATAATCTGCGAGATTCAGCATTTGTAGGTTAAGTATTGTGATATTGCTCTTTGAAACATAATTATGTTTTCTGACAATTTAAAAGGATCCTGCTATACTATTACAGAGCGTGCCATCCAAATTGGCGTCTCACTGGAGCATGCGTGTTGATCGCTTTCTCCCACTTTAGTGCCTGCTGACTTGCGGTACAGTAAATTTCAAAAGTTCATTCAGCTGGCAAACTCAGCTTTATAAAAAAAAATCATATTCGCTTCGGTTACCTAGCAGTACTACGATGTTATTTGCTTCACTGACTGTACTAGCCTTAGCGGCTGGAGGGGAAGCATGGTGGGAGAGATTATCCATCTCTCTCGCACACCCTCCCCTAGACGCCAATTTGGATGACACGCTCTGTACCAACATAGATAACCTATTCTTGTATTCTTCACCTTTTCCAACTGCATTTGAGAAAGTATAAATTTTATTTCAGACAGCCTCAATTGTATTTGAGTTATTAATAATTCAGAAAATACCAGATGTAAATGAGTTTAGTATATTATATTTGAGAAGTCAACAAATGTAATCGAGAATTGTGAATTATAATTTCGAAATTAAAAATATAAATGGGAAGATATAAATTTGAAAAAAAGTCCACTTACGGCATATGCTTTTCAACCTACAGAATTGATTTTAGCGAGAACCGGTTTTACGTACTGAATTCCAATTCTCCAGTACATTTATGTGGTAAAGGGGTTCAATCAAGGATACTAGATAGGCCTACATGGAATGTATTCTAGTAATGTTTTCTCTGATCTTCCTATTCATGAATTAGAAAACGAGTTTTCATTTTTCGAATACTCTGAGAAATAAACCATATAAAACCAAATAAATAACCAATACAAAACCAAATGTTTTCAACTTGAGAATGCGATATTCTGGTCGCAAATGATTGCAAATGAAAGAAGAGATTCTGTTCTACAATGTGAGACCGAATACAATTTTTTATCATCAACGGCATTCAAGATAGATGTATTTGAAAACAAAAAATCGCATTCTTCTCCGTATATGGGAATAAAGTCAAAGGACTCTTTGGGCTCAACATTTTTAAATTTTGACCGAATTTAACATATGATAATATGAATTTGAACCGCCTTAATGAGCTGAAAACAATGAGCTACTGTTTATTCAGATCCGTTCACTTATACGAAAGTTAGGGGCGTCCTCAGTTTATTATCCTTGAAGGGTCCTTTCTTACCTCCCACTTCTTAGAAAACTTGATTTTTGGAGCCGCAAAGTAGATATTCTGAGGGAGAATGATCTCAGAAACAATATTCTAATAGGAAACTTCAATAGAAGTACATAGAAACGTGTGTTAGACTCCACCACCAAAAATATGGTCCTTTTTGAAATGCAAGGAATTTTGTTAACAGCTCTAGCTCAAATAGTAGACAAGATAAGAAGGCCTACTTGGTCTAAAATTGTAGAGAAGAAAATTATCCCTAGAGATTTTGATTCGCACAGTTCTAATACCTCAGACGGAGGATATGAACAATCAAAAACTTAGAATGCTTGAATTTGAGTTTCTCTCCAAATATTACCCTTTTTTTTGAAAAGGCATAACTCGGTAGTTATTGAGCTTAGAGGGATGAGTTAGGCACCAGACTCTTAGAAATTTTATTTACTAGAAAAAAAGGTTGAATGAGTTTTTCTGTCCGACGCTTAGTTTCGACGTAAATTGAAGATAACTAGAAACGGAACCAAAATTTCGAGGTTTCTTGAGCACCCTATATTACGCGGCACTCAGAAACTGTCGCAAACTCATATAAGCCTTCTTTGGGATGCCCAAAGTGGTTTGAGATCTTGTCCAGCCTTATGTTATTTTTTAGGACCTAGAAGTCTAATTTGCCTGCGCTATATAATGTACAAACAAAAATGAGTCCTCCCAGTATTTAAACCCACGAGCCGCCACTGTTATTGATTGATCACTAGAATTTACGACATGCAGTCAATATTTAAGAATAATTAAATAATCAGCTATTTGAGCAGTTTTATTAGAACAAATGACTGCTTAATGATTTACAGAGTCTCCATAGATATCTGAGTTAGAAAAAAAAGTAAATACTCACAGTCTTCCAAATGTGACAGGAGAACAGCTGAAAAGATTAATGAAAGATTAATGAAAGTAGAGATTTGTTTTGAAGAGTTAAGGTAATAGCGAGTTTTGAGAGTTAAGGTAATAGCGCGTTTAAGTGAGAGAAGAGTGTCGGCAGGATTGACGCTAGGTTATCATTGAAACCTTCGACCATGTATAAATGGGCCATAATTTCTTGGCACTTGGCCAGAACCGGTCGAGCAATGGAGGGGGGTAGCGCGGGTACTTTTCTGAGAATATTGGGCTACTACACGCAACGATCAGCTGAGAGCATCATCACATTAGGGTGGATTTGAAGATTTAAAGCAGCAGGCAATGTTTTTAATGCAGTGAGTATAGCAGGATCCTTTTAACTTGTCAGAAAACATGTGTTTTACTCGGCCACCAGTACAATACTTAACCTACAAATGCTGAATCTCGCAGATTATTGAAAAGCTCTTTTAAAAAGTTATTCTTTGGAAGGTATTCTTTGAAAAAGGTCTTTTTAAGACTTTAAAGGTCTTTGAGACTTTCAAGCCTTTTGATTATTGTGTCAAAATCACTGTATAATTATTAACAAAGCAGCTGATTTCTGACAAGTTAAAAGGATCGTGCTATAGCAGTTAGTCTTTTTGACAACAGCCAGCTGTCAAGTGCCCGCTACTGTGATCAAACCTTCGCATTATCAGACCAATGATGAAAAATTTTGGTTACTATAGTTTCAACTTTCCATTGATTCACTTTGATTTCCAACTTGAGTTCGTGAAGCTAAATTTTTATTCCGATTGAAAAAAATCCATTCTATACATTGGATTTCATACATTGGTAAATTTTTACTTTCCTGGCCCTACCTACTACCATAGGTAAGGAAAGTATTGCGATCCAAAAAATTTAAGGTACCCCAATTTCAAGTTTTCTATACATTTCAAGGTCCCCTGAGTCCAGGGGCGTCATTTTATCAAAATGGTGGGGGGGGGGGCAAACACCAGTAGGTATGAGAGGGGTATGGAATATCCCACTTGGAAAGGTGGTCCGGGGGCGTTCCCACGAAAATTTTTTGAAATATTACATTTAAAAAAGTGATTTTAAGCTTCTTTGTCTACCTAAAGTCTCAATAAAATAGTATTATTGATAGGCCCGCCATTTCAAATTATTTATCCGCCCCTGCCTGAGTCCAAAAAAGTGTTTTTTGGGTATTGGCCTGTGTGTATGTATGTATGTCTGTGAACGCGATATCTCGATTCCTAATTATAATTATTCCTTATTAACGGATTGCTTGTGATTTGGAAATTAAGATCCTTACACTATGAGGATCCGACCCGAAAAAATTTAATAAAATCCTATCCAAAATGGCAGGAAATAAGTCAAAAATGGTGTTATTTACGGTTTTCTTGAAAACAGCTCTAACGATTTTGATCAAATTGATACCTAAATAGCTATTTCGCTTCACACGCTTATTAGACAACCACAAGTTTCAAAAGTTTCGTACTGACTGCCGTAGCTTTTTTATATTCAAGCTTTGGAAGTCCTTAAAATATAGTCAATTATTACATGCAAATTGAAAACTCTCTCTGCACCGGTTAAAAAGCGGGCGGTGTAAGCTCGACTTAAAGTATCAATCGCAATAGTTTCAAATATTATCAAACATTTTAAACAGCTACACTGAAAGGTAACTTCGAATAAGGAAATATTGAAAATCAAAAGAATAATTCATGAGA
This sequence comes from Laodelphax striatellus, assembly GCA_017141395.1. NCBI lineage: Eukaryota > Metazoa > Arthropoda > Insecta > Hemiptera > Delphacidae > Laodelphax > Laodelphax striatellus. Next base: position 19,964,885 of record CM029530.1, read on the forward strand.
ACCTACGTGGCTTGAGATTCCGTGTACTGACACTGTCAGATACTAATTCACCATAGTCTGAAAAAAAACATAAAATAATGTTGGATGAAAATCGAAATTGGATAATTAATATTTAAAATTTGGGTATCTGAAAAATATTGCTTGTAGCACATCAAAATTTGCGATTTTTCGTCTCGACAAATCACGCTTTATGCTTTTCAACATCTCAAGAAAATCAAGAAACGTGATAGGTCGAGACAAAAAACTCGCATGTGGAGCCTCCACAGAGAAGATGCAACTTTTACTTTAAAAAATCTAATGACTTGATAACTCACATAATTTTAATTTGTCAAACGATTTCGAGATCATCGATAGTTCTTTCATGGATGAGTCCAGTAACACTGTGACATATATTACAATAATACTTCTCTAAATTGAACAATTAAGTAATTTTTCACAAAAACATTTCATTGAAAACATAATGAAAACACTAGACTATTGTCAACTATCACATATTTATTCACACGAAAACATGTTACGACACTATCGGTCGAACTCATCTGAGTGTATAATAGGTGCGATGGGTGCCGAAACATGTTCGTATATTCGTGAGAATTAATAAGTGGTAATTGACAATATTAAATTGTTGCATTGCACTATATAGCTGCTTAACACAATGTTACCCAGCAGTGCTTTGTTCCCATCACTTGGTTGCGAAGACTAGCTTATGGTTGAGATGTCAATGTGCTAACCACACGTTACATCTTTTCTGGTTAATGACCATTCACCTCTGCTGATTCAGTAAAGTAGATGTGAAACTGGCAACCAGCTGGTAGGCCTAAGCCCACATAGGGCTGTTGAGCCATTGACAAACTAACAATTGACAATATTCTAGTGTCTTCATCATGTTTATTGTAAATAAAAACATATAATATCACAAAACTGACTGGACAACCATACATTGAAAACAATGCCATAGAAATAGAATTATGAAATTAGAAATAGAAATAGAATTAGAAATAAAAATATAATTATAGAAATAGAAATAAAATTATTCAGGATAATAAACAAATGAATGTTAAAAATATGAACAGGACAGGACCTATACTTTTGACCAACTTCATGCATAAAAATACTTAAATCCGAATTCATCACTTGCCTGGTGCAATCGCCTCTTCTTGGAAGGCTTTCTGCAGTTCTTCTGTGGAATGACATAATTATTGAATGTAATCAGTTCAGTAAGAGTAAGTTAACAATTAGTCCAGTCAATAAAGGTTTTTTATGGGAACTAATTGGAAAAAAGCTGAATTTTTGCCTGATGTTACATTGGTATAAGATAAGTTTGTACACAAAAGTCCCCGACCCTACCCCTCTTGCTTCCCCCCCAGCACCCCCTCAAAGTTTCAGTTTGCAAGGGTTTCGTATATCGAACGTATCTCGGCTTCCAATAGAGATATCGATTCAATCTTTTTTTCATTCTTCAGAAAATTAATTTTTCTATCATTTGTTTTATTATTATTCTACTCTAACTCTAGTAGTTCCGGAGTTATTTAAGAAAGAAATTTAAATTCAGATTTTTTGCTTCTAAATTTTATACTTTTGCAAATAAAAGTTTACATGATTGTTTTACAGAAAAATGTTGAATATAAACGTTGTAGAGCATTTCATTATCTTTAATTTGAATAATCACAATCTATATTTTACTTCACATGAACGTGAGAAAAAGTCCATCAAAGTGCAATCTGCACGATCTCGAATCGCACGGCGCCTCAGCCAATGCACATATTAAACAGGTGGTTTCTTGAAAATAGTCCAGTCATTGAAGGTGAAATTTTTGCTTACAAATGCTAATACTGTATCTTGGAAGTCCTTGATGATAGAAAATCATGATTGGTTTCAAATTGTAGATCGCGATTTCTTCTTTCATTTCCAATTGTAAATTTTTTAAATATTCATTTTACAAGACAGAAACGATTGATTCTGTAAGTCCAAAAGTTTACAACATGTTCCGTTATTTTACATTTTCGGTATTTCTTTTAATTATACAGAGAGTTTGTTTATTAGATTCTAGTTCTGTAGAAGATGAAATTTTCTACAATTTAAGCCCAAATACGTGATAATATCTTGCCTAAATCTTCATCTAGCTAGAGGCTATTTACTAAACTGTCAAATAGTGAAAAGTTAATGAATGCATTTTTCCAATTCTTTAATTAGGTGTTACTTTCTTGTTTAAGAGTGAAACAATAAAATATATATTAGATTTTGAAGAAAAATATATATTCTTTACAACTTGATCACCATTTGTGATTTTTAACGCCAGTATCTTCCTTACAAGAAGAATTCAACTATTACCGTGCATTTCTAGAACTAAACACAACTTTTCAATTGAAACTCTTCTTATACGAAAAATAATGTAGTTAAAAATCTCGAATGCTGATCAAAATGTTGAGAATTCTCCACTCTTCAAACACTAATATAAAGTGGATATAAATACAGAATAATGTAAATGTGGAATTTGCAGCGTGCTTTAAACTATGCTGTTGTGTTCATTTTTGATGCAAGGAGAGATGACCGCATCATGTCTTTTCAAAGGAGCCTGCAATCGTTAGAGTTGAAGAAGAGAAGGCAATATTTCCTGTTATGTCTTGCCTGTCATCACATTGTTGAAGGCAGGAGTCTATAGTAGGCTACTTGAAAGAGACATATACTTGCACAGGTTATGTGGTTAACGAAAACTATCTAAATAATGTTTCTATTAGACAGTTTTTTATATTTTTCTGGACTATTAATCTGTATTGGGAGTTGGATTTTTCAGAGAAGTTATAATACATCATTCATTTCCAAAATGGCAGACAAGACTAGGGATGATAGGAATGATAATTTGGCCAGTAAAGTGAAGCATAGGCTATTGAATTTAATTGATTCAGTTGCGGCTGAAGTTTACTATTTTGGACAATGTTATAAGAGGTTTTGTAAAACTGAACTTAATGAAAAAAATTATCGGATGTTCATCATCAACTGAATCCGATTACTCATTTCATTGAGGACGACAATGAGTGCCGGTATTCATTCGAAGAAATAATTGCATGGTTTTGTTACAGACTTTCAAGTCTTTGATTATTTTGAAGTCAAGAATTTCAGATTCCTTTCAAGATCGGCTAGTTGTATGAGTATATAGTATTCATTCATCTTGGATGAAAAGTATGCATTTTACATACTAGTCACAAGGTATTAGTAAGTTTGTGGTTTGAAAAATAGATGAATAAACGATAAGGGCGATTATTGAATAATTTTATTTGAAAGATAGCAGGAATTAATAAAGAAGACATTCATTTATGATGAATTATGGATGTGGAAAATACGCAAGTGAATATTTTAGTACTAGAAAATACAGTGTTATCCAAATATTCTTGTAGTAGAAGAAATTTTATCCTGAGCATGTACAACTTATCAGAGTTAAAAAGCCTCAATGAAATCTCTGGTAAGAAAGGCACTTTTCAAATGTAAGCAATTAAAATCTGTATTTGGAGTGGGATTTTTCAGAAAAGTTATAATTCAACAGATATTTCCAAATTGACGACCATTTTTTTTCTTATTATCATACATAAAGTATAGGCCTAGCCTACATAAATATAAAACATAATATCATTGTATAGTATTACAAATCCCTATTCCACAATAATAGATTTAAGAACATCTCTATTGAATTTTGAATAGATGGGTCTACTATTTTAATGTTTGCTGGGGAAATTATGGCTTTTTAATAGTCCAGAGTAATATAAGAAATTGTCGGATTAGAAACATCATAGATAGTTTTTGTTAACCACATAATATTATGCCTGGATCAGTCCATCAAGCGCAGCGAGATCGTGTTTAGCGCACATTAATGGATGGATTAAGATTATAGGATGGTGATTAAATACGGGTTTATATACATCATTTTAAAGATCTTGAAAAGATCTACAAGTTTTACATGTAAACCTTCCGTAAAATATGCTTGTGTAAACTTTTATTCAACAAAATGTAAATTTATGAGGCAGAAATTTCGTTTTTCCCTCACATTGTCTGGTAATAACTTTTGAATGGAACGAGATACGTTCAAGTTTCCTGGGACATAATTCTAGGTAATAATGTCCTGGAAAATATGAGATCAAGTTTTATTCAATATCTTCATCGAGGGCTGAGATATACCTGATATACGAAACCCTTGCAAACCGAAACTTTGGGGGGGCATAGGGGGGGAAGCAAGAGGGGTAGGGTCGGGGACTTTTGTGTACAAACGTATCTTATACCAATGTAACATCAGGCAAAAATTCAGCTTTTTTCTAATTAGTTCCCATAAAGGCCTATTATTTCCCTTCATTGACTGGGCTAAATTAGTAAAAGTAAAATGAACACGGTATTCCAAAAACCATTGGAATGTCAATTGCACAAAATTGTCTGTCACTCACATAGAATCCTTCGTAAATAGTAAGCAAACACATCGGATTAACAGAGATAAATTATTATCAACTAAAGGATATTTATTTTCAATGACAGCCTCAATTACTTTCTATGAGTTGAACACGCACAAACTGAATATGTAAACGTGATGGATTTCGTCATCTTGATTCTAAAAAAATGAGGTCTATTATTTTCCATAACACCAAATTCAAAATAATATTCTTGATGCCAACTGCCACCACAATGACTAGAAACGGAGTGTAGTAGAATCTCCTTTGGAATTTTTTTTTCTACTTGAAGAAGGATTACAGAAAATCATTTAGTATTTAGTGAACGATAAGAAGCCTCTTACAGATAAGCATAGGCCTACGGTATTAAAGAGTTTCACCTGAGCTAAACACAGAAGGAATCATCGATTCAGGTGGTGTTGGAATCTTCCCAATCTCGGCTGAGAATGATATACTTGAAGAGGCATTCTCTTCATTCGTGTTCACATGCATTGCCTCATCTAGAACGTGAGAGCTAAACTGGGTATCCTGAAACACAAGAAGAAATTAAGAAAAACAATGAGGATTGTTTCTATCATCAACAATATCCAGTTAAGGATATTGATCAGAATTATTATTAATTACTAACATAATGATGGGAATGGAAAAAATAAGAGTAATGTGAAATGCTGATGGAGTCAATTTAAATAATACTGTAAACTAAATAAATAAAAAAGAGAAAAAAATTGAAATTAATATTTCATAATATTAAATTATTTAGAGTTGGAGTATAAGGCCCGTTTGCACAGTATGGATTGCTAAACTCGATCAACTTAATCGAGTTCAAGTTAAACTAAAAGTTTAAACTGAAATCGGTTTTCACAGTGCATTTTCCAATCTAGTTTAAGTTAAACTAGTTTAGCGTTATGTTGGTAATAGAATGACATCGTTGAAAATATCAAGAAGGCTGGCCTCCCGAATTTGTTTACTATTTTATTTTTATTTTCTCACATTGAGGTTACATAACCTACTCATTTGTGATTCCTAGTACCATGTATTTCAAATGCACTCCACTATATATGGTCTTTAACGTTAATTAAAGCTTCCAGAGAGAGCACTGTTCCAAGTTGTCTTTTCTTTATTGAGTCTCTTATTCCATTCAATACTAAATTTGCAGTTGATTTACGCAAACGAGAACGTTAAAAATTCTTCCTCCCTGAAATTGAAATGATTAATCCGTTGCCTAATATTCTTGCTTTTGGAAAAATCTAACAATTTCCTCGTAATTGTCTTCTTTGATTTCATTGAATACTTCTATTGATTCTTCAAATCAAATAATATTAAGTATCAAATAATTCTTTATTTTGGAAAAACAATATTACAAGTACATGAAATATACATTATAGGCATGAGAGTATTTTATAAAATATTATGAATATACACAGAAATAAAGCGAAATAATGTACTGTCTTTTATAAAATAACTAATATTATCCAAATAAGATACTGCTTGTATCAATTAGAATTTGTTTCCAAGCAGGAGTTTCTTCCATAATTTTCACTTTCAACTCACAACCCACAATAACCTATCAACTTATCGCAGAAACAAACATGGAGAAATATTGTCATACATCATATGTTTTCAACACAACCTTTACAAATTACTTTTAATTAAACCATTTTTTTTGGTTTAAACCAACTGTTCCGGTGGTTTAAACTTTTCTAGAGTTTAAACTTTTTTTGAGTTTAAACTGATACTGAGCAAACGGATTTTTAGTTTAAACCAAAAAAAATCACATTTGGTTTAAAATATTGGTTTAAACTTATACTGTGCAAACGGGCCTAAAAGTATTTTAGAATAGTCATTCATATAACTACGAAGAGAATGGATGAAGGGATGAAAGATGGAAGCTGTCATGTGGTTGGTTCAGGGTTGGACGGACTCGGTCATTCTCTCATTCTAGATTGGGGAGGACCCAAAGCAGCCTGATCTACCAGCCGGCATCTTAAACAAGTCACCGGTTTCTGCTAGGAGTCTGCCCGAGGCGGTCCTGAAGAGGAGACTGAGGATTTTCCTGGAGGAGAACCCCTTCTACTCATTACAGGAATTCTTTGAGTGTGATGCCCTAAGAAGAAGAAGAAGAAGAAGAAGAAGAAGAAGAAGAAGAAGAAGAAGAAAGAAGAAGAAGAAGAAGAGGAAGAAGAAGAGGAAGAGGAAGAAGTAGAAGAAGAAGAGGAAGAAGAGGAAGAAGAAGAAGAAGAAGAAGAAGAAGAAGAAGAAGAAGAAGAAGAAGAAGAAGAAGAAGAAGAAGACTTGTAATTGATTATCTCTTTTAGATGAATTTTATAAGAAGAAGAAGAAGAGGAAGAAGAAGAAGAAGAAGAAGAGGAAGAGGAAGAAGAAGAAGAAGAAGAAGAAGAAGAAGAAGAAGAAGAAGAAGAAGAAGAAGAAGAAGAAGAAGAAGAAGAAGAAGAAGAAGAAGAAGAAGAGGAAGAAGAAGAAGAAGAAGAAGAAGAAGAAGAAGAAGAGGAAGAAGAAGAAGAAGAAGAAGAAGAAGAAGAAGAAGAAGAAGAAGAAGAAGAAGAAGAAGAAGAAGAAGAAGAAGAAGAAGAAGAATAAGCATGAAGAAGAAGACTTGTAATTGATTATCTCTTTTTAGATGAATTTTATCATAATTAAAGTTTACAAACAATTTCGATTACTGATATGTTGGCTATTTTTGGATCAGAGCTTTCATATTAGGCCTACCATTCAAAATATTCGAAATTCGTTTAGTGTTTTCTTTGTGAAAAATGTCTTGTAACTTAGATTTGGATTGTTTTCATAGCTAATGTAAATTAAAAAAGGTACAGTTTTCGGCGTAAGCCTGTTGTACCTCCCGTTAAATATCAATTATTGTACAATACTAAATAAATTATCACTGTAGTTATATAATTACTGTAGGTTGAAATAATCAGTAAAATCGAATCAAATCATGAATTTATCGAAAATCAAAATCAACTTTTACTAGACTTTCCATGTTGTGCTAGAGATTTGTGATGATATCAAATTCTTAGAAATCAGCTGGAAAATCTGAATAATTATAGCAGGAGCCAATTAACTTGTCATAAATCAGCTGATCCAGTAATAATTAAACAGTGATTTCGACACAATAATCAAAAGGCTTAAAAGTCTCAAAGACCTTTAAAGTCTTTAAAAGACCTTTTAAAAGAAGACCTTTCAAAGAATAAATTTTTAAAAGACCTTTTCAATAATCTGCGAGATTCAGCATTTGTAGGTTAAGTATTGTGATATTGCTCTTTGAGACAGCTGATTTCTGACAAGTTGAATTGGATCCTGCTATATTGTAGTTGACTGTTTGTCAAGCAAGGCGTGATATTACAATTATATTGAACGGTTTATTATTATTGATAACTTATTTGATCACAGTAATTATTTTTATTGCATTATTTTAATTTATTATTGTTATCTGACAATCTGAAAGATAAAAATTTAAAAATGTTTCATTTTTCCAAAAACCATCTGGAAAGATTTGAAGACTAGATAGCCTACGTGATGAATCTTGAATATAGATATAGGGCATATGTTAACTGGGTCACTTCTTGACGTCATTATAGCAAGACCAATCGGGGAAAATTGGACTGCTGGGCTCTTATGGGGATTGGCCAACCTTGGGTCTCTACAGACCTTGTTAAATTGGCACCTGCTGAAAAACCTACGGGTTTAGCAAGACCAAAAAATGTACTTATTTTCAATAAAATTGATTGATTGATTTTATTTTTCATATACGAAAAAACTTGAATTTAAAATTAATTTTATGTTCATTTTGAATTTTGAAAAACAAGCAGGAAATTATTGGACTTTGTGTTTGTGTTTTCATCCTATAAGTTATATTTGTAGGCTACTACTATACTATTGTAATTTCTTGAATAAATTAATAAATTACATTGACCTTCTAAGTAATTTTCTAAGCATATCGTATATCTGACAAGTACTTGAATTGCTAATACTATGAAGAGAACAAATTACCTTCAACATTACAAAATCATCTTTATCCTGGAATGGTTCTCTAATTTCAAGTAGCGGGTCTGTGTTACTGGACTGAAGAACAACTGATGAAGTAGCTGCACAAGATGCTGTTGGCCCAAGTGGTTCGAAAGTAGTCATTTGTGGTTTAGATGTTGAATCCGGTATTTGAGGTGAAAATGCAGCGGAATCCAATCTTCTCCGTTTAGTAGCAGCTTGAAAAAGAACAAGAATGGTAGAGAGATCAGATACGCGAACCTAAATTTAGATAAAATAATGAGATATCCCAAGCTTGAATGAATAACAAAAAATTTTAAAGGTACAAGAGGAGAATATAACAAGAAATGGTACTGATCAAGCATCATGGAATCTTTCCCATTAGTTTTCCTTGCTCAAAGGCACTAAAGTCGGTTTAACACCATCAAATGTTTTTAAATGTTCTTCTATAAAATATCATTTAATGAAGATTGATGCGGCCTTTAGCCAGAAACATTGAAAGAAACAAAGAAAGAGAAGAGTGAAAATGGCTTTAAGCTGCCCAATCACGCACTATTCATCACCTAGCAACTATTGCTATGCACGTCTAGTGCGTGGGCAGCTAAGAGATCACTGTTTAATATTTAACAAAAGAAGTTTTATAAAACATTCTTTAGTGTAATATCGTCATTACAAGAAATATTTCCAGTTTTTGATGGTAGATGGGAATTGAAAAATGGTTGGGTATATTTCAATAATTATTCATTGAATAATACAACTATTCAGTATTGTAGAATCAATAATTATTGGGAAAAAAGAACAACAGTTTATTTTGTCAATTTTAGGAACAAACCACCAATTACAGTGTGTTGTATTGAATTGGAGAATTGAAGATTCCAGTTATAACTTTGAATATTATACGCACTGTTACTATATTCCTTTGGCTTGTAAACAAAGTCACGGGCCTCGCTTGTAGCCCCATCTGAAGGCCTCTCAAGCTGCATCTGAACCAACACTTCCCTACTTATATCTTGTGATTTGTATTTTGGACATCTGAAATGGAAATTTAAAAAAATAAAAAAAAACAATAAAGTTAATATACTCAAGTAAAATAGGATACGCCTCTGAAAAAAACTGGAGTGGGAGAAAAATTACAAAAAGTAAAAAAGAATAATGAATGTAAAATAGATTGTGAATCATCACAAAGAAATGAATAAAAACCGGAGTGGGAGAAAAAGACAAGAAGTAAAAATAATTATGATTATCATGGATGATTATTTCTGTATGCTAACCTACATAACGTACATTTGGAAGTTTTTATGAAATGGGAAAGGAACAGTTTGGGGGAAGCCTGTTGAAACATCAATAAATTACAATAATTATTAATGCACATTGCTGGATAAATGAATAGTTGTATAACTCTCACAAAAAATCATGTCAATAATAGATTTTCTAGAACAAAAATAATACTTTTTCAACCAATAGGTTTACTAAATATCCTGCAGGTTTAGCCTTGTTGTCCAGTAGAACGGTTTTCGTCAGAAAAAGGTTCCAGTAATTTAATTAAACGATAAAGAAAAATGTTCAAGTAGGATTTTCAACATCATAATGCAATAAACAATGAAACTAATAAGAAGCAAACTGTAAAGTGGAAAACTTAATTTCAATTGGATGAATGAGAAAAATTATAAATTAAATAGCATTAAATAGTTATTTATACCTGCAACTTATTCCAAACTGATGGTGTACGTCGACATGAGTTGCATAATCACGCCATATTTCATTTCCGTAATCATCAAATTCGGTGAAGCGGAGTTTAATATTATCTGTAGAAAAATGTTTGAAAAATGCATAAGTGATTACAAGCAAAGCAACACTCTCTCATTATTGAAATTTACTACTTTGATTTATCACTTGATTGACCATGATAAAGTTGCAATGATTCAGTGACCATCATCACTGTCACTTGTTGACTTCAAAATCGACTGCAAGCCTTTTTTCAAGCTTTGCCATTGGATGATTCACTACATCATAGGCCAAGTATCTAAATAACCGAAATGTTGTTCATTTCAAAACTTAATGATGAATTCAAACTACAGTACAGTATAATGGAATTCAATTTTTTCTATAGATTATAATCAGTTATGTAGTACACAGCAAAAAGACTATATTATTATGATTGAAGACTACAAGAGTGATTTCAAATGAGGTCATCTTTCCAAAGCTACAAAAATGAAAATCAGGACAATTATACAACTGCATTTGGTACAGATTGATTTGATATGCTCATAATTAGGTTTGATTAAAATTATTGTTTTTTTAAAAATGCACGCGTTCTTTTTGCAGACGCAAAACACGAGTAGAAACTGTATAAAACAGGTAAACTTCCTAAAACACCTATAGCAGGAATAATTTAATTTGGCGAAAAACAGCTGTTTCGCCGATCAGTATCATACTACTTAACCTACAAATGCTGAATCTCGCAGATTATCAAAAAGGTATTCTTTGAAAGGTCTTCTTTAAAAAGGTCTTTTAAAGACTTTAATGCTGGGTTGCACCAACCAAGATCAAGTCTGATCCAGGATCGTGATCCATGTTCGCCATATTTGATCTAGGAATTTCATTGCACCAAAGCGAGATCAAGCAGATCTAGGATCGTGATCCTGGATCATGATCGAGGTACATTAATCCACGATATTTCGTTGCACCAACCTGGATTAGGAATTTGATCCTACCACGTGACTGATTGATCCAGGATCAAAGCTGATACCTCGACAGAGTAGGATTACTCTACAGTTTCTAGGTTAGATTACACTCTCAATGAGAATATAAAATTAATTTTCTTGAATTGGAGTTTGAAATCTATTTAAAAAACATATTACATTGTCAATTTATGTCTATTACGAATAGGCTATACATTGATTTTGGATGAACCAATTTGAAAAAGAATTATGCAAATTTTCGAAATATATCTCCAATTAATTAAAAGTAATATTACGATTTTGCATTAATTAATGACATATTCAGAATTATACACACTCACAAATTATTTGAATAACACGATTTATTTATTCAAGGAAGTACAATTAACACAGATACATAGTCCAAAACATGTTTTACTTGTTTTGGTAATTATTTCAAAAGGTTATGTTTAAATTCACTATTAAACACAAATGTGCACTTCAAAGTTAAAAACTATGAGTTATAAATTTAGAATTTAAAAAGGTCGATATAAATGCCAAAAAAGCACCAAAAATGTGAATAAAATGATTTCGAAATAATTTGATAGAGAAATAAACAAACTCAGCCCAATACTGTTTCACTTTGATAATATTTTTATTTCGATTTTTATTTTCATAATGCAAAATTAGGTTATGCTGTGAATCTACTTCAACACCAAAATTTCCAACCAAAAAAGAATGTTCGAAAAACCCGGTCCCAGCTGTATTCTGGGTTGGATTTCTCATATGTTGACTAAAATCTGATTGAAAATGTACTATTCTCGAAAACACATTCGCCTGACTGGATCATGATCTGGGATTGGCTGATCCGGGATCACATCCGTGTTTTTGGTAATGGTGCAACGCGACTAATAACTTGATCCAGGATCAGCTTGATCCCGGATCTGGTGATCCCGTGATTTGATCTTGGTTGGTGCAACCCGGCATAAAGGTCTTTAATGCTGGGTTGCACCAACCAAGATCAAGTCTGATCCAGGATCGTGATCAATGTTCGCCATATTTGATCTTGGAATTTCATTGCACCAAAGCGAGATCACAGATCTAGGATCGTGATCCTGGATCATGATCGAGGTACATTAATCCACGATATTCCGTTGCACCAACCTGGATTAGGAATTTGATCCTACCACGTGACTGATTGATCCAGGATCAAAGCTGATACCTCGACAGAGTAGGATTACTCTGCAGTTTCTAGGTTAGATTACACTCTCAATGAGAATTGAAAATTAATTTTCTTGAATTGGAGTTCGAAATCTATTTAAAAAACATATTACCTTGTCAATTTATGTTTATTATGAATAGACATTGATTTTGGATGAACCAATTTGAAAAGAATTATGCAAATTTACGGAAATATATCTCCAAGTAATTACGATTTTTCATTAATTAATGACATATTCAGTTAATTATACACACTTACAAATTATTATTTGAATAACACAATTTATTTATTCAAGGAAGTACAATTAACACAGACACATAGTCCAAAACATGTTTTACTTGTTTTGGTAATTATTTCAAAAGGTTATGTTTACATTCACTATTAAACACAAATTTCCACTTCCAAAGCTAAAAACTATGAGTTATCAATTTAGATTTGCGCCAAAAATGCACCAAAAATATGAATAAAATTATTTCGAAATAATTGGATGGAGAAATGAACAGACTCAGCCCAATACTGTTTCACTTTGATAATATTTTTATTTCGATTTCTATTTTGATAATGCAAAATTAGGTTATGCTGTGTATCTACTTCAACACCAAAATTTCCAACCAAAAAATTATGTTCAAAAAACCCGGTCCCAGCTGTATTCTGGGTTGGATTTCTCATATGTTGACTAAAATCTGATTGAAAATGTACTATTCTCGAAAACACATTCGCCTGACTGGATCATGATCTGGGATCGGCTGATCCGGGATCACATCCGTGTTTTTGCAATGGTGCAACGCGACTAATAACTTGATCCAGGATCAGCTTGATCTCGGATCTGGTGATCCTGTGATTTGATCTTGGTTGGTGCAACCCGGCATAAGAATTTTAAGCCTTTGGATTATTGTGTTAAAGCTGCGTAAATCACTGTTTACTGATTGCGAAATCAGCTGTTTTTAGCCAAATTAAGTTATTCCTGCTATATTTGGAATGATTTAATGTATTTACGTGGTTGCATATGATATTCGCCGAATATAAGGCTCAAATATAGGATCGGGGAAAATGGCCTTGCAATTTATCAAATAGGATACTTTGGATCGGATTCTAAAATAGGAATTTATCATTATCTAACTGATTACAATAGTAAAGTAACTGAAATCGTCTTACTTTTGCCAACTTTCTCAACAAAAAGAAGGATTTCATCTCCTCCTTCGCATGAGCTGTAGAATCTGCTGAGGCGACATATCCTCAACTGTCCAGTCACGTGACTCTCTGTAAGAAATTAAAATTTTAAAATTAAATTCTGTAAAAATTTGCAATTTTTTCATAAGACTTTTTGTTCGTGCAGATGTTTCAAATTGAGCTCTAGTCTCTAGTGTGATATGGAGAGACTTGCGGAATTCATCATTATCTGCTAGCAATAGTATAAAAAAGTTCAATAAAAAATGCTGTATTCAAGTTAAGCAATCGTGTTATTGTGAATAAAATCATGCGTTGAATGTAATTATTAGGCCGTGCGCCCACGGAGCAACTGCTAACTGACTGCAGTCGCCAACCCAGCATTGCCAGATACCATTGGCTGATAGGTTAGATTATCCAGGGGCGGATTAAAGGGGGGGGGCGACCCACCCACCCGTCCGCTGCAGAGATTGAAAATTTTGCTGTCCAATTACTTATCAAAAACTAATATGTATAGTTTCAGTAGTTTTATTATTATTAAAGTAGAGATACGTTAGTATTATTTTGTAACAAAAATGAGGATTTAAATGGTTATGTAGTGGCTACGCGTCCGTCAACCGTACGCCGCTTAGACGTCCGTCAAGAGTGTCACGTGATGTATAACGTCACGGTTCGGTTACTGTGGGTTGACGGACGAATAAGGTATGACGTCACGGTTACTATAGGTAAACGGACGAATAAGGTATTGGCAGTTGGCACACGTCAACTCGAACTCAATAACTCAGTTGTTAATTAGCTATGGATGCGGAAGGGCTGAAATTTGATAGTTACAACAATTTATTAGCATTCATTAGATGAAAATAAAGAAATGAATTCATTCAACTATTCAGCTGAATAGTTGAATTCTTTACTATGTCATTTTCCCAAGGGCAGGTTATGGTCTCCCAATTTAAGCCTCCAGATTTTTCCCTAGGGGACTATTTTGAAGAAATGATTTAAAAAATAGGTCTCATACACTAAATAAACAGGAAATTAAGAGATTACCAATTTTAGTGTAAGCGTAGCATAATTGTCAAAGTATCGACAAAACTTGGTAAACCGAATATGCGATCATTTTAAAGCAGCTCTGATGTTAGCCAGGACCCTCTAAAATGTAGAGGTAGAGGGTCTTGTGTTAGCCTACTCAGTTTTGATACAATACCTACTTAACCTAAAAATACTAAATCTCGCCAAAAGTTTCGCAGATCATTGTGTCACAGCTGGGTAATGATTAATGATAAAGATCTATTGTTATAGATCGCCATCCGCCAAATTATATGAATTGCAGATATTGCAGTAGGCTATAACAATTACCATAATTTTTGCGCTATCGCCGTCTGTCAATCGTCAATGATGAATTGACATTCTACAGCAACGGCTCATAGTACCAAATATTGCCGCTAGCGCCGTCGCTCTAGAATGTCAAGTTGTGCTTGTGCCCATGACGTCATTGGTCACATGACTCTCTTGACGTACGTCTAAGCGGCGTACGGTTGACGGACGCGTAGCCACTGCCTATATTTAAAAGGAACGTAGAAAACATTGCTTCTACTCAACGTCGGCAGTGCCGGTCCAAGGAGGTTTTTTGGTACATGCGAGCCGTGGATTTGGCGCAAATATTTTGAACAATAGCTCCTAAAATATTCTTATTGCAGTTGCAATATTACTGTCTTCTTGATTTCGAAAAAAAGTACCAATGAGCAGTCACTCACTAATATTAAAAACCTCTTCAAGGTATCAAAAACCTCTTCAATTCAAGTTCAGATGCCGTCCCTTCCTTTTGTCTAATGCTCGTTGGTAGTATGGTAGGCTCCCATACATAAGAGGGTCTTTTGGTAAAAAACCTCTATCCATAAATGCTGAGTAGTGAGTACCATGAAATTATTAACATAATATTTCGAATCCATAAGTTGGCTTCAAATCTCAATGTATCCAGATGGACTATTGAGGCTGTTTATTTCATACTGAGGTTTTGTATTGAGGTTGACAGGTTGTTACATACTTTTCATCAGTGTGCGTGTTTTCATTTTAAAATTTGCTCATCTCATGTTAACTTGAACTTTTGATGTGATTTACACTGGAAAAATACTTAATTCTATAAAAATATCACATAATTTTAGTATTTATGTAAGAAAAACGTTGTAGTTTTAGAGCCTAGATTTTCGGTTTTTCACTCTTAATTGTTCAAAATTTTCCCGGGGGAGGCCCCCCGGACCCCCCCCCCTGCCTGGGGGGGATTCCATACCCCCCAGACCCCCCGGAACTGACCTTCCTAAACCGCCCCCCCCAAAACACAGACCTTAATCCGCCCCTGAGATTATCCGAAAAACAGCCACATGTTATCTGGCAACGCTGGGTTGGCGACTGCAGTCAGATAGCAGTTGCTCCGTGGGCGCAGGGCCTTAAAAAACCGATACAAAGATCAAGGACCCGACAACGACATGGTATAGTGTACAAAAATGAAAATGATTGCTTCATAAAGTTTAGAAGTCTTGTAGAAAAGGAAAATGGCGATCTCACACTGAACAACAGATCAGCTGTATAATCTGATAGTATGTCTGATCATGGACAGTTTTGAATCAAAATTTTTCAAGTTTTATTTAAATTCTGTTAATATTTTCAATTTCTTATTGTTAATATTACAAATATTGAATAAGAAAACTTGAAAAATTGTTATCCATGATTATTATTCGTTACTACTGGTACCGCTGTAAGTTGGTTTTGTGAGTTCGCCACTTCCCTGTTTCACAAGTCTTCTAATCGTAATAAAACATACCCCAGTGATTTATTGATCTAGAATACTTCTGGGTGTTATACTATTTGAAATAGAGAAATCTCTCAACAGAAAAACTTCAATAAATTATTTTACATTGACTGTATAATAACAGAGTGGACATTTGATGTCACACTTTTGATTGGTTATAGTGCTTTCATCTCTTGAAGACATCTGAGTAGGCAACAGAAACAGCACCCCACAACTTTCCGAGCTAGCCAATCACTCGCCTGCAACGTTGCCAATACGCACACTTCTATAACAGTGATCAACAGATGTTTAATTTCTGATCATCTGCTTTACTAGTAAATTATCCAAGTTAACACACAGAGTCGTGATAATAGACTGAAATTTTGGTTTAATACGCATGCGTGCACAGATTATTGAACAGCACACAATATAACAGCATTGCTGGGCATTCCAATTGGATAATGCACCAAGCTGGCCAGTTGTCTTCAAGGATGAAAAGCACTATAGCTCGGACAAATTCACCATACTTTTGCCAATTCACATAAGATAAGCATTGTAATGGAACGCAAATTATATGTTATGTTGAGTGATTCACTTCTCACCTTTAATTTGCCATTGCAGTGTTGGTTTTCATAATTCAAAGCTTTCAACAAAATACCAATAGTAGAGAAACAATGTTTAATGTTATAAAAGTTAATGTGTTGTTTGATGTTGTTTCTCTCGAAAGTTTGAAAAATGAGCGAATGGGTCAATGTTTGCCAGTAATCCTATATCTCAATTTCAAAATCTGGCAAAGTATGGCGGTTGCGTGAATAAAAAATATTCCAATACAGTGTTATTCACACCAATGACCACACTGTTATTATACAGTCTATGTAATTATTTGTTATCAAGATAAGATAAAAATGGCGAAAGATTGCATACTTGTCACAATGTTTTACAATAATTTTATTTTATTCTTGATGGCGTATTTGGATAAGGAAATGGTAAAAAATATAGGCTAAAATTTTCTCAGAAATCCGATTATACCAAATAGGCTTGAATATTGTAACTGCATTGAAATTATAAAACGATACTTCAAGTTTAAACTAATCACTTTGATTAATAAATTGATCATAACAATAATACTTTCAATTAATAGATTCTGCAAAGAATCAAATTCTGAATATGTTTTTGTTCCTCGATATTCCAGTAGTGCTGAAAAAGTTTCAGGGTTAAAGGGTTATGAGGAAATTAAACTTTTTTGATAAAATCGAAAAATCGTGAGAATATGTTTTATTTAGAATAAATATATCACTTCTATCAGAATCATGGGTTGTAGAAATAAGTAAGTTATTTATATCAAAGTAACGGGGAAAATGTCTTCTATCTAACGGTTTCTTGATATTTTTAATCCTACCTATAGTTTTTTCAATTAATGAATATGTTCATTAATGCCGAGTCATTTCAACCAGAAATTTCAGGAGTTTTGAAGTACGGGAAGCTGCTGTATAATATGCCACCGCATGCAATGAATACCAACTACTATCAAAGATGAGACAGAGCAAAGCTTGGAAAATTCAGTGACTGCAAGCATATGGGTGTGACTGAATAGTGTATATGACAACGGTGCGTCTGTTAATTCAAAAAGGACCCATCGTCGAAAAAATGTTCCGTGGTCCTTGGGCAACTCAATGAAGTAACTAATAATAATCATGGACAACAATTTTTCAAGTTATTTATTCAATATCAACAATATTAGAATATTAACAATAAAAATTGAAAATATCAACACATTTTAAATAAAACTTGAAAAATGTTGATCCACTTTGAAATGTTTTATACAAACGGTAGTCACTCAATAGCCTAAATTATTATAATATAATGCTTGATAAAACGAAGAACCAAATAATGCCACAAATAACTCGAACTGCGAACACTGACAACAGAATGAATATCTAGAGAAGATTCAATTAACTACTTCTGCATAAAAATACTGTGCCCGGGCGAGAATCGAACCCAGCACCCCCTGATTGCCGGTCAGATGACTAAACCACTTGTCTACCAGACACTTCTGTACTGAAGCATTAATTTCGAGAGAAGCCAAACCAGCCAGATATTAAAGATTGAATAAATCATTGGATATTGCAATAATTCAACAAGGCCTTTGTCTTATAAAACCAGCTTTAAATTAACTCGGCTTCAGCCACCCTTCAAGGCTCTACTCATACTTCGAAACTCAAACCACGAAGCCCGGTGACTGGAATAAAAAAAACATGTGTTTTCAAATGATGACGTTCAGAACCGTATTGCCTGAACGTCATCATTTGAAAACACATGTTTTGTTATTCCAGTCGCCGGACGACGGGGCTTGAGTCACTACCGCCTAGAGTTACAAGTTGTAACTAGTTACAAGTTGTAACTCTAGGTGGTAGTGCTTGAGTTTCCAAGTATGAGTAGAGCCTATGTATCTCCTAACTAATTAAATTAGAAATACTGGTTCTAGTATGAAATAATCGAGTTGTATTATATCTTGAAACTTATTGAATTTGAAAATCACCTTTTCAGCATATCTTTGCCAGCATCTTTCAGCATCTATTGTTCCGACAACCTGCTCAAGTTATGAACTAGACTACTCGAATGAGCCACCGAAATCCTAGACAGTAATTGCAGAAAATTGTGACTTCTGCCACCTGCTATCTTTCGCCATCTTTATCTCTGACAAAACATTTCTGAAGCTTTTCTTTGGGTCTTTTCTCTTAATTTTAATTAGAATAACACCAAGTATTCTAAGATATTTACGGGACACTTAGTATTTTGATTCATGTAATCATCTTTTAATCAAAAGTTTGGAAGTATAAGCCTCGATGCCCACGAGCGGAGCGCACCGCGGCGGTCCGCCCAAGTGTAGGAGAGAGACAAGACTATGCCAACTGTTTTTAAGCGATTATGTAGTTTGTAGCTGGACTGAACCGCTAGTAAACCGCAAAGAGCCGTTTGAAAACCGCACCTAGCCGCTAGGAAACCGCTGGTAGCCGCCACCGCCCAAAACCCTCTCGTGGGCACCGAGACTAACAGTAGAGTTTAGGAACGTTACAGTTTCTTAGCTTAACCAACTCACTCATATTGTTGATGGGTTGAGAGTAGACAGGATCACAAATTTGAATATATTGCTGATTAACCAAACTGAAAGCTTCAAACTTGAGCGACACCGAATTCATATTCATTCCTTTTGCATCCTGCTCGGCTTCAAGTCTCATCTGAATATAAAACATATTAAATGGATCAGAATTTGAAGATATGAACATAATTATCATGTCATCGAATTCAAAATAATTAGGAAGCACCAATCGTGGTCATCCTGACAACTGATAGCTCTGGTTAGATAAGATGTGCACCTGATATTCCTTTTCTAAGGGTAAATGTTTGGGGCCTTCTCCGCTAAATATGAGAATCATAACCGCTTCCTAGGGCCCGTTTCACGAAAGTCAAAAGTTATCAATTCACCAATGAATTTTCACCAACCAGCTGAATTTTATTATTCGTAATATTTCCAAAGCTGAGATTTCTTCGTTAAACCAATTCAATTTATGTTTGGAAATGGGACTATTGTGCTTTTCATCCTTGAAGGCCTCTAAGCGCAGATACAGTACCCCATCACTCTCCGAGCTAGCAGATCACACGCCTGCAGCGTTGCCAATACTAACAAATGATTGATGAAAATATCATATTGATGGACAGAATGTGCGCGAAAAATTTATGATTATCTCTTCTACTTGTGAATCAAGGTATGTAGAGAGACAAGGTAGATCCACTAACCTTGCTTGTAAATCAAACTAGTTGACACACCGAGTAGTGATAGCAGACTGAAATTTTGGTCTGATACGCATGCGTGTCCAGATGATAAAACAGCACAAAATAAGTTATAACAACATCGCCGAGCATTCCGATTGGATTACGTACCAATCTGGCCAGGGGTCTGTAAAAAGCACTATTACTATCATAACCGGTATTTTTACAATATTGGAAATGCAACAGTAATTTTTTGGCATTATTATTGCAAAATCCTATTTTTTCTGTGTTAAATGTCGATTTTCATCCATATTTATTAAATATTTCATTCAAAGTTTAAAAAATTAGGTAACTCCAATTTACAACTTCAAAAATACCTGAATCCGAAATTGCCTTAGAAAAATAATAATTACTTAACTTGAATTTTCAACATGAATCGGCTGGAACACTAAATTAGAAGAATACTATTACGTTAATTCAAACTAGGAAAAATAGTAGAGCCTGGGATGCAACCATTCCCCAAATTGCCCTCCTCATCTCTGAGCAGAGCTCAGATATAAGTAGGCTAATATGACATAGCAAGATATAGAATAAAGAATGAAAAATCACTACCTTTTCAAGCAATGATTTTTCAATGCTAAGTTTTCTAGCGAATCGAGCTTCTGCTATTCGTTTCTTCTTACTCAGAAGTTCATCAACCAATACTTTCTTAGCAGTGTGAATGATGACAAGGTTCTGAAAACTGCGAAACAAGAAATACAAATTGATAATCATGAAATAGAAAAGCAGCATTTCAGTTCAGTGAAACGATGTCAATAAAAAGGTGGAAAGGAGAGTTCAGAAAGAGTTTTTACGTCGATGGTTCTAAAAGTATTTTATAAACGTAATTTTTGTGATATTTCCGTAGTACAGTATTGTTTCAAAAAAGTTTTTTTCTCAGCGGTTCTTAAAGTATTTTGGATGCGCTTATTGTAAATCAAGATAATATTTTTCAATTCATTTATTGAAAATTACAAAAAATCAATGCGGTAGTTCAATTATAATTGAAATCAACAATAAAATATTACCGTTTCAGTGATTGAACTCAAATAAGTAATGAGTAAACCAACATGTTAGATAGAAAAGACTATTGTTTGTGTTGAATTCTCAAGTATGCTATATTTGAATTACTTACATAGTATATTGGAAAAATGTAAATAGTATCATTGACTATTAACCTATAGTTGATAGTATTACCGTTAACCTATAGTTGATAGTATACTATTAACTACAGTTAATAATATAGTATTAACCTGTAGGTTAATAGTCAATGATAATATCAGCTATCCTCTATAAATTAATAAGTAGTAGCTGTTGACTACCTGGTTGATAGGTTAAAAATAGACTTTCCTCTTCTCAAAACAAGATCAAAGATTCGTTAGAAGGTGATTCTCGCGATGCGCATTGGGGAGAAACGAGTTTTGTCTTGAAAGCTGTTTTCAAAGCGAAAAATATAAAAATTGTAGGAAAATGTTCAAAAAGATAATTATGGCTTGCCATACTGAAGTAGGTCAATCTATCTTACTATTAATATTATAAATAAGCTTAGTCGTCCACTGGAACCGATTTTATCAGAAAGCATCCGATATCTGAACAGCTAGCCATTTGATTCTATGTTAGCATTTCGGACGTTTTCTCACAAAACCGGTTCTAGTGGACGACCAGGCTAAAAATGACAATCATGTTGTATGTCGTCTGTCTGTCTGTAGGTCCATCATGCCAAGGATACTTGACTGATAAAGCTGAAATTTTGCAAAAATATTGTCTTTATAACAAGGAGTGTCATAGGCTTATTTAAATATACTCGTATTTCAAGATAGTTTTAAGGACACTTTAAAGGATTAGAAATTCGGCTCTAAGTATTGATGAGGTAATGTTGAGATCAGAATCATATGATTTTTTTTCAAACTTATTAGAGGCTTTGTGATGTCAATACCACATGTTGAAAGTATGATCTAGAATGATAAAAACATAAAGACATGTAATTACATAAAAAAATAAACTGATATATACATTTGCAGATATTTCAGTCCCAATCCATCAGGAATGTATCCCAATTTTTTATCAGTAACTTCATTCAACTTGAAGTAAAATTTTCAGAGAGTGTATAGTAACAGTGTGGCCATTTGTGTAAAGCACTCCATAACAGTATGTGGATATCATATTTTTTCCCGCCGCCGCCATACGTTTGCCAAATTTTTGAATTTTATATGGGATTACGGGCAAACATTAACCCATTTATTCAATTTTCAAACTCATTTGAAGAAAAATTACATTAAAATAAGTCTTCTAACATTAAAAATTGTCTCTCAACTGTTGGTATTGTGTTAAAAGCTTAAAATGATGAAAACTAACACTGGCAAAGGCAAAATGTAGGTTAGAAGTAACATAACATACATAAATATAACATATGATTCGATTTTTATTTCAATGCTAATTTTATGAGAATTGGCAAAAATATGGTGAAATTGTCTGAGCCAACCAATCGAAAGTGTGACATGTAATGTCCACACTGTGAGTATACACTCTCTGTAGGACTAACCAAGTACATTTTTCGGTTTCTATACCAAAGTTAACATTCAAAATTAATAAAGGTTTTGAGTTTTATAGATCTTTAAAATTATTTCTAACAACGTGCACGCAGTGATTAGATATTTCACACGAATATCATTAACCTGAACAGGGTTTCCAAGACACCGTAGCGAAGCAAGGGTGATCTGCTAATTTCTATTTAAAAAGCATATACATTCTTAAAATTTTTTACTGACACTAATAGGTATCAATAATTATAAATGTTTGTAAATTCTCTTTCAATTTTAGACACAGAGTATAAAATGTTTTTGCTTTCATTATTCACCGTAGAATGTGAATAATCTGCATCAAACGGCGAGATTCACTTGAAAATCGGTTTTAAGATGAGTAGAGAAATACCATTGCGAAATAGGAAAATTATATACAATTATATGATTTGTAAATTACCTTGCAGTATAGTCGACTCTTTGACCAACTCGCAAGTCATGTGGATCGTCTTTTTCAGCTCGTCCTGAAAGTTTACCCACAAGTCTATGCACATGAGGCCTCCTTCTCTTGTTTTCAGCAGTGTACAAGGTGCACCTGATTACCGCTTCCCCTTCATAATTGAAAAGCTGTACAACACATTTCAAATAGCTGTTATTATATGAAATGTATTACAGTAGAGCTAACAAAGAACTCACATCAAACAACAAACTTTGTCTAAAATGAATATTTTACTTTTATTTTAACTTAATAGGTAGGCCTTCTAACTGTATTTCAAATCTTTGCAAGTAGGAATAGGATCGGTTGTACGACAAAATCGTTATTTAAACGCCGTAAAATAACGTCATCTAACAGAGACAATGCAGCGAAGTCCCTAATGAAATTCGTTAATTTTATTTCTCGGCGATTAAATGGCTCTTGGTGCAACCGGCCTTTATTCTGAAACATGAGTACGATGTTCAAGTTTAAGAAATAGGCCTACTATCTCACTTTTACAATTATGATAATTATGTAGCTTACGGATTATTATTAAGGACCCGATAGGGTTCTTAATGCGATCGTACTGGTGTCCGTCTGTCCGCACGATAACTGACGAACGGAAGATCGTACACTTTTGAGATTTTGAATATAATATCTTCATAGATGAAGTAATTAACCTATTGATTTTGAATATTGAGGGTTGAATTTAAAAAAAGTTACAAGCAAAATAATAGGTACTGCATTTCAAATACATGTTACAGAGAAGTATAATGACATTGAACTACTCAAACTTCAGCCTCTCAACCCAATGCCTTGATGGCGCAGTTGGTAAAGGCTACACGTTCTCGTCTTTGAAGCCAGATTCAATTCCGAATTTCCAAGTTGCCGGTTCGAGTCCCATCCGGGGGCAGTTGTTTTTTACTAACAAATTTCAAGTTTTAATAATCAATCATCCATACATTTTTATGGATAAAAAATCCTTCCTTTCTTCGCTCCATTTTGTTCCCACTCTTGGCGCTTTTGTCTCTGGTTTAACTTCCCACTTTTCAATTTAAACTATTCCCGTCACAAATATCATCTTTGTTTATTTCAGCCCGCACTAATTATTTTCAATATCATTTATCCACTCTTCTCCATTACCAAAGGATGATACATAATTCAAAATTATTTTGATGAGTCTATGGTTATTTGGTAAGCTTACTGATTATTATGATCGTTATAATTATTATGATTCCTTCTATTTCCTTTCTTACCTTTACAGTTGGAAAGGTTTTTTCACCCTTTGTGGCTTTTTCACCCAATATAGCTCCGTGCGTTCCTTGCATCTCAGATTTATATCGAAATCTGAACTGGTTAGCTGGTTCCTCAATGATTTTCAAGTAAGGCTTACCTGCAAATATAATGGTGTTTCTGTTCAATAAGCAGGTTTTCAAATGTTAGTTTGGTCCTGCCATAAAATTTACACAATTGATTGAAAACGTTTCTATGTAGACATCTATGTAGCTGGCTCAATCCTATTGGAAAGAAAAAAAGGAAGGAAGGACAGGAATAAATCAAGTACACACTTCATTCATCAATAATTTCAAGTAGTTTCATCGGCAGATTACATAGGTAGTCTTGCCGTTGAAATACTTAAATTGGTATACTTAAATGAACGAAGACTATTCAGCATAACTCTATCTCTATGTTATCAATGGTCATTATATCTCTTTATGGCCTCTCAAATACACTGGAATCGATGTGATGATGATATTGTAGAATTAATGAATCAAGGCCTATTTGTGATTATTTATAAAAAATGAGAGCTCTACATTACACTGTTTCTGAACCCCAAAGCAGAACAACGGACGACGGCGCGACATTGTCGCAGAACGAGAAGGAGGCCTGCACTCAGAAATGGAATTTTGTATTTTACAAAAATAAATAAAACTATAAATGTAGGCTAATGATCACTTTCAGTAACAATTTTATTCACTGCACAAAAACTATAATAAATATGCAAATAGAAAATAACAAAGACACTCGGTGAGTCGTGGGTCTTGCAGTGTACAGCCCGACCGGCTAGCTGAAAGCACTCAGCACAGCTTAAATTTGATAAGTTTTTATTATTTTCCGTTTTCTAATCAATAAAGATATCTCTAGCCTCTTAACTCTTTAGAATTATTTTGTCAAGTGGCCAAATACCAAAGCTAAGCAGTTCTGCAGTAACAATGTAATTATACACTCTAATATTGCTTATTAAACTAATTCGTAAATTAAAGTTTAGCAGCCATTCATACTAAAATTAAATAATTTATATTTACCCAAATATTCAAATAAAATTATTCATGTTAATTAGCCTACCACTTTAAGGCTGTTCGGTCGAAATTTTTTTTTATTTAAATTGGATAATATTTTTAAACATACTTGTTAAGATCATTATAAGAGTGAGAAAAAGTGCCACCTGAAATTTGTAAGTGGTCTAATAAGCGAGCTATGGCGCTTTAAAGTGCTAACTCCGTTAGCTTTCCAGCTCTTGAACGGTTTCAACTATATCAACCGAACTACTCTTAAAAATTCAGAAAAATGTATCTTTCCAAGCTGAAACATTTTATTTCCCATATCGTTCATAAATAAAAAAGTACCATTTTTTGTAAAATCGATAACTTATTTATTTTGGCATTAATCGAGAAAACATGTCAGATCAAAGCCAATGATGTCAAGAATGTATAAAATACTCAATGGAAAATTCTCGCGTTTAGAAACTGGATAGAAAACAGAAAATCACATAAAATCAGCGTGGCGTCCAATGTGAGTGTGTACAGTGCACATACGCGCAGGGGCGAGCAAGCGCATACACACACTCTCAATTTCTCCCTACCACTGCCTTCCTATCAACACAGCAGACTTCTCCTTCACTACGCTCAGAGCTGAACACTGCAGTCAGCTCTGATTATTCTACCTCGCCTTGTTCATCTCAGCTTACTTATAGGCTAATATTATTGCTTACATACTATTGCAAGCGTCGTCAATTTTCTGTCTGTTTTCTTTCCAGTTTCAAAACGCTTAAGAATTTTCCATTGGAGTATTTTTTATACATTCTGTACATCATTGGCTTTGTTCTGATATGTTTTTTTCTCGATTAATGTCAAAATAAATAAGTTATCGAATTTACAAAGAATGGTACTTTTCTTATTTATACAATCGTCTATATCTCAAGTTCTAATCGGAATTTCGGAACGAAATGGATATCGATGGATTGCTTGTGTCATTCTCACAAATAATTTTATATTCATTTTAATTGTAACTGCTATAATTTGATGTTATCTTTAACAGATTGAAATAGTATGATATTTGACGATCGCATATATTTTCATTTTCTTCTAAGGACTTTTATGCCAGCGTTTAACAAGAAAATGTCTAAGATATAACTTTTAGTACATTTACAAATTTCCAAATTGATATATTACAATGTATACTTTATGAACACATTAATAGTTTAATGTGTTATTTAATTTATTACAGAGTAGTGTCGATATACTTGTTCACTGAACTCGTATCAATATCAGCTTGAAGTTGTATTATGTATTGCTGAATTTTTCTTCTTGTTCTATAGAAAAGAAGCTGTTACACGATATTGTGTGCAGGATTATATTTTCCAACAATTTATCATAAATAGTCCCTCGAATCAGATTGTAATCAGTTTGCAATTCATTTTACTCAGCTAGTCTATTCATATAATATTTCAGAAGCTCTGTTTTATCTCCTTCTACATTCTCTGCTTGTGCTTGGAATTGTCCTGTGTAAACATTTTGACATCAGTTGTACGGTATATGCGAAGAAGAAAATATAACTGAACCCCTTCTTATTCTATACTTTCCAGTGGCGGATCTAGAAATATGTTCATTAGTTTTTCTTGAACCGAGAACCATTTTTTCTATCAATGCATCTCAATCGATTTCTCGCAATGATTTCACTTGATTTTTTGCTATTGCACATGATTTTCACGAGAATTAGCAAGAAATAGCTTATTATGTATTATATTAACATAGATAGATGAACTTTGAAGAGCTATACCTCGCAATCTGTTGGGCCGCCTTTAACAGTAATTCTGGTATGAAATTGGGGCTTATTTAAATTGATTTTAAAATGATATTAGGTGCTGTTATGAAAAGTTATGCTTCAGGGTTAAAATTGTATACATGTAAAAATTGAGCCATTTCATTGAGGTTTTGGCGGGATAGAAGGTTGCCGGGATCGAATAATTGGATTCAATTATTGTTATTATTAAGCGTATGGCTTTTTTGGCGGAGAGACCCTTTCGGGTGTTCCACCTTGCCGAATCATCCAGTTTTCCCTAATGGGAGATATGGAAAACATTATAGGTTAAGTTGGATTCAATGTTCCACGATTATATAACATAATAGAAAAGAACTGACTTCGTTACTGATTATGAACGTCAATGAGAACAGATATGTGCCTATTCTCAGTCATCTGTTACAAGAAAACGAGTTATTTGTGATTTGATTAAAAAAATAGGTTATCTTAGTTCTAAATCTGCATTTTACGTGAAAATCGTATATGTTTGTTCAGATATAGCCAAAAATTATTCAACATAATATTCAATGTCATGGGCTTGAATAATGTAACTGCTCTTAAAATCAATGAACTTGCTCTTAATTAATGAACTACTCTTAAAAATTCAAAAAAGGTATCTTTCCAAACTGAAACAACTTTCCCATATCGTTCATAAAAAGTACCATTTTTTGTAAATTCGATAACTTGTTCATTCTTACATTAATCGAGAAAACATATCAAAACAAAGCTAATGATGTACAGACTGTATTAAAAATACTCCAGTGGAAATTTCTTGAACGTTTTCATACTGGAAAGAAAACCGAAATCACGTAAAACCAGTGTGGAGTGCGGTGTGAGTGTGTACAGTATATGCACTAACAAGTAACAATTTATTGTCCAAGGTGAGATGTGAAAACTGCTCTTTCACGAATCATGAATATTATTCAAAGAGTTTTGTCTCAAGTTACTGAATTTTATTCTGCTCATGGCTTTTGTGGCGGAGAGATTTTCTTTCGGGTGTTCCGCCGCGCCGAATCATCCCAAGTTCCCCAAAAATAACTTATAATTATGTTAAACATAGGTACATAACTTTGAATTTCTGTTCATCATTCGGGAAAAATCTTTACCAATCGAATCCTGATAAGTTTTGGCAATCTCTGAACAAATATATAGGCTACAATTTTCACGTAACAGGTAGATTAGAACTAAGGATACCTAATTTTTTTTAAATCAAATCAAGAAATATCTCGTTTTCATTGTATGCTGAATGCAGGAAATTCGAAAAGCGATTTTCCAATTTTATCATAAAAGTTTTAGTTTTATTCAAACTGTAGTTACAATCATAATTATCTACCCTTTGATTCAGAATAGCTTATAGGCTACTTGGTGAAGAAACCTCTTTTCCAGTCACTAATATTGAAAATCGCTCTACATTGGGGACAGATTGTAATTTTTATTTCTATTTTATGCAGGGAAATAATATTTGAACATTATTCCTATTCAAGTTTTCATAATTCCATATTCCATTATTCCAAACTAAGCTGTAATTTATAAGGATTCGTGAATGTTGAGTTTTGAAGAATTATTTTACATACAATCTTTCACTGTTCCATGAGCTGGGAAAAAAAACTCTCTGAAGGGTTTGGAGAGTTTACCTGAAATGCTGCACTACTTAAAATACTTAATACTACTTTAAAAACTTGAAAATTAAAACACTACTTTAAATACTTGAAAAGTGGTGCAAATGAAATGCTGAAATGCTGCACTACTTTTCAAGTATTTAAAGTAGTGTTTTAAAGTAGTATTCAAGTATTTTAAGAAGTAAAGCATTTCAGGTAAACTCTCAAACCCTTCAGAGAGTTCTTTCTCAGCTCAAGGAACTGAAATATTGTATGTAAAATAATTTTGAAAATTTAAGTAATTTTACACAAATACTTTTTCAAGTTTTTTATCTGTGGGCATCACATTAAATCCAATGAATTCTGGCTCATTATCTCAACAACTGGCTAGCCATACCCTCATTTAGGTTTGTCTTAAAATTTGTTCCAAATATAAAATTTAAATTTGGTTTTTATGTAAATATTTACTGTATTTACATAAATATCTATTATTTTACATAGGAACCAACTTGGAAATCAAATTATTGTTAATGGGTTTTGTTTACTTCGATATTGTACAAATCTGTGTAAAATAAAAATGTTTTTGACTGAACATCGCTTGGAATAAATTAATACTTTTCAATTTATTTCTATTTTATTTTCCGACTGAATCAATCTCTAACTGTATGTCACGTTGCAGAACCGTTCAATTCAGATTTAAATCTTATAAGTTTATTTGATAATGAAGTATATTTTTAAACTTACTCTATTTGATAAATAAAAAGGTTGAAATGTACAGTATCAACAAAGTGACAGATGGACATACCTACTTTTAATTATATTTGAATAATTACTGAGAAAAAGTATAAACTTATTGACTATTTACATTTAGATAACATGTTAAAATGTTGACGAAACCGACTTATTCAGATCAGTTATATTATATTCAGATCAGATTGTAACATACGTTGGAATGCGCAATGCCAATGATCATACTAACGAAAACATGAAGTGTTCTATAACTTTCAAAATATATTTTTGAGAGATATCTTATCACATTTATTTCTAATCAACATAAAATAATATGTACGTGTACGTGAGTAGAGAGTAGGAGCTGATGGTTACTGCACCAGGCGGTGCAGTACCGGTATTCACTGACTAGACAGGCAGGCCAGTGGCACTGGCGGACTGGCGCTACGGAGGCCTAATACTCATATTATTGTGAATCGTAGATCGTATTGATAAATACTGTATTTATGTTGTGACGTTGTGACACTCGCTGCCGGCTGGCGGCCGCTGCCGGCTGGTTGTGTGCGTGCGAAAGTGAGCTAAGAGAGGGGAAGTAGATAATCTCCCCTCTCCTGACAATTCACCAACTCCGCTTAGAATATAGGATTCAAGCTACTCCTAGCGCATCTCGTGTCAACTGGCGGAACTAACCAAGAAGACGGCTTGAGATGCAAAGTGACTGAACAACGTTAATGGTTTGAAATAGCGAAAAACGTTGTATTTTAACTATGCGAATAATTCGTGAGAAAATGTTAATTCCCGCAGAGATTTTAACATATTTTGGGTCCGTCGAAGAAAGACCAAAAACATTCTGCTTTGGGGTTCCTGGACTACCTAGTGTATCCAATATCTACATGATGAGCTGAGTGGATGAATAGTTTCCACTAATTTTATAATATTGCATCTTGAACATCAAATATCCAGACAATAATATTTGATATCAACAATGAAGACTAGCCTAATGATCACATAAATAGGTTGTCAATTAAAATGAGAATAGTGTATATTTCTGGTCTTTGGTACTTTGAATGAGCAATATACTAGATTTACCTAAAGTATTGGTAGAATCCGGAGAAGGTACTTTGTCAGACATTGAGCTGGAGAAACTGTCCTGGCTAGAACTATTGGCAAAATAAGCATTTTCAACAGAACCGGTTGGACTCCGGTATATTGTCCAACGTTGTGTATTCGCAGTATTCCACACCATACCTTCTGAAAAAATGAAAAACAAAATTCCAATTAAAAACATTTTAGCAATGAACTATTTTCACACTAATAATAACTATAGGCTAATTACAATCTTGAGAATTCTATAACAAGTTTAGTAGGCTAATTTAAAAGCTCAGTAATAACATAAAAACAAAGAGGGTTAAATACCTACTGGAAGGTACTGGCGGCTCGTGAGGTGAAGTGCCCGTATCTTTTAGGCACTACTCACACCTGGAAACTTCCACATCGAAAAGCAACTCATAGCTCGGCGACTCAGCGACGCAGCATGTGTTTTCAAATGATGACGCTCAGACTAGGCGATATCGCCTAGGTGACATCGCCGCGCAACGAAGTTGCTTTTCGATGTGACAAGCTGGTTGCCGAGCGATGTGTGTACAGATTCTATGTACAGAAAAGTGAGGTTAGGTGATATTCTAACCACATCAAACTGGAAAAGTAAGATTATTTGCTTTAAAAAGTAGTATTTCATCATTTTTTGGTCACTTCAACTTATAAAATATCGAAAATAAGTTATAAAATTCTCAAAATATTTACTTTTTGAGAATATTGTGATAGTAGTCGAACAGCAACTCTGGCAAGCAACTGCTGCATCGCTGAGTTGCCGAGCGATGAGTTGCTTTTCGATGTCAAGTCTCGAGGTGTGAGTAGTAGGCCTACAAACACTTTACCTATTTCGTCGGCACGAGCCGCCAGGGCTACCAAGCTAATATAACATTACTGAATAATTTATTTTTTTTAAGGGTGATGCCCACATGAGCTCTAGGCTTGTGCGTGGGTAATGAGAGGGGTGATGATGAGAGATGACGACTGTTTTTAGGCAGTCGGGACCGACGGCTTTTCGTCTCCTCCGAAAGACGGGAGTGGCCGTTTCTGTCAAAATCCGTTCCGGCAACTGTATTCGATCTTGGAACCTTTGGATTATTATCAGACAGGCGCTTATCGCCCTCGGCTACGGACCACTCCATAGGTCCATTCATTCATTTAAGGTTAGTTAAATTTTATTTCAAGTTTCTTATAAAAATGTAGGCTATGATTTATTGGGATTGGATTGTAAAAATCCAAATCAATATTGTGCCTTCAACTTCCCGCGTTTGACATTAACTTTAGTCAGTTGGTGATGAGATAGGCCTATCACCTATAAGCAACTCGTAGCTGTAAAGCTGTACCAGTAGCCTACCTTTTTAAATAAGGTGCGGTACATTTAAAAATTAAACTATGCGAAATATGGGGTATTAAAGAAATACCAGCAAGTGCAATTAATGAATAATTAATACTAATTAGTATATTAATACTATTTTATGTTATATCTATTGTATTATTAATTCTATTACTTTTCATTGTACTCTTTAAGTTTGCTGTATTTTGTTTCAAGGATAAATAGCCTAAATGATTTGAATTACAGTACTGTTCTTTACACTCTAGTTGTTTTCCGGGAAAAAGTTGCAAGAAAAATAGGTGGCCAAGTATTTTTACTATACAAGGAATAATAGGCTGTTATATTGATAAAAGCTTATTCATGGCAAAATTATTGCAATACGATGGTAATATACCAAGATGGCTATTTATTATTGATTTATAAAACAAATCAAAGAAGCAAATGCCAGTCATTTAAGAAAGCAAAAACTTACCATTGCCTTGAGACATGATTAACGCTAAGGAAGATACAGGATTACAGATCACTTCTTATCAGGAAAATGAGTTTTCGTTCAAGAGTCATGCAAAACAGTGTTTACTAATGAGTCTGATGTAATCCAAAAAAATCAATAATAATAATTAAGTTACAATAATAACACGATCACTTAAAAATGCTACATTGTAGATTTAAACACTTGAAATGAACCAAACAAAACTTCTTACTCTACAAATATACAAATTTAGGGATGTTGATTGTTGATGTTGCGATACTACAGATATTAGTCGGTTTCGATACTTTTGTTTCGATACGGCTAGTATCGTATTGGTATCGGTTGTTCCGATACTATACTGATATCGATACGGGCTTCTCTATCGAATACGTTACCAGCGCATGCGCACTACAGATTCCTGGTCTGCGAAAGAGAAGCCCGTCAAACGTTCAGGTTAGAGAGGTTATCTTTATTTGAGGTTGAAAATCTGAATATTATTGG
Source organism: Laodelphax striatellus (assembly GCA_017141395.1). Classification (NCBI taxonomy): domain Eukaryota; kingdom Metazoa; phylum Arthropoda; class Insecta; order Hemiptera; family Delphacidae; genus Laodelphax; species Laodelphax striatellus. Next base: position 19,997,754 of record CM029530.1, read on the forward strand.
CAAATGGAAATTTTTGTCATCTAAATGTGGACATTCTTTACAAATGACATAAAAATTTAAAGTAAGTATTATTGGCAAATGGAAATTTTTGTCATCTAAATGTGGACATTCTTTACAAATGACATAAAAATTTAAAGTAAGTATTCCATTTTGAGTTCACAATAATTGTAGGCTGATGTCATTGAGAAATCTGGATAGATTGATTGGAAGCTATCAGAAAAAATTTAAATCCACTACAATAAGAAATTTGGGGTGACCAATTACTGACTGTGTGATTGGGGTGACTCTATCTCTATATGGGTGAGCCTTTATCTCTAATGTAAGCTAAAAAATCTCAAATGGCCTACGGTGCCTCAAGACGAATAGGCTACCTAAACACTTTTTTTATTGTACCTATATTATATTTTTGCATTTCCAATAATTAAAATACGGTATAGCAATCTTCCTCATCTTTGGGCATCAAGGTGTTGAGCTAATGAGCTTCGTTCCACCACGATTTTGTTGTTAGTTTACAAATTGCTGGAACTTTTTAAAAACCTCAAGAAAGGTGACCACCAGAGCCTAAACCGTTACAGGCCAATATCGCCCCCATCACAGTATTCCAATATGACTCCAATATTTGGAAAGGTGGTTGAAGCATTCATGAACTCAACTTGAGAATTTCTTCGAGTAGAATAACCCTTTTTCAAGTATGCCGTTTGGTTTTCGTTTCGAAGAGGGAGGTCTAATATGGATGCAGTAAATAGAGTGGCTGAGCGGATTAGTTTTGTGTTTTAGGATGGAGAGTCCCTGGAACTGACTCTTTGTGACTTGAGCAGAGCGTTCGACTGTGTTGACCATGGCATCCTAATTGAAAATCTTTGTTATTATGGAGTTATGGACTCAGCACTGTCCAAATGTCTATCTTGGAATCTTATCTGGCTGGAAACGAGCAGGTGGTGTCTGGGGTGGAGCTTCTTCTTGCCCACTCCCTGTGAGTTTTGGCGTACCTCGGGGTCAGTACTGGGGCCGATCCTATTCATCACAATGATAAACGACCAGGACAATAATAGTTCAACTCTTTTGTTCTTGGATGATACATCACAGCTGTCATCTGGTGTAGACTTTCAACGGATGTTGGAGATGTCAGCCGAACATCTGCGGTCTTCAACTTCATGGTTCCTGGCCAACCGCTTCCAGCTGAATGAAAGAAAGACCCTGCATATCATCTGCAGCTTGTCAAGAAACCTCCCTGGTGATCAAGACCCTGTCAAACTGCTGGGTTTTTTCTTGGATAATAAACTCAGCTGGGCCAGCCACACTCAGCAAGTGACCAAGAGACTGTCCCGAATCTGTTTCCTGCTGCTGAAGCTGAGGGGACATGTGACGGAGGCTTATCTGGTCATGGTGTATCATGCCCTCTTCCACTGACACGTTTCCTATGGCCTAAACATGTGGGGTCATTCAGCCAAGGTTGTGGATATACTAAAGATGCAGAAACGGGTTGCCCGGATCATTACTGCAAGTGAACATCGTGCGCACTGCAAGCCCCTTCTTGTCAGACTTGGTATCCTGACAGTTGTCAACCACTTCCTGCTCCTCTTTCTGATGTACGTCAGGAAGAATCAGCAGAATCTGCTGACTCGGACGGAGATGCATCACCATAACAACAGACATCGAGAGCTGATTGATGTGCTATTCGCTGTGTGCATCTACCGTGTTGCGCTCTGGCGGATAATCGTATGAATCTACGAGGGAAGATTAACATGGGGAAGGATAGGCTTATGTACGTAAAAGTTAGTTTATAATTGAAATAGAATTCTCTGTCGCTATTTTTCCTACTTATCGATTGTGGAATTATATTTAGAATTATAAAATTAACATATCGCATGTTCTTAAACATTATTATAATGTTTAATTCAAGATTTAAAACGAACTTTAAAGGTTATGTTTCACGCGTTCGCGTTATGATTGTGCAGACGAAAACTTCCGTGGATAACAGCTGTACTCCAGTAAGCGAGTACGAAAATAAATGTGATGACACTATCAATAGGTTACCGGTATGCTCTTTTCTGGTGTTTGATATTAATATAATTATATATGGACTAGTAATTACTACAATATAAGTTCCAATAAATACAAATCTTACTTCGGCTCTTCATTTCTGAAATAAATAGTTTGGCATTAAATAAGCCCGTACTGGTAACTTCTAATTCACATACGGTACCGTGTTCAACAACTCAAGTTATTAAATCAAGTTCAAGAATCGAGTCTAATATTTCAGTATAAAATAAATATGGATAGGCCTACATAATATTTATTGAAATTGGATGATTATCAAACATAAAATCTTATTCACAAAATCACATTCATAACAGACTGGAATAGGTGTCGTCTGCCATGTAAATAAATGCAAGGTTATGTTTACTTACCAATATTTATTCAAAGCTGTAATCCATCTTCTTCGTTGAATCATTTTATGTTTGGAAATAGGAAAAGTGTAGAATTTAACATTACTATTGTATCCTTTATTTTTACAATTTGGCACACAACACACTTTGTTACTCATTTTTTTCGCTTATTCCCTATCCTTTCCCATGTTAATCTCAACTTTTTCGTTTACTAAAATTCCGCGTGAGCGCAGGTGTCGATTTTATTATCCCCACCACCTACGTGCACACAGCGAATAGGAGATCAGCACTATACTAGGTACTTCAACAGGAGTGAAGCAGTTGGAATTGTAAGTCTTTGATGCTGGGTTGCACCAACCAAGATCAAGTCTGATCCAGGATCGTGATCCATGTTCGCCATATTTGATCTATGAATTTCATTGCACCAAAGCGAGATCAAGCAGATCTAGGATCGTGATCCTGGATCATGATCGAGGTACATTAATCCACGATATTTCGTTGCACCAACCTGGATTAGGAATTTGATCCTACCACGTGACTGATTGATCCAGGATCAAAGCTGATACCTCGACAGAGTAGGATTACTCTGCAGTTTCTAGGTTAGATTACACTCTCAATGAGAATAGAAAATTAATTTTCTTGAATTGGAGTTCGAAATCTATTTAAAAAACACATTACCTTGTCAATTTATGTTTATTATGAATAGACATTGATTTTGGATGAACCAATTTGAAAAAGAATTATGCAAATTTACGGAAATATATCTCCAATTAATTAAAAGTAATTACGATTTTTCATTAATTAATTACATATTCAGTTAATTATACACACTTACAATAATTATTTGAATAACACGATTTTATGTTTATTATGAATAGACATTGATTTTGGATGAACCAATTTGAAAAAGAATTATGCAAATTTACGGAAATATATCTCCAATTAATTGAAAGTAATTACGATTTTTCATTAATTAATTACATATTCAGTTAATTATACACACTTACAATAATTATTTGAACAACACGATTTATTTATTCAAAGAAGTACAATATTAACACAGACACATAGTCCAAAACATGTTTTACTTGTTTTGGTAATTATTGGCAAAAGGTTATGTTTACATTCACTATTAAACACAAATTTCCACTTCCAAAGCTAAAAACTATGAGTTATCAATTTAGAATTTGAAAAGGTCGATATAAATGCCAAAAAACACCAAAAATATGAATAAAATGATTTCGAAATAATTTGATAGAGAAATAAACAAACTCAGCCCAATACTGTTTCACTTTGATAATATTTTTATTTCGATTTTTATTTTGATAATGCAAAACTAGGTTATGCTGTATAAATCTACTTCAACACCAAAATTTCCAACCAAAAAAGAATGTTCGAAAAACCCGGTCCCAGCTGTATTCTGGGTTGGATTTCTCATATGTTGACTAAAATCTGATTGAAAATGTACTATTCTCGAAAACACATTCGCCTGGCTGGATCATGATCTGGGATTGGCTGATCCGGGATCACATCCGTGTTTTTGGTAATGGTGCAACGCGACTAATAACTTGATCCAGGATCAGCTTGATCCCGGATCTGGTGATCCCGTGATTTGATCTTGGTTGGTGCAACTCGGCATAAGAGAGTTGTAACCAAGTACTTGAAGAGCAAAGCATACTATAATGTTCGAGAATTTATGACTGATGATTTGTCAAGAATGCCATCTTGCTAGACTGCCTTGTTTTAATTTTTGATTTGTAGGCTTTAGGCCTATTTATGTATTGACGCCATCGATTCCGTATCGCAGGTAAATGACGCAGCATTAGGTATTGAGGTATTTCAAAACTAATTTGTGGAAAACTTGTTTCTCTTCACAAATTTAGAGCAGCAAGTTGAAAATCTTGTTGCCAAATAATTTTTTTATCGTATGGCTTTTTATCGGTGAGGAGACCCTCACAGGTAAGTTCCCCCTCGCCAAATTGCACAATTTTATGTGTCGGTCACCCATCAAAGAGCAGTCTTGAATGTTTGTTACATAACCACATGATTACTTAGCAACCGCTCTCACCGAGTGACCACTGATGATATTAAAATTGTTAGACAGTTGTGTGAATTTATAATGTAAAATTTTTAAAGTATATGTAAATTTTTATATTTTTAAATTTTTAAAGTAATGTAATTTTTAAAGTTAGACAGTTGTGTGAATTTATAATGTAAAATTTTTAAAGTAAAATCATTCAATATTTGTAATAATGTTATTAATTGATGATTTATTATTATTCGAGTAAATTTATTCAAGATTTTCTGTTGCGACCTTGTAAAACTTTTGAAAACAAGATTTCGGACCTACTTTATTCATACTAGCAGTTGTACTCTGTTCCCCCTTCAAGCCACCATCATTTCAAAACCATTCTTGTGACTGCACTATATTTTTTAGATGCTGTTGCTTGTAGTCAATCTTGGCAGCGAGGACTTTCAATTCAATCAATCAATCGTTGACAAGCTTTCATGCAAGTGAAGGGCCTTAATAGCTGGCCCTTAATAGCTGGCCCTTACATGTTGAATTTATTTTTAGAATAATTATGAAATTGCCCCGAGGAAGGTTACCTAGAGTATTAGCAGAGAAAATATTAAGAAGTAAGATATCGTGGTACAAGGAATGGAGGAGCTGGGACGAAGAATTCGGATGTAATTTAGTAAGATGTTTGAATGAGAAGAATGAATGGATGAATGAATTAGGATGTCTGTGTGAAAGAATGAAAGAGAAAATGAGAGGTGAATGGGTACGAAGAGCGAATGAAGCACAGTTTCATGGATTGTATAAACAGTTAGAGCGGCAGAATGATAGTAGATCTTATCTTCAGTTTCAGTTTGATAGGAAGAAGATAAGTTTAATTATTAAGGCTAGGGGTTCTCTTTTTCACCTTAACTTCTCGCACGGTAGAGAAGAAAGACAATGGCGATGTTCATTATGTAACTTGGACGAGAGAGAGGACATGCTTCACTTTATGGGGGCTTGTCCGATATTGGGGGGTGTCCGTAAAGTATGGCTGGGAAAATATAGACTCACAGAATCAGAAGTAGTTGAGTGGCTGAATGGGAAAGATTGGAGAAAAATGACGGCATTTTTAAGAAATGCCTTGAAATTAAGAAGAGATCTAATTTTGGAATTCAATTATTAATACCGACTCCTGGCAGACAACCTTCCAGGTTATGCCATAATAATGTCTTGGTTTTTTTCACTTTCTTTTAATAGTGTATAATTCTGTTATTTTTATTTTGTTTTTTATCATGTTTGGTATGAATTTAATTTTTTGTAAACTGTTTAATATATAAATAAAGACATTTTTTACTACTACTACTACTAATAGCTGGCCCCTGGAGCATGGAGAAAGAGAGAGAGAGTGAGCCATCGAATGAAATTTGGCTAGGGAACTCAATGCTAGCTGACGGACGGTAGCGAGTGACTAAAGACGGCGCTCAATTAAAAGAATCATCGTTCTCCAACCTAAACCTACCAAACTATTCCAATATTAGGTACTTCATTTTTCGTTTTTATAGACCTCTGAATTTTATGTGTCTATATGTAATGATGGTAATTTGAATTACAGGCCCTGCGAGATGTCGAATATGGTTGTTAGTGAAGATGTAGTTGAAGGCAGGGCGGTTGAGGAGTTCACTGTAAGTATTTTATCTATTGAGATTAGTAATTGAATAGTTTTATGGGCAGAAATTTATTACTCATATAATACGAAACATTATAATTATGTGGAATAATTGTACAATTATTTATAGAAGTCCAGTCAAGATTAACATTCAATTACATTCCTATCCTCATTTCTCTTGAATTCAATGTTAAGCATCAACATTTGTATGCTTCAAACATGAACCGACAGAGATTCCCAAACTTGATAATCTGAATTTTTAATCTTATTCTGTAAGGCTGAAGCCACACTACTAAGAGCTATGCTTCGTGCTAAGAGCCAAGTGACTTGCACAGTGAATGATCCTTAACGAAGCTCCTACCTCAGCACGTCGCTCGTAGTGTGGCCATCTTCAATAGAAACTGGAAATTCCTTTTTGCCGCTATTCACCCTCTTAACGCCAAAATTTGGCTTAATGGTAGCTATTCAGTCAAACGTATTTAGGACTCTTAAGCATTTCAAGACGGTCATCAGTGTTATGTAATCTTTTGCTTATGCCTATTCCATCATGCACAAAGTTTTTGGGTTTTGAGAATGCTGTAGTAATTTCTAGGAAATTACTGTATTTACTGTATTACTTTTTTGCTGTAGTAATTTCTAGGAAATTACTGTATTTACTCTTGTAAGTTGAGAAGTACTTATTGAGCTTGTTTCCACAATTTCAATCATGATCTCACTCATTTTTCACTGTTTGAGTCACCAGTCACCAGTTTTCATCTGGATTGATGATAGTATTGTCTCAAAAATATTGAATTTTGCTGTTTTAAATGCAATTTTATTCTTCTAGCTCTGAAAAATCCTATGTAATTTTTATGAATAGTTTCACATTCTTCAGATAGTTTTCTGTAATAATGTAATAATTTTCATGTTCCAGATTATTCTCAAGCTTGTTGAAAGAATAAAAACAACAATCAAGAATTCCATTAAAGATATTGGAACTAATGAGGCTGATGTAAGTATTGAAACCATCTGATTTGCATATTAACAACTTGCATATAACATTCACTGCATATCATGGAAATGTATGTGAATTATAAATTACTTGAAAAGTAATAATCATGTTACAATCATTTAGCCTATAAGTGATTCTTCAATTCAGTTTACAAGGCAAAGGGAGTGCTATTAAATAAGTCAACTCTCATTCCATGTTTCTAAGTCAAAAGGGCATCTGTTATTTATATCTGTTACTGTATCCATAAATTATTCCAGAAACGAAACAAATCTGTACTCTAGCTAGTTGATTGTTTTTATTCGCATAGGCCTACAGTATTTTTATTGATGCATGGTAGCAACTTATTTTGTCAAATTCACATGTCACAAATATGAAGCGAAAATACTTGATTGGTAGATCCAAAGTAATGAAATTTATGTTGTGTAATCTGGTAATAAAATTTGTGAGCTTAGTATTCCTTATCTATGTCTGACGGGAATCATGTCTTCCAATGGTTAAATATTGAATGAGTTTTATTATAATATAAATATTGAATTCATGTGTGACCAAGATATTGTACTTTGAAAGTTGAAAACAAATGTTTGAAACAAGCCAAAAATCATTGTTTTTCAAACCAAAAATGATCGTGATTGTAACATTCGTCACAAACGCGATAGTGATTGTAAACTCTTTGATTAAATAAGTTGATAACATTTACATCAAAGTACAAAAAACATTTAAAATAGAAAATTCATTTATTTCATTTGAAAAAATTATAGACAGTCAAAATTTATCATCTTGTGTTTTAAACTTTAATTTATTTTCCAAAAAAACATTCGAGTGTAGGCTACATGCGGCTGAGAGAAGTTCTTCAAGTCGATAATCATTGCTATAAAATCATTAATAATTAGATGATGAGAGTATTCTTGTACACATTACCTTAACAATCAATAATAAATGATGTTCCTTGTTCCAGGAAATAGTGTTTTATGAGAAATTAGAGGATCTTAAAAATTTGAAAATACTTTGCAGTAGTGATAATGCCGTCACCAGTCTTACCGCTTGCCAAGGAATGGTGTCACTTGTTCACTCTAACTGCATCAAATTGCAGTACGCTTTCACATTTTTCCGAAGCTTATATTATACTGGAAGGTAAATTCAACTTCTCACACTCCCCTTCTAATCCCTATCTAATCCAACTTCTAACCTGTCTTCCATTCTAATCTTAACTCGAACTAAGATTTTGTACAATCAACTGCATCAACACATTCATCAAATATTCAAGAAATAGGATGTTAATTTTCAAATTCAAATTGATGTTAATTATCAAATTTCGTAGTATATTAAAAAGTTTTAAACTTGAAAATTTCAAGTTTAAGTTTAGTTTGAATTTGAAGGTTGAAGTTTTTAAAGGTTTGAGTTTGAAGTTTTAAAAAGTTCTATTCACTCTTCCAAGCTGTACTTTTTTGAAATGACGAAGTTTAACATTACTTTGAAAGCATATTTTTATGAATTAAAAAAATGAAAAATATATTATATATTTATGTAATATATTTTATAAAAATATATTACATAAACAAGAATTCCAGTGTTCTATAAAGTATCAAGTTGATAAGTTTTTATAGTGCCAGTCTTGAACATACTGACACATGTAGGTGAAACCATATTCAAATGTCATTCTCAGCTTATGGTGAAAATTGGTGTGTGTAGGAGGTGGCATTCAACTCTCCTTAAAGCACATTTTTCATGTGTTAGGCCTATATGACTTGAGTTCTTCAAAGTCAAATCGGTTTGTTCGAAAGTGTTTTTTAAAGTAAGTGCATTGAAAAACATTTTTTGAATATTGTAACAGGATTATTTGGAGGAACGAACTTTTTTTAGTAAGAGGTTTCGAATGACAACATTCTGGAGGCTTCGGGTTTTGCAAGAGTTGATAGTCAACTTGGATTCTATTATTGGCATCTTAATCAGTATTGAGGTGTCACCTCTCCGCCACCTTCAACATGTTATGAGTGAAAATTTTTCAGAACTACAGCTACAGATTAGTTGAAAGTTTCATTCCAAACAGAGTCGAATGATATTGCTCGTTTGGAAATAATTCGACTTTCTTGGTACAATCAAGTAGGTTTTCAAATTGAATGATGACAAATAAAAATTCTAGTTACAATTGCTTTTCAAGGCTGATACTTAGCAATTCAAAAAACCCTACACCAGGCAAGTGGTCCAATAAAATATCTGATTCTGTATAGTTTTGTTTTTTGTTTCTTCCAATCAGTTCTCAATCAATCAATCAATCATTTTATTTTATGAAAAGCACTTTACAAAATGGTCCCGCTAAACCTTAAAAGATTTTACAGCAGGTGCCTATAACAAATAGAATAAATAAGTAAAATAAATGCTTACTATGAATACAAACAATAAAATAGATAAAATAAATATTATAAGTTTAAGGAAGGGGGTTCAGGTATTTTTTAAAGGAATTACTGTATAAGGAAGTATGGGGTTAGATAGAGGATGTTAAAGTAGAGGGGAAGGTTAGTGGGAGAGGGATCAAAGATGATAATCCTAAGAGTAACATCAAGGATGATGAAAAGGTTAGTACTGAAGATAATTAAAGAAAGATAAATAAAAGAATAGAATATAGAAGAATAAATAAATAAAAGATAGAAGATAAATAAAAGATAAGCTTAAAAATAAAGATAATGCTAGAATTATTTTTAATACAATAGTTTGTTAAAAAATAATTTGATTATCCATCTAAATAAATTATAACTTATAAATTCTCTGTAAATGGTTCGACGTCATCAATGCAATTTTTCTGCGCATGCATTAACGACTCAGGAACCATCACAGAGATGCTTCCTCTTTCTGTCTGAAAGAGGAAGAGACTGAAGTGATACGTGGGAATCGATCTTAATGACAATCCAAATTATTTTTTATAATATATCGTTAGACTTTAAACTTATGAAATAGTCTTATCCCCATAAATTTATTTTTATCCGAAATTTGTTTTGATAAGTAACGGATATTTTTTATATAGTGTTCCAAAAGGGCAATCTTCTGCTGTATTGAATCTGTTGCTTCTGGACTTGAAGGCGCAACTTTCAGAGAAAGGAAAATATGCGAATCCGATCAGGTCAACAACTAAACATCCTCTCTGCAGAATCCTTCGGCAAGATCCCAACAGCTGGAAAGATGTACTCAACTTGATGTCATCAGTCATCAACCACTACGATAAAAAGTGAGTAATCGGGTTTGAAAAAACTCACTCATTATTGTGATAGAGTAACTGATTACAAATCGGTTTTTAAATATGGCTATTAGAGAGATTATAATAAATTAAGAAATTAATATTCAGTTGATTATTTGAGAATTTTCTCATTAATTAGAAACTATTGAAACGTTTAAATACACTACAAGAAAGTTATTGCATAAGATTAATAAGTCTACTATGTAATATTCAACTCTGGCCTATTTCATATTGCGCTGTGTTCAATCTCATGACTGGAACACCAGATGCATGTTTAGTTAAGCAATTAGTTAAGCAATGATTCTGCAATAGAACAACTAATAAAACCGTGAAATAGTTTTCAAAAATAATCTTCAACAAACTTGTTCCACAAAGCTCAGAAAATAAATTTTCTGTTGACAGTTGCAGGCTGTCAATTTGGAAAATCCACAATCTTGTACAAAGAAACACCCAATTTTCTTCATCGTATTTTATTTATTCCATTTTCAGTATCCGTGACAATGCTATAGAACTCCTGAAACCAGTATTCATATTTATTCTGACAGATCCAAAAAGCTCTTTGTCAGAAACGTGCTCACATCACACATGGAAAATGTTGGTTGAAAAACTCATCGCTGAAGATAAAAATGCAATTTTTGACTATTTCTCATCGCCATTTGTGAGTACCTGATTTTAAAATTCAGATTTTTTGTCAATTATTGAGGGATGTTGTTGTCAAATCACCATATACAGTGATTATAAGGCGCAATTCACACAGAACGGACGTCTAACGTTCTTATGTCTGAAATGTCCAATGATTTCAGGAAACAAACAGAAATGTTCCTTCTCCGTCTCCCTCATACAAACAAAGGGGTCTTATTCACACAAAAATACCCGTGCCACGTCTTTTTTGTGTAAATTGTACTAATTTCTTCCGCACCACGTCCCCGTCCGACGTCCGTTCTGTGAGTTGGGCCTAGGAAATGCAATTTTGTTCTGTACTTAAGACCATCATGTGACTTTGAGTCATAAGAAATAATTAGCAATGAGTGAAATTATTTCATCAGCATTTTTGGGTAGAGTTTGGAATGCATTTAAAAACTTCATGCGAATAAAATTTGATTTGTTTTTGCGTTGTAAGAGAAAACTACTTATCTATTCATTTATTACCACATAGTGAAGTAAATCAACATGAAATAAAGTTATTAGAATTAGCTCCCCGAATTTATTTAAATAAGTGCTTTCATAATGTAATGAGCTTTTCATTAAAAAAATATTGATCTATTTGAAAGCATGAGGTTACGTGAAAATTTTTCGAAATGTCTCTGATCATACAAGGTTTCTTCTCTATGCTTAATATCGCCTATCAATTTTGCAAAGTAAATATTCATCTAGTGTTCCAAATGTGTTTGATCCCATTACTAGTATAGTATAACAGTATAGTACAGAAACTGTATAATCCATAGAATGATTATAAATATAGTCTCGTACTCCTGATTAGACTGATATACAGTCACTTTAGTAGAATGGACTGTATACTATTATAGTATAGTACCTCTTCATTTATCCTTTGAACTAGAATGAACTATTTTCCGAAATTAACCTTGTTGTTATTATTGTTATAGTCAATTTCATTCATCAGTTGTGACCATAAGTTGACCAATGATTTTTTCACAGTTTCAGAGTAGCACAAGAAACCCTCTGGAAATATGCTATGACATCATTGTAACCAGCCAGATTTGCCAATCCGATATTGATTTGAAATCAGCCCTGACACTGATTCTAACGTCTCTTATTTCGGATGTGCTGAATCAGGGCTACGATCCTTGCTTCTTGCTAAGTCAACTGAATGTATTACTTGACTCCTCTGAAGTGCCGAGCTCAGTTTTATTGATTATTCTCTCACAATCGATCAGAATCTGTCCTGCAAGCTTTCTCTCGTCGCTCTTGGATTTTTGTTAGTATTTATTCGTTATATTAATGACTTGTAACTTATGTGGAAAATTTTCATAATCATTAATATTAATGTTCAAATTTTAAAAATCAATAATAAATTTTAATGAATCATTCCTCACAATCATACAAGGGTGATTGAAGTGTAATTATTCTCATGAAGATTTACACAAATCGTCCATTTTACAAGTTCATAGTGTGCGTTGTGTAGAATAGTGTAAGTTAGAAAGCTCAAATTACTATTTTCTACTATAGTGCAATAGAAGGCGATTTTGTCTTCATATTCATCAACTCATTGAAAACATGAGTTTATTATTCGTTCTAAGTTTCTAAGTAATAATATTCTTACTGTGTGGAAAGTGGATCTATTCCAAGGAGGATGTAAAATATTTATACTTTTTTTATAATATCCTTTTCGACCAATTCTTACCATGTGTAAATCAAATCTCAAACTCAGTTCTAACAAGTGATTGTGTTTCCAATGATCTCCATTTTTGCAACTTTCCATTCTTGCAAGATATTGTCCGTAGAATAAAAATTAAATTAAAAAGTTTTCGAGTTCCAGGTTCCTCATAAAGTTCCTTATTCATAAGAGTAAATGAAAATCATGGAATGTGTTATCAGGAGACCTTGGAGGCTACTTTCATTTACCTCTATTTACTGAAATGAGAATATTCTTGCCGTGAAATAAAGTACTATAATCTATAGCTTATAGTTGATAGTTCCTCAGTTTATTTAATTCCTCCTCATTTCTCTTCCATTTCAATTAAGCTCATTTCCAACTAAATCAATATTTAATTGCTCTTTTCAAGGTGAATGGCTGATAAACAAAGGACAGTGCAGCTATGAGAGCATATGGATGTGTGCTCTGGCATGCCTTCCTTGGCTAAATAATTGTGTGTCCCTGTCACTGAAGAGTGTTCATAAGTCAATAATGGCAATCATGGCAGAAGCTACAACCGGTGCTCGAGTTCCTAATCAAGTGCTTTCGTTGATAAAAAATCCTCATCTGCCGAAAGTAATCAATTTTAATAGAAATATACCGTTGGCTATTCACACGGCAAGGTAGGACATGCAAATGAAAATACATTCCGCTAATTCAATAAACGTTCATCGTACAGACTTCTAAATCTCATTTAGAAGATTTTCTTGAGATTATTTTGACTTGAGGCTCGAGGCGTTTTCCGTTTGTATGTACGGTATGTAATGTTCGACGATAACTTTAGAACGCTTTTATCAATCAACTTCAAATTTTAAACACATATTCTTGAAACCTTTATACTGGTCAAGTTCGTTGGCAATAAAATTAACCGACTCTTTCATCCTTTTTAAGGCGAGAGAAGTATAGCTTCTCTATATGACTATTACCCCAGGCAAGTTAGACATTTAGGTCCTGAAAACTAACATAAGGCTGGAAATGATCTTAATCCACTTTGGGTATCCCAAATAAGTGTAATATGAGTTTGCGTCGATTTCTGAGTTAAATTTTCTAATGTAATTAATATTTCTATAATCTAGAGCTCAAGAAAACCAGAATACTGTGCTTGAATAATTGAATTTTATTGTCATTGTAGTTTCTGTTGAGTATCAAGTCAGTTATCATGAGTCTTGCTAATATCTAATGATGTTGGTGAAAATATATTTAGTGGTATTAATCTTACTATCGATTTAAATTATCGTCTGCCCTCAACTGAAATGTGCCAATAAGTGAAATTCAGCATTCTATTCAGCTTAATGAAGAGTTGAATAAATATAGAATACAATGAAGTTAATACACTATCCTGTCGTTATTGATAATTATGTTCCTATTTGTAATCAATAATTACGAAGTAATAGTTATATCATTTATTATTCTTTATCAATTTTTGAATTCCTAAAACTTGTAATTTATATTTTTTATTCCCTGTTGGAAAGTATGTTAATTGGATTCAATTGATAATATTTCGGTGGTATCATGGATTATGTTCATGTTTAGCTCCTTACTTTCCTCTTATCTTCATTTATTTCCTAAATGTTTCATAAATTCCATAGTAAGATCGCATAATATTATTATTGTTCACATTTTTTCAGATTCTGCGACGAATTGAGAAACAAAGATGAAGCATTTATTGTTGAATGGTTGAAATCAATACCAATAGACTTGATCCCTAATGTTTATTTGCTGGTGGAAACAATCATGAGTTGTAGAGAAGAGACGTCTGTTAGGATGAGTGCTCTGAAAACTCTACAGAGAGCTCCAGTTTCTTTTGCATCTCAGAATCTTATGTTTTTCACCTACCAACTTGCTAGAGAAAAAGATCCAAAAATCCAGTTGGAATTATTAAAATCTATTGTTTCGACAGCGGCTGACAAAGTGAGTAATTTTTCAGGTTTTGTGATTCTTATTTCAATTCAAATTCAAAATTCTTTATTGTCACAGCCAGCGCACAATTACATAAATACAAGGTTGTTACAGATGGCTCAAAACAATTATGAAAAAAACAACAAGTAGAAAACAAAACATGCAAATAGCCTATGATACATTATTATAGTGCACTGACACAACAACAAAGGAATAGTCCCACATGAGTCATAGACTTGTGTGTGGGACGAGTACCATTACAATGCTAGATTGACTGAAAATGTCAAATGGAATTTTGTAAACAGAAAAAATAAATAATAAATTAATAGAAAATATACAAATACTGTATTGAAAAGATGAGCAAAGAACAACGGCAATGCAGGAGAGAAGAGTTAAAAATACAAATTACCAAAAAAATAAAAAACAAATAAATAATAAAAATTTATGAAGGCTTACATGTTAGGAAAGGAATGAGAGGGGATAAATGTAATTGAGTTGCAATATAGTTATTCATTCAGTATTTTTTTCTTTTTCAATTCCAGAATGAAGATTTAATATTAACAGGAACAATAATTGTGGGGTATGATTAGGATGCTTTAGGAGAACTTTATTTTATCATAGGTCACTATCACTCTTATTATGAGACTACCTATATAACGGCTCCAGCAAATGCTCTGAGTTATTGGCTCCTATCTCATATAACCAACTACAGATAATCTTTTTGTAGGCAAGTCCGTGGGCTCTATAATTTCTCTGGTCGGGGCTTTCCTTAATAGAATGTTGGAGACATAAAGGGCGTTTGTGCGATTAATTGATTTGAAAACTCTGGGAACCTGTAAACCAATGTTTGAAGAGCTTCTTGTATTGTAGCTGTGTGTTACACCTGTGGCAATATGGGTATATTTAGGATATGACACTCGTTTTCACAAGGAATTGTTATTTATTAAAATGATCTGTTCTTCATTTTATTTTATTTTTTCAGAAAAATATTCCTCATGTTATGCGGACAATAAAAACAATGCAGAACAGTGGCCAGCCTGTGTTGCAAATACTAGCGGTGGACTTGTGTTTACAACTGTGGCTAATTAACGAGCTTTGCTATCCATTTCTTCTGAGTGTACTGACTGAAAACGAGGTGAAGTTTCCGCCCAAAGAAAACAGACAAATGGATATTGCACGTGCAGCTGCCATTTACCAAATCTGTTTAAAAGCGTATGTAATATGATATTGTTTATCATTTCCTGTTATTATTCAACTTAAATTGTGTTTTTTCTTTAAACGGCATTTCTTACAATCTATCATTTATCAACTTTATGGTTTGTTCTTAAATCATTTAAAGATGTTCATTAATTCTGCAGAGAGCTAAACTCTTTATCTTTTGGCAGTGGGATATCAAGGGATATTGCGAAACAAAACTTGGAAAATTTTATTACAGAAGTTTAAAAGTTATTATTGAAGCATGTTTTCAGCCGATTTGGAATTACAGTAACAATTACGCGCTTGTTATCAGGTATTCACATGATCTTTTTCAGTCATGTTCTAATTCAATGAAGATTTGCTGAAATTGGCATTTACTCATAAAATACATGAGCGCTAACAATATTTTGATAGTTATATGAAATGTATCTTCCATTCCTCGAGATATTTTTCCATTTTGATACTTGGAGACTACTGGTTACAGAAGTCAATTGGGGATTAACAAACTATAAAATGACATCACAATATTTGGTACAATTGAGACTGAATGATGGATGTAGTTGCGGCAAAATCAGTTCTAGTTTTATTTCCATAGAATAATATTTATTTTCTATCCCAATACATTCCTCCCTTTTATTTAATTTTTCTTTTATCACTTTCCTACTTTTATTAAATACATGCAAGAGGATCTGTGATGCTCTGCTGCATTGAAATTTGAGATCAAGCAATAAAAAAAACAACTGGAAATGGAAATAAATCAAGCGCAAATAAATTGCTTTATCTGTATTTCAAACTTATCAAAATTGAACAACTGGATACAATAGTTGAAATATTTCCAAACCTCAAAAAAAGAACGATCTCAAACACCTTTTAATTATCTATTCAACAACATTTTCCGATTAATTAATCTGAATGGAATCTTGAATGGTTTTGTCAACGTTCTTGAACCAAAACTATTAGGACAATATGATTATAACTGGAGTTATGAGTTTCTAATTGAAGTCAATTACTATCTTGCAAATTAAAATCCTTATAACCTATAAGAACGAGGAGGAATTTGTCTTAAAGTATAAGTTGAGTTAAGTGTTGGATAAATGAATGACTGATGTCACATGCAGGATCTGCATGCATACCTTTAATCCTGACTTTAAGGATTTATGTAATCAATTTATTATAAAAATCAGTATGGTTGGAGAAAGAAACGTAGTCAAAAAAGATTATATATCTTAAAAAAGATTATATAGGTGTTGGACTTAACCTATAATGTTTTCCATATTTCACATTAGGGAAAACTGGATTCGGCGAGGCGGAACACCCGAAAGGGTCTCTCCGCCAAAAAAGCCATAAGCATAAATAAAACTTAATATTGTATGGAATGTTATTCGATGTTTAGGCCTGAAAAACATGGAAAAGAACTTGTCCAGCCGCTGCAAAATCTACTCATCAAATGCCAAGGTGCTGACGGTGCCGTTGCTTCATCACTCATCATGAAATCATTGGCAGCTTTGATTCGAGCCAAAATTCTCTCTCCATCATCGACATGGGTCAAACTGCAACCTTTGCTAGAAGACCTGCATCCGTCTGTTTGTGTGAGGTGACTAATTTATTTTCGTGACATTTTTCTGATTATTGAACAGTTTCAGTTCATCATTCTCTTCTAAGATTCTCTACATGTATATTCAGTACAAGTATGATAATAGACAAACAAAAGAAACTCTAGCAATAACTTAACATTTAAGCCAACAGCTCGCACGTACTTTATTGATGTTCTTATTGTAAAGTTATAATTTTTCAACCTGTTTGTTTTTATTTGCCACTTCACTGGTAAGTTGAAGAGACAAGTACTGGCTGCCAGTAACTTTCCATCTCTACTTTCCCCGTCTTTAAGCCGCTTTGAGGATGCTTAAAATGCCATGTTTATTGATCAGAGCAGCGGTAGGTAAGAAAAATTGCAGATTTTGAAAACTTATTTACATCTGTTTTACATTAACTTGAACTAAAAAAACGTTCACCGTGCTTTTCGATCTCATAGAAAACAATTCTCGGTAAATTAGAAATACTTTTTTAATATGTGAGGTAATAAGTAATATGGTAATATGAGGTAATAATTTTAATATGTAATAAGTGAGGTAAATTTAAATACTCACTTTTAATAGCAATTTTCATCAAAAACTCTATTTAGTTCATTGTATTCTAATTTATTTATTTTTTCCCAGTATGTGTGAGCTCGTAGGAGTTGCCGTTCAGCAATCTTGCACCGAGGAAGTGAATAACAGCATAAGCTCGTGGCTATGGAAGCTTATTTTATCCAGCGAAAGTGAATTAGTTGTTGTTGAAGCAGCCTTCAGGTAATCAAATATCAATTTATAATGAATAATATAACTTACTTTTATATTTTTTTATTGATAAACCTAATACAGTTGTTTCACCTTGTTGTTCATGAAATAACGTAAAATCTATCAATTCAATAAATAGAACATATTTTGAAAAATTATCTTATCTACGACCATGCTGTATAACGTACATTCTACAGTTTCTCAATACGTGCCAAAAAAACTGTTTTTTCGAAATACTTTTCCAAACCCGTTGCATTATGAGGTCGTTAAAGCACAGGTTGAACAATATAACACGGGTCCTAGACATCCGTATTGTAAGATGAATATTGTCAAACTAAACCAGCTGATTCGATCAAACCGCTATAGCAGTTTTAGCATAAGAACAATCAAAATTAGGACAAGCTAGTTTCTGTCAAGGTTTGTTTCGGTTAATAATAAGTACAGAAAGGTTATCGCATACTAGTTTTCTTATAATTATACAATCGTGTTTGCAAAGATCTATTTAGCCTTCAAAGAACTCGTGAGATATTTTGAACACTCACCAAAGCTCGGGTTCCAACTTACATCTCTCTCGTGCTTTAAAGGCTCTCATAATAGAACTTTTGCATATTACAAAACTACTATTACAAGTTTATTGCAAAGTAGATAGAATTGTGATTAACTACGGTTTATAGTGTTTTCAAGTAATTCCTGTTCTAGTCATGGTGAACTTTAGCAGACATTTGGTTATGTCGCTACTAGGAAATACGACAAACATAATCTATTTTTAAATCAGGAAAGCACCGTTTAACTTTCAAATTATCTATTTCTATTCAACTTTCCACTAAAACCACTGTATTCCACCTTCCAATATATACATATTCATATCATTAAACAAGTTTTCATAGTTTATGCTTTGTTTAATCAATAGTAATTATTTTATTAATAACTATGAACTATCATAATCTAGAATATAAGCCAAAATTTTTGGTCATCTTTTTGAAAAAAATCCAAACAAACTTTTCTAAATTTATTTCAGTGCTTTGAGAGAATTTAATGTTGAAACGTTAAAATTCACTTCAATCCCAGAAATTTTCAAGAAGAATATCTCTCTTCCGAGTGATCAAGCCACATCTGGACTCCTTGAAGATGCGATACCAGGTGAGACTCGATTTCGAATTTTCTAAGTATTTGTGTTCCCTTGTCATAATTTGGCAATAAAATGAGCACGAGTAACCCACTAACCGACCTGACTCGAAAGCTCGGTTTGATTGAGATACGGTATACGCTCATAGCCTAGGGCTATAATATTTATAGCATTTCTATTTTCCCTTAAATATCAGAGATTTGATGTGTTTTGCTTAATTTTATGTTATTCCGCTCCAGCTCTTATTCTCTTAGCCTCTACTAACACTAGGAAACTCAGATCGCGTCGCTCGGCAACTAGAATAACAAAACATGTGTTTTCAAATGATGTCGTTCAGACAACGCGGTTGCAAGATCTGAGCGTCATCATTTGAAAACACGTTTTGTTATTCCAGTCGCCGTACGATGCGGTTTGAGTTTCCATGTGTGAGTAGAACCTTCAAGCGTAAACTGTACACTCGATCCAATAAAATAATGAAAGAGCTGCAAATCTAGTTCAATATTTAACAAGACTTGAAAAAGTCCATAGGGATTGAATGAAATTTGATAATATTTTTGAAGACTCAAATACTTTTACTGCCTTATTGAATTTTCTCATGCATTCTAATTTTAATAATTTATTCACAAATCTTCCAATTTCTTATTGCTCATAGATCAAAGCTTATAAGACTAATAACATTTTATTCAATAAGCAAGCTTTGTTAGCATTTTCTGCGTTTGGATTTATCAGTGTCTGGAATTTTCCGTTTGCTTCATAACATAAATTCTTATTTTTTTTTATCAAGTTCGAGTTCCCTATCATATACTATTTGATTGATAACATTTTCCGCACTTCAGTGAATCTGTTGTTATTGTCTTTTGGTGGGAAGCAATATTTGAAGAGAGAGATCAATGGTTTCGTTTGTTATTGTTAGGTGATTGTTGGATCCAACTATTGGAGAATGTCAGGCTGGATGCCAGACAAGCAGCCTGTGAAACAATCGCCTGTTGGTTAGATGCTGAATTGAAGCGAAACAGAGCTGTATATGATGCTAATTCGCCGTACCCAGAAAATTATAACAGGCTACCTCACTACAGTGTGTGTAGAAGTCTCTACAACCAGCTACGCCGCTCTTGGAATAAAAATGATGACAAGAATAACGATATGGTGAAAATGATTCTTCAAATATTCAATAGCGAACGTTCAAAACTTTTGCTGCCTGTTGACTGGAAATTCATTTACAACTGCCTGCAGGTGAAACAATTCGAGGAAAGCGTACTTGCTTTGATGGCCAGAGAAAGCAAGGGTTGTATGTCTGCTAATACTTTCATCAAAAACTATTTGAATGGAAAAGATGTGTCCGTGAGTATTATTCGGAATTTCAATTACATTTCTTCATTAATAAAAGTGACAACACCAATTGAAGTATTTGTGATCTACTGGATCAATTACATTATTATAAATGGTTGTTTTGAAATGAGCAGTATAATGCAGCCCTAAAATCTGAATTTTTCAGTTCAGAAAGAGTGAAATGTACATTATTAATCTTGTGAGGAAAGAGAAAATAATATATGGGTTTTCGATATAGAATCCTCAGTTATGAATATATTACTGAACACCATATTTTATTGGATAAACTGATTTATTGCTCACTTTATATTCCTCACTATACAGAGACCGTATAACAAACAGTCTCTGATCCGCTCACTGACCTTTTACAGCTTGATCAACTAATCTTCAAACATTATTCTTTGTATTTTACTTG
This sequence comes from Laodelphax striatellus, assembly GCA_017141395.1. NCBI lineage: Eukaryota > Metazoa > Arthropoda > Insecta > Hemiptera > Delphacidae > Laodelphax > Laodelphax striatellus. Next base: position 20,018,705 of record CM029530.1, read on the forward strand.
GAAATTAGTACTCAGTTCAGTTTATAAAACACATTGCTCAATCACATACAAGTCTGAATACTAGAGTTCAGTCAGTTCTATCAGTTGAGTTGAATAATTGAGTGAGAAATTCTTGTTGGATGAAATATTTGTTCAATTTTTCAATGTCATGGGAATTCTACTTATAAAATAATAATTATTGAATATTCCACTTATAGTTCTATTGGATTCTATCAATCATACATTATACAACGCTCGACATTCACTTGGATCAAACTTTCTCGTGAAAACTTAATTTGCTGAGCTAACTTGTTGAATAATTATTCTAAATGTGTTGGTTTTTTTCAGATTAAATTTGTGTACGAACATTTGCCAGATTTGATTTTTGTTTGTTATGGTCTTGAAACTTCTGTAAGGGAAAAACTCTTGGTGGATCCATTATCCAATGAGAAAGGTAATAAGCTCATGTTGCATGCTATCTTTTAATTCATCTCATCTGTGCTAGTGAACACTAACCTTAAGTTTCATCTGTAATTGTACTGAACTTAGTTTTCCAGATTATCTGTAATTTGATTATCTTAAAATATCACTTGATTTTATTAATTGAATTCTATAACACGTTCAAACTGAGCTAGAGCACTCGTGTCGTGTTAGAATTCATTTTAATTCTCAAACTGAACATCATATAATTTGAGAGGCTAGCTTCAAATAAACTTTCAAGTTGATCAGGCTTCGTAGTCTAATACTCTTATCATCTTATTATCAGTCTTCTTAATATTCTTGAATTGAAATTATAAATAATACCTTCTATTCGTTAGCTCTTATTACTCTTATTATCAGTCTTCTTAATATTCTTGAATTGAAATGATAAATAATACCTTCTATTCGTTAGCTCTTATTATTATCTTATTACTCTTATTATCAGTCTTCTTAATATTCTTGAATTGAAATGATAAATAATACCTTCTATTCGTTAGCTCTTCGTTTACATCTGATCAATTTTGCTTTCAACTATACCAAAAACTATTCTATTTTGCAGATGGTGAAACAGTCTGTTACTACTTTGATTGTTTGAAAAAAGTCATTGTGGATCCAAGTATTGAAATCTCATACAAAAGTTTTCTATTCGATATTATCGAGAATGCTTACAAAAAAATCTCCGAAAATGATCCGGTAAAATATTTCGACCAATCATATTAAAACGCTTCTTTTTATTTGGCTTCGGTTGGATGGCAACTGACAAAAAATTGATCACTGCATTCTAATATTTTTTTTACTGAGAAGTCTAGTTAACATTGCCTGTAATTACTCACTTAATATCTCGTACGAAAGGTTTATTGGTATTGTGATTGTATATTGTCATATTATATCAGTAATCACAAAATATATTTTCAAGTATTATTATCTTTGTATCAACTGTGTATTTAATATGCACAGAATAGCTCAATGTGAAAATTGCAAGTAAAGCATGGAACTTGATTGTAAAATCATTTTAGTTTTTTAACTGGGATTAATGATATGAGCCATAGAACATTTCAATGGATTGCAAACTCACGATAATTTGATTAAGTTATGCATATTTCAGGCTTTCAGCAATATATTGGACTGTTGCACTGTTGCATTCTCCGACCGTTCCGTGATGAAATTGACTAACCAGACTATGGTTGAGTTTCCTTTAAAAGCATACAAACTCAATTACAAGATGGCTATGTTTGGAAAATTAGCGGAAACATTCGTCGAAGAATCATTCAATTACTTACACCAATGCATCGAAATATATTCACAGTTTACCAGGTATTTTCTTCAAAAGTATACTGTAATTCCAATTTTTTCTTGTACATTCATGTTAATTTACTTCATTCATCAATCTCTCTGAGTATACATTAGTACCAGTAAAGCAACACTGTTGTTTTAGTTAAATGAATAATGTATAATATACATATATATATTATATAACAACTTAATTATCATAGCATTATCAGTATAACATGAAATCATGGTCCTGTGAACATTGTGTTTGTTAAAGTGGAGTTTGACATTTCAAAAAGTTTTTTTCTATTAATTATCCATGTTCTGAGTCAACAATTCAAATACAATAAATTGAAGTGACAATAAATTATTAAGTGTCAGCCTATTGGGAATTATATATATTCAAGTTCTCCGTTCTTGAAAACTGAAGGCTAAGTAATATCTGTCTCGCAATTTTCTGAAAATCACCTTCGTGTTCCTCACAAGTACTCAAAACCAAATGAGTTAATTAAAATGAGTTAACTTCCATCAGGAATCTATGAATATATGCTAAATAACATCCCACGTCCCATGTCACTTTCAGATTTCGTAAAATACTGTAAAAATCTATTGCAGTACTGAAGACACTGAAGTGAAGAATAAATTCCAGCTCTCGTTCAAACTCACACACGTTTGGTCAAAAAAGTTTCTGATTGCAAAACTCCGTAGAACGAAATATTTGAGTTTGATGTAAAGTAAATTATGTACAAAAAAGTATTAAAGTGCCCAGACTGTCTGAAATGAGCCGTGGAACCAATTGTTCACTTTCAATTTTACAAATGAAATATGATCATATTACAGGTCCGAACCGCAATACAATAATTGGATTTCAATCAAATTTTAAAGTTATAATTATTGTGATAAATGAAAAGTGTTTTCTTGAAATATGTTTACTAAAATTATTTCTTGTTTTGTAGGGGTGACCTGGCCAACGCTTCGATGGCAAGTGTTTCGCCTCTGTCTGATTTGAAAGCGGCCTTCATTAAATTCCGCACACATGAATATGCGTGGACCTGGGCTATCGAGCGACTGAGAAAAATCGTTCAATACAAAGGTGACTGGAATGATCAGGTAACTCTATAATTTTTTTAGATCTAATTCCCACAAACATCCTACAACCAGCGTTTGGACTGGCTCACACTGGAGCCTAGTTATCTTTGATAATATTGACAAAACTTTTTATAATTTCGACTCATTGCGACAGTATAATAAAAAAATCTTTGAATATCTTAATAGAGAGGCTAAAACCAATATTTAATTCAGATAGAATGGTTCATATTAATTGTTTGCAGCATCAAAATGTTTTTCGACTGTAGCATCTTTGCACTTTTCCATATTGAAAGTTACATTAATATTAGGAATAAAAATAACTACCGGTATTTATAAGAATTTTATACTTGGGAGATTTGATGCAAAGAAGCATTGTATGTTGAGACTAATTATTTGAAACATCAGTGATGAATTTGAATCTACAACTGGTGATTTTCCTCAAAACCGATTATTTCAATGAATGTTAATCTTGAGAAAAAATCTCTTTTGCCCAAGTCAAAAGCTTCTGACCCTGTTAGAAAGATTAAATTCTTCTCTATGCCAGGGTCGTAGTTTAGTTCAAATTAATGAATGACAAAATGATTAAATGAAAAATGTCAAGTAACAGTTACACTTCTTAAGGGTAAGGCCACACTGGCGCGGACGATCGCTACGCTACGGATGAAAATCAGCTGAGCAAATGATAAAATTATTAAAATGATACCACCCTTTGGTCGGAGCTATGTAAATCAAACGGAGAGATACATTTTTTGGAGAGTCTGGACGTTTCTTGCATCCGTAGCGTAGTGATCGTCCGGGCCAGTGTGGCCTTACCCTAAGTCTGGAGCTGATTTTCAGGATTTGACCAAGGAATGCGTTGGTGACTGTTCTGACTTAGGTCCGCTAGATGCCGCAGTATTCATTGTGGGGTCTAACGATTTCAGCTAGCAATGGTGACAAGAGTTTATCCTTACGACGCTTACGAGTGCAAATAAAATGTTGTCTCATAAATTTCATAACGTATTAGCACTATAAAATACTGTATTCCCATGGTATAAAACTGCGTTTTCTCCTCTACGATTCCATAGTGGAGTCTCCAGTCAATGTTGGACAGTGCTTGGATACTTACGTGAATTATTGGAAACAATTTAACAGCATCAACCAAATTGATATAATTTTCATGCACTCAACTTTACTAATGTAATTACCTTTTTTTTACAGAAGTGTCTTGATTTTCTCTGCTCAGTATTCATATCGGCAGTGCTTCATTTTTCTGAAATCTCAGTAGTATCGGCGCAACTCATGGAAAATGCAGAGGAATTCTACTTTCCATTAGCATTAAAGCTACTCCATGATAAGCACAAAGAGAGGAGTGCTTCAAGGAAGAAACACCATCCAGAGACAAATGACTACTATCTGGAGGTAATGATTCACTAAATTCATTGTATTAATTATGATTATTACAATTAAAGTATACCCTCCTAAAACCCAAGCGAAAAATTATAATTAAGAAGCTATGACCTGTTGTCCTTTTAGAAGAACATAATTTCAAACTTAATTGAAACCAAAGCAATTTTTTTTCAATTTATCAAGTTAAAGCCTGATGTCCTTTTAAAAGGACGTAGTTTTAGATCATAGATCAACGATCAACGATAGATCAACAATCAATGATCTCTCAACTATTGAAGACCCAGTGTACTTTTAAAAGGACAGCCAAAAATCCATAAATCAAATAGAAGAAAAATGTTTGTTTGTATCTTATGTTTCTCTATAGAGTTATAAATAACTGGGATAGGAAATTTTTTTTCTGGGTTTTACTTGAGTAGAAAATGTTGTCATTTTAGAAGTACGTTGGGTTTTAATTACATAAAGTGGTAAATCAATCTTGGGTTTTACCAGAGTACAAAATATTGTCCTTTTAAAAGAACACTGGGCCTTAGGAGGATAATTATCTCACCCTTAAGCCCAATTCCCACACAACAGATGTCGAATTAAATGAATATACCAATATGTATTGTTCTATTAATTGTTGGTTTAGAGCAGGGGTTCCCAAACATTTTTGTAACGCCCTCCCCCCTCTGGTTATTTGGAGACCCCCACGCCCCCTACACATATCAGCTTTCCATTTTGCAATACCCTATTTCCACGGTGCCGTACATACCAACTCTCCAATATATGCCTACTTGATACAGTAAATATGTAATTTTTTTTGTTCACTGTTGAATACGGTAACGCAGAATAGAAAGATTTCTATAATTGTACGTATGATGAAAATTAAAACAAGTAATACATGGAAAATTAATATAATTACTGATACAAGATTCAACCTTTCAATTTTAGGAAGGTAAAGCAATAGGGAGGCCTACCTACTTACAAAATCGAAACATAAAATGTAATTTAGTGAGATGGGTGCGCTTGCATTTTTTTGGATAATTTGACAGATCCTGAGTTGAGTTTTAGACAAAGCACAGCGTAGGTCACTTTCGACATCAAGTTTGTTGCGGTACTTGGTTTTGATCGCCACAAGAGTTGAAAACGCTTTTTCGCACATGTATGATGTTGAAAAAGGCAAGTACATCCGAACAGCTTTCTCTGAAACACTGGGGTCAACTTTCAAGTACTTTAACCAAAATGAGAGCTTGTTCATTTTTTCAAAATCGTATCTTCCAGCAGTCATTTTTTATTTCTATTCCCTCCTCTTGCAACTTTTCTTGCAGCAACTTTATGTCCATGTTGAACAGGTCGGTTGATTGTTTGTAAAACTCCTCTGACAAGTTAGAAAAGCACCTGCTGAACTCCTCCTTGAGGTTCTTCAAATCGTCAATTATCAAGTTTTTCAAAAGCTGTCCTTCAGAAACGTCCTCAAAACATGCTTCTATGCTGTAGAGGGGGACGGTTTTGAGAACCTTGAACTCTTGTGTTTTGTAGTTTTAAAAACTGTAGCCTTCTATGGTGAAGTTTACAACTTGATTAAATCTTTACAAAAGCAATTATGAAAACTTAGAATAGAGTAGAAATTTATAGAGTATAACGACTTTATTTCAAAGATTTGAAGAAATAATTTTTTTATTTATTTTATTTGGATGTCACGCCCGTGAATAGACTTCTACTATTTATCAAGTACGCATCTTGTCTGAGTCTTGGAAAAATTTACTTATATTGACCATATTATGTATCTGTAATTGAACTTGAATTAAAATGACCGTTTGCTGAGAATATGCTACAGGATCAGTCGCGTTGCAGATTCTTATCAAATTATTTCTGTTTTCAGGTTTTGGAACTGTTGCAAGAATTAGTCGCGAGTGAAATGCTTACGGATGAATCAGTGAAACGCGTATTCAATAGTGCAATAGCAGCAGATTTTACCTTAACCTGTCTTTGAAAGTGAGAATATAATATGGAAGTACAACGCAATATATTGAAACTTGAATTTCAAGATAATGCTTGAATAAAAATGAATGTATACATTACTCTATAGAATTCAACTTTTATTCAACTCTGATAATCTTTGATCAATCTCTGTTATACGATTTTGTAAGTTATTTGTCTGCTCTGCGAGTGATTCAACTATTTCTCCTGTAGCTGGATCAGAGTGCTCTCTCTGAAACAATACAGAAGATAAGTGAGATTAATAATGAGTTTGAAGTAATGACAATCATCACCTATGTTAATATTACTTGAGTATTAAAATCTCAAATTCTTTTCATACAATCGTCATAAAAATAGAATCATTGTTGTTTAGATTACCATTTTAGGATTTCAGTAAATTTTTTTATATACATATTTTTTAATAGATGTGTTGACTATTTGACCATTCACTACTTTATTATAATTCAACCTGTAGCACACCTGATGTTGCCGTTAATAAACAAAGTTTGTGTTTAGTCATAATATTCAAGATATTGCGGTTTTCCTGGATGGATTATCTTTAAGTTTGAGGTCTAGAACAAATCACTAGGAAGTGATATTAATAGGACATTCAATAGACAATTCAGTTGAACAAAAAGATGGAGTATGAATGAAAAATGTTGAATACTGAAAACGTTTGTATGAATATATTATAATATTGATTGAAAGCCATTCTTCATTGAGAAATAAATTTTTTGAAAAAGTATCAAGTAAACAGCACCAAGAAAACATTAAAATTCTACATTGAATATAAATTATTATTGTATATTAATCTTATTGATTTCATTTTACCGGAGTAGTCTCCAATACAGTGACTACCTATATTAAGAGTCTTTATAGAGTCACTGTGGTCTCCAATGTCATATACATATCGTAAGTATTTAGAGCTCACCTTGATTCTCGATATTACACCTTTCAAAGAAAATTTTGTGGAAGATAGATTGTCTTTCTTTTTACTCAGTGGCAGATTATCATTATGCGAATCGCTGAGACATGCTGTAACACAAACATTCAATTAGAGCATAATAAACATAATGGAAATGAACCTGCTTTCAATCTCTTGAAGCCCAACGCTGATTTTGTACTTAGATGATGACATTGATTGTATCGTTCTATCACTATACAAATACACTAAGGGCCGGTTCATGAGCTCGGGATTTAGCCAAGTCCTAGACTAAAACGGGTGGCTACCGTAGCATCGACAAACGTTTGTCTCGACTAGTTAGTGGGTTAGCAGCATAGAGAGGCCTTAGTACATAGTATCGAGGCTAACATTTGTCGATGCTACGGTGGCCACCCGTTTTAGTCTTGGACTTGGCTAAATCCCGAGCTCATGAACCGGCCCCAAGTATACAAATTCCTCTGTGTTAAAACTTGTGACCGCACGCACTTCTTTGATGACAAAATAGAGAGCACTCTGGTATCAACTGTTCACGCTTGAGAGCAGTAGTTCATTTTGTATTGTACAGAGGTACAACATAGTAGTACAATTGCACTACAAGAACGTCCGAACTTATTTGCTACTATAGACTGTGCAAACCTTGAAGTAAGTCAAATTCAATCATACGGGATTGTAAGCGCACTGATAGCTGACGACCAGCTATGCAATCTGACAGGCTCTACTCACACTTGCAATACTCATATCGCGAAGCGACTCGTCGCTCGGCGACTGGAATAACGAACATGTGTTTTTAAATGATGACATTCAGACAATACGGTGCAGGATCGTCTGAGCGTCATTATTTGAAAACACATGTTTGTTATTCCAGTCACCGAGCGACGAGTCGCTTCGCAAGTGTGAGTACAGCCTAACCCTAACCAATAAGCTCAATACTGCAATCTCAAGGTGTACATTTTGACTATGTTGAAAGCCTCTTCTAGATCGAACGATCTGATTGCACCAACAAATTTTTGCGATAAATTGGATATTATATTGGAGGTTCTGTCCACAAAGATTTTTTAAAAATTGTCTTGAGTAGGCCTATTCGCTGTGTGCACGTAGGTGGTCGACCCCAGCGCTCACGTGGAATTTTTGTGAAAGAAAACGGTTAATTTAACTTGAGAAAGGACAGGGTTAAGAATTTACAATGCATCCAAAGTATTTTCGCATTCCTAATTGTATAAATACCGTTCACAATAGAAATTTCGTCTTCTATTCCTTCCATATTTCCAAAAGTAAATTAAATCAACAAAGAAATCGGATCTCGGTTTTGAATTGTGAAAACCCCTGTTCAAAAGCATATGATTGATTTGAAGTTTCGCGCCCATGAAATAATAACCAATGGGAATGAACTCAGCTGTGACGTCTGCTCAATCAGCTTGAAATATAACCTTCAAAGTTGATTTTAAAACTTGAATTGAAGATTATAATAGTTTAAGAACATGTGAATGTTCATTTTATCATTCTAAATATAATTCCACAATCGATAAGTAGGAATATAGCGACAGGGAATTCTATTTCAATTATAACATAATTTTTAACGTACTTAAGCCTATCCTTTACATGTTAGGCAGCTCGTACACCGGAGCAATAAACAATAGGCAATAAGCAACATTTGGATCATATGATCGTCTACTCTACAGAAACAAATAGTCCAATGCACACCTAAAGCAGCTGTTTCAGTGTGCATTATAGCCCAGTAAAATAGTACATTCTACCTTGCATGAAATGGGGTAGTCGGTTTCTTTTTTTAATAATGTTTATGGTAGTCCTGGGATGCTAAATCCAAGTTTTAGACCTCGGCAAACTATGGGATCATCTCCAAAAATCGTTCAAAATGGCGGAATTTTGCACTTTTTTTACGTTTGGCCAATTTTCACCCTGAAGAATCACTTTTTCATATAGGACATCGTACATATTTTTTAAAGTATATTAAATTACTTTCAATTTGAGACCAAATTTATGATTGTAGGCCCAACCGTTTGCGAGATACAGCTCGTCAAATGTCAGCAAAGTAACGAAAATTCACACTTTTTCAATTTTCGCAATTTTGACCCTGAAGAATCACTTTTCATATAGGACATTCACAACAGGCTTGAACGTAACTTCAAATACCTACAATTTGATACCTAATTGGTTATTGTAGGCCCAACCGTTTACGAGATACAGCTCTTCAAAGTTCATAAAATTATCGTAATTTTTCACTTGTTTTTACATCTGGTCATTTTTGACCGTGAAGCATCACTTTTTCAAATGTGACTTTAGCAAAGTTTTGAAAGATAATTTAAAAAGCTACAATTTGAGACCAAATTGATTATTGTAGACCAAATAGTTTGCGAGATGTAGGCCTTCAAAGTTAATCAAATTGTAGAATTTTTCCACTATTTCAGTTAATATCTCAAAAACTGTTTCTGAGATATTAACTGATTTAGGTGTAAATATGTCTGATTTATAATTGAGATATCTTAAAAACAGTTTCACATATCGTGGTGCGGTTTTCGCCATTTATTTTCTCTTGAAATTCTGTATCGAAATCCTGTATAACATGACCACCTTCCCATTTAAAAAAATGAACTTAGATTCAATATGGCGTATTCAATCAGACTTAAAATTTTAAGAACTTTGAAGACCTTTATCTTGCAAACTATCAGGCCCACAATGACCAATTTAGTCGCAAATTGTAGGTAATTTAATATGCTTTGAGAAATATGTTGGATGTCCTATTCGAAAAAGTGATACTTCACGGTAAAAATTGACCGAATGTATAATCAAGTGTAAAATTACGATAATTTGATGAACTTTGAAGAGCTGTATTTTGCAAACGGTTGAGCCTACAATAACAAATTTGGTCTCAAATTTCAGGTCAATAAATCAGCTTTCAAAACTATGTTGAATGTCCTATATGAAAAAGTGATTCTTCAGGGTCATAATTGAAGAAATGTAGAAAAAGTGTTAAAGGCCTACATATCGCAAACTATTAGATCTACAATGATCAATTTGGTCTCAAATTGTAGCTTTTTAAATTATCTTTCAAAACTTTGCTAAAGTCACTTTCGAAAAAGTGATGCTTCACGGTCAAAATTGACCAGATGTAAAAACAAGTGAAAAATTACGATAATTTTATGAACTTTGAAGAGCTGTATCTCGTAAACGGTTGGGCCTACAATAACCAATTAGGTATCAAATTGTAGGTATTTGAATTTACTTTCAACCCTGTGTTGAATGTCCTATATGAAAAAGTGATTCTTCAGGGTCAAAATTGCGAAAAATTGAAAAAAAGGGTGAATTTTCGTTAATTTGATGAACTTTGAAGAGCTGTATCTCGCAAACGGTTGGGCCTACAATCATAAATTTGGTCTCAAATTGAAAGTAATTTAATATACTTTAAAAAATATGTACGATGTCCTATATGAAAAAGTGATTCTTCAGGGTGAAAATTGGCCAAACGTAAAAAAAGTGCAAAATTCCGCCATTTTGAACGATTTTTGGAGATGATCCCATAGTTTGCCGAGGTCTAAAACTTGGATTTAGCATCCCAGGACTACCATAAACATTATTAAAAAAAGAAACCGACTACCCCATTTCATGCAAGGTAGACCCTATTTTTGATGACAATTTTACTGGGCTATTAAACTATTGGTTTGTATAGAGTAGACAATCATATGATCCATATGTTGCTAGTTGCCTATTGCTTATTGCTCCGGTGTACGACCGGGGTTAAATTTACCAGAAACATGCATAAGATTATCCGCCAGAGCGCAACACCGTAGATGCTCACAGGGAATAGATGCATGTGGACGAGGCTTAAGAGTAATGAGTCATAGTTAATGTTATCATACGAGTAAAACCAATATGTTATAGATAAATTTGTTGCCCTACATTAATTTTCAACATAATTATTCTGAACCACAGGTTCCGGAAACCACTAACACAATACTTAACTCAACTTGGCCACAGTTTGTAATCGTCTACAACCCACAAAGAAATTACCACTGAAATTCTCAATTCAACTGAAAAATGTAATAAATTAACTGGAAATACAAACCATCGGTCAGCTCGTGAGCAAGGTTTATCACTGTGATGCATGTCTCTGGTGATGATATCCACCTAGTCTGCAGTTGAACTCTGAGAGCATTTTTCAAGCAGTCTAGAACTGACGTTTCATCAATGTTGACATTTTCTCCATTTTTCCTGTTACAATCGCTGCTACTCAACAATCGAGCATACAACTTGAAGATTTCTGGGTTATCCTGGTTCTGTAAATATAAATAATCCATGCCGTACATAAAACAACATTAAGTTTAAATGCAAATATGGAATGAATAATGAAACAATATTACAATTGCTCGATTGATATTAAATGATAACCCTTGAACAAAACTTCCAATAGTGAAAACAAATAATAAGGAGACTTCCACCACTGCGAATATTGCCAACATAATGGATTAATGATATCTGAATAATATCTCTGGCATATTTGAAGGATAAGCGATGAACCTGCTACACAAAAATATTTTTCCAGCCCAACGTCTCCTGATGGCTGGTCAGGGATCAACCAGTGGAGAAAACAAATAAAACCCAATACGATACTCCATTGGTAATGATGAAACTTCTTCTAGAGCTTGAATTTAAATTTCCAACAATTTTAATACATTGAAATGAATTTAGTAAGAACTTAATTTATCTTCAAGATGGCAGAAAATGGATAGCTCATGAATTACCACTTACTCGGCAATTAATTGAAATTGAAAATTTTAATTGATGTTAAAATCAATAAACCCACGAGTTTCCTACACAAGTTATGATATTTTTGAATAGATACTTTTGGTGAGGTAATTTTTATAATGTTTGGTCTCTTCATCATAATTTGAATTCGAAATTTGAACATTTTCAATATTTGAATTATGATTTGACTTAATCATTGGGCCTTCAATTCATCGGGAAATTGGCAGGAATGATAAAACCAAAAGGATGATCATTGAAAGATAGTAATCAAATTTGTTTATTATTTAGAAATCTTTGGATTGAATGAAAGAACACTTTTGTTAATCACACATTACTATTTATTAAACATTCTTCACACTTAGTAATTATAATAAAATGAATACAAAAACTCATTGCGTTTACAACAATCTACAACGGTCGCCATTCTTGATCAACAGACAACTATCGATAAGAGTACTTGATAATAAAGAGATTGATATAAATGTAGTATCGATACTCGATATTCAACACACCTCCTTACATTTATATCAAGAAAAACACAAATTACAGTATAATAAAAAGCAATACAAATACAATAATATGTTTATCCTAATCAATCAAATTAATCATTTTTCTGAATTTGTTAAATTTTACAGTAGCCAAAGATTTTGTCATTATATCAGCTAAATTACTTTCTGAATCAACCTTCACTATATCAATTGTACCATTTAAATAATTTTCAAGTACAAAATGGTAATGAACTTCAATATATTTTGAATTTTTAGTAAAGTTTCCATATTTTGCAATTATCATTGCTCCAGAATTGTCTTCATAAACTTTTATTGGTTTCTCAACATTTTCAAAAATACTAAGTAAATCATTCACAAATTTCAATTCAGTCACTGCTTCAGATAAGGCTACATACTCTGCAAAAGTAGAAGACTTTGTAACACTACCTTGTTTCTTTGATTTCCAGAATACAATGTTTCCATACAATCTAATGACATAACCAGTAGTTGATTTTCTGTCTACAGAATCTCCTGCCCAATCGGCATCCACAAAACAATCTAAAACATTATTTCCATTATTTTTATTGTAAGTAAGACTCAAATTTTTAGTCAAGTAAAGATACTTCAAAACTCTTAAGGCATATTTGAAATGAGTATCATTGCAACAGTTTTGGAATCTGCTCAAGTAATTTACACTATAACTTATATCTGGTCTTGTAGCAGAACTTATATACAACAATGCACCAATTAGATTTCTGTACTTTATATCAGTATTTACATCTGCTTGCTCTAATTTAAGATTAGCTTCCATCGGAGTACTATACAATTTGGAATTTACAATGTCATATTTATTTCCCAATTGTTCAATATATGATTTCTGATTGAGTTTCATTTGATTGTAATCATATTCAATATTGATTCCCAAATAGTTTTTCACTGTGCCCATATCTTTCATTCTAAACCTATTTGACAATAGTTGTTTCACATTGTCTATCTCCTGTTTATTAGAACCACAAATTAGAATGTCATCAACATACATAATCAAATAAAGTTTTTCGTCACCCTTATCCATGACATACAAACAATAATCATGTTTACTCCTTTCAAAACCAATATTTCTGATAAAATCATCAAAACATTCATACCATGCCCTTGGGCTCTCACGTAAACCATACAATGATTTTTCCAATTTACAAACCTTATTGGTTCCATCTTCATAACCCACAGGCTGATGTACATAAATTTCAGACAAAACTTTACCATTAAGAAATGCGGTTTCAACATCCATTTGTTCTATCAATAATCCTTTTTTACAACAATATGATAATAATACTTTTAAAGATAACATTTTTGCTACTGGAGAGTATATATCATCCACTATTTCTTTCTGTTGAAATCCCTTAACAACTAATCTAGCTTTGAAAATATTATCTGGTTTTTTAGTGTACACCCATTTTACATCTAGAATTTTCTTTTTCTCTGGTTTTTAACCATTACCCAAGTTTTATTTTCATTTAATGATTGCATCTCTCTATCCATTGCTTTAATCCAACTTTGTGATTCAGCTGACTCTATGGCCTCCTTGTAACATTCAGGATTTCCAATACTACAAAAATTTACATCTAAAGAATTATTATATACATAGTAGTCATTTAGTTTGATTGGAGGTTTCCTAATTCTCTGAGTTTTGTTTTCTACAACTGAGGTAGATTCTGGAACACTATCATCACCTGTATTATCATTATCCACACATTTGTTTTCATCTGCTTCAGCTTCATCATTCAAATCAATACATTTTACATCTTTCTCTACAACATCGACGTGCCTAGCAACTATGATTTTATTATTTAATAAAACTCTATATCCTACATCACTGTAGCCTAACAGAATACCTAACTCAGCTTTCTTATCCCACTTTGAAATGCGCTTAACTTCTGGAATTCTTACAAATACTCTACTCCCATACATTCTCAAATATTGAATACTAGGCTTCTTACCAAATACTATTTCATATGGAGTCTTATTTTCAACTGTATTTGTCAAGGTCCTATTCTTGAGATACGCAGCAGTACAAACTATTTCAGGCCAAAAACGTTTATGTACTTTTGCTTCTGATAACAAACATCTTGCCATATCCATGATTGATCTATTATACCTTTCAGCTGTCCCATTCAATTCATGTACATATGGAGGACAGGCATTTATTACAATACCTTTCTCTCTAGCCAAGTCATATATTTTAGAATTTACATATTCTGTTCCATTGTCACATCTAAGTTTCTTAATTTTTCTCCCAGTTAAGTTTTCAATTTCATTAATGTAGCTTACAAAACAATTATATACTTCACTTTTAGACTTAATTGTATACACTCTACCTAGCTTGCTATAATCATCAATGAAAGTGAGAAAATATTTTGCACCACAATATCCAGTAGTATTGTGTGGTCCATTTAAATCAGTATGTACTATTTCCAATATTTCTTTAGCTCTAGTTCTGTTATTATTGAATGACAAATTGTGCATTTTATTTTCAATACAGATCCTACATTTTATATAATCATTGCCTAACTCTTTGGGTAAACCGTCTAGCATTTGATTTTTACACATAGTATTCAAATAATTAAAATTTACATGTCCTAATATCCGATGAAGTTTCTCTTTCAAATTAGTTTCTTTGTTTTTATCACCTACTTCTGAAACATTTACTTTGCTGTATTCTTCGCAATTAATAAAGCTTGACATCTTGTACAAATTATCAACTTTCCAGGCAATAGCTATTAGGTTGTTTTCTTGATTATATATTTTGGAATTGTTACCAGATGAAATGATTTTATGTTCATTTGTAATCTTGGAATAGCTAATTAGATTTCTATTCATATCTTTCACATAGTATACATTTTTCATTTGAATCTTTTCTTGTTTATTAAAAACTTTGAAATGGCTAATTACAGTACCTACTTTTGTAGCCTTTAAAATTCTCCCATCGCCTACTTTTACATCTATTGGATTTTCCAAAGTAATACTTTTACTGAAATATTTATCTTCATTAATAACATGATCAGTACAGCCACTATCAAGAAGCCACTCTATTTTAACCTTACCTTGCATATTGGACCTATTCACCTGTTTATATTTTTCAACATTCTGTATTTCAACATTGAAATTATTCATTCCTGTCTTGTGTACTTTCTGGTAGGATGATCGAGCATTATTTCTTGGTTGCCAGTTGTTGCTCCTCCTTTGACGACAATCCCTCTTCAGATGTCCTTGTTTTCCACAAATGAAACACGATCTCGTCTCCTTTTTTTCTTTGTATGACTTGGAATGTCCTTCAACTGAATATGCGTTCGAATTTGGTTGAGAGTTGTTACTGTCTTTGATTTTAGTGTCCATCATTTGTATCTTATTTTTATATAATCCACTGTTTGGTCTTCTTCTTTTAAAACGTCTATTAAATCACCAATATAACTGTATGATTCGGGAAGCATTCTAAGCATGTAGTTCAGTTTTTCTTTTTCTGTCACCTTTGCACCTGCACTTTTGAGTTCGTTCACCGTTTTTTCAAAGTCACTGAAAAATTCCGAGACATCACTATAATCTTTCAGTCTGATTCTTTCAAGTTTGTTCCTGCAGACTATTTGAAGAGCAGTTGATTCTTTCAAGTACATTTGATCGAACTTTTTAATGATATCGTAAGCCGTTTCTAAATCACTTATAAAGTCTAATTGTCTATTCGTAATTCCACTGTATATATAATTGATAGCTTTACATCCATTGTTGACCAGTCATTGTCGTTGTCAGAGTCTGTCTTGGGTCGAGTTACAACAAGATCACACTTCTTCATTTTCAGAAACATAATGAGTCGTTTTTTCCAAGACGAATATTCTTGTCCATCAAAAATAGGAATATTTACGTTATTTTCCGCCATGACTGAGAATTCAATCTTACTTTGTACGCGTTGATGAGTTGACCACGTTGACCACGCTAACAAATAAACTTAACACCGGTTTTCATAGCTCCTGCAACTCACTGCCATAACCACGTTCTGCTACCATGTTGGATTAATGAAAGAACACTTTTGTTAATCACACATTACTATTTATTAAACATTCTTCACACTTAGTAATTATAATAAAATGAATACAAAAACTCATTGCGTTTACAACAATCTACAACGGTCGCCATTCTTGATCAACAGACAACTATCGATAAGAGTACTTGATAATAAAGAGATTGATATAAATGTAGTATCGATACTCGATATTCAACAGATATTAAATAAAAACACTTTATAAGTATTCAAAAAATTCATAATGCTGTAAATAAAATTACCTCACTGAGTCGTTTGAAAAGATTTTCAGCTTTTCCTTGCAATCTCTTTGCGGACACTCCATTGCAGTCAGGAATATTTTTCTGGATAGCATCGACCAGGATTCTGAGCACTTCACAATCATTATGTTGTTTCTTTTTCAAATCTAAGATTCTATGGTAGCAAATTATAACCTGAGTAGAAACACAGAAGAAAAATAAAACATTACGATATTATAGCAACATTGAGTACAAAATAATAGTATTTCCTATTCATATAAAAATAAATGGTTTTCTTAATTCGTTTCCAGATTTCACAAAAAAAAAACAAACAATAGTCTATATTGAATACTTCTACATCTGAGAGAGTATTGTTTATTTAACCTTTTTTATTTCATTTAGTTCTAACAGAAATAATTTGTGATGAATGATGACATTGAGTTTGAGACATTGTGACATTGAGTTGTGATGGTGAGTTATGCATTGAATTTGACATCATAATTTGATAATTTTGATGTCAACCCAGTATTCTGGCAGACAGTGACTCAGATATAAAAAACAATTTGAAGTGTCTGGCCGAGTACTATGAGAGATTAAAGTTGTCAGTGAACATTGACGAATCAAAGTTAGAAGCATTCCATAGAATAATTTCATAAATGAGTATTGTAGAAATCTAAAAGTCCAATGACAACTAAATCATCAGTTAATTTGAACCATAGAAACCATAAGTTGTTTGACAAGAATTTCATATCTTGTTCAATGTAATACGATGAATCGTAGTGGATTGTTTTTTAAAAGTAACTAACTTACGTATTACCGTAACAAAAAAGTCTTAATTCCAGAAAAAATGACTTGAATTTATGTTACTTGAAGACAAAATTACCTGTTCGAACTCCCCACAATCCGTACTAACTGCCATTAGATTGTCCCACACCATCCAATTTTCAAAATTACATCTTACAGCGTCTTTCAAAGCTTGAAATGCGCGGGCTTTCTGTCCCAGCTTGACATAGGCTTTTGCCAGATTGTTCCATGCTTCAAATGTCTGGAAAAATTATACATAATTATTAAATTATTATAGTAGTTTTGTAAATTATTGACAGTACAAGTCAACACTGAAAAACTTTGAATGTTTGAGGAAAATTATTATCAATTTTTAATTTTTAAAATTGAATTAAGATTTGCAAAAACTTCAAAACTCATCTTTATCCTATAACACGGAAGGAATACATTTTCAATAAAAATGCTAATGTTTTACTAAGTTTCAGGTTATGTTTTTAGATAAGAGGAAAATTATGCAAGTCGTCAATCTCTTTATTGAAACAGCATCAAATTTGACATTGTAAAACATTTTATTCAGTTGAAAATAACGAAAAAACTTCGACAACTAATGCATTACATACAATATAGACAGAAAAATTGAATGGATAGGAAAACAACTTACGTCCGGTTCAAGAGAGCAATATCTTCTATACGCTTTGGCACAGAGACTCCACTGTTTTTCTTCTAAAGCTGCATATCCAAGTCGAAACCATAGTTGCAACTGGATGCTATTATTTGCTAGAGAAGCCTCGAAGTGTGGAATGCTTTCCGCGTACTAGAAAAAGAATAATCAATCGTTGAAGGCTCAAAAAACAAAACAAAATGTGAAAGTATTTGTAACTTAGGTAGTCTTGTGTCAATAGAAATTATTTCTATGATCACGATCCAGGATGTACACAAACTACTTATAAACTAATAACTAAATAAACTTATATAACTAATTATAAACGCTCTATAAGCCTAATATCACATTACAGTCTATAGGCTAGAAAACAAATACTTCAAATAAAATAATATTTTTTTAAATATAGAAATTTGAACATTATTTCAAATACCACTAATAAATTACCTATAATTTTCGAGTTTTAACTAGAATGCTAGTCAATATTTATGAGAATAATCATAATTATGTATATTCAAGGTACAGCGTAGTTTTACAATTTTTGAATATTGATGATTGATCAATGGATTTATGCTCATGGAAGAGTCGAATGACATTATCACTCAATCACTTCACTCAGAGCGTAGCTTTCAAGGAGCGGCTTGGTTTAATCTTCAACCCTCAATTCTAATGAGACTAAATCAGTTGTCAACGATTATAAACAAAAATGAACAAGTCATAACTTTCAAATTCTTCGCCATGATTATTATAAAGTTGAAAAAAATTTCACTTTGAATCTAGCACTTTAATTTGGTTTGGTTTCAGTTTGGTAGTTCATTGAACTCTGACATTTTATAAATAATTATTAATATGTGAATTATTCAACTACAGACTACATTCTTATGACTAGTTTTGTTTTACAAACCTTTTCGATTTAATTTTTTGTTATTGTAAGGATTTTTTATGCAACTCTCACCAGCGGGCAAAGAGTTTACTTTTTGCTGGTGATGCCTAAAATAAGATATTAGTTATGTCTTTCTTATATACATATACATGTACAGTACTATACAGTATTATGTTTCATTTTATTTTATTTCTTGCACATGTATGTAAATGTATGAGTGAATTGTTTGTTTTTGGCAATAAAATGAATTGAATTTGGCAATAAAAACATAGCTGGAATTCAAGCATATTATCAATTGAAAAGTACTTCAACATATGAATTTTTTTTATTTAGTTCCTATTATTGATTTTGAAATGAGATTATTCACCTTTCTTCTTTCGAAGTAGTAGTGAGCCCAGTGCCTCTGAGCTTGTGCACTTTTTTCACCAGACATTTGCCATGCCTTCTCATAGCAATTCACATCGTCTGTCGCGTCTCCCAGCAAGCACCACAATTTGACAGTCTCCTTCTTCTCCATTTCTTGTCTTATTACTTCAGCTGCCTGAAAATAGAGAAACGAAAAAAGGCTCAACTAAGGCTTACTAAGAAATTAATCCATATTGATTAAGAAAGATTACCATCCTGAATAACTCAAGCTAAAAATAATGAAACTATTAAATTTATAAACATGCTGCAAATTTGTATGCTATTTAAACCATTCAAAGACTATAACTTTACTCTGAAATTTATTAAAAAATGTTTTTGAAACAATAGTTAATCAAGGAATCGATGTTAATTTCTTTTAAATCGTTCAACTTGAAGCAGTTGTTTACATTTTGTCAAAGTCGGCATCAAGTCAGGTACACAAATAACTGCTATATAATTATAGACTATAGTTTTGACATATTAGTTTCCACCAGTTGCAAATTAATATTAAAATGTATTGTTCCATTTGGTACCTTATGTCTCAGTTTTAGGTAATTATAGCAAGTGACAACTTGTTCCCACATCTTGAGGCGTAGGAAGACATCGAGAGCCGATGATATTGCGCCCAAGGAAATGAGTATGTTGGCAATATCGGCCTCGATCGCCCAGCGCGGTGGCAGGTATGAGCAGAAAACTTGCTGTAGACGATGGTGTACAGGGGGTTCTTCTGCACGTATATTTTCCACTAAACCCTATGAAAATAACACAATAATTCAATTAATACAACATATAAATACAAATAAGCTAGGTTTGTAACATCAAATTAGTAAAATTAAATATTGATAGTTCAATCGTTCCAACATCGATAATAGGAGCCAGTTGAAATAGAGCTTGGAGCTGGCTTAATAATTGGTATTGAGAAATAAATTTCCATTCGCTTGATAATTCAATATTTTTCCAGAAACTTTGCAGTTGAATAGTATAAAACTAATGAATGATAACTGTAAAATGGGGAATTTCAAACTGATTCATTGAAAATTATTCCAGCGCAAAAACCTCTCATTTGTATTTGACTAAGGACCTTGTTATATGGGCAGAAAACGCGACAGATTTTACCTACCGGGCAATGGACTTCCCTGTGTGCAGGTTATGCGAGCGTTTTATCTGTCGCGTCGGGCCCTGTAAAGTCAGCGTCAGCATCGACAACGCGTCTGGACGCGTTGAATACGCACCAGAAATGTCGCCAATCGGTTATATTGGCATCTTTGACGCGGCAAATCTGTTATCAGCTGATAGGGATTTAATCGGTGACCTTCAGAGATGTTCGGGCAACCTCGGTACTGCCACGGCGTTACTGCTGCTCGTATAATTCAGCTCAACCACCGAGCGTAAGCGTCGACGACGCGGCGTTTTTTCTCTGCAAACAGCTCTGTTTTTTATAATTGACTTGAGCGTTTAATCTGTCGCGTTTTTGCTGCCCGTATAACAAGGCCCTAAAGCTGGAATTCCTAAGCGACGACTGGAGCGGCTGTAGCGATACGACTACAGCCTAGCAGGTTTTTAATAAAAAAATCAAATTTAATAAAAAAATATGAATTGCATGCAAAGCAGCATGAGTCATAGTCGTACGGCTACAGCCGCTCCAGTCGTCGCTTAGGGATTCCACAACTATCAATACAACGCTTCTGGCGTCGCTAAATTTGATAAACATCTATTCTCTTATTATTTAAAGAGCTTGAAATGAAAATGAAACATCAAGTATCCTTTTAGTGTACTAAGCATCAAAAGAGATCATTTTTTACTGTACCTCTAGTTGTTTCAATGATCGGTCAACTCTTCTGGAACTTTCTTTCTCAAGCAGTGATCTCAATCTCAAAGCAGACGTTTGGAAAGACCAGAATTTGGGCTGCGAAAGAATACACTGAAAAGAAACGAAGATATAAAACGAAGGGTATTGAATACGTTCCTTTGAGATACTTTCATGTATTCTATAGTGATATCTAGTTCAAAACGATTGTTTAATATTTTTTGG
This sequence comes from Laodelphax striatellus, assembly GCA_017141395.1. NCBI lineage: Eukaryota > Metazoa > Arthropoda > Insecta > Hemiptera > Delphacidae > Laodelphax > Laodelphax striatellus. The sequence goes on from CM029530.1 coordinate 20,040,134, forward strand.
GTCACTTCAAAATACTCTCTTTTAATCATAATCAAAAATACGGCGCGAACATAAAAATAGATTTTTCATCGTAATTTAAAATAGGAATAGTGATTTTCAGTATACTTTTCTATAATATACTGTATATCAAGTTTAACATTTAATAAATTACTGTACATGAAATTTCTCAAAATACGTCCACAAGATAAAAAGCATACTTAGAAGTACAAGACTTAATTAGTATTGGACTGTTAAACATTGTACTGTACTGTATGAACTTGTATTTAAACTTGTTCTATTTGTAAAATATTCTTTTGGCAATGAATACTCACCGTTAGATAAGGACTGAGTTCTTCATTTTGCAACTCATCTTTGGGACGACTCTTTTGAAGGTGTACACTAGAACAATAAATTCATGGCACTTATTTGATGATCTCTCATTTTTTAGATTTTTTTAGGATGGCGCCTGAATCAAACGAGCACAGTGGAGGGAGACATCTATTTAGCCGCCATCCTGAAAATTCTAATCCATCAATATTTTTCCAACAATAGCTAGAAGCTAATCATCAACCGTAAACAGTTAGTCAAAACTGCTACCGTACATATTTAAATTAGCTGATATATTCAAATTGGTTAATTAAACTCGGTTATTAAAATTAAGGCGACTGTCTCTTGCTAATGGCATTCTAATGTACAATAGTGCAGAGCTTTATCACTGTAAGCTAATGAAGTTAGATTCTCACATGATACTGATTTTATATTATATTAGGATTTCTTATAGTAAAAATTTTGTCAATGTCGTGAATAAATTAAATGAATTGAAAATAAAAAAAGTATCCTGAACATTTGGATTACTACCAAAAATTTATTATACAATATTGACGATTCCCCGACTTCCCAAAACTTTACACCAGAGCCAAAAACTTCTACAAATAGAATTACAGTAAGTTAAAACAAATGTCTCTATTCACTCCTGCGTTACTTTATAATGAAATTTCAGTTGTCTATTTTTATCATTAGACGGATGAAATTACTGTTATTTTTATTGCGAAGTAGTTTGAATTTGGTGAAGACTTACAATAAGGCTAGTAAAGCGGCTTGCTCAACAGCGGATAACTGAGGAAATTTTGCACTTGAGGGGTCTGAAAAATGGATCCCATCGATGGAAACCTCGTCATTCAATGGAATATTCTGTGAAAATAGCAAAGAAAATCGAAAAATTAAGTGCATGAAAATAAGAATAATATGAACCTTTTTAACATTGGATCAATCGGTCAGAAGACAATCCGAGAAATTTGATTCAATTTTACAGGTAGCGTAAGGAGATTTTGGCAGTAGGAAAGATAGACGACATAGGAAATTTAAAATTAGTATTAATTTGTATAAAATAGGGAATCAAACTCAATTTAGTAAGTGTCTAAAAGCATTCAACTCTCAACAGGCCTAAAAAATTGATTGTTATTCGATTCAGAACTCATTAAAATACAATAAAACTATATTATTCACATAATATTAATCTGTATTATATTAGATAAAAAGTTATTATTTGATACACAAATACATATTTGTGAATAGCACGAAAAAAATATTTCTAAAATTGATTATTTGACCAATATAATACAACTGCTATTTCAAGTGCTTGAAAATTCAAACGCCCAATTGAATCTTATTAATTAAACAAAAATAATATTTATGTTGAATTTAGGTTTCAATTACTCACGTGGGGTAGATCTTTATCACATTTTCCTATCACATATTCATCTGTGTTTGAAGCTTCTTTCTCTTTCACTTTCAAATCTATTGTAAGTTGAGGTAACTCTTTCTGCTGAAAAAATGTACGCTTTCCCAGAGCACCTAGAAAAATTAGATTACTTGAACTAAATTCAGTGTATTAAGACAATCCAAATCACTTTTTTCAAAGGAATGCAAACAAGTAGGCTATATTTCTTCAAACCAATATAAAATATTAAATCGGTGATGTAATTGAATCAATCATTTACGAAAACTAACGTAAACATTTTTTTTTTGAGATTTAAGACACCCGAGAAAGCAAAGAAAGTAAGTAAATCCAAAAGTAAAGAAAGTAAATCCGTGACCCTTGAATTGAAAGAGAATAATGATTAATTTTCATGAAAATGGATTACAAAGGAAGCATACAAAATATATAAATTCTGTAAAGTAAATTCGACTCACCAACAAAGTTAACTTCCATATTCATAAGATCGAAAGCAGCTTTCATTTCCTTTTCTGATCTTGAAACCTGAGAGTAGTTCAGAAATGCATGCGCAATTTCAAGATGGAGAAGTACACTAAGATCCTTCTCATTAGTATCGTCAAGTTCTTCTGACTTTTGTTCACTTTTGTAAACTTCTTTCAAGGTATTGACAATGTCTTTGATCTCTTCATAAATTTTCTGTGATGGTTCGTCGAGAATTTGCTGATGAATGACTAGACATCTCATCAACCACCATTTGCAGCTCTAGAAAAAATATTTCAAATTTATGATTTACATACATCAATTACTTGTTTTATTCATTAATTTATTCCATTGACAAATACACAATACGAGGGAAATTGCAGTGCATCGAAATGACAGAAAGGATAAGAGTTGAATAAGTACAGCAAATGACACCTTTTGGTTTGAAAGACTTGAATTTAAAAAAGTAAATGAATGACTCAAAAAATAAAGAAACATGATCATACTAAGTTATAATGATTTTTTTCAAGAAAGGGGTCATTTTTTAAACACTGTAGCAGGCATATTTTTCATTAAGAAACTTCGGTCCGTTGATTTATCTTCTATAATAACTTATATAATTTCCAAAAAAAAAACTTATTTTCACGTTTTAAGCGAAAACCCGGAAGAGAACAGAATTGTTTGATGTTTTTCAAGTTGTTGGGGCATTTCCATCAATTCATTTCGTGGTAAAATCAGATGGTCACTGAGAAACCTCCAAGATAAGGAATTCTTTGAGAGAAAAACACCTTTTCTAAATAAGACCATTAAATTACCATTTAAACAATTACCATTTGTGGCCACTAAAGACTCATTACAACGAAAACGTTTCTCTACGACGAACGATCAGGGTTGAAAACTCCAGCGAGCAATGATTACTAAAGTTCCCGATTCGGGCTATAAAATGTGACCTAGAATGTTTTTCACCACCAACCATTCACAAGCCAGCCGTTTTTAGAATATAGTCATTTGGTCTCCATCCTATATTCAATACAGGTGTGCCAACACATAACAAAGTAGCTCAGCAATTATTTAAGAATACCCAAGACTACTCTCGCTCGGATGGGTGACCGTCACAAAAATTAGGGTGACCTACCCATGAGGATCTCCCACTGATGAAACTTCATACGAGTACAGTAGGATCTCGTTAAACCGGCCCTTTAAGGGGATTAGTAGGGTCGGATTAACGAAAATGCTGGATTAGTGGAAATGCATCAGAAAATGATGTAGTTTTACAATAAACAACATTGTAGAGACTAATGTATATTTTCAACATCGGTTTAGTACATTTCCATGGAAAATCATTGAAAGTCTGATATGCAAAGTATTTAGATGGAAATTAGTCACAGAATTGAAAAGTATAAGGTTCTATAAAGAAACCCTACCTTTAATGATGGAAGGTTAGATCTGAAAATGGCTGAAGCAATCAAAAGTAGTTCGATATTCTCAGCTACTATACACAATCCTTCTCCATCCAATATCAGGCTTTGAGTCACCAATGACTTACACTGTTCCACAGAGAGCTCTGACCACTGACTCAGACGATCCAAAGTTTTGAAACTGAAAAACACAAACATTATTAATGCTTTGTAAAAAATAGAATTGCAATGAGAGTGAAAACATTTTCTTGGGAAACAAGTTGGAGATTCAAATACCAAATGCATCGTAATCTGAGACAGCTTTCATTACCCATAAAGTTGTCATGCTAAGCCCTAATTTCAGTAAATACATATTTACTTGTCTAAAATGTTACAAGATTGTTCAGTAATACAATATTTTTATCGCTATCTCAATACGAAGTTCTAGAGATTTAGATCAATGTCTGAACGAGTACTACGAACTTGAAATCTTAAATTCTTAACACACTAATACACTGGTATATAAGGAATCTTATACGGTAAGTATACTATTCCAAAGATTACAAATCATTTTTCAATTGATCTTACTTTGCAAATGGTCCAGTCCAGTTACTCTGAATGAAAGACATAAGGTTGGCTATTCCAAAACATAGAACCTCCAACTGCCTGAAAAATAAGAACATTTCTTGAGAAAATATTCTATTATTACAAAAAAAATATCGAAAGTTTATTTATTCAGATCAATTGAACAAATACAATGTTTAGAGTAGCAGGCAAAGGTTTAAAACTTCTATTATTCCAGGATTTGGTCACTTATACAATCCAAAGTACAGTAAACTTTACTTAGAAAGTAAGAAAATAAAATCGTGGCTAATAAATCGTTTTCAAATCAGAATAAATTGACAAAATACTCACTTGTTCTCAGACAGAGAATTAGAAGTAAACCTTTCAACACATTCGTGCAAGATATCGCTCAACGACTTTTCTCCGATTTGTTCACAAGCTTTACTAGAGAATATTTCTGCCCACAATGAGCTATCCAATACCTCAATTAGATGACCCGATAGAACTTCATCAACAAGTTTCACGCCAGTGTAATCACCTGAAACATTGATAAAGTTGATAAGACTATAGCCTTGATTTATCATGATAGATCCCAATTTTCCTAAAAAAAATGTCGCAATGTTTTGACTGCGCCCGAGATCACCATAACCACAAGAAGTATATTCAATTGCTGACAGGGCTCTAAAAATACTTTATATGCTCTATAAATTTATTAAGTCTTTATAGAGCCTTAGGCAGGGCAGCCAAGTACATTTCAAGACTAACTCAATATTTCTGTTAGCTAGAATACTTATAATCAGATTCATTTAATTTGTCGTTTGGCATTAGATAAATAGATAGAGAGGTATTATTTCTTTGCCATCGTACTCTAGGGTCATCAGCAACGTCAAGAAATAATACTCGTATCTCTCTATCTATCTAATGCCAAGCGTCAAATTAAATGAATAGCACTATACTTTCATTTGCTGATGGTGATCCTCACATGAGTTCCAGGCTTGAGAGTGGGTAATGAAAGGGGTGATGATGAGAGATGACGAATACTTTTCAGGCAGTCGGGAGTAACCGGGTTTTTATCAAAATCTGTTTCGTCAACTGGGATTGAACCGAACCTTTGGTTTAGACGGATTCCGTCTCCTCCGAAAGACGGGAGTGGCCGTTTTTATTGTCAAAATCCGTTCCCCCAAACTGTATTCGAACCAGGTTCTTCGGATTAAAAGACTGCCGCTTATCGCCCTTGGCTACGAACGGACCACTCCACATTCAGTTATTTTCTCTCTATAATCAATTCACGGTGGTTTGTTACTTTAGGTTAGATTGCTTCTCACATCACTCACCCCCATTACCAACGTACAAGTTTTGGACTACTATAGTAGGAAGCTACTGTTTATTGACTGAGTTTAGGAAGCTCTTGTAGCCATAGTTGACCCATAATATGATGGCAAAAAAATCTAAACCTAATATCAGCGTCAAATACGGCCGAATTTCAAGTGACTGTACACTCAAGCTAATTTTTTCGGTGCCGAAATTTCTGCTTAGGCCTATATAAGTTAACAAGACTACTTCATAACAAGACGTGTGTTCCATAACCACCACAATACGCGAACAATATTATTTGGTCGCGCTTTTTTGGCCCGGGTATAGTATTGGCTTTAGGACTCATTCTGTCATTATCCTCAGTAATAAGCATGAAGTAATTTACTCTGATTCGCACAAGATATTAAAAATGATGTAAGTTTATAAAACTAATATGACGTACCATTTCCAGTGAATCGAAGAAGTTTTGTTTCGATTTCCATTGTCAAAGGATTGACTTTTGTTACGAATATACTCCAATTCAAACTGTAATCAGTAAAATATTCTAATTTGCGTCATAAACAAGAACATGAAACATGCTTTACTTTTCTAAATTCCTGAACATAACCTCAATTCAAGTCCAGTCCAGGGATGGATATCGATGTTGAAAATATCGATATAGTGAATCAAAGTATCAATACTATCGAATGAAAATATCAAAGTTTTTTTCTCAAACTTCAATGCTTTACCAAATCGTGAATAGGCCTATTATTTTATTCCCTTTCAAATTTGAAAAAAATTGATGTTCTTGATTGGAATATAAATCAACTACTGTACAAAGTACAATTTAGTACCTAGATCGGAGATCAAGATGAGCTAGCGATTGAGGCGCTTCAAGTGGCGGAATTACGCAAGTATTGGCTAGGCTTCACAATAATATTATAGGATCAGAGTTTTGAAGATCTTTAATATTATATTGCTATCAATAATTTATTTAGTTTAATGTTTTTCAATGATTGTATTGATTAGAATTACAAATATTTTCATCAGCATTATCGTTTCCTACTGGCTAGTTTCTGTTACGAATTTTGAAAACAATCTATATCGCATAATTTAGTTATTAATTTTTGAAAACTGTAGTTAGAAAGAATTGAACAATTTTTTGGTTTTCCCTAATAGATTTTTTGTGAAACAGATAGAGAAGAATCTACAAGAACAATCTACTATTAAAAAGTAGCTCCCAAACATCAGCGCGCTCAAGTGCCCAAACAGCATCTCGCAATTATTTCCAAACTTCTTTGATTTTCGTTTCGTCATGCTTGTCGTCTTCGTGCATCCTATTGGAATTAGGCGGGAAAACAAATGCACCGCTTGCTTCATGCAGTATTGCTCTGCAGCATGCGCTATGACGAAAATCGAAAAGCAGACAAAAATCGACCAAGTGCGGACATAGGGATTCGGTTGATGAAAAAACTGTAATACAACAGAGGCTGGTATATTGACATCTTTTCCAGGAAATCAAAACATCCTTACTTTTTAAACGGTAATTATTATTTAAAACTTGCTATTTATAATATTAACGCCGTATCTATGAAATCAGAGTTCAGAATTCTGCTGTGGGATTTCAAATAAAAAATTAGAAATAAACAAATTTTGAATGGAATATGTACCTTTAATTTAACACGTTTTTGAACGATATTAATTTATTTGTGCTGGTGTTCGCACATTCTCAAGCCATAAAAGAAACTAAAGTCTCAAGGTTATGCCTTGAAAGGTTTTGAATAAATAGAAGAAGATTGAATAGGTAAATAAATTTGTAAAATCAAATTTAAGAAACTAGCCTACAATCTGCTATAGCAAACAATCAAGCATGTACAGAGGAATTGTGTTGATTCAATTATATTTATTTCAGTTTCACAGATTTCAGTTCTTTAAATTCTTGCAGTCTCATCTGAAAACTTTCCCAGTAGTCGACACACTTTTCTTCGGGAAGGTAAAATACATTAGCAGGTGAGCCATCAGTGTAGGCAGCCACTACCACTCCACTTGCCACCTGGAAAAATTTTCTCACATTACTCATACAATATTCCATTTTCCGTTAGTAGTCTATTACACAATAATAGGAAATTGTTGGAATCAAAAGAAAACACTCCTGCTCAAAGGAAAAAAACTATAAGAAACATTTTTTCAAGTAGATGACATTGGGAAACAGTAGTTTAGTTGAAAATGACTTCATTTTAAATCTTTATTTGTAGAATGATAATTACGGCCTCAATATAGAACTTTCAGAATTTATAATTCTGAACTTTTCAGTTAGAATGTCATGCTTACATTTGAAGGCTTTCAGCATTCTACAGTGATTTTATCATATCAGTAAAATGGATTCGATCCAACTTCTCGATATGAGTAGAATTAATCCTCATATTGAAATAATAATATTCCGGATTTCCAAATTTTAGATCCTTTCATGCTGTCTCATCAAATCCATTTTTTTTTAAATAATATTTTTGAAGCATGTTAAATTTTTAGATTAATCAACTCATCATTCAGAAGTATTTTGAAAGATTTATCGTTTTGAATGGCTTACATTTCGAAAATGTATTAAAAATGAATAGTACCTAATGGTGTTCCTTGGTTATTGAAAAATGCTATTTGCTAAATTGCGATTTAGGTTATTGATGAGTAATTGCAGAGGCCATTCATATAAGAGAATATAAGTTAATTAATCTAATTATTCTACAAGAGCTTGGAATTGTATAAACGACTCCATTCCAGCTTCCATTCGAAAGAATTGGAGGATTCTAAAATAATACTTCAAACAAGAATAGTATATGAGTCTTACAGGAAAGTTGTAGTTGTCATCGTAATTCAAGGCACCAAGGTATGCACTCATTTGTAAGGGGGCATCGTACGTTGAGCGTATGTCAGGCTTTGGTTTTTCAGCAAGTTTCCATTCAATCACAACTGGAGTTCCACTGAAACAATAATTATTTGTAATGACAAAGAATTAAGTATTTCAATTATTAGAATTTTCCATCATGACAGTCATCATAGAAGTAAGATATTCTTTCTGCACTTACAGTCGAAATACTGACAGCCAGTTGCATCGAAAGCCATTTGAATTTAACCAGCATAAAATGACTTAATCCAACGGAACCAATGCAATGAAATCTTTACCCCTGAATGACGAAATCTTACAATGGTTACATTGAATTGAATTTCGTGCAATAAAATTTCCAGATTGTTGTTATTTTGATAATTATTTGAAATACAAAGACTCATTTACAATATCATACGTTGACAGGATTGAATTTAAAAATAAACTGGGATTGCAAAATTTAAATCAACTTTCAACTGGTTCAAATAATCAATTTTCTCTTGAAAGCTGTAAGTCAAGAGTGTGAGATTCGTTCCAGAATCTTGATTGAATCTCACACTCTTGACTCATACGGCTTGTAGGAGAAAATTGATAATTTGAATTAGAATCAAAGTAATCAGTTGATTACTGTGTTACTTTTCACAATGAAAACTTTCTCAAATTATCATTTTTTCTGCCATTATTATGAAGATGTGAAATTTTAAAAATGTGAAATTTTATATCACAATCATCAATACTTACTCATACTTGGCCACACAATCAATAAAGCCGCAGTAGTGCAGTTGAGGGTGAGCAACATGGCTTTCGACAACTTTCACATCAGAGATATGGGGAAAAACTGCGGCCAAACTCTTGAAATAGTGTTGAACTTTTTCGGGCAGTTCGTCATTTGAAGTCTCACCGACCAAGTAACGCCTGACGTACTCATGGAATAATGCTCCTCTAGCAAGATTTTCTGAAACAATAATGAAGGAAATTAATGATAACAATTCTTATAATTTATGATCGTAAATTATAAACTCAGTTACATTATAAAAATGATTGAAATAACTATTCTAATACCTATGAAGAATCTTCAGAACTATTATTTTTCATTAATAACTGAAAATTAGATGAGTGACGAGCATCTGATACTCTCGTTAAGGCACTACTCACACTTATGCCCGGTTTTTCAGTCGTTCAATAAACTTATGATATCAATAACTTTTTTTGCATTTGAAAACACATGGTTATTGATTCAATAGTGCTATTGGATCCATAAACTGTTTATTGAGCGACTGAAAAACCGGGTATCAGATACTCAAATCGCAAATACTCAGCGACTAGGATAACAAACATGTGTTTTTAAATTATTGTCTGTCATTCAGACAATTCTGGAATCTGAGCGTCATAATTTAAAAGCATAATATCTTTGTTATCCGAGTAGCTGAGTATCCGCGATTTGAGTATCCACGTGTGCCCTCTTGTTGGCCAGTAGCAATAACACTCAGTTAATAACTGTTATTGCTACCTTCAAAATCACTTCGCGGTGGTTCGAAACCCATTTCAAGTGGTCTCATCTCTCATAGGTCAAGAGTCATCTCAACCGACGAACAAATCTTGAATTAGTCTAGACGTCATACTCAGCAAAAAAAAAAAATAGTTGAAAGCATTTCAAGTTGAGAGGATTTCATTAATTTCTAATTATTTTAAATATTGAAATACTGAGCTTCATTCCTTTGAACAAAGCATGCAAAAACTTTTTGTTTGAATAAGGAATTAAATGTGACCACATTATCTATTATTCGTGGTAAACTTGAAAAATGAAAGATAATTACAAAATTAAATACAATTAGATACATCGATACAGGCTACATTTTGAGTCCAGCAATATTAAAAATTTTCGCACTCATAGACGTCTGCACAAGTATGAAATAAAACATAACATTAAAGAATCACATACATTTTGTAACAAAAAGTTGACAAAGCAACAATAATTTCAATTATTGTGAACAATTAAAGATTTACTACCCACATCCAAACTTGACTTATTTTTTTATCAAACTTGAGTGATTGAAAACATAGGTACAGTAAAAAATAATACAATAATTTTATAGTTAGCCATTACTAAATCGGCCACCAAACATTCTCATTACTAGTGTAATAATGCAGAAAATTGAAAACGAATTTCAATTTACAGCTAACTTAACTGAAAGCTTGATATATAAAATTACCTTTATTTAGTTTTTGAAATCCTTCTTCGCCTAATTGAGCAATCATATTCTTCTTCCACCTTTCCAGAGCGGCTCTTGCTGCAACTGGCATGGTTTCACTAAGAATCTTCCCCACCGATGGCAGACCGGATAGAACATTTTTGCATAAACTTTCATAACTAATGTTTATCACAGGCTCAACACAAGCTTCATACTCCAAATCAGATTTTCGCAAATTGATCAATGGGAATAAGCTGTTGACGTGCAACTTATCTTTAACGTGATCAATAACATTTCCATCAATATTTGGATTTGATTTGCCAATTTGATTGTAGCTTAAATTAATTGTCTCAGATGCATTTCCTTCGTCATAATCTAATTTTTTGTCAGTTAAATTAATACAGCTATTTGAACTACTCTGATTCCCTAATAATTTTTCATCATTAGTACCAGTCACTGTTGAGTAAGATTTATTATTCACACTAGTTTTGGAAGGTTTCGACTTTGGCTTTTGCTTTCGACTAGTTTTTGAAGATGTTTTGGTAGAGGTTTCTCCCAAAGAATCTCCACCTTTCAAATGCCCCTCTTCACAAGCAGCCGCACCTTGTTCCTGTAAAACACAACAATCTTCAAGAATTTCAGGAAACACAATTTCCTCACTTGTAATGGCTTTGGAAGACGACATAAATGATGTATCTTCTAGATTTTGAGGATAGACACTGCTTTTAAAAAGATGTTCTTTGTTCACTAACTTTTCATTACATTCACGATCGTTCGAAAATATTTTTGAATTTTTTGATGGTTGAGCATGATTTGAGATAGTTTCTGATTTGAGAGAATAGTTGCTAATCTGTCTACACGTAGATAATTTCAAACTATTGAAGAATTTCATTTTGATATCTGAGCTACTTGAATGTCTTAGAAGTAATTTGAATTTATCCAGCTCATTAAAAGTGTTTGCACCACTGCAATTCAAATTCAGATCAGATTGTGATCTCCCTCTTAACTTGGAAGCATCCACCGCTTTTTCTAACTGCACACTATCACTTTCTTGATTAAATGCTGTTGATAAATGATTTGATGGAATACTAAGATTATTATCACAATTATTTTTTCTTATTGGACGTTTTAATGCGACCGGAAGCGCAATGTTATATACTGGCCCAATAGTCGAAGATTGTAAAGAATTTCTTCTGATTAATTGTTCATTGGGAGTATGGATATCAAAATTTCCCCCCAATTTCATAATTTTAGATAAATTATTCAAGCTGTTGCTCTCATTGCAAGAGTTTAGGCATTTTAATTTTGCTTTGCATTCACTATTACAATCCACATCATCAACACTACCACAACGCTTTGTTTGTTCTTCCAATTCCTTTAAAGAGTAATTGCTGAACTCAATTGGTTTACGATCTGAAATTTCCACTTTTGAATCCTCTGCTTGACTTGATGGACTTCCCAAACACAGAATTGGATCAGATTTACAAGTTAGAGACTTGTTTTTGAAAGGAGCTATTTGTAACCGTTTGTATATATTTTCTCTTTCAAGAATTGCTTCTTTTAAAAAATTCGAGAAATCTTTAAATTTGTCTCTGTCAGTCATGCTCTTCTTATCATTCAAATATTTTGAATTAGTACTTAGATCATTTTGTTCATCAATTTTATTTCTATGGAAAATTGCATTTCTGAGAATGCTATTGAGTTTGAAGTACTTTTGTCGATCACATATATTCCAAAATGACGTTGAATTAAGGAAATCATAATCTTCTTTCATGCATTCATTATTTAGAACAATTTGTGTATCATCGGCTATTTTTGCATTGTTACCAAATCCATTCTCTTCATAATTGTGGACCGCAGAGTTATGTTCAAATGTGTGACTGTCTTGATATTTCGAGACTTTTTGAGCTTGATCGCACTTTTTAGTATTGGAAAGTGATTGGCAATGATTTTGATACTCATTTATTGGAACTAAACCTCCACAAGAATAATTACTACGTTCTTTAGTTCCATCGACGAGCACTTCATTTTTATTACTATTTGAGCTATTCATATTTTGAGGCATATTATAGTCTGAATTTGAGGTAACATCAATTGACGGATTATTTGCTTTGGGTTCAGAACGCTGAACGCGGTTTTGCAGTGTTTTGAGAATTCTGAATTCATTGCAATCTTTTTCTAGTTTTATATGATCTATATCGGTCATTTTACATTTTCTTATTTTCATGTGAAAAGATTTCTCAGAGATTCGATCGATTTCTGTATCTCTGTTATCTGTGAGAGGAGAGTTGTTCTGGAGAGAGTTCGAATAATAAACGGTGTTACTCCGAATATTATATGCATCACTAACATTCGCAATATTTTTAGAATCACAACCCGGTATGACCTTTTTGAATTGATTTTTTTCATTCTCTTCATGTTGGTATTTTGAACATTGTCTCTGATTCAAGGCTATATTTAAATTTTCTTTATTAGAATGATTAATGTCCTTTATGGTTTTCTTGGTGGGAAAGCTTCGATGATACTTTTCATCCTGTTTAAAAAATTTCTTTATTTTCCGAACTTTATCATTCGATTTTACTTTATCATCATCAAGCAATTTTAAAGGAACATATCTGTGGGTCATCTCTGTTTTGGTATAATATTTAATGAAAACAAAAGTCAATAATAGCTTTCAAATTATAAGTAATAATATCCTTTTCTCTCATGAGAGTATCCAGTTTGTAACCGAAATTGACATTTTCGAATTGGACTCCTCGGTTTTTTCAGGTGTTTTAGCCGACAAATTATTGTTGAGGCTGCGCTCAATGTGTTCTTCTTTCTCGAATTTAGAATCACTTGGTAGTATTTCTGAAGTATCTAGTTGAGTTTTGTCATCAATTTGTCTATGGCAAAATCCAAAGGAGTCTTTGAAAATGGAATTAGAATCAATGGGCAAATGATTTTCAGATATAAATTTGGAAGATTCGCTGGTGGAATTGCTGCAATATGAATATTTAGATGCGGCCCCGAGTTGAAGATGACTGTCTTCAACTGAGTGATAATAGGGAGCCCTATCAAATGTTGAATTCGGCCTCACTGCATTGATATTTTCTCCAATAAAGTGTTGGAAATTCAGCAAATCATTTCCAACATCCGACCTTTGAGGGTTTAATGTGGAATAATATGGCGTAGTACAGAAGTTTGAAGTTTCTGTGATGGAGTTTTTCTCTGAAACCTTGTTTTGGATTTTGCGCACTTCATTCACATTTTTTGAAAATTGAGAAATATCATTGACGTTTTTGATTGAAGGTAATTGTAAAGTTGTGAGTTTGCAGTCTACATTTCGGACAGCAATCTTTTGATTAGTTGAGTTATTGTGATGATCTTTGATCAAACCAACTTCAATATAATTATGATTAGCTGGAGTATTTGAACTACTGACTAGAGGCTTTTCTTTCATTATGAATTGATTTTGTTTGCTTGAAACATAACTAAGTGAGCCAGGATATTGTTTTCCGTAATTTTCAAACAAATCAATCAGTTGGCGATTTGACTTTGAAGAGACATGATGAAAATTATTTTCATTTTTTTCATACTTTATTTTCATTTTCTTATTATGATCACAACTGAACAAGTATTGAGAACTGTTCCATCCTGTAACATTTCCAATTGGATGAGAATGTTGAGGACCACCAGGAATATCGTTCTTTTAGTTACATGACTATTGCAGGTTACAAATTTCTTTTCATTATTTTCAGTTATTGAAACGTTTGATGAATAAGAATCTTGTAACTTTTCAAACTTACAAGGAAATTTCTCATTTGTGATTGATTTCGAAAAATTCAAACTTGAATGAGAATTTTGTTTATTATCTTTGGTTTTCAAAAGTTTTTTATCGCTGTTATTCTTTGAAACAGAATCGAATGCTCCGTAATTTGCTTCATTCAGACTTTCCTTATCTTTTGATACATTTTTGACAAACCGTGGCATGGACATTCGATCTAGGCCTATTTCATGATTTGTAGCAGGATTGCAATCCAGGTTGTCGGTTAATATTTTTCTAGAGAATTTTTCATTGGAATCTTTTGATAATGGGGGTTGTTTTCCTTTTTCTTTCTCATTTTTGTTAAAGTTTAATTCATTACAATGAATGCTTGACAATTCCTTTTTTGTGACGCCAATTTTAAATTTTTTACTGTGGGGTTTATCATTAACATGAGAATGTACGCTATTGAGAAGTTCAATCAAATTTTTCACCAGGACCTTCTCACTTCCAGCTCCCAACTTACTATTTTCTTCCAAATTAGTAATTTTTTCTTGATTGATTTCTGGGCCTGAGTTATCTACCACACACTTTTCAACCGAGCTCTTTGAACTCGGAAAATTCCTACAAGAATTTCGTTGGAATAAAAGATCTGAAATTCGTATCGTTTCCCGTTCTTGATTGAAATCGCGATGATGAAGAACACTCCCACTTTTGGGATTTCCACTATCAACTAATGAAAAATATTTCATATTCCTATCTTGTTCAACATTGTAAGTACAGAACAAATCAGATTTCAATCCATTTCCAATGTTGCAATCTCCAGAAATGTTATCCAGTTCACTTTTTCTTTTGTTACCTTTCAACTCATCGTTCATTTCATTACCGGTACCAAAAATAAGTGTCTCTGGAAGGATATGGTTAGGCTTCATGGTATCTTTTTCTCTAACCACATTATAAGGAACTTTAAAGGAGGAATCATTAGATGCTTTCAACATATTATTATGCACTTTAAATTTATATTTCTGATCATTTTTCCTACACGAGTATAAAGAGCTACTTATACTATCACATTTCCTAGGAAATAGTAAGGAGCTGACACCACATGCATCAGAATATCTTCCTTGCAAACTAGGGTTATCAACTATATCCTTCGATCTGTCAGGCCAGAAAGAAAATTTCATTTTATTTCTATTAATTTGGAGAGAATCTGAATTCTTTCCACTCTCATTAACGTTTTTTGAAGGTGACATTTTTGAAAAATGGCTTTTATCAGTACTTGATTTGAGAATATCTAAGTCTCTCACATTTTGGAAATACTTTTTGTAATTTTGTTCAAAATTACACTCAGAAATAGAATAACTTCCCTTGGTATTTTTAGAACCTGTTTTCTGCAAGAAATTAGATATTTGGGAAAAGTTATTTCTAGATGATTTACTTCTATCTTTTCCAGTTCCTTTATAAATTAATCCACGGCTACTTTCTTCTGTTGTAAACTTCTCAAGGTTATTGAGACTACCATTTTTTCTTGAATTGACTGGCTCTCTATGTTTATTAGAACTCGATCCTTTTCTGACAAGTTCTGGAAAAGCCGGAGTTCTGTTTCCTTTTCTCTTACCATCATCTGGTGAATTGCTACTAAGATATTCTAAACCAGCATTCTTTTTTTGATCTTTAATCATAAGTTTTTTTATGTTAAAATAATCACCAGCCGGAATTTTATCATGTCTGTCTAGAAACCCATTGGTATTCTTTGATTTCTTACCCAAATCAATGTTATTGTGATGCTTGAATTGATCATTTGAATTTGTATGTATTCCTTTAGAATTGACGATTGAATAGATTCTTTTTTTATTGACAGACAACTGATCACCCCACTTAGGTACAGGTAATTGTCGTTTATTGGCAAAATAATTATTTCTCTTTGATAAACCTTTGGATGCTATTTCATCATGATTGTAGATTCTATCCATCACATGGTTCTTTCCAGTGAATGATTTAAGCTTTGTACCAGCACAACCTTGATCACTGAAACTATATGTTATTGGTGAGTTTCTTATTGATTTACTGTAATCTTCTATAGAGTTCAAAAATGAACATTTTTCACCTCTTAGTTCGGTTTGGCTGAATTTGTGAAACGAATAATTAGTTTTCATGTGAAGTTCATTCATTACATCACTTCCGTGGACGTTCTTTGATTGTGAAGTTTTGCTTTGACTATGAGCAGAATTTTGCTCATTTGAACGTACAAATGAACATTCGTCAACTTTAAACAACGTTGGATTGCTAGGTGTTGAAATTCTACTGAATTTGACAGGAAATTCAGTTGAACCCTTTTGAAAAACTTCAAAAATGCTGATTCTGTTCAAATCACGATTAAGATTGATATAGTTTTTGTTTGGTTGTATTGAATAATTTTTTTCCTTCATCTTTCTGTGAATGAACCTTCTAGCAAAAGTGTAAGGTTTGAACGATAAATTGTCAAGAATTCTATGTTTTATTTTATTCCGATATGGTTTAAAAATTCGATGTGAATTATTAGAAATTGGCTTATTAACATGATTGTATATTACATTTGAAGATTGATCCGATTCTGAAAAATTCTCAGAACAGTGAGTACATACAGGTGTCACTTTCCTTGTCAAAGATTCACTACACCACTCAGTTCTATTCATATCATGAGAAGTACATTTTCTTTCAATACATCTAGTACTCCCATTAGGAGAAATACGTCCAAGTAGCAGTGAAGTAGAGTCGGGCAATGTTTCGGAATAAGGCAATACATATGAGAGAGCATTATGTCTTTGAGATTCATTAGATGAAATAAGGCAGGAATTTGAATAATTCAATTTGTAATTAATCCTTAATAATGTTAGAACCCGAGTTTCTCTCAGTAATGCAGTTAGTAACTTGCTTTTAATATTACTAGCATGCTTTCTGAGAATTCTAAATGTAGATTTGTTCACCTTTTTTAATGTTTTTCTTCGTTGAGCTCGAGTCTCCAACAAGTCGCCAAACAAATATTTATTCTCCTTGTTGTAGTTCACCACTCCTAGTACAGCTATCTCTTTGGTTTTTTTAGCTTTAGATGCATAGAAGAGGCACAAAGCACCTGCTCTTTTACAACTCAGTAAAGATTTTGAGCCAAACATTTCGATAATATTCCTAGAACAAACGGAAAATTTATGAATACTGGATAGAATTTGGAATGTTCAGAAAAAAGTATTAGCCATGATAATAGAATAGGTTAAATTTCCAAATACATGATCAAAAATGTGATAGGCCTACACTGAAGTATCAGCTGATGATACAACATAGGGAAAAGTATGGTTTATTTTGCATGGAATCTTGATTATGATTACACACAGGATATTATTACACTCCAAACGTTTACCTTTGTTTGGAGAGAACCAATAAATTAAAATGCTTCTTAATTCCAAGAAATTATTATTTTTGATAAATCCACTATAATTAAATTATAAATAGGCTACTTGGACACTCATTCACAGTTTTGTACTCGGGACAATAATAAATTATGCCTTTGAAATTTTAAACAATAATACAACTTCATTTTTTACACTGCATGGCTGTAAGTTCTAATAGGTAGTAGAAATATGTTGAATGTGGTATTGCTCAAATCAATCAAAAGTAACGGTTTAAATAGTAGATTATCGATATTGTACTAGAACAATCATTAAGGTAGAGAAGAAACGGTAAATAACCTTTTCTTCTTCATCTCTATGACTAGAAGTGCTTACATAACAGCAGCTTGCAATAGAAGAAAAACTAGAAATAAATCATCCCTCATTAAGTTTGATATGGATTCATGCTATGAGTTGCAATTTTATAGATTCTCTTCTTTTTATTTAATTGTTTTTCATTATTGCGAGGCCACCGAAAGCAGCGCAAAGCGCCGCTCATTTGAACTTTCTAAAATACCTTGTTTTAAATAGTTGCTATTTTGATTATCAGCAGCTGTCAGCAGCTCAATCATACCAATGAGAATGCATGCGGTGCAGCAATCGTTTTCCCGTCTAATTCCAATAGGATGGGTGAAGCGCAAGACGAGCAGTAAGACTTCAAGCATGACGAAACGAAATTCGGTACTTGAGTATTACACGGAGGCCACCTAACCTACAACGCTAACCTATAACGCTAACCCTAACCTATAACGCTAACCTAACGCTAACCTATAACCTAACCCTAACCTATAACGCTCGACTCACAACAATACTAGAATAGTTCTACTACAACATCTATAACAATTTAACCTTCTATAAGTGCCGCGGCGTTTCGTAATGGTGGCCTCCGTTTAATACTCAAGTACCCGAAATTCGACAAGGTGTGGCCATATCATGGCTATCATGGAAATATGTGGTGAGGTCTACGCGTATTTGGATACCGGAACTTCCAATCAATATTGTCTCCCGTACAGCACTTTATCAATAACAAGCGGTAGACCTTCATGAGTAAACCCACCTTTACATCAAAATTAACAGCTCTAAAATTATTAGAATTTCAACTTACTATAATTGCGGGAGTTGAATGAGAATCATAGTGAGAAATTCAACGATGGCGATTTAACTTTAACCTCTGAAATAGAAATATTAAGTCCATGGACATTTCTTGGCAATGAAATTGCTACTTGCACATACAAATAACACGAAAAAAGACAGAAAACAAATTAATAACATAACCTTAAAATTTAGCAACACAAACAACAACGACAACCACAAGGAACAACTGCGTGCGGCCACTGCCACCGTGAATATAACTGATGGAAGGCGACAAAGTGGGTCTATTCGACTCAGAGTATAGACGAGTAGCTGCCAAACACTAGCGCTCAAGTGAGAGCCAGAGGAACAACTTGTCGGGATTGAAGATGGGTTAACATTGAATCAAATGTAAAAATGTCTGTTTTCAAACTCATCGTATTTGATAAATATTCAGCCAAAATATTCAGTAACTTATAAAAATCAAAGCTAGGATGTTCAAGAACACTTCAGTTGCCTTTTTAAGAGAGAAAAAACAAAGATAATTTTAATTTGACCCTCTTTCCAAAAGCATTCCTTTCCAAAAAAGTAAGATAGGTACTGATATAAAATATAATATTGAACGTGAATAGATGAAATATAGAAAATATAAGATGTAAATATAATATTGTAATTGAATTAAATATTATTTGTGTAAAATAGTTGATGTCTCTGGAATAATAATGTCTTTTTTACTCCTGACATTGATTGTTGCACATATAATATTGAACATAAATAGATGAAGTATGGAAAATATAAGATATAAATATAATGTTGTAATTGAATTAAATATTATTTGTGTGAAATAATTTATGTCTCTGGAATAATAATGTTTATTATACAAACCATACTGATGGTTACACAAAGCGGGAAGTTCAAACTTCAAAAACCTAACCTAGCAAGAAGAGTCTAGCAACAAGATGACGGAAATTCTGATAAAAGTACTTTAATCCAACTGATACATCCATTAAAACACCTTGAAACCACTAAATAATAAATAGCAATAACGTATTGATGATACATTAATGATTCAATTGAATTCTATCCTAAAATCGTGTTTTGCTCCTATCTCACAATGTTAAAATCCCGACAAGTTGTTCACTCTCTCTCACCTAGAGCGCGCTGATCAGGTCTAGGAGCTACTCCTCTATACGACAAAGTGGTCGTACAATATATTTTTCATAAATAAAAAATTGTCTTATAATATAAAATCATCTCATCATAGTTGATATTTATTTTGAAAATTATCTTAGGATAATCGGTTATGTTGGCGCAGTGAAACCCCACTCAGGTCTCCTCACTATTTATCTATAGCAGGAGCCAATTAACTTGTCATAAGTCAGCTGATCCAGTAATAATTAAACAGTGATTTCGACACAATAATCAAAAGGCTTGAAAGTCTTAAAGACCTTTAAAGTCTTTAAAATACCTTTTTAAAGAAGACCTTTCAAAGAATAACTTTTTAAAAGACCTTTTCAATAATCTGCGAGATTCAGCATTTGTAGGTTAAGTATTGTGATATTGCTCTTTGAAACAGCTGACTTCTGACAAGTTGATTTGGATTCTGCTATATCTACCACTGCTAGCTGTCAGATCATTAGATGCAAGTTGTACTGTACACAGTAGTCTAAAAAATTGCCTGAACTTGTCGTAACTCAATACTATCGTTGTTCCATTTTGTCTTAGTTTAATAGATTATTATAAATTGTATTTTGCTTATCATTATGATTGATTGATAATCATGATACGAAATAATAGATAAGAAATTAATTAATCAATTTGAAGTCCAATATTTCTTATAAAAAAAGATAAATTAAGCAAGAAATATATAGATGGCTTTGTCGAACGTGCGTGTTTCAATCCAAACCTAACCTAAGAAACTAAGAATTTAAAGGTTATCTTTACGTGTATTCAGTATGTAACATAGTAGTTATTGAAGTGGTTTTATATAATCTATTTTGGAGTGGAATCAATACGATATCAGTGATTCTATGTTTGATCAATAATTTATTTTTTATCAAACGATCAAGTAAGTATATTTATTCTATTAACATTTCAATTAGGTAGTTGAAGAAACGACACCCAAGAATTGAGTATTTATAGGCCTACTATAAGAACTGTATTTATAGTTGGCAGGTTTTTTTATCAATGAGAAGATTATCCAATTTTTATCAATTCGAATATGCCCAAAAGTCTTAAGTTTACCGGTTACCGGTAATAGTACAGTCAAATTGTGCTTTGAAGGCCTTCAAATCATAGTTTAGCATTAAATCATCTTTTGAGTAGATTTTTTGTATGTTATTCGTCATTATCACATAGGAATTGATATTCATATTGATGAATTGAGTCTCATTTACATCCACTGACACGTAACGTAGGTTACTAGACAGGAAAGACGTATCAGTGAATGATCATATTATGAGAATGTAACTTATAATCAGATTCATTTGACTTGACGCTTGTCATTAGATAGAGAGATATTATTTCTTGACGTTTCTGATGACCGTAGAGTACGATGGCAAAGAAATAATACCTATCTACCCAAAGCCAAGCGTCAAATTGAATGAATCTGAATCCCTATTTCCACACTTGGTCGATTTTTGTCTGCTTTTCGATTTTCGTCATAGCGCATGTGGTAAACAGATGTTTAATCCCGTCAAGACGCACAGCAAGTCGACAAGCATGACGAAACGAAAATCGACAAGTTCTGGACACTTTGGTCCACAATATAGTTGTCGTTAATATAGTTGAAAAAGATCAGATACTGTCTGTATTATCGAATAGAATATTGTTCCGGTTGTTGATGGATGTCAATGGCAATTTTCTTTGTTTTCACAATACTCCCAAATTGGAATTTTACACACTTCACCCCAAATTATTTACTTCAGCCTTGACAAATCAACTATTAGGTCTAAGAGTATGCCTACTAATATTCTTGAAACATCAAGTAAGTTAATTCATAACTTTAATCAACTATGTTTGATTAATAATTTATTTTTTATAAAACGATCAAGTAAGTATATTTCTTATATTAACATTCCTATTAGCTGAAGAAACGACACCCAACAAATGAGTATAGGCTTTGTACAGGGTGTTCAATTTAAAAGAGAATTAAACTCTTAGTTCATTGTTTAAATTTATTGACAAACACTTACATTACGAAATTACATCAGATGTTGAAAATTTTGTCCATCCATTTCCATGCACTTATCAACGTTTTTCACCTTGTTCCTGGCCACTCTTTTCAGCTTTTCTCTGTCTATCTCATTAATAGCATTAGTAATTAATGTTTGTCTTTATTTTCTGTAGGGTATGAGGATTGCTACTGTAAACAATTTGTTTTAAGGAGTCCCACAGAAAGAAGTCAAGGCTAGACATATTAGAGGATCGTGGTGGCCACAATCCTGTTGAAATGATCCTTACATAAAGAAAATCCTGTAGCATCTCCATACGACGTTCAAACGTGAATGCTTGACCTTCATTAGTTCAACTGCTATGCGCAAGGAATAAATAGCCACCCCTACTCCAGCTCCAGTCATACCAACATTAGAAACAGTATTTCAACCATTGCACACAAATACCGGGTGCGGCAGTTACGATTAAGCAATTTGTTTCCATTGTCACATCAGCTGTGATAGAGTTAAAAATGTGCACATGGTATGTTTCTGGTTATTAGTTAACCCAATTTCAGTAGTCAATATTGTTTAAACCGTTGCTCATCGTGGTTTTGCCGTTCGCGCTTATTATGAAAACACGAGCTTTTTGACAAAAGTTCGAAATTCTATGCAACAACGCCGTTCCTAATGCTACCACAATTCGCTCCAAATTCATTGTATTAGTCTATAAAATTTTTAGCATTCATAATGCATGAATTCGTCTGATTCAGTCAAAACTGATGATTTCAAGCTTCATTAAACTAACATTCTTGATGTTAAAATTGATGAAGATGATAAGTTGTATCCTAATTGGGGTAGACCTATTCAAATCATCTTTACAGGTTTTTTATTGTTTTATTTTGTGTGTTGCAGGACAACACCATGTCCTCGTGGAAGAAGGCATCCAAAACAAATCAGAAGACTCACAGAGAACGACACCAACCTGAAGCGAGAGCACATCTAGGGCTTCTTGAAAAGAAGAAGGATTATAAGAAACGCTCCAATGACTATCACAGGAAACAGAAAGTCTTGAAAATATTACGAAAAAAGGCTCTGAACAAGAATCCCGACGAGTTCTATTTTCATATGATCAATTCCCAAATGGTCGGATCAAGGCACAAGGAGAAGATCAAGCCAGATACACATACACCAGACCAGATCAAGCTAATGGAAACCAAGGATTTGAAATATGTCAACTACAAAAGAACCATTGAGCATAAGAAAATAGACAAGATGCAATCCTCTCTACATTTGTTGGACTCGGCTAACCAGGTCAAGAACAATCACACATTCTTCGTTGAATCGACCGATGAAGTGAAGAATTTCAACCTAGCTTCCCGTTTGGACACTCATCCCATGCTTCTCAATAGGAAAACGAATCGCATACGAAATAATGACCTGCAGAATCTCAGTCTTCCAGAAGTGAGCAATGAGTCGCTTGAACAAAAGAAAAAGGTTTACAACGAATTAGAAAAACGGTTGAACCGGGAGAAGGAATTGTCTGTAATTCAGCAAAAACTGGAAATCAAGAAATTTCTCAAAGATAAATCTACTAAGAAACCCAAGCAAATCAAACCTGGTACAAAGGATGCGCCACCTGTTTACAAGTGGGAATATAAGAGGAAAAAATAACAATGTTGGAAACGCTTTTGGTACAGTATAATAAATCTTCCTTTTTCTAATCAATTGAGTTTTTTTTGCCTTCCAATGGATAATTACAATACTTCCATCATACCATACATGGTATGTTTATCTTTCAATGAATGAAAATCTCTTTAACTCACAATCAATTCACAACTACATTGGTTTAAATAATTTTTGTAGTATGTATTCAGGTTGTACTATATCTGATAGAAAGCTTCTCGTACGGAGTCTTCCGAAAATGTGTGAACCAGTACCACCACGATATTCTGAAAACTAGAACAAGCTGATATGTTCAGTCTTTTACATTGAATTTTCAGGTATTTCTCAAATAAAATTATCCGAAAAATTGACTTATCTTGTGGAAACCGTTCTTGTTCTTTAAAGGTTGTTGGATAGCGTGGTGATATTGTTTTACGTTTGCGGAAAATTCTGATTATTTAACTACAGCAATATCTATCATCACATAATAATTGAAAATATTTTTGAAATTCCCATTGCCTGGGTGGTTTTTGGTGGCAGTACTACTTCATTGAGAATTCTATCAATAGTGAATGATTCGCAAAGGCAAAAATAATTATTTTTAGACTATTTTTTTTAAATCATAAAGAATGATTATGGTAGGATGGTAGCTGATGAACACATCAAAAATTTATTCAATAGACCGTCATTAGACTAGGTCGTCTGGCGCCGTGACTCAGCCGGTGACCGGAGTGTAATAAGCGCCATAAGAACTGGTGCCCTGCCACCGGCCACGTCGCTGGCTACCTAGTTCAATGCCGGCATAAGGGCTTGTTAGAAAGTACATTATGTGTGTCTTTGTGTTTATCAAGTCCTGTCCAAATGATGGGAACTGGAACGACACCTAGTTACAAATATTGATAGTTTGGATCAATGTAGACGAGGGTTTTAGGGTTTCTGCTTTACACTACTGGAAGCTTTTTGATCCATGCAATAATACTCATGGCCGATTGCACGAATGCCAAATAATCTTGCCACTGTAAAATGACGTTATTTGAAGATTAATAGGGGCTTTGAGGCGATGGTTCAATCGAATGTCGATATTTTACGGCGGGTTGAATGTTATTCGCTTTTGTGCAATTGGATGTGCTCCTCAAGTAATTTCTAGAATCTTTTGTTTGTTTGTCAATGGCTCAACAGCCCTATGTGGACTTGGGCCTACCAGCTGGATGCCAGTTTCACATCCACTTGACGGAATCAGCAGCGGTGAATGATCATTAACCAGAAAAGATGTAACGTGTGGTTAGCACATTGACATCTCAACCATAAGCTAGTCTTCGCAACCCAGTGATGGGAACAAAGCACTGCTGGATAACATTGTGTTGAGCAGCTATATAGTGCAATGCAACAATTTAATATGCCTCCAAAATATAGGGAGTGACTGACCAGCCTTACTAACGATTAGCCAGGCTCCCAATGGAGGATTTCTAGAATCTAGTTACCGTTATCACGAATTAACTGACATACTAGTAATTAGTGTTACATGAGAAACTTAGTGTCATTAGTAAAAATTGTAATATTTTCAGATTGCACTTTTATATGAATCATATCGTACCAATAACTGGTTTTTTACATTAATCACAATCTGACAAGGACACAAAAATCTCATATATTTAAGTTTTATTATCTCCTCTCACTTGTCGTATCTTGCGAAAAACCTTTTCTACTCTCGAGTAGCTTAAAAAATTCTAATAGGAATTGAAATCCACATACGTGTAAGAAGATCGTTTATTGTTTTTTTTTATAAAAATAGTATCACAAACATAGCTTATTACAGATAGTAAATTGACTAGATAAATCTTAGATCATTATAATTATTATCATAATATTTTTTGGAATAGATTAATTAACATTCAGTGAAAGAAGTTGATATTAAATCTTTAACCACCTTGTAATTAAAAATATCGTATGAGAATTCACTTGGGATCTTGGTTAATATTTTTTTATTCTATTATACTGGACCGATACTTTTATTGACATGCACTGAATGGTCATGTTATCAGAACAAATCTAATTTCTGGCTTGAAATATTTTCAGACGGATACTGAAATATTCACTGTGTTATTATACTTGTTCCTTAAGTTCATAGATGATCAATTTTATATTGAAGTTATTGATTCAGAAAAATATTCTCATATCGTCATACTAATGCTGAATAAAGTAACAAGCATTTAATAAAAAAAATAAACAGTTAATATAGAAGTCGGCTTTCCACATGAACTGGAAGAAAGTAAATATGTTAGGACTCCCACATTGTGTGAGCAAGAATTCTGTATTTTATTGAGATCATTAAGATATATACAAAGAACAAAAATACTGGTTTTTGACTACAGTACAGGTATGATTAGGCCTATTATTTGGTAACATTTTTGCAACAAGTATAATTCTTTATATAATATTTTCTCAGGGTTACTAGGAATTTGATTGAATTGATTTTTATAGAATCAACATTGTTCATGAAGAATTTGTATTCGAATTCTAGAGAAGATGGTTTCTTAATTTCTCAACTTGAGGAACAAACTGACTTTGATTTTTTTCTTAGGCCTACTTCTGCCTGATACTTATGGTTCACCTATTATTTCTGAAATCTTTATCAAATAAAAAGTTGTAGATGTATGAATTTTCCCTTGAAAATAGTACATTCATATTTTAACACTGAACCCACTGATTGCAGTGCCGCACACTAAATCCTCCAATACATAATGTTTATCTGTAAAAGTAGAGTGTGTAATTATTTGGCTCTTCTAGCTAGCCGCAACTAAAGGCTACTGAAGAATTTTTTTTAGAATACTGTTACTGTAGAATATTATTTGCTTACAAAGCCAGAAACGTATGTAACTAAAACTATTGAACATGATTGAATGAAAAAGATAATTTTTCAGAATTTATGTAGTAGCCTACAGAGAGATTATCAAACATTTTGTCCTTCTCATGGTATCAGATTCAGACAAATATTATGAAATAATACAAGGAATAAGCTATTGAGTGATAATAATGAAAAAAATTGAGATGTTATTAAGTATAAGTTTTCCGTTGATTTCGATAATATTATGATTTTATTTTATGGAGAAAACTGACTAGTTCAAGATGATCGAAAGATTCAATATCAGATGGTAGATGAGTAAATAGGTTAACAACAATGAATATAAAAGTCGTTGAGATTGTTGCAAATGTATTTTGGCGCGTTCTATATCTAGTTTTTATACATGTCGCAAAGAACTTTCTCCATGGGCGTATTTCCTATGGTACGTTGGAAGAATATCAGCTCTATTCTACTGGTTGGCACATGGCGTAGTAAGGGAAGCATGAGCAGCAGACGCCCGAATCGCGCGCATTGCGTAGGGTGCTGCCCCCTGGTGTGCTGCCCTAGCATCACTTGCGCTTGCTCTTGCAGATTGTCCACTTGGAGCGGGTCCTTCAATCCTCTTGTCTCTGCAAATATTGCAAATTAATTTCAAGTTGTCTACTACTGTGAAATATAGGCATTCAACCCAGTCACCAGTTTTATCCCTTGACTGGATAGAACCAAAAATTATACAAATATTATTAAAACGTTTTACAAATATACATAAGTATTATGAACAAATAATAGTTTGTATAACTATTATTTGTACAAATTTGGAATTTATACAGCCCATCTTTTGTAGGATACATTATAATAATTAATATAATACAACTTATATACCCATCCATTAAAGTTTGGATTTTGCCTGCAGGGTAACAAAGTAAATTTGAATTTGAAATAATAACATAATATTTTGTCTCCTCTACTCAACTTTAATTCTAGAAAATCAAATATTTTTAAAAAATACAAATTATGTTTAATTAAAAAGTCTAGTTTAATTTTCAAAATTGAATTATATTCCTCCAACACACTTCTCATGTTATACTCTTTTTTTCATAATTATACAGGCACCATAAATTTTATCATACATTATAACACTCTCTTTGTATTGTTAGGTATCATTACCTCATTGCCTAATAACCTGTAACCTTTTCCAGGACATGGATTGCCATAGCGGAGTAGGTCAATTTTCCAAACAAACACATTTACTATAACATTTTTGCTTATGATTTTTCTACTAAAAAATCTTTGTATTATTAACTGTGAATATTTTTGAATTTGTATTTGTAATAGTTATAGGTTTTATTGGAAAATAAATCATTATTTATTTATTTATTTATTTATTCAATTATAACTGATGTACGGTAACTCTAGGTATCCGTTGTACAGGCTTATAACTGAATAATCGTTAATATAAGTTACAGTTATAAAATTGAAGTTATTACAATTATGACTTGTGACATATTTTATTTTATACATTTGAACCGACCTGGTCTGAAGAGTACAATGGCTTTCAAGCAAGCGAACTCGGCCGGATCGACGCCGACCGACCGGTAGCGGAGCAGAGTGTCGTTCAGCTCTCTGACGTCAGCCGCCAGCTGGCTGGCCTTGCAGTTGCCGCCGTTCGCAGTCGACGCCAGGTGCTCGGACACGCTGAACAACGGACTCGAGTCCAGCGGCAGGCACCACTGGATTGCATTCAACAGGAACAGTTGTGACCAGCACTCTTCCAGTAGGATCACCTGTCAACCCAAAAAAACTCTATCTTAGAAATTTAGTGAGAAATTTGGAATGCGTTAAAAGAAACAATATACGGTAATGAATAAATTCATACATTACAAACCACTACTAATTATTTAGTGGATTATTATTCACTACTATTAAAATTATAATTTTCAATAAAATTGAATTATATTATATACTACTTGAAAATTGCTACTTATTGCATTTCATACGATAAGAGTATTGAACTAAACGTTTTTGTATTGTATTATTAAGTATTGTTTGTTGAAATAAAATAAATCATTATAGCTTGTAGAAAGTCCTTTATAAAATCAGTTAGCCTCTATTGGTCAATTTTCAGAAGTCGCGTGATGCAAAACAACTTAGCAAAACTGTTACTGTTTTTTTGCCATATAGGTACTGTTACTGTTAGAACACATTACCACCAATATTGCAATAATTTAGTGAAATTGTGTTTATTGAAGATCTTCAAGCTGTTTAATCCATTGTTAATGTTCACATTTGTGCAGATCTTTACAGTTCTTTCTTAATAGCATTATCTTGATTTTTTTCAATTAATTAAAAAAAATTGTTGTCAGACCTGGTCGCGAAAGGGTAACGAGGCGAAGG